>CM040172.1:16022687-17222687 GCA_022606695.1 Vaccinium macrocarpon
CTTGTATAATATCGTCTCAATTTTTTTCAATATAGATATAGAGCAAATTTTGTAAATTAAATTTTAGATATGGAAACAAAATTCAAAAAATATTTTGAGGACATGTCCAAAATATTTATTGTAGTTGTAGTAATGGACCCAAGGATTAAGATAGAAGGTGTTGTCATGCTCTTAGATGGGATTGCTAGTAATTTAGATATTACATTACATTCTACTTTTACTTTTGATGTGACATTACTTGTGAGATCTATATATGTTTCATGAGTCTAAATTTGCATCTTCTACAACTAATGTTGCTCATTTACCGTCTTCTACAACTAGCAATGACCCATCTTGGTCTCTGTTTTCAAGTAGACGAAGAAATTTAGTTTCACACACCAAACTTTCTATGTACTTAGATGTGGATTGTCTTACAACTCTAGACACCCCAAATAATTTGGATATCTTAGCTTGGTGGAAGAAAAATGAAAGGACCTTTACCATTATTTCAATCATGGCACGTGAAATACTAATACCTCCTGTCACTTTAGTTGCTTTCGAATTTTCTTTTAGTGCAGGTAATAGAGTGTTGGATGAGAGGAGAAGCAAACTGGTTGCAGACATTTTGGATTGTTTGATATGATTCAAAGTTAAAGTCTTGGAATTAAGAAGTGCGAGGCTAAAGATGAGTTCAGAGATTATTTTGAGAATTCTGATATAGATAGTCCTTAGGGACTGTTTATATCTGACTTCTCAAAAGATTTTAAGGAAGCTAATACTGTTGCAACTTTATGTTGCATTCCAGGTGCTATCTTACTATTGTTATGTAACCAAATGCCTAGAAAATTGTAACCAAGTGGTGTGTGTAAAGTTCTTGGTGTACAAGTATGCAACTTATAAAGGCCTTAATGGCAACATAAAGTCGCACTTGCATACTTGCGTTGTGCTATTATTTATGGGCTATGATGATAAAAAGTTAAAACAAACTTAAGTGATTATGTGGCAAGGTCTTAATGTCAACTTAACATTGCATTCATGTGCATCTCTATATAGATCTGAGCCCAATTGTGTTGTGTATCATTGTGACATGTTCTATAGTTGTTGGTGTTCTGTCTATTGCAATACATAGTTATAGTTTTCTGGGCATTTGGTTACTGGATTGTGGATGTGTGTGTGTGTGTGCGCATGCGCGCACCAGTGTGGGCATGGCTGGCGAATGGTGATTTAGGGTTATCAATTGGGGTTGTGGTGACTAGTGGTGCAACTTAGGGGCAATGATTATAACCTGAGCTCATCATACTTATAACTTGAGCCCAATAATGTGTTTTTAGTTGATGCACCTATTTCGGTATTTGTTGATGTTCCTGCTACTAGAAATATGGGTTATTTTATTACTTATGACTACTGCTCCTGTTTTATACTGTGTTGGGTATTAGGGTTGTGGTGACTGATGGTGTAGTGGTGACTAGTGGTTTTTTGGGCAGTGATGCATTTGCTGAGCCCATTTGTTTGTCTGATTTGCTACTGTTGCCCTTGTTCAAAGTAAAAATTAAAGGCAATGATGATATGATATCTGAGCCTACCCAGATTGCACTTGTGTATTGGGCAATGATGATTTTCCTGAGCCTAGTTGTGGTAATTATGCTTAATTTCTGTCCATAGCCTATGATGATTAAATGAGGCCTTTCTGCTATATGTTACTCAAAGTCTCAGATGGTTAAGTTCAAGTGTTTTTAACTTAAAACTTGACATTTGGAACCCTGTTATTAGTTTTTAATGAAATGCAAATGCAGTTTGGGGCAATGATGAATTGAGAAACCTGAGCCCAATGTGTGTATTCTGGGCAATTTTCGTGCAATCTGAGCAGTTTGTGTGCAATTTGGGCAGTGTGTTTGTGCAATCTCGGCAGTGTGTCTATGCAATTTGAGCAGTGTGTGTGCAATTTGGGTAAGTTAGGTCTTTCGTTTTTCCTTGTGATATATTTTTCACTTGGTAATGACCTAATGAGACTATATTCTTTTCTCTGTAGTTGCAGACCCACAGGTGAAGTCCCTCTTGAGTAGCACCGTGGATGTTTGGATGCCGTTTATCACTTCTACGTCTAATTAGTGATTAGTTCACTCTTTAGTCTTTAGTTTGCGTGTGAATTGTTTTCTTTAATAAGTGTAAGCTTATCTATCGTTTGAACAATTATTTAATGCCCTTTTTTTTTTGTATTGTACAATCCAAAAAAGAGATGTGTGATATAAAGAGATGGTATTACTATTGCTATTTGTTGCTATTGCTATTGTTATTGCTATAATTGAAAATGGCAAGTACTTGACAGCCAAGATGACATTACCTTTTTTGTGGAAACATCATTGCTATTATCATTTTTGTTACTATAATAGAAAATGGCAACGTCATTGCTATTACCATTTTTATTGGTATTGCTATAATAGTCTTGGCTACATACCAAATCAAAACTAGTACAAATACTCACACAAAATACCTAATTAGTAATGATCAACTAAGCTCGCCCAATTGTCAATTAGTCATCTTGAGTGTTGCTAAATACATTTGAAATCAAAGATGACATTACCATTTTTGTGCATCAACAAAGAAGAATGATGAATTCAAATTTTTCTAAGTAAATTAACCAAATTGTGATTAAGTAAACTTCCAATTAAAAAACAGTTTTTTTAACAAAAGATGTTGCAAGCACAACCAACACAATAAGTAAACGGGCATAACACAGTTAAAAAATGGCACAGCATGACACGATTACATAAATGGGCACGACACGGCACGACACGAGCCAAACGATTAAGCGGGCCAGCACGATACGACACAATTAAGTAAGCAGGTCAGCACGACACAACACGATTAAAAGACGGCATGGCACGACACGAATAAGTAAATGGGCACAACACGGCACGACACGAGTCAAACAATTAAGCAGGTCGAAACGGTACGACACAACACGATTAAGTAAGCGAGTCGGCATGGCACGACACAATACGATTGTGGACACCGCCACACGGCTCAGATCCTCGTTTTTGGAAAAACGAAAAGAGAAGTGTGAGAGTCGCCACCCGGGATTTATTTAGAGAATGATTTTGGGTACCCGAGAAACTGCTTTGAAGTAAATAAATGATGACTCTTATACCGTTTTTGGAAAAGGATTTGATCTGCGAAAAGATTCTTGGATTCGGAAGCCAGGTTACGAACGGGGAAGGTTTTGTTGAAAAGCACCCCGCACGCCGGGAAAATTCTCAGTCTCTACTAAATTTTTTGTGGGAGTTTTGGAAAAACATTTTATTGAAAACTTTGACGGTTAAGAAGATAAATAACGAGAAATTAAAATCAATAAAACCATAATGGAAATAAAATTAAACAAAGGACTTAATAGCAATAATAGAGAAGTAAAGGGGTGAAAATGCAATAAACAAGATACAGAAAACCAGAAAAACAGAGCACGAACAGGGAAAAACAGGAAACATTTCGTGCTGCTTAAGTTAGCCACACGGCTTACCTAAGTTGGCCGTATGACTCACTTAGGTTAACCGCACGGTTTGATTTTTGAAGAAATTTTCAAAAAAATTGTTTTTCGATCAGAAACTTGTTTTTGCTTATAAAGCTTGATTTCTGTGAAAGATTCAACCACCCGAGCCTAGAAATGACCATTATCATTCTTGACCCGGGGATCCCCTTAAAAAGCCAAGGTACCCGGTTTACGAAATACGATTATAGCTTTGCGAAAATACCTTGAACGGCTCTAGAAACTTCAGAATTTCTCGAATGCGAACTTCGGGCAAGGAACTCTTGTATGGATTATGGGTTACTGGAGGTGGAAATAGGAAAGTAAAGAACGGATTGTGGTTTCGACGAAGATTTTGGACGAGATTTTGAATGGAGGAGTGACTGGGGATTTCTCCGGCGTATCGGGGTGGTACTAGAGTTACTGGGGTCTTGAAAATAGGAGAGGAGGTTATTTATAGATGGAAAAATGAATAAAATTTGTACGAATCTTTCCCAAAATGATGAGATGCTTCTGCTGTTAGATTTGCGAATATTGCCTGACACATAGCCGTACGGCTAAAGAGGGTGAACCATATGGCTTGATTAGATGAACCGTACGGCTAAGATGGAGGAGGATGAACCGTACGGCTAGCATAGTAAGCCGTACGGTTAGGGCTCTTCTTGTCAAAAATTCTGAAGTCCAGGATGATCATTCCAAGGTACTGCTGAGTATCTCTTTCATCACTGAGATGCATAGGGTTAAAATTGGGGTGTCTACAACGATTAAGTAAATGGTCTGGCATGGCTACAAAACAGCACGACACGAATGAAGAAAAATGGCAGTGCACGACACGACACGACGGGTATGTTTGACACCTCTACACACTGGATAAGTAGTGAAGGTATTAGAAATATGCAATTCTACCGGTTGGTTATGACTTGTGGATTAATTACCGATCCAGGTTTTCACGAAACGTGCAAGTCCTTTTGGGTCTATGGTGATTGTTTTACCTCCGCTTTACAATGATAGTGTGAGAATATAACAATGGAATTTAGATCGTTGTGAACGATGGGGTATTATCCGAATAAATGGTCAATGCACCATGGATGGAATCAAGTATGCAGTATTTACTAACAAAAGTATTCTGTTCATTCTGGTTGGACCTTGGACGTGGGGGACTTCATAATATTGGAGTGCCCAGTAAGGAGCTCTTGGTCAAATACCACATTCTCAAAGAACTGTACCTAGCATACTAATTACTATTGCGGTAAGTAATCCCTCAAATAACTATAGCCTTTAAACACTAGAAATTCTGTGTCTATTCCAGCCATCCAGCTGTTGTGCTCAGGACAAGGTTGAACATGCTTTCTTCATGACTTTTTATTTTCCAATAATTTCAAGCTATCCTTCCTTTCCTTTTGTACATGTTCAAGTACTTCGAAAGCTACATAAATTGACCTCTTTTAAATTATGCGCATAAAAAACAAGCAGCAAGTTCTCCTTTATAAGGGAATGGCCAAATAGGAAGTCAGCAATCAACTTTTTGCAAGGACCCTTCTTTTGACACTTCTTTCCTTCACTTCTTGATTATACTCTTTCCTTCACTTATATGTATCTTACTTAATAGAACATTTTCCCTGTTTTTCAGGAGCATAACTTCAAATTACATATGAATTGGCGCTGCAAAGTTGTTTTCCATATAGTTTTTCCTCCTCTCAGAAAGCTTCCTTCATAATCAACCTTGCGCGAAAAAAGAAAACGCCAAATCATATTCAAACCACAACACTGTTATCAAGGTCAATGGAATGATATTTGAACCAATGAACTCAGAAATGAAGCGCGTTTGGGTCCCAGGACCAGTGATCATCGGTGCTGGACCTTCTGGACTAGCTGCAGCAGCATGCCTTAAGAAAATGGAGGTCCCGTTCTTGATCATAGAGAAAGAGAATTGTCTAGCATCTCTATGGAAACTGAAAACATATGATCGCCTAAAACTCCACCTCCCAAAGAATATCTGCAAACTTCCTCATTTTCCATTCCCTAAAGAATTTCCATCATACGTGGAAAAACAGCAGTTCATTAGCTACTTGGAGGCTTATGCGGAGCATTTCTCCATCGAGCCATTGTTTGAACAGGAGGTTAAACGGGCCAAGTATGACATCACCATGGGGCTATGGCAAGTCCAAACCAATGAGTCTGAGTTTGTGTGCCAGTGGCTTATTGTGGCAACAGGGGAAAATGCAGAACCTGTGCTGCCACAGATTGATGGACTCATGGATTTCAGAGGAAAAGTACTGCACACGAGTGAGTACAAAAATGGAGCTGATTTTAAAGGAAGCAAGGTTTTGGTTGTGGGTTGTGGGAACTCAGGCATGGAGGTTGGTTTGGACCTTTGTAACAGTGGTGCTCAAGTTTCTGTAGTGGTAAGAGATAAGGTAAAAACTTTATTTTGGTCATCTTTCTACGTTGTTTTGTTGGTTTCCAGTTCTACCTTGGTTAATTTGTTGCTCCTATTTTACTATTTCCAGACACACTTTTTCTCTAGATTAACCCAATTCATGATCCGTCGTTTCATTTCTTTGATTTGCAGTTGCATATTTTGCCCAGAGAGGTGTTGGGACAATCAACCTTTGCTCTTTCACTGTGGCTACTAAAATGGTTTCCAGTCAGACTAGTTGATCGGTTCCTTCTCCTGTGTTCACGGTTGATCCTTGGAGACACGTGCCAAATGGGGATCGAAAGACCTGAAATCGGGCCCCTTGAACTCAAGAATGTTGCTGGAAAAACACCGGTTTTGGATGTCGGGACTATTTCTAAATTAAAGTCTGGTCGCATTAAGGTTAGTTTCATCGTCAGTACAATTGACAACAGTTATTAAGAAGTAAGAACCTAAATAAAGGAAACAAGTAGCCCATTTATGACCTTTTACAACAGCCATAAATAAAAGTCAGAGTTTAAATTTTGAATTCTCAGATTGTTGATGGCATTAAAAGATTCACAAGCAGAGGTGTAGAGTTTGTGGATGGCAGATCAGACGAATTTGAGTCAATTATTCTGGCAACAGGCTATAGAAGTAATGTAGCCTCATGGCTAATGGTAAATTCAGAATCTATGTGCAATTATGTCCTTAGTGTTCTACCTTTATTATCATTAGTACTGCTATAATAATTCACCATGTTTTTTTCTTTCAAGGAGGGAAACTTCTTCAACCGAGAAGATGGTAATCCGAAAAAGCCATTTCCCAATAACTGGAAGGGGATGAATGGAGTATACAGCGTGGGGTTTTCGGGACTTGGCTTGTTGGGGGCTTCCATTGATGCACAAAGAGTAGCTGAAGATATTGCAAGCCAATGGAACTCTGAATTGAAGTACTTGAGACTCGGAGTATAGCTGGAAGTAGGTCATATAATCCTCTACTCCTATCCTCAAATTTTCGCTCTCACGAATTTTAGTACTATGAGATGTTTTTAAAAGTCTTTTTTTGCACTCTTGCTCCCGTTTTCGCTCCTGCTCCCGCATTATGTGACTTAGAACCGGTGTAAACTAGTTTATCGCCATGACCAGTTTAATGACAAAGTAGAAAACCAAATATGCCATTCTCACTAGTTTAACAAGAAATCTGCTTATAGAGTATTGCTGTTACTTAGTTGAATACCTAGTTTTCCAAGAAGAGTTTAATTATGTAAATGTAACTTTCAATATATGACAGGATAGAGAACCTTTGGTATTTCAGTCATTCATCTTAATTCCACAAGCTTGTTAAAGCTTTAGAGTTTCAATCAATGATCTATTGGATGTTTTTGTCAAGGGGAAGAAAAGAACAGATAAGGAAACCAAATAATGAACTTATCTTCTGATGAACCTCACTATCTTCTTGTCTATTTTCCCTCTCTAAATCCCACGACAAAATCCAAGATCCGAAAACTAAAGTTTCTTGGTGCCATTATTTTGGTTTTTCTTTTGATAACTGAGGATGTTCGGAGCAGCTTATGTCATTCATTTGGTTTTGACACTTGAATCTGGCCTAAGCCACTGGTATTGGCTGTTTTGTGAAGCTGTTGCATTAAAAAAAATTCTCTTGTACTATCTGTTTTTAGTAAAATCCTTTGTGATTCAAAGATTGAACCAAACTTTTATTATTATTCCAATACAAAGACACTACACCAAATTTTAGCATTAGCGGCATTAGAAAACCGCCGGTAAAAGCCCCAAAACCACGGGAATGTCCATTAGCGGCAAGTAATCACGGAAAAGTCCATGCCGTTTGGTAAAGCTAAATCACGTATATAAAGGAATACACATGGCAACTAGCATGGCGCTCACATGACACACAATATTTGATTGAAATGCTTGGCTCAGGACTTGAACTCGAGACCTTGAGTAACTCACGTGCGCATGCTACCAAATAAGCTAGCACGCATTTTGTTTCACTTGGACAAAAAAATAAAAAGAATATTTGTACTACATCCCAACATATTTTTGAAAATTTATGTTTTACCGGAACTTTTAGAAAAACCACCTGAAATGCCACTTTTGCTTGCGGTAATTTAAAAATTCACCAGAAAATGTGGTTTTTCCCTGGCATTAATTGTACAGCCGGGATAAAAATCGCCTGGAATGCCCGTTTTTCTTGTAGTGAGACAACGTTGAAATTTCCACATCGCTTATCAGTAAGCTTGAATTAATTAACAAAACACCAAAGCCAGTGATCAAGGTCGAAAACTCTGAGTTTGCTCTTCTTGTGAGGACAGTATGGTCCACATGAGGTATTGCTCGGCTTTAGACCGTTAGACACCCCCTCCCTGCCTGTAGGTAGTGAGATTAGTCTCAGCGCGTGCAAACAAAAAAAAGAGAGTTTATTGCTGAATATTCACCTGCATTTTAACGCTCTTAAACTCACAAACAATGCCGAAAAAAATGGTCCCAATCTGTCATCGTGGTGCAATTCAGAGCCTAGTCCTTCCCAATCATGAATTGGGATCCCACTAGCAAAAGAGGCTGGTCCATCCCTCTCTCATCAGCTTTGTGATATATATATATATATATATATATATATATATATATATATATATATATATATATATATATATATATATATATATATATGCCCCACATAACAGAAAAGTCTCTCTATACATGCTAGAACTTCAATGGTCCTGGATTCGATAACTTCTTAATGGAATTCGGAATACTAGTTGTGTCCAAACTTTGGTTCTAGGACGATTTGGGTTTACGTCTCTCTGTTGCTCACCATTTTACCATCACCCTCCCTCCTGTAGGACAGGTCCTACTGGACAATGTTTCTGCCTGGGTACTGGATTATGCATGCAACAACTTCCAACTCCTAGAAAAAGAACAAAAAATTTATCACATAAAAATAGTATCCCCCATGCATGGACAATATTTCTCTCTTCATAACCGAAAAGTATTCTTATTCTTACACTGGGACAAAAAAGATCTTCTATCTCCTCACCCCACCCACCAACCAACAAACCAGACTAACCTTTGGGCCACGAAACCAAATACTATGATTAAAGCTGCAAATGAATTGAGCCATTCGTGAACTGTTTGAGGCTCGACCTGGTAAAAACTTGTTCGAGTACTAAATGAGCCAAATTTGAACATGACAGTATTCGATTCGATCAGGCTCGTGAACCTAAATGAATATGTTTAAACTTTTATATGTACATCATGATAATTTTATAACTTGTCCATGTATAAACTTTTAAATGTATTATGTGGCTCTCATTGAGGAATTCAGAGAATTGGACCCGAGAATCTATAATTGCCTCAAAAGAGTGAATAGAATAGGAAGATATTATTCGCTTTACTCACAACTACCAAAAGTATTTCGAAAATCAGAGGTTTTCAGAAAGAGTAAATAGAGTATATATATGAGAGATCTACCGAACATATAGGCATTTTGATTTTACCTGTGCTTACTTTCAGAAAAGGGAATCTTGAAGTCCGATTAATTATTGTTCGAGCTCGATATTGGTAGGCAAAAAACAAGCTCGTAGTTTATCTTCAGTACCTTTTCTTAATCTTCTTGCTCGTTCGAAAACTACGAATTTAGCTCTGTAACTGAATCATTTCCTTATTTTTGAGAAGAACTTCCGATTAACAGGAAAGAAACTTAATCAGAATGAATTTGAATTTTTTTCCTATGATCGAGCGACATAAATATCAACAATTTCGAATTGGATTAGTTTCTCCTCAACAAATAAGTGCTTGGGCCAATACAATCCTACCAATGGAGAGATAGTTGGAGAGATGAAAAAACCCTCTACTTTTCATTACAAAACCAATAAACCACAAAAAGCTAGATTATTTTGTGAAAAAAATTCTGGTACTATAAAAAATGGAATTTGTGAAATTCTTGAGGAAGTAGAGATAAAAAAAAAAAAAGAAAAGAAAAAGAAAACCCTCGATTTAGTGAAGAATGTGTGGAGTTGAGTTTGTTAATTCTTGGAGATGAAGATATCAAATGGGTTACATCAAACTAGCATGTCCAGTAACCCATGTGTGGTATTGGAAACGTTGTCCTAGTTCAATCGCGAATCTTTTAGATAAACCTCTTAAAGCATTAGAGGGCCTGGTATACTGTGACGTGACTTGATCGAAATTCAGATTTGACAAATTGGGAATGAGAAACTGTCATCCCATTCAATCCAATTGGGATGTCCTGTACCTAACATGTCTCTTGGGAGGATTAACATGAAACTAAGAATTATGGGTGTATTCAATACTCTCAAATAAAAGGGCAATTGATTTATGGTCCATCTCGTAACAACTAAATAAGAATTGTTAGTTAGTTGTACCTTGTAAAATCTTTTGTGGAATTATTCTTTTCTTTTTGAAAGAAATTAGGTTTAAGTAAGCAAATAACAACTATGTCATGCTTACAGGAGTCTATCCATCGCATATAGGCTTCAAGGGCATCATAAATCGTTGAGGTAAAGTTGGGACCTAAAAGATGGTAAAGTTGGGACCTAAAAGATCGAATGGAACAATTCATAGACAAGTAAACATCGTCCAATGTGATAAAATAATCAATTCTAAAAAAATCTACTAATGCCAATTAGGAGTTCGTTGGGACCTTTAGGAACAACTTTTAAAATTGTGGATTTCTATTCATTTTACTATTAACCTATAATCAGATTTGGGTAACTAAGACAATTTCAACACCATTCACTTGGACAATTTCAAAGAGACTTTTGAAGTGCGCAACTACTATTTAATGGATGTATTTAATGTGATTTTATAATTTTGTTTACTCCCTATGTCCCTTTTTTACTATCGACTTTTTCATTTTAGACTGTCCCTTAATAAGTATATGGTTTGAAAAGTTAATGGTAAAAAGTTTGTACAATTATTATTTTGCTCTTTTGAAAAATTAGTGGGTAATGAGTTAATGGGTAGAAGTGGAAGATAATTTTAAAAAGTGAAGTTAAAAAACTGTGTTGTTAAAGAGTATTCAGTGACAATTTTTTAGTGCGTTGTCAACTTGTAACTAATTTTGTAATTAGGTAATTAGTGACAGGTTTAGTACAAAAAATTGTCATTGAATACCCTTTAGCAAACACGTTGTCACTAGGTTGTCACTAAAACGCTTCTTCTTCTTTTTTGTAGTGAGTGTAAAATGAAGATAAAAGTTAATGTGAAAGGTGTATTAATTACGTCTCTTTAATATGTTAGATTTACGAAGCAACATACTTAAAAAAAAGACGGAGGGAGTATGTACGTACTTATTTATGCATAAAACAAATCTTTTTATTGAAGTTCTAGACCAATATGAGAGCATAAATATCTAATATTTTTACCACGTTAAGCCTGGTGAACAAGCTCGAGTTCGATTCAAACCTAGAACTTGCCAAATTTTCATTGAACTCGAGTTTGTTAAAAAACTAAACAAACGAATCTAAACATCCTAAAACTCGGTTCGATTCGGCTCGTTTGTAGTCCCAACTATGATTGAGAAAAGGGAAAGAGGACGTGCGTAATGGAATGGAATTTTACAGCAGAAAAGGGGTTTGGCCCCATGCTCTGCTAAAAGGACGGAAAGCCAGTACTAAAGCTATAGTAGAATGTTTGGGACCAGAGAGTGACTCCAAAAAAAATGTCATCAAACTGGCTTTGATGGTCAATTATAAGCATACGTATACAAACATATATGGCTCCCCCATCATCAAGAAGGATTTCAGGTCAAAGACGTCGTTCAATCATTGCTCCCATGGAATCAGTTTCAGGATCAGAACATGGGAAGTGTTTTGTCAAAAATGATTGTTCCATTCATACTTTCGGCTGCATTATTTGGAAAGGGATTTGCATGACTGATCTACGGTGTTTGAAATACCTCTTTTCGAAAACGTAACAAGGGTTAAAAGAAGAACCAAGGTGGTTAAAACGAGATTCGTGTTGCACGTATTATTTCTTCCATTTTATACCCAATATATGAAATTCGATAATTATATATACACTTGTGATAACACTAAATTTTAATAAGAAAACATATCGCATATTGCATTTAGGGCCGGCCCTGTGCATAAGCTGACAAAGCGGTTGCCTAGGGCCTCCAAAATGAAGATCATAATAAATATAATTGTAAACACCCCAAAATGAGACGTTCACATACATTTTAATCCCCGACAATGAGAGGAAATACCCAGAAGAACTCTCGGATTAAAATTCTCCAAAGTCAACTTAGTCAACAGTACCGCATGGTACTCATCTCTCACGCACGGCAGAGTCCAAGTCATGTACGGCAGTGCTTGACCGTTCGGGTATCTAATAATTAACTCTAATTTCGTCCCAAGCGCAGGACTATAGGCCGGGTAATGGCAGCAAAGATAATAAATCCGGAAGTACAGAAATGAACCACGTAGGCGGTCCTACGGTGTTTCACTCAAACTATGTCAGCTCTATGTTTGTAATTGGCTCTCAGGTAGCCACCCCTTGCTCAACTGGTTTAATTAATTAACTAATTTAACCTAATTTAATTCATCAACTCAATTTAAAAGGAGAGCGCGGCGTAAGCACTACGGTGCCGCAAACTAGTCTAATTCACATTCACTTTCGGGCACAATAATCCAATTAATAGATTTAAAAATATGGAAAGATAATTCCAACAAATGCGCACCGTTGTCACCAATCTCTACGCATTTAAAATTAGTAATGCTTGGTTTTGTTTGCTAGAAAAGTTCCGTATTCAAAAATTGCGCATTAATTGGAGTAATTCGCAATCGGGTAGAACGTAATTAGCCCGCCACGGAACACCTTGTCCCGCCGGCGCGCTGACCTCGATGACTACTCACGCATTATTGAAGAAACAACAAAGATAACGCAAAACCCTAGATCTAAACATCATGAAACAAAGGAAAACGATAACAAAGAATTATACTAAAGATTGTGCAAAGAAATTACCCTTAATTAATTAAGGCAAGCATCAATCCACCACCAAAATCTTGAAAACAAAGTGCACAAGAAAAACCGAGTCAGAAATGAAAACTTCAAAAAATACTGAAACCTAGGTAAAAGTCACGGAACCCTAAAAATTGTGGAACCCTAAACTAGGTTAAAACTTAAGTATTTATACTAAAACCCAATAATCCTAATGAAATCGGAATTAATTCACGCGGATAGGCCATACGACAGCGTTTAAGGGGTCCCATAAGCTCTCGGTAGTGCTACACCAAAAGTGGTGTAGCGCTACCGCTTCGTTATCTCCTGCGTTGACTATTGACTCTTCCCATTGACCATTGACTTTTAACAATCCGGTAGCGCTACACTACTTTTGGTGTAGCGCTCCTAATCCTTCTGTTCACTTTTTGGACCTCTTTGTGCCAATCTTGAGCGCTCCAAATAATTAGTGTAGCGCTCCCGGACATATTTTCTTGAAATCTTGCTCCAACACTTAGTCTCCACAGTGCTCCTTCTCAATCCACGTACACGAGCCATCCGGACACTTTCCATTAGCACCAAATCACCTCAATTCCCTGCAAATTAAGCAAAAACACCCAATGCAACCGCGTGCACATATTAAATAGAAAATGAGGATTAAATCCATGATAATTAGGCCAATTCTACCCTACTCAGGCGCTCAAATGCAACCATTTCACACGCCAATCAGGCAGCTTTTTGAATTTTGGCAGTCAGGTGTGCCGCAAAGCACAGTTTGTGTGCCGTACGACACTGTCACTTGTCACACAGCTTTTGTAAAGTTCCCAGCAGTCCAAATTGTTGACATTTCTCCCCCTTTGCTATGATGATTTCGTGTGAGCAGCAAAACTTACACCTGGTAGCCTACAAACTTTGAGTAAACACTAAGAATACTTGGGGATCAAGTTCTCCCCATATCTATAAATACCGATCGGTTCCAACGGATGGGGAGGGACCGAAAAAATATATATATGAAGAAAAGCATGAAATCCTACCTATAAACTCTGTCAACACACCCTCATTGCCATAAATCACCCTCATTGCTACCTTCAATCTCCAGGAAAACAATCTAATTCCCTCCTCCAAGGAAAACCCAATCAAAAGTTCAACCCCCCTGTTTTTCGGTCTCAAACCCGTGAGGTAGCCACTCTAAATTAAGTTCAGGTTCTAGGCATTCATTATCCTTGTTATTGCATCAGATTGAAGTTAGGAGTCCAGGAGGAGCCCAAACCACATTCAGGAGCCAAAAAAAGTACTTCAATCCGAGAGGTTTAAGCCGTAGGTATATTCCCGTTTCTCCAAAACTCCTAGCTTTGGTACCCTGAGGGGAGGGGTGCCAAGTGTGGAATGATCTTCCATATCATTTCCACATTTGGTATACCCATATTATAGCAAAAACCAATTCAATTGGAAACCTCCCGGTTGCGTCGTACGGTGAGAATATCGCCTCATACGGGGTAATTTAGTGAGGAGGAACATCCTTTACTTAAGCACACTACTTTCTCATTCACAATGGTCTACTTTTAACCATATTTCATGCCTTGTTGTGCTTCTATTCAATCATGTCGCAAAACCAAATATCAAACTATTTGTGAAGAAAGCAGTGCCGCACGACACTCCTTCTATACCGCACGGTACACTTGGAGTGTTGTACGACACACTTGCAAAATTTGACCGTTGGAATGATGAACAATGCCGCACGACACACTTTCTGTACCGCACGGTACAGTTAGTGTGTCCTACGGCACACTTTTTGAAAATTGAAATTTCAAATCATCTTCTTTGCAAACCAGTTTGAGACTCTATTTTTCTTGTTTGATTATCTGTTGTTATATTAATAATCATGTCGTTTATTCATTTTTTTCATTATTATCATCTGCTTCGTGTGATAAACTGTTTATGTGAATAAAGTTTGACATTAAAATATTTTTCAAAAATCCCACAAATGTTTTAGTAAAGACCGATTTTTAATCGGGCGAGCGGGGTGCATTAAAACCCTTCCTTGTTCGTAACCTGGCTCCCGAATCCAAAATCGAATCTCTGGTTTTCAAATTTTTTTCTTAGTCACTTTCCAAATCATTTTCGAAACGGTTTCTCGGGTCTTAAACCACTTTCCAAAAACCCGGGTGGCGACTCTATTTTCAAACCATCAAACCGGCGTGGACGTCGACCGTCCACAAAATGGCGACTTTGCTGGGGATTCTCAAATTAATCTCTAATTTGGTGTTTTTATACTTATGAACTTCCCGAAAACTTGTCAAAACGAAAATGCCTAGCGCTATCGCAAGGAAGAAATGGCGGACTAACAGGGCCTCACTCGACCATCTTGACTGGAGCTTTTTGGGTTGTTTGTCTGTGTAAAGATATCAAAGAAGTGATTAATTTGGGGACCTAAGCTTGAAAAACATTTGTGGGATTTTTGAAAATAATTTTATTGCTGAACTTTTGCATCACGTGCATCGATGTTGGATAAGCCCAGTTGTTGTGTCTTGGTTACCCTACCTAGTTCACTGGTGTTAAGACATCTCCGGATGCTCAGCAACCTTGGATCGTGATGAGTCAGCCTGCCGTTTGACCTTTCCCATGCAGTACACTTGGCACTGGGAGACAAATATTGACTCTAGTCTGGGGAACACCCTAAACCAAAACCGGCATTTACATATAGTAAACCTAGAACCTTCCAACCTAGGACAGGGACCCACAGGTTAGGGTTATGTGATATACCATGTTATGTGTTTACTGCTTTCCATATATTGTCATCATTTTGCATGCATTTGTACTATCACGTTTAGTTAGACCCCATGGTGTCACATTTTCCCGCGGTTTTAATGGGTTGACCTGCTCGATGATGAGTTGTGCATTCCAATGCACGTTGTTCAGATTAATTTAGTCCTTAGAATAACAGGACTTAGGAAAGTCAAATCAACTTGATCCTTAACAATTCATTGGCAATGACCTAACATAAATTAGGAACAATTGACCCAAGCTGGGGCAGTTCTCCCTAAAATCAAAGTTAGACCCTTGAAAAGGAATCATCGAGAACCAAGTTTATTTAATTTTCCTAAATCCTACTATCCTAACAAAGGATACACTGTCAAAAGAAACACTGAGGATCGGGGCAGCCTCTTTAAGACCCATTTTTGCATAATCTAGGAGACTTTAAATCTTTGGACTTTGAAACACCTCCAGTGTCAGCCATGCTCGAATGGCTCCTTGTGATTTGATTTATCACATTTTTATCCGAGTGTCAACAACCTCATTGCTTTGTCTTGGATGGTCACGAAAGTTGATTGGCTCTGGTTCTCACACACAAGAACTTAACCTACTGAGTAATCGACCTACCCATGGCTATTGAAATCCTTTTTGAGACTTAGGTTGACATACACGACACAAAAATGACATTCTTCAAACCATCAAACCGGCGTGGAGGTCGACCGTCCATAATAATGTATGTTGAAATCTTATTAAAAGCGTTTGTCAGCTGCGGTGGTTGGTGATGGGACTCTAAAAACATGACTGTAGGGGTCCGATTCCCATGTCCTTTAATTTTAACTGGTAATTTTCCTTTTTTTTAAAAAAAAAATTGTACAAAAAGGGCTTCGAGATGCAAAAAGAGGCTTTAGGAGGGTCAAACTTGCGACCTTCAGGGTGCAAATCCAATGCCACGAGCATCAAACCAAAGGAGACAGGACTTTCTTAGTTTCATGAGGAACAATTAACATATATAGAAACAAATGGGAGGCCCCCATTGTCAAATTTTGCTTAAGGCCCCCAAAATCTCAGGACCAAGCTTGATTGCATTGTCGATCATCTAAGAGTCTCTTTGTGAGATTACCACCAGCTTCAAGAAGAGGGAAAGCCCCTCTGAATATAGTCCATCGTAGATCTATGTTTATGATTTTGACTGGGTTGGTCGTGCAATAATATTTACTTAAAGACATGATATATTTAGTTAAAAACATGTTTTATAAGTATGGGGCCGGTTCCCCTCACACTTAAAAAAAACACATATAAAAACACCTTACTCTTTCGGGCCTCATTTTGATGTTCTGAATCGTTGATCTTGTTTAAATGAGTTAAATAAAAGGATCTTCAAAATTTCAGCTCAATCGATATCAAGTAAGTTTTTGATCCAAATAGTTTTAAAAACACTAGTTCCTATCACTATTTTTGCAAAAACTATTTGGATCAAGCACTTAACAATATCCGATTGACCTGAATCTTTGTAAGACCTCATATTTTACTTATTTAAACAAGATCAACGGTTCAAAACATCATAGTGGGACCCGGAACAAAATTGTATTTTTTTTATGTATTTATTTAAGTGTGAGGAAAACCGACCCTATAAATATGTTATTGAATGACTGATATTCTTATGGGAAAGTAAATAAAACCTTTACTCGTATGACCAAGTTATAGACCAAACCTCATCCTCAAGCCCAGTGCATAACTAATCTCCAACCCTTGCTGAGTATGGAGACTTGGGTCATAACTAGCATGTTTTGCTTTTAGAGACTTGGTTTCCGGCTTGAATTCTAATAGCATCACCAATAGTATAATTAAAATTGGATAGTTAAAAGTTGTTACATCGACTTTTGATTATCCATACAAGACATTTATAAAGTTAACAATGTGGAGTGTCGCAATGGTATTTTGTGTCCATAATAATAAAAAAGTTATACTCACTTTATTTTTATTCATAAAATGGGCACAACTTTAAATTTGTACGTATACCTTTTTATAATATTAGTGTATTTAAAAGATATTCACAATACTTTAAAAATGAGACCAATCTTGAAAATATTTTCAAATTTTAGTGATTATTGGTAATTTCAAATTTTTGAGAGAGTGTAAAAATGAGTTTCAAAGTAAGTATTTGAAAAATAGAGAGAGAATAAGTTACTTTTGAATTAATTTTTACCAAAAAAGAATTACAAATAGAGTGTGGTCCCTAAAATTTGGTTATTGAGTTTCGGTTATTGAAAAAAAGTTGTTACTTTTGATTTTCTAAATGCCAAAATTTGGTTATTGGCTAAAAGATTGTTAACGTTGATTATGCCAATGTAAGCCAATTTTTGGACAAACATTGCTAACTTTAGTTATTTAGATGTTTTGATTATCCCATTGGGATGCTCTAAGTTCATATCTGTCATCTAGGAAAATCATTTTGTGAAAGTACCT
Source organism: Vaccinium macrocarpon (assembly GCA_022606695.1). Taxonomy (NCBI): domain Eukaryota; kingdom Viridiplantae; phylum Streptophyta; class Magnoliopsida; order Ericales; family Ericaceae; genus Vaccinium; species Vaccinium macrocarpon. The sequence goes on from CM040172.1 coordinate 16,040,788, forward strand.
TCTCTTTGAACTCTTAGTTTTCATTTTAGGCTCCGTTTGTTTCAGCGGAGAAAAATATTTTTCATGTAAAATAACTTTTTCCATTTTTGTTTTCCGATTTTTAATTGATATTTGCAAAACATTAGCCTAACACAATTTCCTACAGCCAAGTCCCCAAATTTCGTGCAGGAATTGGCCAACATCATTCATATGGGGCTGTGGATTTGCAATGGGGGCACGGACCCTCACTGCTGTGTGTATTCATGTGTAAATGCATGAGAATACATTGTTAGAAGATGTATGTTGAGAGAGAGAGAGAGAGAGAGTAATCTAATTGGTGAAATTGAGACTTGGAACCTGAATTTGGGTGATGAGTGGGATAATAAGATGGATAGAGGTGTGGGGATGTCAGGTTTTTTACGGGAGTCATTGGGTGCAGAATAAAGGCAAATTTCTGGGCCGGTCCTTATGGTTGGATCAAACCTCAACAAGTCCCCCCAAAAATTGTGGAACATACTTCATGCCTCACAAGGTCGGGCGCGCTCTTTTCATCCAAAAATACCCTCCGGCCCATCATTTCACCTTTCCATGTTCTGTCCGTCCCACCTCTCTCTCTCTCTCTCTCTCTCTACCCACCCTACCTAAACCCAGGGTACCCTATGAAAATGTTTAAACCTAAACCTAAATCCTAGGGTATTCTATGAAAGTGCCTAAAATCCTAGGGTACCCTATGAAAGTACCTAAACCACTAAAAAACCTATAATAAGAAAGTGCACCATAAACCTAAATCCTAGAATACCTTATGAAAATGCCTAAATTCTAAATTGACGGTCTAAATTCTAAATGTACAGTCTAAATTCTAAATGTTCGGTCTAAATTCTAAAATGTACATTCTAAATTTAGGGTACCTTATGAAAGTGCTTAAAATTCTAGGGAACCCTATGAAAGTGCCTAAACGGTTAGTAAAAACAAAGAGTAATGACAACGAGGATGGGCAATAAAGTAAAATCCCCAATCATATTTGTGCCCTAGGACCTCTCCAACAATAAATTTTAGCCCAGGACCCGGTGGGCCAAAATTCCAAATAATAGGACCGGCCAATAGATTTCTACATAATAAACGGGAAAATGACTTATGGTATTTTCTTTGGTAAGTCATTTTCAGCCAATTGATGAAAAATATTTTACAAGGAAAACATTTTACCTATAATTATTCCAACCAAACATCAAAAAATGAGTAAAATTTTTACAGGAAAATATTTTACGCTCAAACAAACTTTAGTTTTGGACACTTTCAAATGAGTTTAGGTATAGACAATTTCATAGGGTACCTTAGTGTTTAAACACTTTTATATGGGTTGAGAGAGAGAGAGAGAATTTATATTGCCCCAGTTGACTTAGTGGTCGTTGGACTTCGGGGGAATTTAATTCACCGATGTAGACTTGCCGATAATTCCCCAGAGATTTCATACCCTGGATGCCAATTCCTCTTAGTATGCCCAAGTAGGTAGGGATGAACATACATCGGGTTGGGCGGATTGGATTCGGGCTAGGCTTATACTAGATAATAACGAGATTTGGACATTTTCAAGCGCGGCCCATTTATAATTGGGCTTTATTTAATATGCCCAACCCAAATAAAAAATTTAATTTCTCAAGCCCGTCGAACATGCCCATTTTTTTTCTTAAGCATGGTGTCATAAACAAAAAAATAATCACTATAATGATCACAATTACAATTCACAACCCTAATAATGTACTTAAAAATTTTAGATACAGACCTATAAATTAAAGTACTGGAAAAGAAAGAACTCTCCAACATCCATCAATCTCTATATATATAGTATCAAAATAAAATAATTCGGTCCCAATTTAAATGCCCCCTATAAGAGACTGGGCTAGTTTGACTTTAAGAAAATAAAATACTTTCACACGTTTAAATTTATTTTTTTGGCACCGTGGAAAAGATCTCAACGAGTACTTTTGAATGGGATAAATTTTTTTTAAAAAAATATTTAGAAATACATTTTCTTTTAAAGTCAAAATGACATGACTTTACTAGGGGACATTTAAAATGGGACGGAGGGAGTAGTATTTACATCCGGCAAGGTTGGGCTCAAGGAAATTTTCCAAACCCATCCCATTAAGTTAACCAGCTTAAAATCTCAACTCAGCCCGGCTCTATAGACCTAAATATTTATCCCAAGCCCTTAAAAAAATTGGATTGGATTGGATTGGGTGGGCTATCGGGCCGGTATGCACCCCTACTAGTCAAGGGCGAACCCAAGGGGGGTCACACGGGGGCACGTGCCCCTACTGACCCCGCTCAAAACTAATTATATATATATATATATATATATATATATATATATATATATATATATATATATATATATATATATAGCACAATTATGTAATATAACGCTATGTTTAGCATACACACTTACATATATCTCAAAAATAAAAATTTACAACTAATTATGTGCTCTTTTTTTTTTTATTTATAAAAAGTATACATTATAAACCTTATAATCCATAATAAATGTCTTAATTTAGCAAGATCATTGACTAAAAAAAAATACACGATTATAATTAATAAGGTGCCCCTATTGGGTTGGATTCCTAAATCCGCCATTGCTACTACTAGACTACTAGTAGGTGAGACTTGGTTACTTGGTAGTTGGCAGAGTATACAAAGGATTGACCGGCCCGGAATGGCTAGGGCCAGGGTCCTGATAAACCCCCAATATTGTAGATAATCGGGGTTTATCTTGCTCGTTTTGTTCACACACACACGCGAATTCGCGCTTAATTAGGTTGATATGCGTGTAGTAGCGTTTTTGTTGAGTTACAGGTCAAACTTGGAAACTTAGCGCGTTTGGTGCGCTTTGGAAAACGTGCCGAAATCACAAGGGCCACATGCCCCATGGCATGCCAACGCCGGGCCCCCACGAGCCACGAAACGATGATTTGGTTGAGGCCCGGCAAGCCAAAACATCCCAAGTGTCGGGGGCTTTGAGGCCACGCGTCGTGCTCAAGCAAAACGCCCGGTGAAGTCCGGGATTGAACAAGCACCCACAAGACCGAGGAGCACCGCCCCCGAGGGTCGCACGACCCATTTAGGAGCTTTGGAGGAAGTCCGGAGGCACGCAAACCAATGAAAGTGATCAAGGGGACAAAAAAAAAATTAAGTCAAGACCAATCTGGACCGATCCAGAATATTCCGGACCGATCCGGATTATCCCAGAAAATTCCAGACCAATCTGGACCGATCCAAAATATTCCGGACCGATCCAGAATATTCCGGACCGATCCAAATTATTCGGACCGATCCGGATTGCTTCAACTTTTCCTGCACTATTACGGACCGATCCGAAATAATCGGACCGATCCAGATTTTTCGCAACTTCTTCGGTGATCGATGCGGGACCGATCCAAAATAATTACGGACGGTCGAAATGCTCCGGCAACTTTTAATCCACTTTTGCACATTCTATTTATGGCAAGTGGTTGGGTGTTGTGAGGGCTTTTGGGATATTTTTGGATATTTTTGTAAGGGAGAAAAGACGACTTGTATTTAGACTCTCCTCTCTCCCTTCTCCCACCACACTTAGACTTTTTTAACTTAGATATGTTATTTTGCTCCTCCTTCTCTCTTCCATGGGAGCTTTTCCAAGCTCTCTCTCTCTAGTTTTTCCCATGTAAGTATTGAACCTATGCTATTTTCATGTTTATTAATGTTATAGCCCTTGCTTAGTTCTACCTAGAAATCAAGTTTATTTTCAATTCCATTAAGTTTTTAGTTTTCTTGTTCTTCTTGTTATTTCCTTAGTTAATACTTGTTTGGTTGGTTGTTTGTTGATTTTCCCAAGTATAAAGTGATAGGCCTAGGTAGTATCTTCAATTAAATCAAGTTTATTTAGTTGCTTGTTATGTTCTTTATTTTCCTTATAAAAACAGCCATGTTTTCTAAAGCAATGAACGAGTAGTCGGTTTAGGCTCGGTTATGGGGTGATTAGCACCCCATGGCTTGGGTTATTCACTCTCCTCGCCTTAATGCAAACAATGCTTGTTACTTGAAAAGTATGGATTGATTTTTATGTATCAAAATTGCGATTTGTTAATCCCGTTGATCTCACGTCGCCAAGGGCTTGACCACTTGGCACGTGTGATGCTTCGGGCTAAGGCAATCAAAATGTTTGTATAAATGGCACAAGAATCCTACTTTTTAAGGAACACCGTTTCTAGTTGAATGAGTTTAAGTACCAAATCTTCCGTTCGGGGTCGTTTAACGACGCCCCGAGCCGGTTATTTTAGAAGAGAGTGAATTGGCCTAAGGCACGGGTGTTGAGAACCCCTAAACCTTGCCTTCCTTTAATTAGTCTTTTAAATCTTCATTCACGTAGTTTAGTGAGTTTTATCCACAAATCATCAAAGCCTAGTTTGCCGCCTTAAGGCTAACCCCTCATTCGCGAAACAAATATTCACGCTCAGCACATTCGGTCCCTGAGGACTCGACCCGGACTTCCGGTTACTATGCCACGCGTCACCTAACCCTACGCTTGGGGAATCAATTTTGGAAAGCAATCCAAGGGCGCAAGCATTTTTGGCGCCGTTGCCGGGGACCCAATGGTCCGTTCTGCGTGAGTTTGCCTCGCGCCACGCCACTGTGAGTATTCCGTTCCATCAGTACATATCTCTTAGTTTAACTTAGTTTAACTATTATAGTTCTAAGAGCGGATACCTCTAACCTAACGGTTGATTGTTAAAGTTGAGGTTTAACGAAGCTCGAGGAAGTGTATTAGTTTTTAATTTCTGTTATCTTTATATATCGAGGCGGCGGCATAGCCCCTCGGAACTGTTTGTGGTGAGGTGGTTGAATAACCCCTCCAGTCTGCTAGTTGTAGTGTATGCACGGGCCTCGTGGTTACTTTCGGGACCCCCTTAATCGCCGCTTAGTTAGCATAGACTCCCCTCTTGTCGCTGAAATGGCTGACAACGAGGCTCCTCGAGGGAATCCACCACCACGTCAGAGGACTATTCGGGATTACTTGAACCCCGAACGCACGCCGCATACTTCGTGCATAGTCCTTCCCAACACTACACCCGCTAATACTTTCACGGTTAAAACTCACCATATAAACTTGGTCCCTCATTTTTATGGGCTTGAACATGAGAGTCCTTACTCTCATATGAGGGACTTTGATGAAATTGTGAACACAATTGTGAGTCAAACCGGTCAAAAGGAGTCCGCACGGCTCAAACTTTTTCCATTCTCTCTAAAAGGCAAGTCCAAGGATTGGTTCAATGCTTTAAAACCTGAGTCTGTGCGGGCTTGGCTTGATTTACAAAGGGAATTTTTCAAGAAATTCTTCCCAGAGCATAGAACTCGTCATATGATGCAACAAATTCAAGGATTTCAACAAGAAAATGACGAGACTTTCTATGCATGCTGGGAACGTTTTAAAGATCTGTTGATATCTGTGCCACATCATGGTTTGGAAGAACAAGAGCAAGTTATCACTTTTTATCGCGGACTTTCTCACGAGAGCCGAAAATTGATTGACACGATGTGCAACGGAGAATTTCTTGATAAATATCCCGATGGGGCTTGGGAGTATTTGGACCAATTGGCCGAGAACAATCGAGCACAGGATTACTCAAACCTTCGAGAGGTCCCACCGCCCAAAGTTCGAATACTTCCGGACCGAGTGCTTCTGGCAAATTCACATTGAATGAGCAAACCGACCTACATCGTAGGGTCGATTTGCTTGCTAAGAAATTGGATAATTTGGAATTGAACAAAGTTTCTGAGTTGGCCGCGGTGGCCCAAATAGAGGAGGTTTGTCACTATTGTGAGTTGGGTGGGCACATGTCTAAGGAGTGTCCCGCCTTCGCCGCTTTCAAAGAGGCCCTACATGGGCCCGATCAAGCGGAGGTGAATGCAAATATCGGTCAGTAATGATCCTTTCTCTAACACGCATAACCCGGACGCGAGATAACCCTTTGCTTAAATGGAGAGAACCTAATCAAGGGGTCACCCCAAAGGCCCCAACTTCAAAACCAAGGTTATCGACCTTCCCAAGGTCAAAACCAAAACCAAGGGCAAGCCCGATACCCTCCAAATCAATACCCTCAGAATTACCAACAGCCAGGTCAAAGTGTTAATTTGTACCAACCCCCTCAAAAACGCTCATTGGAGGAAGCCCTCCAAACGTTCATGCAAACTCAATCGGTAGTCAACGAGCAAAATTCACATTCTCTAAGGGAGATTCAAAGCCAAGTCTCCAGGTTAACCACGTCCGTGGGGGTGCTTCAACAAGAAAAGGGAAAGTTTCCCTCTCAACCACAAGCCAACCCCCAAGGCCTACACTTTTGGAAGCGATCGCCGGGCAAGACCCCGAACACTCATGAAGCGAGGCCAAATCCATCACCACCTTGAGGAGTGGCAAGGAGATTGATAAAACTATTCATCCCAAGCCGGTCACTCCTCCAATTCCCCCTCCCGTTTCCAAGGCTCCCGAGTCCACCCCTTCGGACTCCGAGCCTACTCAAGTGGAGGAGCCAAATGCTCCTATCTCTCCCATGTCGGCCCCTTATCCCCATAGGTTGAGGGTGCCAAAAAAGCCGTCTTCAGAAGCTGAGGTGTATGAACTTTTCAAACAAGTAAAAATTAACATCCCTCTTTTGGATGCAATCAAGCAAATACCCTCGTATGCTAAATTTCTCAAGGACCTATGCACGGTCAAGCGCAAACTCAACGTGCAAAAGAAGGTCTTTCTTACCGAGCAAGTGAGCTCGATCATCCAAACCGCCATCGCTCCTAAGTATAAAGACCCCGGTTGTCCAACTATTTCCATTGTCATTGGGGGTAAGAAGGTTGAGAGAGCGTTACTTGATTTGGGAGCGAGTGTCAATTTGCTTCCGTATTCGGGTGTAATGAAAGCAACTAGGGTTGGGAGAGATGAAACCCACGAGTCACACTTCAATTGGCGGACCGGAGTGTCCGAGTTCCTAAGGGTTTGGTAGAAGATGTCTTGGTCCAAGTAGACAACTTTGTCTACCCTGTGGACTTTGTAGTTTTAGACACTTGCCCTGTCACGAATGCTTCACAAGCACAAACGCCTATCATTCTCGGACGCCCTTTCTTGGCGACATCCGACGCGGTTATTCACTGTAGGAATGGGTTATTGAACATGACGTTTGGGAACATGAAGGTGGAGATGAATGTGTTTAACATAGGTACCCAAATGGGGGATGACGATGATGTCCACGAGGTGAGCCTTATTGACACACTTGTGCAAGAGCACGTGAACACCATTCTGCGGACCCCCTTGAGGTTTGTCTTACCGCCGAGGAGGCGACGTTTCTAGATTCACCAGAGGTAGAATATTTATTCTCTCTTTTAGATGTTGAGAACGTGTGTGGGACGGAAGCGTGGTCCCCAAAGTTTGAGGAGTTGCCCCCCATTGAGAGCAAAGCTCTCCCATCGAGTGTCCAACCACCTAAGCTTGAATTAAAAACCCTTCCGGACACTTTGAAGTATGCCTTCCTTGGCATTGGTGAAACATTCCCCGTGGTGATTTCTTCTTCACTAGGAGGACTCCAAGAGTCCAAGCTCCTTGAGGTCTTGAGGCGACACACTAAGGCCATTGGTTGGTCCATCGCCGACATTCACGGGATTGATCCCTCGGTATGCACGCACCACATATATCTAGAGGAGGATGTGAAGCCATCCCGCCAACCCCAGCGTCGTTTGAATCCTATCATGAAAGACGTGGTTAGGGCGGAAGTTTTAAAGTTGTTGGATGTTGGGATTATCTATCCCATTGCCGATAGTAAGTGGGTGAGTCCCATCCAAGTAGTCCCTAAGAAGTCCGGCATTACGGTGGTCAAAAATGCCAATGATGAGTTGATACCTCAAAGGGTGACCACCGGATGGAGAGTGTGCATAGATTATCGAAAGTTGAACGCTAGCACGCGCGTAAGGACCACTTCCCTCTTCCCTTCATTGATCAAATTTTGGAGAGGGTAGCCGGTCATGCTTTCTATTGCTTTCTCGATGGTTACTCCGGATATAACCAAATTGAGGTTGCTCTTGAGGATCAAGAGAAGACTACCTTTACGTGTCCATTCGGTACTTTCGCGTATAAACGCATGCCTTTTGGGTTGTGCAACGCCCCCGGAACCTTTTCAAGGTGCATGATGGGCATTTTCAAAGGACATGGTAGAAAAATCGCCAAGTCTTCATGGACGACTTCTCGGTGTTCTGGAGACTCATTTGAGTCATGTCTAGCTTAATCTAGAGCGGGTGATGGAGAGATGTGAGGCTTAAGCATCTCGCTTTTAAATTGGGAGAAGTGTCACTTCATGGTGACACATGGGATTGTCTTAGGCCACATTGTTTCATCTAAGGGGATAGAGGTAGATAAAGCCAAAATTGAATTGATTGCTTAACCTCCCTACCCCCTAAGTGTGTGAAAGACATCCGTCGCTTCTTGGTCATGCGGGGTTTTACCGTCGGTTCATTAAGGATTTTAGTGCCATTTCACGACCCTTGTGTCACCTCCTCTCGAAAGACGCACCGTTTATTTGGACACCTGCGTGTGAGGAGGCCTTTTCCAAGTTGAAAGCTAGTCTCACCTCCCCACCGATTGTGCGTGCTCCCGATTGGGACCTCCCGTTTGAATTGATGTGTGATGCGAGCGACTATGCGATAGGGGCCGTTCTTGGACAAAGGAGAGGGAAAGAGCCGTGTGTGATTTCGTACGCGAGTAAGACTCTCAATGATGCTCAAATGAATTACTCCACCACGGAGAAAGAGTTGCTTGCGGTTGTCTTTGCTCTTGACAAGTTTAGGTCTTATTTGATAGGATCCCCTATTGTGGTCTTCACGGACCACGCCGCCTTGAAATATTTAATGACCAAACAAGATGCAAAAGCAAGGTTGATTAGGTGGGTTCTTCTCCTTCAAGAATTCAATCTAATAATCAAAGATAAAAAGGGGGTTGAAAATGTGGTCGCGGACCATTTGTCTCGTCTTGAGTTTGAGGATCGCTCCTCAAATCTCCCTATCATTGACACATTTCCTGACGAGCAACTATTTGGTGTCTCTTCTTGCCCGTGGTTTGCGGATATTGTGAACTATTTAGCCACGGGCCAACTCCCTACCATTTGGACTCCCCAAGAGAGGAGGCGTTTCTTTAGTGAGGTGAAAAGATTCTTCTTTGATGATCCTTATCTTTTCAAGTATTGTCCGGATCAAATTATCCGGCGGTGTGTGCCCAATGTTGATCAACAAGGCATTCTTGCTTTTTGCCACACCGAAGCTTGTGGCGGCCACTTTTCCGCTAAGAAAACCGCTGCCAAAATCCTTCAATGCGGCTTTTATTGGCCGACACTTTTTAAAGATGCGTTTGAATTTTGCAAAACATGTGAACGGTGTCAACAACTAGGTAGTGTCACCCGGAGGAATATGATGCCCCTCACTAACATTCTTATAATTGAGGTTTTCGATTGTTGGGGCATTGACTTCATGGGTCCGTTTCCAATGTCGTTTGGCTATCTTTACATACTTTTAGCGGTGGACTACGTGTCCAAGTGGGTTGAGGCTATCCCCACTCGAACGAATGACCACAAGGTGGTCATTGAATTCTTGAGAGAGCACATCGTATCTAGGTTTGGAGCACCACGCGCGATAATCAGTGACCAAGGGACCCATTTCTGTAATAGGCCCTTTGAAACATTAATGCGTAAATATGGTGTCACTCACAAGGTCTCCACGGCCTATCACCCTCAAACCAATGGTCAAGCCGAACTTGCAAATAGGGAAATAAAACACATTCTTGAAAAGACGGTTAATCCTAATCGGAAAGATTGGTCAACTCGTTTGACTGATGCCTTGTGGGCCTATCGGACCGCATACAAAACTATTTTGGGGATGTCCCCTTATCGTTTGGTTTATGGGAAGGCGTGTCATTTGCCGGTGGAACTTGAACACAAGGCCTACTGGGCCATTAAACAATTGAATTATCGTATGCCCGAGGCCGGTAGACATAGGAAGCTCCAACTCGATGAGCTTGAGGAAATCCGGAGAGATGCTTATGAGAGCACGTCAATTTATAAATCGAAAGTCAAAGAGTTTCATGACAAGAACATTCAAAGGAAAAATTTTCATGTGGGTCAAAAGGTGTTGCTTTATAACTCTAGACTTCATCTCTTTCCGGGAAAATTACGCTCACGTTGGGTTGGGCCGTACTTTGTGCATCACGTTTATCCTCATGGGGCAATCGATGTTTTTAATCCAAAGGATGGTAAAATTTTCAAGGTGAATGGTCAAAGGTTAAAACCATTTTTGGAAAATTTTAATGAAGAGGAGGAGGTTGTAAACTTGGTTGATCCGGTCTATTTGGACGACCCTGTGGTTTAAAATCGGTTCGTGATTTGCCCGTGGAGTCTTCGTGACTTCACATTTTACGGGGAGCTAACGCGTACCTCTGAACTTTATTGTTTGGAGGGCCCGGCCCTTTGCTTCTTCTTGCATTGGGTTTCCCATCATTGACTTGGGACTAGCTTGCACGCCGGCTAGACTACAATGCGCGTGTGCCCAGCTCCGGTTAGAAGGGCCATTCTTTATTCTTTTTAATAAAATCTTGGAGACCCCACACGAGAGTATAAGATAACACGAACGCGTCAGTGACATAGGGCTTGTTAATGTAGCCTTTCTGATAGGAGTAATTCGCAACTAAACGCCCGCGCTCTTTAGATCAGCCCCTGGCAGAGAGTGAGTGTCCGTGAATGGGTGGGAGCGCTCGAATATTCCCATGCTTATGGCACGGCGACAGGCTCTATCTTGTGCTCCGCCTTGCCGGAGTTAGTTTGGGGACGTTGGACTTTACTGTCTGACGGGGTATTGTGTGCGACTTGGACGCTCCGAGTTCTGACGTAACAAATTTCTAGGAGAAGTAAAATCCGTGGAGTTTGAGAGAGCTCTAGTGTTTGCCGTGCTCGAACGGTGTATGGACGGTCCGGTATAGCCACCCGAACTTGAGCTACGTATGGCTTAGCCACAGTCTCTAGTTTCGGGAAGAAAAGTAGTACCCGTGCGATCGCGTGAAGATCATGGTGGCTTTTCATTTTTCTTTGTATATATTGTACATATTTCTTATTGTCGAGCCCGGCTAACACGAGCCGGGCGGTTCTCATATCGTTTCTCTTAGTAGGTAGTCGGCAATTAAGTCTTTTGCAGGGTGACCATGCTACCGTACCAGCCTTGGTAGTTTGGTCCTAACTTGGCGGCGAGTGCGGCATTCAGGAGCTCAAAGCATGGGTGCGATGAAACGTCGCGGTTGTAAGTCCTATAAAGTCGTTGAGGATGGACCTGTACGACTAGCTGTGGTCCCAGGGAGGGGCCGAAGGAGGAAGCCTTGGAAGCATTGCCGATGACGAACGGAGTAAGTGGTAGCAAAATTCCTCACACTTGGTCGAGGTCTAGGGGGTTGACATGCCCCCCCGTCGGTACAATTTTTGTTCCCTATTTCTCTTTACTTTCGTTCTCTTGCGTTGAGGACACCGCAAACTTTAAGTTGGGGGGAGGGAATAGTGTAGTTGTACATTTCCATTCTTGTTTTTCAATTCCCGTCAAAATTTTTGCGATAAAACTTCCCGCGTGAGTACAATTTTATGGTTGGATACGCTAGATATGCTCAATCGCTCTATAATGGCTAGAGTATCGTGTTTCGGTGATTTCGATTGAGAGTTTAACTTGTGCATGCATATATACATGCAATTTGATGAACGTGCTAGGCCGCATGCGTAGTTGAGTAACATGCATCACGTAGAGTAGAGATTTATCTTTCCAAGCATCCCATGTTTCTTGTTTTTCAATTCCTTGGTAAATATGATTTTTGGTTTGAGTTAAGCTAGCTTATTGCCACTCGTGCATTCATGTCGGAGTTTTTAGCGTGCTTAGGAAATGATACAAGCATTTTCTTTGTGTAAACAAACCACATAATGAAGTCCCATTGTACCTATTGTTGTACCAAGTCTGTGTTTCCGTTCATTGCAAAACCTTGAGAAACCGGATGATTGGAGCAAACTAGGAGGTGAGATAAGGGGCATGCCAATTGAAATTGAAAATATCCAACGGTAAAAAAACGAGACCGGATGTTCGGAGGATAGGTTGGATAGAGAGATGGGCGATACATCTCGAGAGGGTGATGAACTCGGAGTGTTGGGTACCGTATCGTCTTAAATTTGAATGATTTGAATTGAATTTGAAGCATGGAAGTGGGGTTAGGAAGCAAAATGGGAATTTTGAGGAAAAAACTTTTTGGACCGATCCAGAATTTTTGGGGACCGATCCGGATTTGCTGATTTCCCAACAGACTGTTCTGGACCGATCCGGTTTCTAAGTGGACCGATCCGTATTCCCAAAAAAAAAAATTTCGACCGATCCGCATTTTTTGGACCGATCCAAAATTGTGAAAAATCCAACAGAGGATTTTGGACCGGTCCGGATTTCTTGTGGACCGATCCAGATTTGGTTCACTCCCATATTTTAACTCCCCGATCGATACAAAATTTTATATCTCACCTCTTCTCTCTGTCTCTCTCAAACTGATCAATCCCCTTCTCTCTCTCTCACCACAGCCACCGAACCTTCACCACACCACCTCCATCACCGTCCACCACCTCTAAAACTAAATCCCCAAATCATCACCTTCACCGTGAGCCACCAACCAAACCCACCGAAAAAACCCCCGTTCGGTTCACTTGGCATCTCACGTTCTCTCTCTGTCTCTCTGTCTCCTTCTCTCTCAAGCCAATCAATCTCCATCTTCTTCCTCACCAAATTCACCACGATCGGCTCTCTCTCTCTCCACCACCGAAAACCCCAAAATCGATCTCACATCTCTCTCACTCCCTATTCCGAGCGAAACCCACCGTGAAAACCAACCCACACAAAAAAAACGAGCCCTAGAACCACGGTTCAGTGGGTTTTCCTGCAAATCAGTCAAGGGCACCGGAATTGTGAGGGCATCGGGAAAACTCAAGGTTTTCAACTGGAATTTCAAGAATGTCTACCAATGTTGGGATTTTCAAGGTAAACATCTCCCTCCTCACCCACTGTTAATTCTGATTGGGTCATTGATAATCTGGGTTTTAGTTGCTGTTTTCTGCTGAGTTAACTGAATTTCTGGGTGAAACTGGAAACCTGATGGGTTTGAACTGAATGTGTGTGTACTCTGCTGCATAGTTTGCTCAGTGAGGAAATTGTTGTTGACTGAACTTGGTCTGGGTTAATTTTTGCTGTTGTACACTGAGAAATCTGGGTTGAGTGAATTTGAAATATGATTTCTGTGTTTGCTATGAGTTGTTGGGCTCTGCTTTGCATTTCGAGTTATAATTTGTTGATTGGTTGAGCTGCATTTGTTGTGTGAAATTGAATTGAAGAAGGGGGTTGGTTGGTTGTTGATAGGAGGTTTGATTTGCTTTAATTAAATTGGGGGTGTTGTTTGAGAATTAACTGTCTGAAATGGCAAGGGGAAAAGGAAAGGCAAAACCATCCGAGAGACTTGCCAAGGAAATGGCCGTCGAGAAACCATCTAAGCGTCGCCGGCAAAATTCGGGTAGTGAATCGGCGAGTAGTGGGGATGAAGTTTCGGGGGTTAAACAAGCAAGTAAAAGAACTCAAGAGGAAGTTATTAGCAACCGTCGCAAGAAGTGGTTGGCGGCGTTTCCAAGAAAGAAAGCCAAGAATGAACGACAAGTGGATGAGGAGGATTTGGGGAAGGATCTAGGTGTGTCGGAAATCTATCAAGAGGGGTTACAACAATGGTTTGAACCGGTGCCAGGGTTTAATCTTAAATGTGTGAAAGAGTTCTACTCGACCATGAGGGTTGAAAAAGAGGGGGGTGAGCCAGTGCAAATCAAAGCTAAGGTTGGGGGCAAGTTAATCAATGTTACCCCTGACCACATTGCGGAGCACTTGAAGTACACGCGGCCCGATCCCGAAACGGTCAATTACTCCGGGGAGGACTCATGGGATAAACAAGAGATCAAAAACTTTCTTTATGAGGATCCTTCGGGGGAGTTGGAACCAATCAATCCGGGCCGGTTCTTAGACGATATCCGAATCCTTAACAAGGCGATACATGCTAACCTTTACCCTAAGGGAAAAGCCAATGCACCTTCCATCAAGTCGCTTGGAGTGATTGCTTCGTTTGTGGACCAAGACACCACCGTAGATTGGGCCCATTTTGTCTTTCTCCAAATGGTGGACTATCTTGATACGCCCGTCCGGTTAACGCGATGTTTTGGTTCCCATGTATGATCACCGCGATATGCCACAAGCAAGGGGTTAAGGGGCCGGGGTATTCGAAGATGGATCCATTTGACCGGGGGGTGATTGCTAGCACTACTTTGGAGAAGAGCAAAGCCCAATCAAAGAAGCAGAAACCCAGGGTTAAAAAGGCCATTCCAAGCTCGACTCACGAGGCATCATCCTCCGCGGCACCTCCTCGACTTCCAAAGGCAAGGTCCGATTTTCTTGTTCCCCCTCCGGAAAGTTCAAAGCCAACAGTGTGGTATAAGAAGCTTTTTAAGCTTATGACAAAGGTGTTCAAGAAAGTGGACAGGGTTGAGAGGAGAGAGAAGGCAAAGGAGCACTACAGGGGATGGGAGCAAAAAGTGCTTGAGGGGCTAAGCGGGCAGCGATATGAGGTACCTCCGGAGCTCGTAGTGGAAGACAGTGATGATGAGGAAGAGGAAGAGGACGACTCTGACGATGAGGAGTGATCGGTGGTAGAAGTTGAAAAAAAGGGTGGTACTAGTAGTATATAGTACATAGTAGTCGATTAGCGAGTCGGTGGAGTCGAGTACACTTGTTTTTGTTTCATTAGTGTTGCATCGAACTCTTATAACTTTAGTTGTTATTTAGTTTAAATGCATATTTTGGTGCCGAAATTTGGCACATGATGGGGTAAAATGAGGGTTGGGGGCGGCCAAGGGTAGAGTGACCCGAGCTATTATATGGCCGCCACACTTTTGTAGTCCCTCCTTTTGTTCTTGCTAACCAAGGTCGTTATAAGCTTACAATGTTTTAAATCCATTTCTTAGTACGCGATTAACTCCGATAGGTGCATGCTTAGCAATATTTCATGCTTACACTTGAATTATTCCCGTCGTTAATTAGCTCTTTTGTTCACAAGCGCATTTTTGTTTAGCATGCGGTAATCTTTTGTTTCGTTATCGCATATCATGCTAAGCGCTCATTGTGGGATGTTTGATTCTTTTGTGTGTGATTGAAATTTTTGAGACAGAATTTGTCTACGCCCTATTGGAATTGAAACTTTGTGGGGTGCATAACGCTTGCCTATTTTGTGTGGCCTAGTGATTTCATAATTGTGCATGGCATGTGTGTGCGTGAGTTGCTTTTGGTTGATTGATCCGGATAACCGGTGCTTTGCCTAGACTTTTTGTAGATTGAGCATAGTTATCGTATCGGGTACCCGGGAAGTTTTATTTAGTTTAATTAGTTGCTTTATCTTCATTTGCTAGGGACTAGCAAAGTCCAAGTTGGGGGGTGTGATAAACCCCCAATATTGTAGATAATCGGGGTTTATCTTGCTCGTTTTGTTCACACACACACGCGAATTCGCGCTTAATTAGGTTGATATGCGTGTAGTAGCGTTTTTGTTGAGTTACAGGTCAAACTTGGAAACTTAGCGCGTTTGGTGCGCTTTGGAAAACGTGCCGAAATCACAAGGGCCACATGCCCCATGGCATGCCAACGCCGGGCCCCCACGAGCCACGAAACGATGATTTGGTTGAGGCCCGGCAAGCCAAAACATCCCAAGTGTCGGGGGCTTTGAGGCCACGCGTCGTGCTCAAGCAAAACGCCCGGTGAAGTCCGGGATTGAACAAGCACCCACAAGACCGAGGAGCACCGCCCCCGAGGGTCGCACGACCCATTTAGGAGCTTTGGAGGAAGTCCGGAGGCACGCAAACCAATGAAAGTGATCAAGGGGACAAAAAATTAAGTCAAGACCAATCTGGACCGATCCAGAATATTCCGGACCGATCCGGATTATCCCAGAAAATTCCAGACCAATCTGGACCGATCCAAAATATTCCGGACCGATCCAGAATATTCCGGACCGATCCAAATTATTCCGGACCGATCCGGATTGCTTCAGCTTTCCCAGAATTATTCTGGACCGATCCAGAATAATCCGGACCGATCCAGATTTTCGCAACTTCTTCCAGACTGATCTGGACCGATCCAAAATAATTCTGGACCGGTCCAGAAATGCTCCGGGCAACTTTTTAATCCACTTTTTGCACATTCTATTTATGGCAAGTGGTTGGGTGTTGTGAGGGCTTTTGGGATATTTTTGGATATTTTGTAAGGGAGAAAGACGACTTGTATTTAGACTCTCCTCTCTCCTTCTCCCACCACACTTAGACTTTAACTTAGATATGTTATTTTGCTCCTCCTTCTCTCTTCCATGGGAGCTTTTCCAAGCTCTCTCTCTCTAGTTTTTCCCATGTAAGTATTGAACCTATGCTATTTTCATGTTTATTAATGTTATAGCCCTTGCTTAGTTCTACCTAGAAATCAAGTTTATTTTCAATTCCATTAAGTTTTTAGTTTTCTTGTTCTTCTTGTTATTTCCTTAGTTAATACTTGTTTGGTTGGTTGTTTGTTGATTTTCCCAAGTATAAAGTGATAGGCCTAGGTAGTATCTTCAATTAAATCAAGTTTATTTAGTTGCTTGTTATGTTCTTTATTTTCCTTATAAAAACAGCCATGTTTTCTAAAGCAATGAACGAGTAGTCGGTTTAGGCTCGGTTATGGGGTGATTAGCACCCCATGGTTTGGGTTATTCACTCTCCTCGCCTTAATGCAAACAATGCTTGTTACTTGAAAAGTATGGATTGATTTTTATGTATCAAAATTGCGATTTGTTAATCCCGTTGATCTCACGTCGCCAAGGGCTTGACCACTTGGCACGTGTGATGCTTCGGGCTAAGGCAATCAAAATGTTTGTATAAATGGCACAAGAATCCTACTTTTTAAGGAACACCGTTTCTAGTTGAATGAGTTTAAGTACCAAATCTTCCGTTCGGGGTCGTTTAACGACGCCCCGAGCCGGTTATTTTAGAAGAGAGTGAATTGGCCTAAGGCACGGGTGTTGAGAACCCCTAAACCTTGCCTTCCTTTAATTAGTCTTTTAAATCTTCATTCACGTAGTTTAGTGAGTTTTATCCACAAATCATCAAAGCCTAGTTTGCCGCCTTAAGGCTAACCCCTCATTCGCGAAACAAATATTCACGCTCAGCACATTCGGTCCCTGAGGACTCGACCCGGACTTCCGGTTACTATGCCACGCGTCACCTAACCCTACGCTTGGGGAATCAATTTTGGAAAGCAATCCAAGGGCGCAAGCAGGTCCCACAGGCCTCCAAAAGTGTACATTACACGAATTATATGACGTGAATATTGGTATCCATCATATAGTGAAATTAGCTACTCCCTTCATGTTAAACTAGTAAGCTCCCCGTGCATGCACAGGGTCTCGTGCATGTTAGTTACTTATTGGTTTTGAGTATGATTATACATTAAGTAGTGTGCATTTGTAGCTCTTGAACTCAAGTAGTGTGCATTTAAGTTAGGAACACTTGCTTCATTATTACTCCTAAACAACTTGTTTGGTCTGGACCAGACAAATGATCACAAAAGATGTACCAAAATGAAATAAAAAAAGGACTTACCCCTTTATAGTTGAATACAGGACTAAAACTTTATTGGAGAGACACAATTTGATGGAGTCTACCATAGGATCTGTATTCATATTATTTAAATGTTTGTTTTTCCAAAATAGACAAACTGAAACTCAAAACATTCGTAATCACAAATTTCTATAGGCTAATGAACAAACATTTTGAAAATGTTGCCAATTCAAGCCTCTAGGAAAAACCTCCATGAAAACCCTTCCTCTTCTTCTTCTAAGACACCTGGGAATAAACACAACAGGAGATGGCTTAGTCATTGCGTTGAGAATAGCATAAAGAAATGGGAGAGTAATATTTGCACAATAACACGAGAAGCTCAAAACTACTACTGCACTTCCGCGAAATGACTTGGAAAGCTGTAACATGGTAAAATTAAAATAGCAGTTTCTATTGGTATTTGATACAAAATCAAATAAAACAAAAGATTAGCAGTTTCTGTTGGTATTTGACACACAAAAATTGGAAGGTGTGTAACATGTATGGTCAGAAAGAATACTTAGCTGGATGAATATCAGAAATTGAAACTCAATGAAGCTGGTCACTGATCAAAAGTGAATTACAATTGCTATGAATCCATGGATATATCGTCCACAGCTCTGCAGTCTCAGTGCTAATGATACAACAACAATTCTCAACATAAGAATCATCATCTAGGCTCTCTCTCTCTCTCTGTCTCAATCAGAGGTGAATAAATGTGAATTAGAAATGGATTTTCAGGATATCCTTACTGGTTAGGAATAAAACTTGAGCAGATCATCATGTAGTAAGAAAATCCATTTCCCTAAAACCTGGTAGATAGGAAGACATGTCAGGCATTGAAAAGGAGAAGTTTTAGTATAGAAGTACAACAACTCAACTTGAACGTACCTAAACATGAAATAACAAAACGCAATAACTCATTATAAGGATTCAGACATTTTTTCAAAAAGAAATTAAAACATACCAGTCATTCGCCTTCACTGCATTTTCGTGACTTTTGGCTAAAGCCTAAAGATGACATCCCAAATGTAGCCCTAAAAACAAAAAAATACTGATAACATAAGTGCCACGCTAAATATAAGAGTTTACAAGATAGTTGAGAAGAAATCAGTTCTTCGTCCCAGAACTACTTCATTGTGTTTACTGGTCATGGTTGGAATTGAATACAATTATAGTCTGAACTGAATGGAACACCTTATTTTAAATTGAAAATACATCAACCAGTTATCTGCAACGATATTCACACACACACACACATACACACACAGACCTGCAAGCATCTTTTACTTCTATCTTTATGGCAATTATTTGTTCTCCTTCTGTTCCGCTAAAGATTTTAAGAATTATAAATGAAAGGAAAATTAGCATCAAACGAATTATATATCTTCCCTTCTACACTGTTGATGTAACACCCCGAGCCATCTCCTTTTTCCTTGTTGGTACTTTTAATTCGGTTGGTAATAGTGTGTCATGTATAAATAAGCAAAGGAACACTTTCCATGAGGAATAAGTTAAAAGTTTAGCTCACAAATCTCTTTTTCTTTAATTTGTATTCTGAACTTGTTAATAGTTATTGCATATAGGTGGGCATTTAGTATATCTCTTAATTTATCAGGATAATGTTGTGCTTTTATAGACCAATTCACATGGCCAACCCATGTCATAATTTGAGTGGTTGATGGCAATTCAATCACAATTGTGGTGTCGACAACAATCTTCCTGCCATTATTTTGGAATTTGTTTTTATGGAGTAAAGAGCATGAGGTTAGGATGACATTGGTTGTTTGCTGGGTGGGATTTTCTTTTCCTTCCCGGCTGATATTTTCAGCAGCTGAGTACTGGTCTCATTACCTATTTTCTGTATCTCTATAGTTAATAGACTGAGAAAAACGGATGAGCATGATATGTCGGATTTGTGTTTTCTATGTGTATCTTTAAAAACACTTCTAGCACAATCCTTTCCCACCCTGGAAAAAGATTACTCTCTTTCCACGCCTATGCATGTCAGCACCTCAGGACATGCCAATTGTAGAAACTCAAAGCACCTCTCATAATTCCCTCCTTGTCTCACTGAATTTCACTCCAGCTGTTCTTCACTCCGGCGAGCATCCACTCCGTCTGCCCACCTCCCCTCCTGTTTGGTTCGAGTGTTGACCAATAATTCGTACACACAGTACTATATTTTTGGTTCATGCTACAGAGGTGAGTTATGAATATACGTACATTGGTTGCAGAGTTTATTTTAAAAATGTTTTGAGAATTGTGATTTGTAAATGATTTGTTATAAATACGTTGAATATGTGGAAAATAGATGTCTTGTACGGAAGCATCATAGTGCAAATGAGCACAATTTGGAAATGAAATTTTTAAGATAAATGTGGGATCAATTGAAAAGGAAAAAGTGAACGATCTATATTGTTCGTTTTGGCAAAACATCTAGGCGTTGAGTTTTGGTGCCTAATGAGAGGATATATCCGGGTATCCTATGGACTTGATATCATTTACCAAATGGTGGGGTCGCTTCCCTAAACAGTTGCCGATGTCTGCCCATAAAAGATGTTAGAGGTTTGGCAGTTTGCTGAATAACTACATTAGTGATTAAATTACAGTTTGAAGCCTGAATAACTACATTATTGATTATTTTATGGTTTGCAATCTCAAGCCTGAAAGCTTATTTTTAAAGTTAATTTTTGTTAAATTGTTCTTATATTAATTATGAAACATTAGATAATCCCAAAAAAGGAATAATTACTTTTTGTTGTGTACTTGTATTAGTGAATTGTACATTTATATCAAGTTAAAAAAAATGAAGTCATGAAAAAATAAAGAAAAAAAACAAGAGAGAGAAAAAAATGAAGTCATGAAAGAAGTTATAACTTTTTATATATTTGTTTTGAGAGAGAGAGAGAGAGAGAGAGAGAGATAGAGAGAGAGAGAGAGAGAGAGAGAGAGAGAGATTTTGGACCCAAAAAAAAAGCCATTAAAAAATATTTTATATGAATAATAAATTTTGAATCAAAATTCATACATGAAAAAAAAATTATACCACACTGTCCAAAGACTCCACACATATACATTATATGATTACACATTAGTTTTATGAGTTTATCTAACAAATATTTTGAAAAAGAAAAAATCAATTTCTAGAAATTATTAAATTATAGAAATTATAGACATCATGAAATTAAATATAGAAAATTACAGAAATTAATCAATAGTATAAATTAATCAAATTATAGAAATTTAATTCTAGAACTTATAGAAGTTATCAAATTAAATTATAGAAATTAGGAAATTAAATTAGAAGTTGATTTGCAAAAATACTACGTTTATTTAACTAAAATAACCTAAACTTCATATGAAGTTATCAATTATGAAAGATCCCACAGGGTGTAAAAATTTAGACCTCAAACTCCAATTTTCGGAGAAAAGTTCAACAATCCCACCATTAGAAGTGTTTAAAAAGTGTTTTTAAGGTTCTATGAAAGGATTTGGCAAAAAATACTATCTGGAAGGGCTTGATTGGAGCATTTTTTTTTAATAAAATCGCTATATGAAAAATTGCTCCGATCAAACCCTTTTGGGCATTTTTTTTGCCGAATCCTTTCTAAGGATCTTAAAAACACGTTTTAAACACATCTACCGGTTCAGAGTTTCAAGAAATAGATTAGTGGCCTTTAATCGGTGCATTATAGCATTCAAATGCCAATGGAAGTACTGAATGTGATCCGATCGTGTGGTTACGGACATCGGATGATCATCAATTTCGAGGAGAATGATATAATTGATAAGATGTTAAATGGTATCGGTTTAGATCAAACATTCAAGAAAACAAACTAATATCCACCATTCAATGTTATACATTGAACATACTTAGTTATGAACCAATATATATTGCTATAGTCTAATGTACGTTAGCCACACGATCTCAACACAATTTCAAAGATCAACACCGACTATTTTGTTTTTCTTGGTGTTTTATTGAACCTCACCAAATTTTGGACCAATCAGATTTTTAAAAACCTTTCATCGATCGGAAGATTCCGGACGTGAGAATCATTCGTGGGAAAATATTTGTTAAGTCTGATTGAGCATACCGAGATCATAAAATATACTTAATTTATGACATGAATAATATATTCTATCCTACAAAAAATATGGACGGTTCCAATTTTAAATATTAGTCTCGAAACGCCATCGAATGATGCATCGTAACTTTATGCCTAATTAGGCACACACGTATGTCATGTGTTGCACACACACAATCTCACACACACACACACACACACACACACACACACACTATATAATCTTTTTTTCCCCTTCTAGGGCCTGCAAACGTATACTCTTCTCTCTCTCTCTCTCTCTCTGACTTTCTCTTTCCAACTGTGGTTATTTGACTGTTGGATCGTCGTCTCGTCGATCTCGACAGCCAAACACCAACGTCTCTCTCTTATAGACTCATAGTCTATTACAGTACCCTCTCAATCTCATAGTCACATGGCTCACATGTCTCTCTCTCTCTCTGACTCCCTCATTCTCTCTAGCTGACTCTCAGACTCTCTCTCTCTCTCTCTCTCTCTCTCTCTCTTAGTGATTTTGCGTGTGTAACAGTGTGTTTGAGATCGATTTGGGTTTGAGATCGATTTGGGTTTGACATCGATTTGGGTTTGACCTAGGGTTTCTGATCGATTTGGGTTTGATCCTATTCCTAGGGTTTGAAATCGATTTGGGTTTCATCCTATTCCTAGGGTTTCTGATCAATTTGGGTTTGGATCCTATTCGTAAGGTTTGAAATCGACTTGGGTTTCACCTATTCCTAGGGTTCCTGATCGATTTCATCCAAGGGTTTTGACCGTTTGAGATCAATTGCTTCTAGTTCTTGAGATCGAATTAGGTTTCAAATCCTATTTGGCTATTCTAGTAAGATTTGTTTATTTATTTATGTAATCAGTTAAGTTAATCACTCTGTTCTTATTATTATTATTATTTGTTTTTGTTTTGTTGTAGTCTGTGTTTGCAAATGGATGCTTGTAGCCTGCACAATTTATCTGATGATGAACGTCATCAAGCACCACCACTTCCAAGAACAGGAAACCCTGTTGCACCACAGGGTATGGAGTCTGTAGGTGAAGCTGCTTCAAACATTATGCACCTTGGAACAGGACCTTCAAAAGGTTCTAGACCAACAGATTCAACTCCTGGAACTTCAGGCCGTGGTGGTTCAAAAAGGCAACGCACATCATGGGTATGGAATCATTTCACTATAGAACAAAACTTCGAGGATAAAACTGGTAATAACATAGCTCCTATATAAAGGTGTTAAGCATCCTAGAAATTTCAATATATAGAGAGAGGCATGGCATTAATGTACTTCTTTACAACCGGCAAGGCCTTTGGTGGGGTGGTTGGCATGGATTTTCTCCTATGGGCTTGCTAGTGGGTATTCGGCTGGTAGGGGCCAGTCGAACAAGTGCAGGAAGTTCGCGCAGTCCGTCACAATGGAAATGAGGTTATTGTTAATGTCGTGAACATTAATGTTAGACAAGTATGTGTAAATCCTGGCATGGCATGGTACATCACGGTATAAGTTGGCACGTGGCACGGCACGGGTACGGAATTGAGCGGGCACGACATGGTCTAAGGCGGCACATGACACGGCACGACACGGTCTTCTCGGGCACGACACGAAGTCAACGAGGCCCGAGGCACGACACAACACAACTTTTTTGTAGCATAGCATTGGCACGAGCATGTAAGTTGGCCAGACACGGCATGACACGGGCACGACACAACACAGTTCTATCAAGGCACAACACGGCGACACGGCACGAGGAACGGAAAAACCCAAAAAAAAATGTTAACTACTTTATTTCTGTTTATTTTTAGATAATCCCAAAAGGGTAAAAGTGGTTACAAATTTTTATATTTTTGTTGAGAGAGAGAGAGAGAGAGAGAGAGAGAGAGAGAGAGAGAGAGAGAGAGTTTGGACAAAAAATATAAAATAAGCTTTTAAAAAATATTTTATACGATTAATAAATTTTGAATCAAAATTCAAACATGAAAAAAAATTTATACCACACTGTCCACAAACTCCACACATATACATTATATGATTATACATTGCCTTTTATGAGTTTATCTGATAAATATTTTGAAAAAAAAATTCAATTTCGGGAAATTATGAAATTATAGAAATTAAAGAAATTATCAAATTAAATTATAGAAGTTATAGAAATTAGTAAAGAGTATAAAATTTATCAAATTATAGAAATTAAATTACGGAACTTATAGAAGTTATGAGATTAAATTATAGAAATTATGAAATTAAATTATAGAAATGAATAAATAATAGAAATTAATCAAATTATAGAAATTATATTAAAGAAGTTAATTTACGAAAATACTAAGTTTATTTAACTAAAATAAGCTAAACTTCATATGAAGTTATCAATTATGAAGGATCCCACAGGGTGTGAAAATTCAGACATTGAACTCCAACTTTTGGAGAAAATTTTCGATGATTTGAGTCGTTAGAAGTGTTTAAAACCTATTTTTATGGTCCTGCGAAAGGATTTTCCAAAAACTACTACCCAGAAGGGCTTGAAAAATTGCTATATGAAAAATTGCTCCGATCAAGCCCTTCTGGGTATTTCTTTTTTGGCCAAATAATTTCATAGGACCTTAAAAACATGTTTTAAACACATCTACCAGTTTAGATTTTCAAGAAATAGATTAGATGGCCTTTAATTGGTGCATTATAGTGTTCAAATGCCACGGGAAGCACTGAATGTGTTTCGATAATGTGGTTACCGATATTGGATGATCATCAATTTTGGGGAGAATGATATAATTGATAAGATATTAAATCATTTTAGTTTAGAACAAACAGTCAAGAAAATGAACTAATATCCACCATTCAATGTTTTTCATTGAACATACTTAGTTATGAACCAATATATATTGCTATAGTCTAATGTACGTTAGGCACGATCTCAACACAATTTTGACGATCAACACTGACTATTTTGTTTTTCTTGGTGTTTTAATGAATTTCACCAAATTATGGATCAATCGGATTTTTAAAATCCCTTCATCGGGAGATTCCAGACGTGAGAATCATTAGTAGGAAAATATTTGCTACTCCCTCCATCCGGATTTGTTAGTCCACGAACATACTTTTTCAAATCCTAAAATGTGTTCCATCTTCAAAAGTCAAAAGCATAAAGTATGAGAAATTTACTTTTTTGCCCCTTTTCTAAAACTTTAAATAACAACACAAAAACTAATTATTTTTAAGTAGTGTGTTTACATTTTTGAATTTTTTACCATATTAAAGTTTTCAATGAGATCTATCAAACAAGATCCATATTGAAAAAAAAAAAAAATTTTGCAACTACATTATTTTTGGGTTTGAAAATTGCACGTAGTTTATAATGGACTATCAAATTGGAATGGAGGGATTGAGGATAAAATAGGAAATTAACAAACTCAAAATGTAATGGAAAAAAAGTTAAGGAATCCCCAAAACGGACCAACAAATGCAGACAGAGGGAGTAACTTTGATCGAGCATGCGGAGATCATAAATATACTTAAGTTTTTACATGAATAATATATTCTATCCTACAAAAAATATAGACGGTTCCAATTTTCAATGTTAGTCTCGAAAGGCCCCTTGAATGATGCATCGTAACTTTACGCCTAATTAGGCACGCACTTATGCCATGTGCCGCGCACACACAATTACACACACACACACAGACACACACTATATAATCTTTTTCCCCCTTTAGGGCCTACAAACATATACTCCTCTTTCTCTCTCTCTCTCTCTGTGCGACTCACTGCTCTCTCTCTCTGACTTTCTCTCTCCAACTGCGGTTATTTGACCATTGGATTGTCATCCTGTCGATCCCAACAGCCAAACGCCAACGTCTCTTTCTCACATACTCACAGTCTATTATAGTACCTTTTCACTCTCATAGTCACATGGCTCACACGTCTCTCTCCCTCTCTCTGACTCCCCTCGTTCTCTCTCGCTGACTCTCATAACACGACACGTATCAACTTTAAAAAAGGCATGACCCGACACAGCATGACAAAGTAAATTGGCACGACACGGCATGATATGAGCATGTTATGTCATGGCACGATAAAGTAAACAGGAATGACATGGCATGACAAGAAGCATGGTTGGCACAGAAGTTGAGTGGCATGGCACAGCACGCATAGTTGACACCCCTAGCGAGGAAGACCAGGAGAACCGAGGCCGGGCTTTCTGCTGTGATGGCAGAAACCAAGTTAATGTTAACGTCGTGAACGTTAATGTTTGACGAAGGGATGTATAAATCACTTACATCATTCTTCCTTTAGATCTCCCTTTCTGTTGACTTCATGGCCTATAACCAGTCTAGCATCCTAGCCTCTTTGGCAATAGCAAGTTTGAATTCATGTTCATTCTAATCTCCCGTTGGTTAGAATTAGAAGAAATTAAGGTTATTGGTCTAATAGATGAATGATAGCCACAATTCACTAGCAGTTTATAACAGAAAAGGACGCTGACATGTCAATGTTCATGACAACGTTGACGTGAACGTAACCTAATAGGTAACTCAGAAATTATGTTCAAATTATGGATGCTTGAATGCTTCTGCTTGCATTGTTTTGCTAATCGACTTTCATGGGATGGATTAGGTTATCAATATCCTTAAAGAATGTTTTGATTTAAAAATTAGAATGAAAGTTAATGGTGAAAAAGAAGCTTATGACATGTACAATGAATATGCATTTAACAAGGGTTTTAGCATTCGGAGAAATGATTGAGAAATGGGAGTGTGATGATCAATCTTGGTTTTTAAAATTATACACTCTTCGGCAAAAATGGGCCCCTGCCTTTAGTCATGATGTGTTTTCATGCGATTTAAGTTCTATTCAAAGAACGAGAGCACGAATAATGCTTTCCTTCATATGGCATGTAAGTCCTTGGCTTTAATTGAATTTGTGGGTCGTTATGGAAAAAATGTTGAAAAGATGTGTGAGGCAGAAGAGATCAATGATTTCAAGTGTGCTAGTGGAAACCCTTGTATTTCATCTCGTGATTATGCCATTTTGAAGCATGCATGTAAGGTGTACACAAATAAAATGTTCGATAAGTTTTAAGATGAGTTCAACCAAAATACATCGATATTGGTGCTGTGATGCGTGCCAATATATTCAACCAAACTAAATATAAGGTATATTTACTTCTTGCAGGGTTAGGATAGTGTTGTGGCGGGAGTGCGAACAGTTGGAACCTTATATTTTGATGGCTTGGAATTGCTCTAGTGCAGATTTTGTCAAGTGTAGTGGGCAGATTTTGCAGATATTTAGATGACACCGCTTTATCACATTTGTATATACCTTATATTTTGGCAAGTATAGTTGGCAGAATTTTGAGATGGTTTTATGACATTTGTATGTACCTTATATTTTGTGAATGGCAAATAGTTATTCTAATGGTTTTTTAATTGCCAATCTATTGCTGCTACACCTTTATATCATCTGATTTGCAAGTCAATTTGTTGCTGCTACAAGTATAGTTGCTGCTTTGGTTGATTCCTGTGGTTCCCCTTGATGAGAATCATGTGTATCAGTTTGTATGCATAACTTTGATAGGACACTGGTGATATTTCCAACCTTGCTCTCTGCTCTTTTTTCTATTTTGGCCTCCTCTTAGTTCTTCGTTGGTTTTTTATTTTATTTTATTGCAAACATTTCTTTTTAGTTTTTCAAGTATAGTTTGTCACTGGATAGAGAGAACAGAAAACAATTAAACAATTGCAAGTGGCAATTATGAGTGAGAACACATGTTACCATTCAAAAAAAAAAAAAAAAACTGACAGGGTTTCCTTGTTTTATGGACTAGCCCATACCTTGCATCTCAAACTAATAACCCTAGCAAACAAGTAGCACCAGCATTTTATTTATGTTTGAAAAAGTTGTTTATTATAATCACCCAAAAAAAAATATCAAGGGGATTGGACTTGAATCCATTGCAAAAACATATTGAAATTCTACTAATAACATTGTACTTGTGTTTGTAAGATGGACATTCTCAAGTGTGGCCTTAACAACTTTTCATGAGCAGAAGTTCTGCGGGGAGGCATGCATGTCAGCACTATGGTTTGCTGCTTAGAGATGGCTCCAGATTTTGCAGGCCCAAAGTTCTCTGAACTTTTGGTGGCGATGATCATAATTGTCTTGCTCATACTAAGCTGCTAGGAGACCAAATTACCAATATGCTATATGTTGCTAACCAGCTTAAACACCATTCCAAGACTTGAGCGCTTCACACACACCACTACACTTCCTCAAAATCTAACCCCAGACAACAACAAAAAAGTGGCCTCATGACCCTCCATCTGTAATGAAACACAATAAGAAGCTTGGCGATATAGAAGCGCCACAAAACAACACAATTTTCAACAATTATCTTTCTCAAGAAGATCCACGATTCACATTACCAAGAGCAAATGACCAACTTACAAGGAGAGCATATCTAAGTTCGAACCATAATGCTCTGAATTACAACACTAATGAGGGTTTTACTGCACTAATGAGTGAACCAAACTAAATTGAGTCGGCAAGCTTTTTATCCCGATCATATGAGAGCGTTAGAAGAGGTAAAAGATTCAAAAGCAGTCCAGATATTCACTTGGAAATATATTCAAACACCTTGCCTACCACATGATGTACAAAATTAGGCTTTTTGTCGAACACTTGGCCTACCATCACATTGCTTGAACACCAAATTAGCCTATTAAATGGATTGGGGGACTGATGCAGGGTGCCTTATGAACTACAAAAAAGACATGCAACAATCGAACACAAACAAGAAAGTTTAGAGAAAACACTCTCTAGACTCTTTTATCATTCAATAATACTAAAAAAACTGTCCTACCCTTAAGGCTTACAACTTATTATATAGGAAACCAGAAATCCTAATTGATTTGCTCCAAAAAGGTAGCCAAATCAATAAAAACGCAAAATTACCAAAAATGGAAAATTCAAAAATAATAGCATAATAAAAAACTAGAGAAAATTCTAGAATGTTTCCGAAAAGCGCAGCTTAATTCGGATTTTCTTTGCCCAAGTAATTGGCAAGTCAAATCTTTCCTTAAACGGCAAATTTGGCCATTCGGAGCCCTAAACAGCGTCAAAAGCCTGAAAAATGACGTAGACGTGTGGCCATGGGTCTTGATCGTTGGGCCGTTTCGGGTCTGACTCAAGTGCGCCCAACGCAAAATTCCACAGCAGCATAATTGCGATTTTGCCACCTTAGGCTTAAAACGTCGAAAATACTCTTCCTCCATGGCTACTGCATCAGGGACAGTAGAAATAAAGGTTAGCTCTGGGGAAAAATTGCAATACAACTAATACCAAGGGAGGGTAGCAATGGCCCTTTGTTCTTTCTCCATAACCATTGACTACAAACAAGATAGATCTTGTAGTTTGTACGGCTAGCTTCTTAAAAAGACTTTTGCCTATGTATGAGGAATATATTAGTCATAGAAATAATATGGTGGGGGGAAATGAACTCAGGGAAACGAAGAAGAAGAGACTTATTTTCAGAGTATTATTATTATTATTATTATTATTATTATTATTATTTGATTGAAAACCCAAGAAAAATTGCAAAACAAGAAGTAAAAGCTAGAGAGATGATCATTTGCAGAGTATTTACAGAATGAAATAAATTTGGAACTGTGATAGTACTTTGATTGATGAATGATTCGAGAGTCTTTCTTTGTATGTGGATCCAGTGGCGCAACGGAAGGTTAGGCAGTTGGTTGATCTTGGAGTAAGTGGACAAGGATCAGTTGAGGCAGTGAGCAAGTGGACAAGGATTGGTGGTCATGCGCCAGTGGTGATGGTCGTACAACAAGAAGGGGGCGGAGGCGATAGTGGTGGTCGTACGGTGTTGGTGGTGATGGGGTCCGTTTCTCTCCACATAACTAGAGAAGGAGAGTGGATCAGGGAGGGGAGGGGAGAGAGAAGAAATGGGTTTGAAATTTTCAGATTTAGAGGGGTTTTGATTTCCCCCATTTTGTTCTCAAATGGAAGAGAAATGGAAACGGGGCAAACGTTTGATTTAACGTGACATGGAAAATTGACCAGTTGGCGCAATGTGATTGGCTGCAAGGTACCACGGGGCGCGCCAAGTGACACCCATTCGTGCTTCTTTTGTGGTTGGGATACAAGATCTATAGCAAGTGGGAAGGGAGGATTCGAGAGGAAGACCAGGACAACGGAGGCCACGCTTTCCGTTGCGGTGGCGATGACCAGGTGAACGTTAACGTTTGACGACATGTACGTATACTCCTCTGTGTTGGGGTTCACAACTTCATATTTTGTAGCTATAAAATTGTGTTTTCGAAATTGAAATTGTCTGATAATTATTTTAAGTAAGTGTTTGCTGAGAAAATGTGTTGTTTCATTGAGATAAATCTTTTTTTAAATGAGAATGTGTGCCTGAGGAGTTTCCTACTAATGGGTTGCCGATCGAGCTTCTTCCAGTCTCACATTCTATTTGGATTTGCTAATATTTTTTGTCGTTAAATGTTGAGTACTTGTATGTTTATCAAATACGCTAAAAAACATGTTTGAACATTCTCAAGCATCATTTCGACATAGTGATCTGTTCTTTAAACTACGTGGGTGTGATTCATAGTCCTATAATATGAATGACTTTATCATACAGATGATCTTTTTCCTCAGAGTTGTCAGCTATCTTCGGCTTAAACGCTCACTATCAACTTGTTGCATGTCGTAGTTTCTAAGTTGCTTGACTTGTCGATTCTCGTCGTTGCAGGATATTGGTTTCAGTCTGTTCGACTAAGAGATCGTGGTGCCGGTTGTATGCGAAGCATAGTTACTATCTTTTTCTTTTTTCTTTTTTAGTATTTCATCTATGTTTTGGTTATCAAGTAGCAATTGGAGTTTTGAATTTTTTTTTTGAAATATAATTCCGGATCTTGTATGAATCATTTGTGATTGCACCAGGGTTTGAGTTTATGGTGTTTGCATGTTGCAACTTTTACATTCTAGTTTAGTTCTCTTCTTGCTTTGTGGCTGTGTGTACTCCCTTCTTCGGATCCGGATCGAAATTAACGAGAAAAAAAAAAAAAAAGATCGGATCGGATTCGGATTTTCGGATCGGAAATCTGAAATCCGGATCCAGATTAACGTTATCAGATTTGGATTTGTTTGGCTTGGATTTTTTTTACTTCTGTTGGTACATTTTCTGATCTATTCTTCAATTCTTTTAATTTCAGATATGGTCCTTGCATTTGAATCTTGTTCTACACTCCAAGGACAAAGTAGTTGGTCGAAGTACTTAATGTTCTTCCATGTAGCTGTTATGTAATGACATTTTGAAAAACCTAGGTAATTGTGGCTAATGTTCAGGCTTGTTATGTAGTGACATTATGGATGTTTTTAGAACATTATGGATATGGAATGGGCTTATTCTAAACCAAGGAATTGATGGGCCAGTCCAACTCGTGGACCCAATTTACGTCCAGGTACAAAATCAGAAAAGAAGCAATGCTGCTTCACATCAACGCTGCCTCTCTCTCTCTCTCTCCTCCGCTCTCTCTACACTACTAAGCATGAAATCAACGCTCCTCTAGATGAAATTTTCGGAGCTACTAGATTAGATCAACCAATCGGGTCCTAATGAGAAGGCACCACTAACAAAGCCCTCCACCGCCAAGGTGCTCTACGCCCGAAAAGTGATCTACAACTAGCAACCAGGAAGACTCCGTGTGACGTCATATCTCCTGTGAAACTTTTCACTTTGATTAAAATGTTGGGTTCAATAGAACTTCAAAATTCAGATTGGGTTTGCTGCTTCTTTCTTGTTCGATTTCCACTTTGATTGAATGTTGGTATTTATCCTTTTTTTTTATTATTACAAATTTGCAGTGTTTTTTTACAAATTTGCAGTGTTTTTTTACAATTTTGCAGTTTTGTTTTTACAAATTCACAGTGAACTTTTGTCGGCCAAATCGAAGTTTAGATCTGGTTATACGTCAACAATTTAATTTTTTATATGGATTCCTCTTTTTTATTTACAAATTCGCAGTTTATAACAAATTCACAGTGTTTTTTTACAAATTCACAATGAACTTTTGTCGGTCGGAATCAAAGTTTAGATCGAATTATACGTTAACAATTTAATTTTTTTATATGTATTCCTCTTTTTATTTACAAATTCGCAGTTTTATTAGGAAGTAAAAAACTGCAAATGTATCAATCACTTGATTTGAATCGAGTAGGGTTTGGATGCGAACGATGGGGAATTTTCTCACTTTGCTCTTCCATTTACGTCTCTTCTTCTTCTTCATCAATTAGGGTTTTTTTACACATTTGTAATTTTTTATACAAAATTTGCTGTGTTTTTCTTAACCAATTCGTAGTGGCCAGAAAAAATCACCAGCTAGAAAAATTCATTGGCCGGAAAAGTTCGCCGATCAGAAGTGGATGGTGGGTGGAAGCTCTTATTGAATACTCACAATTGTTTTTTTTTTTACAAATTCGCAGTCGCCGGAAAAGTTCGTCAGCTGGGAAAGTTTGCTGGCTGGAGGTGGATGGTGGGTGGAGTTGGGGAGTGGGAGGTAGAGTAAATTGTAAATATGTGTTTCAAGGGTAGAATGGTAATCTTAATAATGAGATTGTACTTAGAGGTAATTAAAAATTGAGTGTAACCTTAGTGGGAATTAAGGATTGGTTTTCTAGACCTACTGGTAATTTTTTGTTATGTAATTGGCTGATTTTATGTGTGTATTGTGGGTTTAATGGTGATATTTGGAGTAGAGTTTGCATGTGACGTTTTGGCCTCTCGTGTCTAGTTTTCATTCTATTTTCTGGAATTGGTTGATACAGCCTCAATTTTAGTTTTCTAGGCAAACTTTATGCAATTTCACTTTCAATTTTCTAGCCTTCGTCAATCCAGTTTGATTCAATTTTTTGGGCTTGGTTGATGCAGTTTTATATTCAACTTTTTGGGCTTCATCGATGCAGTTTGATTTGCTTTTCTATGCTTGGTAGATGCTGGTCCAATTTCAGTGTTGTGTTGTAATGGTGTATGGGATGGCTTTTTTATAGTTGGAAGAGTGAGAGGGGTAATATGGTCTCTAAAAATTGTAAAACTGATGAACTCATTTGCTAAAGTTATGATTGATTCTAGCAACTGTATTGCTAAAATCAAACAAAAAAACTCAGTCGTCTGGCCGTCTAGCTATCACTTAACAGAATAAAAGACGGCTTGTGACACCAAAGACCAAACACGGCCCAGTCTTCTGTCATCAATGTCGTCTATTAACAGTAGTTTAAGACTAATTTTAGTAGTCCCACTGCAGTGGCTTTAATCCCCAGACTCGGGTTCTGGAGGGCATTTCTTGTAGTGCAACACTTGAGCCGTTGATCTTGGTAATCAACGGCTTGGATTTCATCTTACCAAGATCAATGGTTTGGATTTCATCTTACCAAGATCAATGGTTTGGATTTCATCTTGACAATGGATGACTTGGATCGTGCAAGTGTCGAATGAAATCCGAGCCATTGATTGCGCAATCAACAGTTTGAATGTTGCACTACAAGATCCCCAAGCGCCGCATTTTTTAAGCTTTTGATACACAACATGCTATCATGATACAGATTAGTTCTTTCTTATATGGGTTCAGACAAGTTTCATCGATGTTATGCCCAGATAATCATCCTAGCATAATGGGCCAAGCCCATAAATGAATCAGTTTTGTGGTATAGCAGTTGAAACTCTTCCTCCTTAATTGGTGATTGAAACAAAACTAAAATTTTGGCCCCGTCTTGAGCCTATTTAATATGCCAAAATTTATGGGCTGGTGTAACGTTTTGTAGAAAAACTCCATTAAAGTAAGCCCACCTTTTTTAATTACCACTAAGATAAGTCACTCTTTATAAGGGTTTAGGCACTTTGGGTACCATATGGTTTTAGTAGTTTAGATACTTTCATACGGTTTTAAGGGTTTAGGCACTTTCATTAGAGTACCATAGGGAGCCTTAGAGGAAACGAAGTTTGGAAAAAAAACTGTTGCTTATGAGTTTATGATGAAGATGAGGAATGAATGCACATAAACTCCAGAAGGACGTAATTTTTCCTTACGGAAAAAAAAAATGCAACTAAAACAGGAATGATGGACTACATATATACATGGCCATACAAATATATAAGCATAAAAAGAAGGTAATTTCACATCTGAGAAAAAACTTCCGAGTAGATACGAAAACGATTCTACATCAGTCATTAATCTTCTTACCACCTGATGTGTGAAAGAGATGAAAAACATTGCTCATATCCAGGCAGCATACAACCAACCGAGGACAACTACTTTATGGAAAAAGGAAAAAGATATTGGCAGGTAAAAGAGAGGGAATATTACATATCAAAATTCCAACAGCTTTCTGCACAAAACTTTGGCACCTTCTGTTTTTCTGCCAAATTGACTGATGCAGAAATCTGAAAAGCACAAAAAATATCAAAACATCAAATATCATCAAATCTAAGTAACATGAGTAACATGTTTTTGGTTAATAGAGATGTACAAAATACATGGAAGAAAAATATATAAAGTAAACGACGCCAATACGGCCCCATAATGGAAGAGGAGAGGGCACGGGCATATCTCAGTTCGAAAACAACACTGCAGCAGCTTTGATATGCTAGTTAATTTTTTTGGTATGCGTCCCGCTCAAAGGTCTCTTTCGGATATCTACATTTTTTTATTTTTCCCTTTTAACACAGTTCACATGTCTTAAGAGCTCAAATTAATGCCAAGTGGTAAACAGGAAATCCATAATTACCAACAAAAAAACAACCCAAGCGCGTTCTTCACTTGAAAAGTTCCCCTCCATAAACAAAACACCTCCATTACATTGGGTCTATATTAATGTGTTCAAACTTCATACTCCGTACTTTTTGTGCTCTTTACAATACATTTAAGGCAGGGCCCAAATGCAAGAAATTGTGCTTACAAACGGAGCTAGACCGCATGAGAAGCAAGGCCGAAAGCCACAAAAACTAGTTGAAGCAAGGTCGAAATCATCTACTATTGATCACCACCTCGTTACCAAATGTACTAGTATTTGTATCAATTCAAACTAGCCAAACACTACAAATGTACAATTGTAAATAGTCATCATCAGCTCTCACAACAGTACACTGTACAACTAAATCCAATTCCATAGGAGAAGTTGGATTAGAAACAGTGAATACTTGAATTGAAATTAAGTTGGGACACCATTCCTCTCGAAAGCTAATTTAACTAACCTGGTATTACAAAAATACCAAACAAGAGATCGCTGTGTCGACAGAATCTAAGCAACCAAAGATATTAGAAGAAAAAGTACCACAAGGTAAAAACTATAAGCAGTAACATATGACTCTTAAACCATGTACAGATGTCATCTTGCGAAGCGTGAACTATTATGGTTCACAAAGTCAGCCATAATTACTGGTGAGTAATCCATTATCCATGTTAAAAATGATGTTAAATTGCCATTGTTATGCCAAAGCCGAGGGACATAAAACCAAGAGGAGGGAAGCAAAATTATAACTTAGATTCATACACTTGTTATACCTTGAGTGTTCCATTGAGCATGGAATTCCTTGACCACTCTAATCCCAGCACCCTGCTAGATATTTGGTACGAAGCCCTGAGTATGTCCTCATCGGACAACCTCTGTGACACCGTGAAGTCCCAGGAATTCTGAGCAATATCGTAGCTTGGCTCGAACGTGCTCTTTGCTCCGTGCATGTAGGTATATTTCAACTTGCAATCCCCTGAATGAAACATGTAATTGGCTGAGAGTTTGTTGGCGGGATCAAGCACCAGGGTCCCGTTCAATGCAGTCTGGTTGACGCTTTTGTCATGAGTGTAAATTAAATTCAGGGGTTTGTCCAAAACCATAACTGTGTTCATGAATTGAAACAGAACATCCTACAAAAGTACAAAAAGCCCCGAATTGAACAACTTGCAAGGTAAGAAATAACAAGAATATATACTGAAGCCAGCCCAAAGAAGTGACCACTATACCATTTTGTGTAATCTAGTTCCTAAATGAAGCTTTGTACTTAAATTCTTAATCAAATTGGGATGAACTTATACAACTGTTGAACTAATTCTGATACAGACAGTGATGAATTTCAACTGCACAGATTTGATGTCTTCTCATATGAATAATCGATCTGGTGAAGTTGGAAGGAAAGAAAACACATTTAGCATCCCAATACAATCTCACAAGCATACATACTCTTTTTGCACACTTTGCACCCATATATTGAGGAAAAAGTGCTCAATGCTTGTGGAACATTGCTATGCTCCACGGTACTCCCCACCACACAACATTTTGTAGCCGGGCTACAAAGTGTGTGAGCCCCACAATATTGTGTGGTAGGAAGGAAAAATTATTTATTAAGTGCCCCAAGGTACTACCTAACACTGGACCCCTTTTCCACTATACATTGTGGCGGGCCCAAAACAATTTGTATGGACTCCACCTCAATGTGCATGTTGTCCGATGTCGTGATGAAAAAGAGCCTTGACATCACATGGCGGTACCAGTAACCGTACCCCAGATGCACTGTATAATCACTACACAGGAAGGGACCCCATAGCATTGCTCACATTGAATAATCTCTCTCAATAGAGGCTATTAGTTGGGTGGTGGTAAGAATTTTTATGGTATTACACAACGTTTAGCTGAAATTAAAGCAGCAAAAGAAATGTATACTATGGAGATCTTTCCATGACTATACGTCTTGGTATTATTACAAATTTCTCTTGTTCTACTCATTTTAAAGGCATCTGGATTAAGTTTCCTTACTCAATATGGGATTCCGTACCTAAACTATCAAATTTATGAGTACGATTTATTCATGCTGAAATACCAACTCTATACAAACGGAGCCCAATTTTGTTTTCGGCGAGCATAATACGTATCAACTGTTTTCGCATAACTAACAAACCGAGAATCATGAAAAAGTTATAGAAACCAACAATTGTACACGCGCTCTGAAGATATAAGAGACCCATCACAACTACAAACACTTTCACCAACAAAAGGGAGGAGTTTGTGGGTCCCACCACTCATCATAGGTCTCCCATGCGAAAGAGTTTGTATATTTGTTATTACACGGTTACTGCCTTGCGAGAGAGTTTTGTACATTTGTTAATATATTTGTTATTCCACGGGTTAGTGCCTTGCGAGAGAGTTTGTACGTTAGTACGAGTCGTATAATACGACTATACATATTAGTGTCTATGTCTTTTTCTCAACCAGTGGTAGGATTCACAAATTTCATGCGAGAGAGTTCGTACATTTGTACAAATACTTTGTGGTTCTTGGAAAGCCAGTAACTCCGAAACTGAATCGGCCCTTCAATTTTCAAACGTTTTCTTTTCTCAGAAACGAATAATAAGAGAAGAGTGGAAAGCGAACCTGTTTGGGGACGTCGTAGTCAATGACGAAGGAGCCTGGCTTCTCAACGGAGAGAGAGAGGCCGTTTAAGGAAGGGCCACCAACAAATGTGGTGTCAGTGGCCGAGGCTAGAAGTCTGAAGTCGCCGGCGTCGACGGCCACAGTGCCGACCACGCCGACCTTATCACTTGCGTACCTCGCCTTCAGTGACGCCTTCGGTTTCGGCATCTTCCAGATTTCTAGAGCGAGAAGAATTCGGTGGGGTTGATTTTCGAGAAGGATCAACAGAGTTATCGGGGGAGCGAGAAGATTTTGGGTGCAAATGGGATACACGTGGTGTCCTTGAACTGCATCCGAGCCGTCTAAAAATTTAACGGACGGTTCGGATTGAAAGTGCCGGACAAATTTAAAATAAAAAAAAAAAAAAAAAAGTTTCAATCCAAGCCGCTCATTGCATTTTTGGATAGCTCGAATATAGTGACAGAGCACTACGTCTACCATGCCCTACACGCACCTAAATTTTTTTCGGAGGGAGGAGACTAATTAAATTCCCAAACATTCGGAGGGGGATTCTCTGTTTTCGACTTTCTTGTTATTCTGTTGCAACTACCAATTTGTTATGGGCCACGTCATTAAAGCCGTAATCCGCTTAAGTGGGCCTACATCCAGGCCCAAAGTCTAAAACTGGTGGCCTCAGTCCGCTGTTGTTTGTTTGTTTATTTTTTTAATTATTCTGCTACAAAGCAGTAAATGCTTTGTTCAATTGTCAATTATTTAATTTATTATTTTTTTAAAAAATTAAATTTTCAAATAGAGGTACCCAATATATGTCTAAAAAAAATGACAATTTTGATTAAAAATCCTGAAAGACGAAAAAACACGGTTGAAGAAACAGTGAAAACTTGTGTGTGTGTGTATATATATATAAAATTTAGATTACCTTATCGTTTTAACAAAAGAAACTACCTTGAGTTTTGATATGTTTAACTCTAATGCGTCTATAATTACTTTAATTATCCATTTTCATATCACACCTTTTTAAAATTTAAAAAAAAAACATATGAGTTTGGAATTTATAGTAATATTTTTTTTATATGTCATGTCAATGTTGTTTGATAAATCTCACTTAATTTTATTGAATTAAATTTTAAAAATAAAAAAAATATTCATAAATTACAGAATACAAATAATTTTTTTAAGAGAGCGAATACAAAAAATGGATAATCTTTGTGTTGGTATTTTATTTCTAGGGTGCTGTTTTTTAAGGTAATTTGAACCGTTTGTTGGTAAAAGGAATGAGAGAGAATGGGTAGCTGAAGAAGATGCAACACAAGTTACAAGTGCATGCCGTGCTTGAACATTCGATACATGTGCCTGTGCTCTTGTGTGCAAACCCATTTTTTATGGTCTTTCGAATTTTCAGAGAGGGTGAAGGAAAGAAGGTAGTATGAGAGAATGTAATTTGAATTTCGAAAAAGGGAGAAAGAGAATATAGTTTGAAATTTTGAGTGTGGTGGACCGGTGGAAGAAAAAAAGTGGAGAGAGAGGGAGAGGAATGACCTGGCAGGAGAGAGATAAAATGTAATATGATAATTGAGACAAAAAATATGACTGAGACAAAAACTGTTCTCCGTTGTAATATACTCCCTCCGTCCCAATTTTATAGTTCCTTTTGAGAGTTCATGCCACTTTTTAAAGTGTAATATCTTATAATCTATAATTTTTAGCTGATTCTGAACACTTTGTTTATTAGATTAAA
Organism: Vaccinium macrocarpon; assembly: GCA_022606695.1. NCBI lineage: Eukaryota > Viridiplantae > Streptophyta > Magnoliopsida > Ericales > Ericaceae > Vaccinium > Vaccinium macrocarpon. The sequence continues at coordinate 16,079,801 of CM040172.1, forward strand.
TCAAGATCTATCAAACAAGACTCATATTGCATATGAAATGTATTACCAATTGAAAGATATAATCATTTTTTTATCCGGTTAGGATAGAACGAGTGACTATAAAATTGGGACGGAGAGAGTAGTTTATTTTGGGCCGAATCTGGATGATGGCTGTGTAATGTAAAAGTAATGGTCGACAAAGTGACATGTTGAACCAGCCCGAACGTATCATCAGATTTGTGTTGGGCCAGTGACATTGCTTGCTGGACCAGAGGAATCCAATAAGTTGAGCTCAATCAACCGAGAGTCAGGACTTCGAGCAAATACTCCTAATAAGTTCTACCACTGATCAATCTTCCAATAAGGGGGTGGGTTAGTGTTTGGAATTGATCTGGACCTGTTTAGACAATTGTATCGGGTTCGAGTCTCCATAGTCCCTTATCGGCGCTAATCATACTATTAGCAAATTCCTAATACCAGTCACACGTGGTGGGCTTTTAGCTTCAACCTCCACATAGGTGTGTGGAGTTTCCCCCGGAGTGATACATGGTGTGATAGGGCAATAATTTTGTGACGTATGTGACGGGTTGTCATACCTGCACTTCTATTTTTTCCAAGAATTTGTTCAGGGTAGGCTTCTTTGTTTATATGTGGGATTGCATTTTGATTTGGTGTTAGTGGATGCAGCTTGTTTGCCGTTTTCGGTCTTGTGTGTGTTGTTTTGCTGGGAAATACTGATACTGTATCTCGCAGAAAAGGGGAAAAAAAAAAAAAAAAGAAGTTCCATTAAGCGAATTGTGCAAAGGCTTTTCATTCTCCCATTTATGCCAGGTAGGCCTGTCAACGGATCGGATTTGATCCGGACCCGATCCGAAAAATCCGGATCCGAATCTAGTTTTTTAAGATCCGATAATTCGGAACCGAAAATTCTAATAAAATTCAGATTGGATCCAGATCAAATCCAACCCGTAAGCATGCAAATTGGAAAAGCCACAACAAAGCTAGCTGGAAAGGATAAAAAAAAAAAAATTAAATTACCGGATCGAATTAGGATTTTCGGATCGGATATCCGAAATTCGGATTCGGATCCAGATTAACATTACGGATTTGTGATTATCGGATCTAGATTCGGATTCAAGCTTATCGGATCTGGATCAGATTAGTATCCTCTCGGCATTGCCAAGTAGCTATTTGTTTTATAGCTTTAATTTTTCAGGGTACAAAAATAAATGAAAAAGAGAGCATCAGAAAACTTCAAAACTCTAATTTGATCTAAAATTATTGAATGGAAATGATTTTTACACATCACACTTTATAGAATTGCATATACCGCAATTATAAAAAATGGGATGTGTGAAAAGCATTTCCCTTTATTGAATTGAGTCCATCCAAATAGAAATTTCATTGGAAAGCTGTATTCTTGCAACATTTTAATTTATGCTAATTTTCTCTACAAGAATAATGTGTCGCTAACATTTCTCTATTTATCATTATCATCCAAGACGCCCAATATTATTATTTTTATTTTTAGAAATTTTTTCCAATTCCAAAATGTATGGATACATCCCATTGGTACTCACACAGGTGTATTCATAATAAATATGTTTTACTTTTAATAGTTTCTAACAAATAAATTTGATTGTATAGTAACCTTTAGTGAACATTGTGTTTTAGATATCCCAAAAAGAAAAAGAATGACCAACAATTTCAACGGGAGAGAATATCAAATATGCTTTACATATTGCGAATAAAAGATGTAATTTTCACGCTCTCCTTTTTACACACAAAGTCCTTATGTGCTCATGTGAATTCACTATTTTAGCCTTCCATTAGGTTACTATTTATTCATGAAAGAGATATATGTACGCATTGAATAGAACAAAAATTATAGCAATAATAAAAGGAGAACGCAAAGAGGAAAATGATTTTCACAGTCAACTTTTATCTCCAAACACTTTTTTTTTGGTCTTAATTCACTTGAAAATATCAAATTACCCTTTATATGGAAAAGTGACTCTCAATGTAAGGATAATTTGGTAATTTTAAGGTGAATAAAGTAAAAAGTGAGCGTGAAAATCATTTCCCAAGCAAAAATTACTTTGAAACAACAGTGCTACATACAATGGCAGAGCCAGGATTGAGAATCCCGGGGGTGAGTTCATGAGCGGCTCCAAGATTTTCATCTAGCGTTGACAATAATACACATCATATTTTTTTATGAAAAGCTGTATGCTAAAAAGTTGTCTAATTCTCTTCAATTTTTTAGTGTTTCTGCATTGAATCTGATGGCAGATAACCATTATCCTTACATGTTTATTTTATATGAGCTCTCATAATTGGGTTAGGCTTGTTTTATTTTGTTGGTCTATAATAATTTGGTTCAAATTTTGTTGGAAACAATTAATTTAATTTCAAACGAGTAACCTAGTGCTGACAATAGAAAATAAAATTTAATTTAAATGTAAGTTTTAATTGTTTTAAGTGTATTTTTTAAAATGGCCCACTCCAGCCCTATCGTCCCTCTGCCCCTGGCTACATATACAGAAAACTTATCCAAAAGCTTGCCCAAAATTGAAATCAGTGGCTCAGATTCAATAGAGAGAGAATCTGAGCCATATATTTTAAATTACGAGTAACTTTCTGGGTAATTTATATGAATACTTTGCAAAAAAAATTTTTTTTTTTGTGAAATAGGAAGGATTGCATTAGATAAAGCACAAAGTACATACAACCATAACAGATACATAAAATTGCAAACAAATCCCAAAGACACTACACATAAAGCAAAAAAACAGATATAATCAATACTAGGGAGGCTGGAAGGAGATTCCAACACCGTTGTCCGAGTGTGGAACAAAAGAGTCCAGAGCATGTTTGGCTAGGATATGAGCACGCTAGACCATGCGACTCGCAAATTTTTTTTTTTTTTTTGAGAAATAGGTAGAAATTTCATAAGATCAACCAAATTATAGCAAGTTCCAAGAGTACAACAACAATCAAAATAAACATCACAACATAAATAAAGACGCAAGATAAGCAAAAGCTATACATGAGCAGGAGGAGCATTTCTATCACCGGTGTCCGGGTGAAGAACAAAAGAAGCCAGAGCATGCTTAGCAAGCAAGTGAGCCTGCTGAACATACTGGCGCACAACCTTTGAGATTTTACAAAAGGACAGCTTCGAGATCTCCGCTGCCAAGTTGCGCAACAAAAAAGTAAAAACTAATGTTTTTTGTGATGTGTGTAAGGAAATGACTCGTAAAAAGATACCAAAAATAACGTCGGAAATATAAAAAATATCGAAAATACTACAGTAAAAACTCAGCTTTAATCATCACTCTATCCGTGATTTGTATCCATAAAACTGGATATATAGTTAAGGGGTAGTGCCGCTAACACTTATTTTGACACATATTTTGACACTTTTTTTCCCCCTGGATTTCAATGTGATGTTCTAAACCGTAGATCTTGTTTAAATGAGTAAAATAGGGGGGCCCTACAAAAAATAAGCTTAATCAAATATTGATAAATACTTGATCCAAACAGTTTTGCAGAAACTGTGACAGGAAACGGTGTTTACAAAGTAGTTTCAATAAATCTCTTGCCAACATCTGATTGAGCTAATTTTTTGCAAAGCCTTCTATTTTACTCATTTAAACAAGATCAATAGTTCAGAATTTCACAAAGAGACTCAAAAAGATGAAATGTCAAAATGCGTGTCAAAATAAATGTTAACACAACCGTCGCCCCTATGGTTAAAGCATTGGCTCGTGTACAAGAACCCATAACGTGTGTGGGATTCGATGTAGAAGGTATCCAAAGAATATATTGCACAAAAAAGAACATGAAAAAGTGACTGTTCACTTTCTTAATTTGTGGAGTAGCAACTTCAGTACTCAGTTAAATTTAGAATCTCTGATACCGTGTGGGGGTTGCCGCTTTTCTGTAATTTTCACGCTGGAGTAACAGGAATTCATTCCCTTTCCAGTATAAAAAACAGGACTTTTGCGTGGCTTACACGAAATCAGTTTAGCCCCCTCCCCACATACCTATGATCTCTATGTCTATATATCTAGAGAGAGAGAGAGAGTAACGCGCAGTACTAGTGACTAGTGAGTACTGAAGTAGGAATAGCAAGCACTCGAGTATGCATGAACGTACTCGCTCCATTTCTTAAAAAAAGTAGTATATTTAGGGGGTGTTCCACTAATTTGTTTTTGTTTTAAAACTGCCTTAGTTTTTGTGTCCATGTGATGTATTGTGAGAGGATGACCTGTCTCGATTTTTGAGAACAAACAGTTTTTTGAAAAAACTAAGTTAGTGGAACACCCCCTTAATTTAAATTATTCTTAAATTAGTGTGACGTTGAAAAGTTAGCAAGTAAAAGTTGATACATTATCTATTTCGTAATATGTTGGAATTACAAAACTACACCGTTAGAAATGAATTGAGGGAGAACAATTTTTTCATGAATATTCTAATCCCGGCGTGGATGACATATCTTTAAATGGACTAGAGAGAAGACTAAGGCGTAGTTTCTCATTTTCTAAAAGTGCTAAACGCCATAAAATCGGATTCAAGACAAGCCATTCTCTGCAGATTCATGAACTATTTTTAACACTTTTAGCCATTTGGCACTTATAACAAATGTTGGGAAGCAACCCTTTCAATCGACATGCGTATAAGCTTACTTGGACACTTCTGATGCTCGGGGAGGGAAAAAAAAAAAACAAGAATGATAAAATTTACACCAACCAACTCTAACGTGTCTCCAACACACTCACATAGTGTATGTGAAGCTCATACACATTTGACACTCGAATGTGTATTAGCTCCACACATCGTATAAATAAATTAAAAACTTTTATTATACATGTATCATTGTTAAAATAAAAAATAAAAAAAAAAGAGCCTCACTTATTTTTTCTCCGCTGGCTGCTGCTGAAAACTCACACAGATCACACACTGGTGATATGATAGATCTCGATACAAAGATACACAAAACGCCAGGCGTGAGTATCAACAACTATTTGACAGAACCTGAGAAAAGCAAACCCTCCCCCTGCCTTTAAATACCCTTCATTATCCGATGATACATCAAGTGGAGGGTCATTAAATTTGACTACTTTCTGTCTAATAGACCAATAATTATGCTAGAACGATAGTCCATTCTATTTTCAATCTACTAACTAAAAATATTCTTTTATTGTACTAATATTCTTTGAGTGTTATTTGACTGTTAAGAAGTCAAACACTTTAATTAGTCAAAAAAAACTCTTATCGTCTGCAATTGAATTGACGGTAGAATTTTTCTTATAAAATTACCCATCAAGGCCCACAAAATTGCGGGCCCTTTGCAACTACAATTAGAGGAATTGTGGGTATAAATCCTAGAGAAAAACTTGTCAATGAAAACACAGTACGGAGTAATTCACACTGTGGTGTAAAATTATTTAAGCTAGATCAAATCATAACTTTAATGTGGATCAAAAAAAAAAAAATCATAACTTAAAGGGTAAATTACACTGACCTCCCCTGAGGTTTTTGACTTGTACACTGACCACCCCTACTTTATCTAAAATAGCACTAACCTCCCCTGAGTTTTATATTTTAGTATCAAAAGCACCCTTCAACAGTACCGACGGGTACCAACGGCGCCGTGAACCCCCTTGTGGGTCCCCAACGGTCAATCCGAACCATCCATTCATTCCAAAATTGAATTTTGAGTGGGTGAACGTGGGAATCACCTCAATTGGACAGTCCTAAGTGCTTAATCCAAAAATTTTGAGCGAAATGGGGTGATTTTGGATCGAGCACTTAAGACCGTCCGATTGAGGTGATTCTCACGTAGACCCACAAGGGGGTCCCAGGCGCCATCAGTACCTGTCACTATTGTTGAAGGGTGCTTTTGATACTGAAATATTAAACTCAGGGGAGGTCAGTGCTATTTCAGATAAAGTAGAGGTGGTCATTGTACAAGTCAAAAACCTTATGGGCGATTAGTGTAATTTACCCTAACTTAAAATATACTAATATACTAATTGAAAAATTCTAAAATCAGCTCATTGGATAGACAATAAGGCTTAAAAAGTTTGTTGAGATGTGTAAAAGTGTATAGAAAAGTGAAAAAAAATACATTGAAACTTGTTTTTTTTTGTTTTCTTGTTGTCTTATTGTCAGCCTACTATTATCAGTTCAATTGGCTGACAATAAAAAAATCCATACAAATTTATACCAAAAAAAAATTTAAACTTATATCTCAAACTATATTTTTTAAAATGTGTGGGGTCAACCTCCAGCCCCAATACAGCTTCACCCTTGCAAATTCAGAACTTCTTAAGCCTTGTTTGGATGGAGTATTGGCAAGAGGGATGAGTGGGGTTGTGTTAAACCTCCTTCGGCAACCCAAAACACCCCATGGCTAATTAGTTATTGGTTTCAATAGTCATGGCCCTCCCTAACTATTTATAAGTAAGGGAAGGGGTGTCTATGTTTAATAGTCATGGGAGATTGTCTCCTCATTTTGCCGCCCTACCCCATGCAATTTTCTTCGGATAAAAAAATAAAGTACTTCCGCTTATAATTTTTTGTTAATTTTTGCACCAAATTAAAGTACTAATAAAGATCTTTAATTCAATACAAATAAATTTTAAAAAAAATTATACTTTAGAATTTTACATTGTTAATTTATTGAGTTGCTTTGCAATATCCTTCGGATCAAAAAATAAAATACTTCCACATATTTTTTGGCACCAAATTAAACTACTAATAGAAATCTTAATTCTATACAAAAAAATTTAAAAGATTATACTTTAGAATTTTACATTATTATTTTGTTAATCTCTTGAGTTAATTTTAATATTTAATATTCTTAATTTAAACTACAAAAGAATATCGAAAAGAATTACTCCATTATAACATATTTTTTTGACACATCTAACAAAAAATTAATTTTGGTATTTATATAATTATGTAAATACATAATCTAATATATATGCATTACCGAGGGCAAAAAAGTCTTTTGACATGATTTTACATCATCCACCCTCCTTATCTTCCCTTTTTTTTATCCGTCATCAAAACCATGTACGGAGTACTATTTAATCTCCCTTCTTAATTGTTACATTAATGTGGGCTTACCCTTCTTATTTAATCTCTCCGACTATTTTATCCTTCAGTCTATTTAATCCCTCTTAAACTGATACGCCACCCAAATGGGCTCTTAAGTGCGTCAGCCAGCTCTCGTGTGGCCAATTCATTCGTGACTTTGCCCCTATTTTAGTCAAACTAACAGGTGGTGGGATTGTTATCCCGAAATTTTTGATGTGCTCCAAAGATGGCTAGATTCCTGAGAGAAAGAAAAAAAATAAAGACACTTTTTTTTTTTATAAGTGGTCGAACCAATAAAATCTACCCTGCTGATTTTGACTAATCATATAACATGTGTATGTCGACAAACAAAAGAAAGAAAGAGCAACAATATCATGTGCAATGGAATAATTGGAATTGAGTAAAGGCATAAAGCCGTAAGGAAGCGTCCATATCGGTAGCAAAGATCATTTGAAATCCTAGTCATTCACCATTTTTGGTTGCTTTCTTGACGGTTGGATGCTACTATATGAAGTGGTCTTAGTTTGGTCAAATACCGTGGGGTCTCTCTTGTCCGAAAAAAGTTCCCAGGTTAAAACAATTGAAAATTGATAGTGTATATATATAAGAAAAATCTACAATACACCCCTTTTAAGTGTGTACAATATGCACCTATTGTCTGATCCATATTGTGTCACCTCATAAAAAATGACCTGAAGAACCGGTCATTCATAACATTTTTGTTTATTTCGTAACTTTTATACTAAGAATTCATAACTTTTAGATAATATGGTTTCGTAACTTTTCGTGTGTTTCGTTACTTTTCATGGGTTTCGTAACTTTAAGATAAAAAATGATAAATTATCTTGTTCGGACATCGATAGGTATCAAAACACTAAAAATATGAGTTTTTTTTTTTTATACCTATCGATGTCTGAACAAGATAATTTTTTTACTTGATGTTCTTCTCAACGAGCCCTACGACTCTTATGGTTCAGATCAATGGGTTTCCGAGCCCATAATTTTATAACTTTTCTTGAAGATTCTTTCAAACTGGTAGGGTCCTGAATTTTGAAAGAAAATCAAATAATTAGATGAGTAACGTAAATATATCCAATGGACTTGATTTTCTCTGATGAGCAACTTAATAATTATTTTAAAATTATTTAACGGTTCGGATCGTTTGTATATGATCCAAAAATATGCCCCACAAAAATTGCATTTGGAAAAACACTTGCTTTCTGGCTGAAACGACGTCGTTTGTGGTTGGGGACAGGGAGACGGTACAGGTTGTTGGGACAGTTGATCTGGTGACTCAAGTTAGCTTCCATGCCACCAACAAGCAACTTCAAGGCTTTAGTCTTTAGAGCAAAATCAACAGCTACTCTAAATTTTTAGGGAAAAAAATTGGCGCACAGTGTATATGGTAATCCTATCACTCTTAACACTCCAAAAATACTACTCTCTCAGTCCCAATTTCTTGGCCCCTTTTGAGGAAATGGGTTTTTAAGATGTGTGAAAACTTTGTATTGATTTTTCTATTTTGCCCCTAAATTCAGTCAATATTACTGTGACCAAATTTGTGAGACTAATTTATTATATGAAAGTCAAAACATAATCAATATGGATCTTGTTTGATAGATATCAATTAGTTTTATTATTCAAAAATTTCAAAATCATAAAAACCGTTATAAATTAAAAGATAAAAGACTAGCCAATTAAGATGGTAAAAGTACTTTTTAAGGGTAAAATTGGAAAGTGACCCAATTTTGATGGATGTTTTTAAAAGTGGGACAAATATTTTGGGACATTCCAAAATGGAAACAAGGACCAAGAAATTGGGACGGAGGGAATATCTATTTTACCTATCTTTATTAAAATATAAATTTTTTCTTTTTAAAAATATCATAATATATTACTCACAAACACACACACACACACACACACACACACACATCCAGATATAATCTGTGTCTGTCGAAACTCTCCCTACCCAAAGCTCCATCATCGTTGACCAAAGCTCCATCACCGTCAATCCTTGTGTGCATTTAGTCGAAATCTCGTCAGAATCCACTCAAATGGTGTGAAATTAGAAGCTACAACCATGAATCATGCAATTTAGGGTTTCATTCGTTACGTCTGGTTACCGTTGATGGTCGCCGTAGCATTCTTCATCGTCGCCGTTTACCGTCGATGTTCGCCATAGCATTCTTCGTCGTCGCCGCCGTGGGTCATCGTTGTTTCCATCACTGTAGGAGAAGGAGAGGCCAGTCTTCTAGCTACAAGAGAAGGAGAGAGAAATGATAAATAAATAAAAAATTGGATGGAGGGTGAACAGTGTCTAGGTAAATTTACCTAGGTACTGTAGAAATATATCTGGTGTACAGTGTTTTGCCCTATCTGCTGGAGTTAATTTTCTTACTTTCCTTCTCTATTTTACCTCAAATCTCCATAAGGAGTATCTGCTGCTGATGCTCTTATAATGTTGGAGTTTGATTCCTGTAAGTGTTGTAAATAGTGTTTTATTACACTTTTGGTTCTTATAGTTTCATTATGATCCTTCAGCTATACCCCCAGATTTCTTCTTTCCACATGGGCTACTCACTACAAGAAAAAATGTCTACATTGAGGATTGAGTTTCCTCGCCAAAGCACCAAATTTCCTCGCTAAAGGAATTCGCAAGGAAAAATTTCCTCACCAGGTTTCCTCGCCAAAAGGTCGTCGCAAAAGGTATTCTAGCGAAGAAAAATAAATTTCCTCACCTAATCTGCCACTTGGCGAGAAATTTTTTTGTTACGTATTCGGAACAATTGGTGAGGAAATTTTGTTTTCCTTGCCTATTTAGAACAATTAGCGAGGAAAAATTTCCTCGCATATTCTGATCATTTGGGGAGGAAAAATTTCCTCGCCAAAACTCCTGAAACTAAAAAAAGGACTCCAATTCCAACTTTTCTACCTCAACTAGGAATCGAACCCGCAACCTCCTCTCAAGCAATGCACACCCCATCCACCTCACCATCTTCCATTTCAATGCAAAGTTCAACAATTTTTAATATATAACCTTAGTTCTTTTCACCTCACTATTTTTTTTAAAAATCTATTTGTCTAATTTTATTCTCATTGTAGTGTTTCTTTAAACTTCTTTCTAAAATCTTTTAATGTTATTTGCTTTTACTGAAGTTTTTATTTTCATAATTTGATATTTTCCTATACCCTTTATAAGTCTTTACTTGTTAGAATTACTTACTTTGCATTTATATATTTGTTTGTTTTTAAATTTTGTGAATTGATAACTGATTAATGAATTTCATTCTTCCCCTTCCTTTGGCTTTTCATTGCAAGGAAAAAAATATTATTACCACAACTGACTCATGAGAATGTTTTTGGGTGGTCTCTACCTTCGTAGGCATTGACTTGTTATGTTTGTGTTATGTTTGAGCTTAACTAGATCTAATTAATGCAATAGGGTCTTAGTGAAAATGTGGTTAACTTCAGGCACAAGTATTTTGCTACTGCTATATATGTTCGGTCTATTGCTGTATTAGTAGTTTGAAATGATTTGGTAAATGACTTCCCCAAAAATATGTTAATGTCCTGGGGTGGTCTATAGTGGAGAAAGACAAGTCACTCTTATTTTCTATGCCAGTCAGATTTTCTAATTTTGATACCTATGTAATGATTGTAACACATAAATCTTAATTCACTTTATAATACATGATAGTATGATACCCACCTTTGTTTCAAAATGGATGATCATTTTAGGAGACCAAATCATTATTATACTTGAGTAATAATAATAATAATAATAATAATAATAATAATAATAATAATAATAATAGATTTATATGCAAATGACATGATCAATATGATATGTATACATTTAGTCTCACTAATTAGTGTGTGCATACGACGAATAAGTTCTTTTATTATAATTTTATGGTATCATAAATAGGATAAGTGTTTAATTCGAACTACTTATTTATTTTACGATATTAAATACTGATTATAAATTTACACAAGTATGGTTTTGTGAAACATTTTTTGATCTTTGAAGTGTCAAACTACAGTGAAATAGAGTAAAAAAAAAAACTACGATAGTCATATGCAATGAGTAATTATTCCATGCTTCTAGAGTAATATGTGATATTTTAGAGTTACAATACCATGCATTTACGTGTAAAAAGTGATTATTACAGCCAAATGAGACAAACATGACTTGAAAAGTTATCAAAAATTGACTTGCGTGTGTCCCACCTCTAGCATGTGGAAAACCATTATATGGGTAAAAACCATGGAAATAAATCAAATCTTCGATTTTTTGGCGAGGAAACATTTATTTCCTCACCAAATCTTAACTTTTTGGCGAGGAAAGATAGTTTTGTCGTCAAATGGGTGCTCTTTAGCGAGGAAATGAATATTTCCTCGCAAAATCTTATCTTTTTGATGAGGAAAAATAATTTTGTTGCCAATCTTAGCTTTTTGGCAAGGAAAGATAAATTTCTTCGCCAAATGGGTGCCCTTTAGCAAGGAAATATTCATTTCCTCGGCAATCTTAGCTTTTTGGCAAGGAAAGATAATTTCGTCACCAAATGGGTGCCCTTTGACGAGGAAAGGTAATTTCGTCGGCAATCTTAGCTTTTTGGCGAAGAAAGTTAATTTCGTCGCCAAATGGGGTCCTTTTAGCAAGAAAATATTCATTTCCTCCCCAAATCTTTGCTTTTTGGCAAGGAAATATAATTTTGTCGACATAGAGTACTCTTTGCCGACAAAATCAATTTCCTCACCACATTCGACGCCGTAGGTAATTTTTCTTGTAGTGACTAATTAGTAGCCCTCATCTACTTTGTAACTAGTTCAATTCTCGTAATGTTTGAGTTGATCAATGAAATGGATGCACTCGTGTAAGTCTAGTGTATTTATTTGCTGCTTACATTGAGTTGTCATTGCCTTTTACTTTGGTTATTGCTTATCTCCAACTTATTAGTAACTCAATTGCTTACTTTTTGGTCTTGCTTGCATTGCAAACACTTGTATGCTTGAATGTGACAGGCTAGCAAAGGAGTTTGTTTACCGCCATGTATGTTGGGTCTCATCCTCAAAAGGCTCGTGAGACATATGCATAGGTATAAAAGACTTTTTTACAAATATTCTCTTTGATTGTATGTACTAGTTCTGTAGGTTTATTTTGCAGAAAAAATCTATGAAATTGACCCCTGCAAATTCGAGCAAAGAAACTAAAGGTAAAGTATATACGGCTCATATGAATATGCAACTGTACAAGTACAAAGATTATTGGTCCCCTATATGTAGTCAGTGTGTGTGTTAGTTGGCCCGGACACCTGAATTATAAATAAAAAGTACAAGACTAAGGGGGTGTTTGGAAGCCTCTCTTTTTGGATTTTTCTACTTTGAACCTTTAGAATTATACATTATGATGTGTAGGAAAGGTCAGCGCGTCTGAAAAGTAGGCAGTTGACCAACCCATAACAACAAGCCACGTGTAAGGAAGAGTTACTAATAGACACGTCAAACATTGGCTAAAATTAGCAAATGAAAAACACCTGCTGCAAGGACCAACTCTCGTGGGGGACAATGCGTCTAGAAAGCACAATAGTCCTTTCTGATGAGATGGCTGAGGCAAAGCCCCACCGCGAAGATGATAACCTCGCGAAAGAGCACTACAGAATTGCAAAATTGCCTAAGCAGGGGAAGCCCTGTACAAGGGAAGCACCATCTACTAGAAGTTCAGCCCTCGCGAGACCCTTGGCAAAGGAAATAGGCGCGAAGGGAAGGAGTGAACACTTATGCGAACACGCGAATTGAGCTCGTGACTACACTTGACCAAAAGGCAAGGACAGGGAAGTCTATACGAGTCTTGAGTTAGGTTTTGGCGCAAGCTAAAGGGCTCGCGACCATGACCAAGAGAGCGGGAATAGGGGAGATACAAGTGACTTGGTGGCTTGATCACCACAAGGGAATGACGCGCACTTAATTAGCTTAAGGAATCTTCCTGACGGCTAGTGACGTCACCCACGTCGCTCGGGTATACGGAAAGAGCACGTGTCACCATATTATTGGGAAAATGTCTGCAGTCCAATGATTGGGTACAGATCCCTATAAATATGGGATATTCCTTCACAAAAAAGAGATTGATTCATCCCTAAAGGACAAAAATCCCAGAGAAAGGAAGTGACTCAAAGCTCTAGAACCAAGAACATTATTCTTGCTAGTCCTCGTGAGCTTGCTTTCCCTTCTAGGACTATGATTTAAGGATGACAATGACCTAAAACGTGGATGGATTGAACATGGATGCCTTCTTTCTCTGCATATTTGGGTTAATCCTTCACCCCTACACACATTCTCTTATTCCTTGCTTGACCATTAGTTATTGTTTGCCTCTCCAAATTAAAGCACACCATCAACTGAACCTACATAAGGCGATTCCGCTGGGGAGGCTCTCATAGCTGATGGTTGATACACGAAGTTGTTTACAAACACAACGAAGTGGTTCACAAATACAGGGTTTTTCCCCTGATAATCTTTTGAACACCATTGAAACTCTCCGTCAAAGAGCAATGGAACATCAACCACCCATAATAGAAGAAATCCAATAGGCCGATACTACACAAATCCTAGCTGCTAATGCTGAAACTCTTCAAGCTATAAAGGATGGACAACAACAGATGCAACACAGCCAAACTTAATTACTTTTGGCCATAACTCAGCTTACTCAAGCTATGATGGTTGCTATAACACTAGTGGCTCCACTACTGCCCCCACCAAACATTGTGGAAGGAAACCTAGGAGGTCAGCCTCTCCAAGTTGTCAACCCACCTGGTGGTATTCCACCTTCTTCACCGCCAGCTTCGCTTCCAAATGGAGATAACCCAAACCCAATAGTACCAATATTTACACCAGGCACACCAGCTACCGGGGGGTTGTCATCCAATAGCCACATCCCTGAGCATTTCTCACCTTGGTGGATGTCCAAGCTTTACTGGAACAAGAAAAGGCTAAAGCAACATTGCCAAAATTACCTAACCCTGAGATTCAACCTCCATATCCAGCTGCGATCATGGCAATGCCATATCCAGAAGGGTATACTCCACCCAAATTTGTCAAGTTTGATGATAAAGAAAGAAGTGCCCAGGAGCATGTTCACCGTTTCATCGAAACTTTGGGTATCCACTCCCAAGATGTCAATTTTCAATTGAGGGAGTTTTCCAAATCCCTCACCTCTCAAGCATACACTTGGTACGTCAATCTCGAGAGCCACATTCTGTAAACACTTGGGAGGAAATGGTGAACATGTTCTACACTAAGTTCTTCCAGGTGACAGAAAAGATAACCTCGTTGAACCTTGTTAATGAGAAGCAAAAGCTAACAGAGGATATCGTTGACTTCATCAAACGGTTCCAAACTCAGAATTGATACAACTTAGGGACGTCAAAAAGCAAAAATAGGCTTCAAACATTCTCCACCCAAGAATTTTCAAAAACAACATCAACAGTAGCTATTGTACAACAGCATCCTCAGTGGCTAGATTCCAATAACATCTTTAGAAGCACCCAAGTGAATCTCCAAAGATCAACCAAAAGCATCAGATAGCATCCATAGAGCCAAGACTAGCAGCCATAAAACCAAGACCAACACCAATAACAGCACTAGCAGATAGTACTAGAGATGCTAAACCAAGAGAAAGAGACATTATCCATACCATCAGATAACAACAATATGAACAGCAGAAAACGGCAATCGGTGGCAGTAGCAGGTGAACACAAAGTGCAGCAACATGATCGCAGCAATGAAGGAAAGCATATGTTGCTCCAAAGATGATCTGCATCAATCTAGAAATTACCAGACAAACCCCCAAAAATACTCCAAAAAGTAGATGACAACACCAAAAATAGCAAACCAAAAATACCGCAGCAGATTGATGCCCCACATTCCAAAGCATACACCAATGGGTCTTGCACCTACGGAGATTATGAGAGATGATTAGATTTGGGTTTGAGTTCTTTCTTTGTCTTTGGCTGACCAGCAATCTTGTTGATCACTTCTTCATTGTCACCATCATAACCCATACCCATAGTTTTATTTACCGTCCAAATTGCTTGTGCTTCATTTAAGAACATTCTATTCCTGTTAACAATTCCCTCTGAAGAGATAGAAGCAAATAACGCTATAGCTGCAACGGCTGATCTAAAAACAACACATTTTTGTTTGTTTCTACCACCCTTTCGATTTTGGAGATCAACGTTAGAGAAACCCAAAATGTCGTTAATGGACTTCCTCTTTTTTTTTTTTTTTTCCCTTTTAACACCTTTTATGGCTGCTTTGATAGGGATCATTTGATTATCTTCTAAATGTTCCAGAGCAGGCCTAACCTCAGCCACAATATCATGATCCAAAGAAAGATTAGTCTCACATTCCACGGGAACCGCAGAAATACAATCACAATTCTCTTGGTTAAGATTAGGATCTGTACATGCATTGATTGGGCACTTATCATTTCCCACAGTAGATGTTTCAAAGTTCGAGGAAGAGCTAATAGAGTCACTTACAACAGTCATGTCGTTAATGCATTGCAAGCCTTCATCAATTGTTATGAATGAGTTTTTTCCATGATTTGAAATCATCATAGTAATTGAATTGCTTGATTTTTAAAAGCGTGATGTTTAAGTTCAAAGTATCCATTGTGATTTGTTTTTACGGATACAGTAGATGATTTTGGCTTAAACTTTGAAGCAGAGTGAGAGCATATTTTTGTCATAAATAAATTAAAAGTGCTTATAATAATATTTTCCACGGTGATAAGATTAGCTATCTAAATCATTGTGTAGAAATTAAAGAAAAATCGTTGCATAAGATTAATTGATAAATGTTTGTGGGTGTGGATTTTGAAACCTTGGTTACTTTTCTCAACCGTTAATCTCCATTATTTTTGTGTGCTAGTTTAATTATTTTTTGTCATTATTTTATTTTATTTTGAGTTTTCCAATCAAACAAAACTTTTAGGAACCAGGTTAGGGTTTAATCAATTTAAGTTCATTTAGTTTTTCTATAAAAAATTACAAGTCCATGTGGGTTCGACCTTGCACTTGGATAACTATACTTCAATATGATTCGTGCACTTGCGAGTGCATTAAAATTTCACAACAAGTTTTTGGTGCCGTTGCCGGGGACTTATACATTTTTTTTAGGAAATCTAGAAGATTTGAATTGATTTTTTCTCTTCTACTAGTTGTAGTTAGTATCTTCTAGATCATTACTTGCATTTACGTTACGATGAATCTGATTAGTATTAACTTCTTTTTTTTACTAATTATTTTCTTTTTAGTTTCCGGTCATTAGTTCCTATGACTATATTATTTGCTTTTTGTTAGTCATTCTTAATTACGTTATACTAGAACCAAATCATGGACACAAGACTCTTCATTTGGGAGAGGATTTAAGGCAGTTAGACCCTGCTAGATCAGTTGAAACTTCGTGCGATTTTGAGGAATTTTATCTATTTTTCTTAAAGCATGAATTTTTCCAATTATGCACACAATGTTGGGTGCTCTCTGTGTGGTAGCCCGTTACATTCAACACAAACGTGTCCTATGGCTCGATGTCCTGACTATTATTATTATTATGAGCAAGTCAATGCACAATTTAACTTATTAGGTTCGTTTGGTAACCCTTTTTGTGAGACATACAATAATACAAATGCGGGGAATTATTTTAATTATTGGAAGGGACAACAATCTTAGACAAATGTCGTTGGGCAACTATTGCAGTCACATGATCAATTTTTCCCAAAATTTTCACCCCCTACTGAGTCATATCCTACATAGTCATACACCACTCAATCTGTGGCACCTCAACAACAACAATTATCCTTATAGGATTCTCTTAAAGCAGCCATAGAGGACTCTCTAAAAACATTTATGCAAGTGACTAGTCAAGCCATTACAGAAATTGAAAATATTACTCACGCGCAAACTCAAGCCATCGTAGAAATTAAAAATACTACGACTCAAGCCATTTCCAAATTAGAAACTCAGTTGTAGCAATTGGCTAATCAAATGGGTGAGGATGCGGAAGAAATTTTTTCCAATGAGTCTATAGTTAATTCAAAGTGGCAGCTTGTCACATATAGCACCCTCGACTTTTTCGATGAACAAGAACATATGGAATCCATTAGCACCCTTGAGTCTAGGGAACAATTTGATAAGCAAGAGAATATGATAGTAGAGAATAATCCAGCTAAGTCACAAAAAGAGCATTAGTGTTTGGGTGAAGAGACTTTTGTTGAGGCAAATTATGAGGATTTTGATCATTTCACAAGTGAATGCGATATTGATGAGGTTGAAAAAATTCGCACATTGGTAGACTCTACTCCATGGTCTAGTATTGAGGAGTGGATATCTAATGCGGTCTCTCCTTCACTTTCTTTGTCGCCAACACCCTTGTTTGAGGTAGTGTCACCCGATTGTAAGTTGAGACCTCCACCCTCTAATCTTAATGTTCAAATTTTAGAACCCATTAAAGTAGCAACAATCGTCATTCTTTCACACGGTGACCAAAATGGGAGGAAAACATTAGTTGATGACTATAAATATGACAATGGTGGAGTTGAGTGGGATTTTATTTTCAGAGTTGATCTTTTACTTCCTACTCATAAATTTTGTTTAGAGAAAATGATTTTCAAACATACATTCCCATGGTATGGCGATCTAGCCTTTGTTTTTGCTATATACATGACACACATAGTTTAACAATTCAATAAATTGCTTTTGAGTGTGTCACATAATTTTTGGTGAAATGATCCATACATTGTAAATTACAAGAAGAGGCTTAAATTAATTGAGGTAAATTTTATGCTTCACTATTAGTAGTAATGCTTAAGATTCTTTTTTTACTTATCTTTTTCTGTTATTTTTTTCTCTCTTGGGTTATGTTTTGTTTTGTTTTGTTCTTTTCCCCTTTCTCGTCTCTCTAACCAATAGCAGGAATTAAAAGAGACTCATCATCTGAGGTAACCCCCTTAAGCTTTTCATGATTTATTTCTCTTTGCTACATTGAGGACAATGCATCATTTAGGTTTGAGACTATTATTTTTGAAAATTTTGTTTGCTGCAATTGTGGTTTTATTTATTAATATATATATTTTTTTCAATTAGAAAAACAAAAAAGGAGGTTATTTTATTTTATTTTATTTGTTCCCAATAAAAAATGAAAAAGTTAGGAAAAAAAAACTTGAGGTGGATACTTGATTTTAACTTTGAACTTGGTTGATGGTTTTTGAATAGTGCTAGTTTGACTGTTTTTCGAGTTTGAGTCTTGATACGATTTCATTGGTAGATTTTAGCTCGTGAACATAAGCATTGATGAGAGACACTTTGACTTGTTTTTATCACCTATGCTTGAATAGCGATTTATCACTTGTGTACATGCCTTTGCACGAGCACAGTCACACTTAGAGTTGTATTTGAGCTCGAGTCTCATACACATATTTTTGGTGCCTCAATATGGATCGGATGTTTCAATGAAATACTAAACGCCCCTTCCCTAAAAATATATACCCAAAAAAAAGAATAAAAAAAAGTGAATTAAATGCATGCTTTTTCGAGTTTTTCACTTAGTAACTGGGCCTCTTGCCTCAGTAAGTTGTGAGTGTTCGCGTCAAACGGTGGGGAGTTTCTAATTAGTTTTGTGTGGTTAACTTGGATTGATAAACCTTTTTTACTCGAGTAATTAAGCCCGAAGAGGTCTTTTAAAACCTAGCGCTCTAAGGCCGAAAAGGTTAGGGATAGTTGGCCTAAAGCTCGCTAAAGGGGTTAACTAGAAAGCCCGAGGAATCCAGCATTGCACAACCACACAAAAGAAGAAAAAAAAAATATCATTACAATAAGGGGAGGGGTTATATGTTGAGTTGGACATTTTTGATGACTTGTTGAGGTATTGAAGGTGCGATATATTGTTTTCAAGGTTAAACGAACATCTTTGTGTGGCTTTTTACTTACACACATGCCTTGTGATTTTTCCCTATCTAGATATCTGTGAGAGGAGCAATTTTTATGCTAATTTGGATTAGAATGTTCACTTGTTTAACTCACTTAATGAATGAAATATCTTGCCTCTATCTTGCGTTGCACTTGTACTAGTTACTTTGCGAGGCCATTGTGTAAGTTTGGGGTCAAGATTGAGTGTATTTTTCATCTCGTGTTTGTGGGTGTTCACTATTGCAAACCCTCACGAGACTATAAGAGCATCCACAATGGTCTAACCAAAATTGGATAACCAAAAGTTGTCACATCAGTTTTTGGTTATCTATTTAGAGGTTGTTAAAGTTAGCAATGTCAAGTTTCACATTGGTTTTTTTTTTTCCATAATCAAAAGCAATGGTCTGCTATCACATTTTCAAACTTGGATAACCCAAAACTTGCAACACCACTTTTTCAAACCACAAAAAAATAGTACTCCACTTTTTATAAAAAAAAAAAATGAAATAGTTTTTTTATTAAAAAAATTGGGAAAAAGATTTTGAAAACTTTTAAAACTATTTTCGAAAAAAACAATTTTTTGAGTAAAAATAGATTTTTTTTTACCAAAACCTATATTTAAAATTTAAAAAAAAACTAAAAAACTGTTTGTGTTAAAAAAAACTTTTTTTTAAAAACTGTTATTGAAAAGAAAAAGTTTTTTTAAAAATATTCTTTTAAAAAAACAGCTTTTTTAAAACCAAAATAAATTTTTGTAAACATTGTAGAGAGAAGATTTTTGTTATTTTGTAGTCATGGGTGTACTTGATTGAGTACATGTGTGGATCCATCAAATTTGGTTATTGGAAAAAGGTTGCTAGTTTTGGTTATCCAAGTGCCAAAATTTGGTTAGTTGCTAAGCGGTTGGTAAGTTTGGTTATTTCAATGTGAGTACTTTTTTGAACAAACATTGCTAACATTAGCAATCTTTTGATTTTGGTTAGGCCAATGTAGATGCTCTAACTCGTTCATTAGGCCACCTAGGGGTTTAAAGGCTTATTGCATATGCTAAATGCAATCGGACTCAACGAAGTAGGATCTCCATATGATTTTCATAGACCTAGAAAAGGCTTATGATAGGGTGCCTAGAGACATTATATGGTGCTGGAGAGAAAGGGAGTGACCAGATGCCATATTGACATGGTCAGAGATATGTATGAAGGTGCAATCACTGCCATTAGATCACCAGCAGGAGAAACGAGTGAATTTCCCATCACAATAGGATTGTACCAAGGGTCAGCGTTGAGCCCGTACCTTTTTGCGTTAGTTATGGATGAATTGACTAGGCAATTTTAGGAGGATATCTCATGGTGTATGTTGTTTGCAGATGATATTGTCCTTGTAGATGAAACGGCTAGTGGTGTTAATACTAAATTAGAAATTTGGCAGGAAGCATCAGAGTTAAGGGCTTTCGGATAAGTAGGAGTAAAATTGAGTATATGGTCTACAAGTTTAGTGATACCAGAAGTGTGTATGAGAAAAGAGTGATGATCCAAGATCAGGAGATACCCAAGAGGGACCATTTTAGGTTTTTAGGCTCTATTATTAGTCAAGATAGAGAGATTGCAGATAATGTGACTCATAGGATCCAAGTGGGGTGGTTTAAGTAGAGAAGCGTTACTGGTGCACTATGTGACAAGAGGGTACTAACAAAATTGACAGAAATTTTTTATAGAACTGCCATTAGACCAGCGATACTTTACGAGACAGAATGCTGGCCTATTAAGAAGCAACAAGTGAATAAGATAAGTGTAACGGAAATGAGAATGTTGAGGTGGATGTGTGGTAAGACTAGACGAGATAGGATTAGAAATGAAACAATTTGCGAGGTGGTAGGTGTAGCACCTATAGAGGAGAAGTTAAGGGAAAATAGGCTAAGGTAGTTTGGGCATGTCTATCGTAGGCCAGCGGATGCAATAGTTAAGAGAGTGGATAAGATAACTTTGGGTAGAAACGCACAAGCGAGGGGAAGACCCAAATTGACATTAGATGCGGTAGTACGCAAAGATTTGAGTATACTAGGTTTAAGCGATGAAATAGCACTTGACAGAGCTCAATAGAGAAAAAGGGTTTATGTAGCCGACCCCAATTGATTGTGACATAAGGCTTAGTTTGGTTTGGTTTGGTTTATTATTATATTTTTAAATTTCTTTTGCTCGAGGACTGGCAAAACTTAGGTTTGAAGGTATTTGATGAGCCCAAAATATTGACACGTGGCAATCCTTGTATTGCCTATTGTTAATCATTTATTGTGCTTAATTCAACACTATTATTATCTTTTTGACCGTTCACTTTGAATTATTAATTTGCAGAGAAAAGATGATAACTTATAATTTGGCCATCGGATACAAAAAGAGCAAAGGTCAATTTTATTTGGTGCCAAAGAATTGAAATTAATTCAATGATCGGTCTATTATACTGATGATCAAAATATTGCATCAAAGTTAATTCCTTGGAGAACACTAGTAAGCACAACAACTCAGTGCTCCACGTGTTCGATACTGCCAAAGTGAGAAAGAAAGAGTGACTACTGAAGTTAATTAGGAAAATATACCCAATTGTGTCGAATTGGATTTCATAAGGCAATGAGATCACATTGAGATCATTGAATAAGGAGAGTTTTATGGGAAAAAGGAATTTGCCTTTTTGAAAGGCAATCACTTCGGCTCCTATATAAAGGAGAGCTTGTAGGGCTTGGAAAAATATATACGAGGTATCACGGAACAGAAGAAGGAAAGGACGGCTGCACCATCTCGACGAACGACACCGGAGTTCACGCCTACAGAACAAGATGAGTAAAAGAGATTTTTGCGAGGCTTTACTTTTATCTATGTTAGGCTAAACTTTTGAACTAGGGTTGAGGATGAAACTCCATAACTTTTATTGAATGATTTTTATGGATATGATTTTTTCTTACATGCGTTTATCGTTTATTGTTCTCAACTCCTTAATTAATATGCATGAACTTTGGATATGGATTCAATCGTTTTGAATGAGTTTTTTCAATGATTTGAAATCATCATATTAATTGAATTGTTTGGTTTGTAAAAGCACGATATTTAAGTTCGGGGTATCCATTGTGATTTGTTTTTACGGATATAGTAGATAATTTTGGCTTAAATTTTGAAGCAGAGTGAGAACATATTTTTGTCAAAAATAAAAAAATGCTTATAATAATATTTTCCACAGTGATAAGATTAGCTATCTAAATCATTGTGTAGAAATTAAAGAAAAATCATTGCATAAGATTAATTGATAAATGTTTATGGGTGTGGATTCTTAAACCTTAGTTACTTTTCTCAATTGCTAATCTCCATTATTTTGTGTGCTAGTTTAATTATTTTTTTTTGTCATTATTTTATTTTTATTTCGAGTTTTCCAATCAAACAAAAATTTTGGGAAGGTTAGGGTTTAATCAATTTAAGTTCATTTAGTTTTCCTATAAAGAATTACAAGTCCCTGTGGGTTCGACCTTACACTTGCATAACTACAATTCAATACGATTCGTACACTTGTGAGAACATTAAAATTTCACAAAAAGTTTTTGCCCAAGGCTAACACCCTTAAAGGCCTGCCAAAAAGACATGTTTCGAGTTGTCTAAAAAAGGAATTGTGATTCTAACCGGACTTTTCCAACCATCTAGCCTGGGAGTCTGCTGGTTATCTCATTTGTCTAAAGAAAGTCACCAAAGAAGATTAAAAGTTTTGAAATGACTTCATGAACAATCAGTAACGATTTTCTGAGGAATCTAGATTGTTTTGAAAAAGATAGTATGTAGAAAAAGGCATTATTTTATGTGACACTTTGCACATAGAAAAGTTGTCATTTAATGGGACATGTTTATCAAGAAATATTGCATGGACATGTTTTGAGTACAATTGAGCATACTACATGATCACAACACGATTTGGTTATTGACACAACACATTTTATGAGAAAACGATTGAATAACTGTTGATGAGAAGAAGAGATGAAAATGAAAATGTGTAATGAAAAAGGAAGAAATGTGTTTTGAGAAATAAAATTAAAAGAGATGAAATGGATTGGATACAGTAGTGCAGCGAGAGTGCCAACCCCAGCTTCGTGGGAGAACTTGGTGATTTGGGCTAAGCATGCACAACACATGGTGAACGAATCTCATAAAGAGACTGGTTAAGTTCAGATATATGAGATGACCGGGACCGTGTGGTATGAGATGCGGGGCGGACAGACCTTGCACACAGGCTGTTAAGTTCGGTGATGTAAAATGGCCGGGCCCTCGAGCGGAAAGGTTGGTGTTGCCAATTGAAAGAAGACGAAAGTGGACCAATAACTTTCGAGTGGTGTGAGATGTTGATTTGATTGAAATTTGAAGAAGAATGTTGACAATAAAAAGATGATACGAGACACTATTTCTACTGCGCTTGATTTACTCTGGTCTGCATGGACACTGTCATATTGCACTCATGATATTCTGTTAATAAGTTTGCATTACTTGTCATGATCATATTGTTCTAGAATTGCTAGTTAAGGATTGGGTAGTGTAGTCTACTAGACCTTGTTGCTCACGGTGTTGCACTTGTGTAACCCTGGCATAATACCACGATTTTACTTTGTGACTCTGACGTATTATGCCAGTGTATAAAGATGAACAAAAGGCATAATACAGAGAGGAGGCCTATGGAGTTGACAGTGCTACAGCTTGGGGGATGACTAGGCGACGCAGGGTTAGAAGGAGCCCTAGACCCAACCCGGTTGTAATATTTATAGTTGATAGAGACAGTATTTATTGTATTAAGTTTTATATTTAGACTTTTATTTATATTTTGTAATAATAATAACGTGCCCAAATTTTGTGGGCGTTTACATAATCAAAATTCATTGATTGTGGATTCGTGGAAAAGGAAAATCGACAAGGAAGAAACTAATTCGCAAGAAGAAACATGAACGAATGATTCCCTTAGATGTTGGTCGTTTCTGGTTGAATGATGTAAATTTTCATGTGTCTCTCTCAAGGGAAATGCTAACGGGTGCCATAATGCAGCCGTTAAGAGTACAAAAAGTATAATTTAATAGTACACTTGTACTTTAACATATAAATGTACTTTTTTGTACAAGTGAGACCCACAAAAGTGTACTTTTTTTACCTTTAACATGTACACTATGACACCTGTTAGCATGACCCTAAATCTCTCAATTATGATTTACTCTATGATCAAACAATTTTGAGAATAATCTCGTTTTTCTTTGATCAAAATTATCCCATAGCCCTAGGGCTTACAACTCAATTTATAATAGAACCAACCCTACACACTAGGAAATAAAGAAAAAGGAAGCAATGGAATTGAAAACTAATTGTTTTCTTGACAAACAAGTACTAAAAGGTAACTAATTAAATCAACAAGAATTAGGAAACTAATTGCTCTAAAATACATACTTTACTTATGTGAAGATTCATATCAGTAAGTTCAAATTTTCTAGAACACTATTTATTCCTAAAATTAGGACTCCCAACCAAAATGACTAAAACCAAAATAAGAAAAACTAAATAAACTATATTTTTATACAATATAATATTTCTATTCTCCATCAAGTGCTAGATTTTTCTCTCTTTGGGATCACAGGAATCAAACTTGTAGTGCTATATTGATGTAGGAAGATATCGAGGGGAATTTTTGGTGGTGTTAGTAGTTTGGTTCCCCATCCACGTAAGGATGATGATTTCGTTTTTTCGTGGTGTTGTTCGTGATTATTAACTTAGGTTAATTGGAGTACTAAAGTATTTTTAATATTTTTTGTATTCTTGGACGATAAATTGTCAAATTAATGAGTAATTTTCCTCACTTGTATAAACTAGGGCTACTTTTCTTCTTCTTTTTTTTTTATGCAGGCACTCCAATATTTAATTAAGTTATAAAACTATCCTTTTTAAGATATAAAAATTATTGGAGGCACTTCACCCCCAAATTATTTTCTCATTTACAAAGACACTCCAAGCGGAAAAATAAACCAAAACCAAATATAAACATTAGGCTCCAAACATTAAACATGCATCTCTGTCAGATTGTTTGATGCCACTTTGCCCAAAAAAAAAACATTGCTAGAATTCTAAAAAATAAACAACACACAATTGAAAAGTTGATGATGCAAAATCTTTATAACGGCTGCGACACAAGATCTTTATATTTTCATACTCATTATCTACCATTTTTCTTTCAAAATCTTCATAAGTGCCATAAATTTACATTTTAAAACTCATAGTGAGACCAACAAAGCACATCACCAAAGTTAGAGAACTCTTGAGAGGAAAAGTAACAGAACTCTCAATAGACTTTGCATGGACAAACGGATGGTTTTACAATCGTAGACCGAAGACCACTTGTCCAAGTGACAGTAACATAAAGACTCTACCAAGGAAACATTACATATTGAACTAGGCAATTTAGTGACGTGCAATAAAAAGCGTTGAACAACTATCTTTTCTTTTCTTTTTTGATTAAAAAATATATGTTTTTTTGGAGTGTCTGAAATAAAGGAGAAAAGTAAAGTATTTTTGGAGTGCCTAAAGTAAATAATGGAACTTATAAAAGGGTAATTTTGAAAAACTATTGTAACTTGGAGCCCTTGCATCAAAATTGGGAGTGCGAATATCAATTCTCATAAACTAATTTGAAAATTGAAACCGAGTAGCCTAAGAATACCGAAGATACCATAGTGGAAACTTTTCCTTATAATTACCATTAAAAAAAATAGTTCTCTTTGGTGCCGGTCAAACAAAACAAAAGAGGGTGAAAATGGCCAGGGTAACCATCAAAGGAGTGAATAGTCGGTGCTCTTGGAACACTATTCGGTGAAATTGAAGCACCGCTACGTAGTGCTCGAGGACCCTACAACGTTTTGCATTTGTATTGAGGCCAACCACTGCCACACATTTTAGTAATGAAACTCATACAAATGTGTAGTGGAGGAAGTCCTTACTCAAGGAATCAATGAACAAATACTCCATACGTCCGGATTTACTAGTCCATTTTAAGAGTTTCTGTCACTTCTCAAATTATTAAATATTATAATTTATATTGTTTTATGTAATTTTAAAAATATTTTGTTATAGAACTAATCGAGATTTATCAAATATGATACATATTGAATATATAATTACAAACTAATTTGAAGATATCATTCATTTTTTACCTAGTAAGGTAAAAAAATGAGAGACAAACAAATTCGGCCGGAGTGAGAATAATTTTTCCAATCAAAGGCAGGCCAATGGGCAGGGTTAAAATACCGAGAGATGTAGAGGGCTAGATGCAACTTGTTCTGCACAAGGAAATACTAGAGAGGCAGTAGTGTCATGTCCAACGAAAAGTAAATACTAGTATCAAACTAGTTTGTGTTTTGACCTAAAAAGTTAGTTGATTTTTTTTTATTTAATTTTTTTCACATTTTTAGTTTTGCATCAACTTTTTGTGTATTGTTGGTTCGTCTTAGCGTAGGAATAAGAAAAATTAAAAAATTATGAACGAAACTTAAATTTTTTGAATAAAGACAAAAATAAGTTAAAAAGACAGATTTTTATACTTTTTTCTATCATATTCAAAAAATTGAGAGTTCTAATAATAATTTTTTACCTTTTTGAATTCTTTTCGCCGAGACGAACCAATATTACACAAAAAATTAATACAAAACTAACAAACGAAAAAATTTTAAAAAACCAAATAAAGCAAAAATAAACCCGCCCCACTTTTTAAGCCAAAGCACACGAAGGCTAGTCCCAACAAACACTCCTACCCTATCTAAAAATAAATAAATAGTTGTAGATGTGTAGAGTCCAGTGGAAATTAATCACAAAAAACAAACCAAGAAGAAGATCTACACAATTACAGACAGATACTACGGGGTCTTGCTGTCCCGACTAAGTTCTCATCACGGAATTCCAAAATCCTTCTAGATCGCATTCGTGCAAACCTGACTCATATCTACCGTGAAGCAAACTAAAGTGCAGATCACCTCGCCATATTGGGAGTTGAACAAGTAGAAGACCTCGTTGTCACAAAAAAATCCCCACAATCTGTTCATCATTTCGTGATTGAAGATGCCCTAAGCGCTGACCGCTATAGGAATTAATTTATGTTTTGTCATATGTTTTCTATGTGTGCTACTGCTATAAGTTTTTCTTTCCTTTAGTTCTATGAATTCCGTTGAAAAAGAAAATAAAAAGTAGGGCACTCTTGAAGGCGCCGTCTGGATCGTGGAATCTGTTTTTTACAATTCTTATTTTATACATTATCTTATACATAGGATATTTATTTTATACTTGTAACATCATTTGGACTGTTAAAAACATACCTGACGGTCCCCGATAGCACCCTACATCGCTGTAGGGTGGGACTTCGAGTGTCCTATAGCATCCTCGGATCCTATTTGAGAGCCTTATTATTTTACTTTTTGAATTTTGCTTTCTATTTTTTTAGTTTTTTGGATTATGACTCGAATGTATTATGAATTGCAAAGCGTTTAGAAGATATGTGTAGAATATTTTTTGACGTGTTTAATTTAGGAAATGTTTGAGAGCCTCATTTTCAACTTTTCATGGTTAACTTTTGGATTTTTTAGCTTTTTGGATTATGGTTAGAATCAATTTTGAATCTGGTAAGAGTGTTTGAGAGAAATGTGCAGAATTAATTTTACAACAAGAGTACTGTTTGAGAGATATATACAGAATACATTTTGTGCGTCTTTTTGTAAAATCAAAATAGAAAAAGTAAAAAATGAGAAGTTAAAACGCTCCTGATCTTCCTACTTCTTGCTTCTCTTCTCTGCCAACAAAAAAACAAAACTCATTTTGGTGGAATGCGTTCTACAAGTGTTCTGCCAAACAGCAAGCAGGTAAAAAACCAAAAATGAAAATGTGAAAAAGAATTATCCAAATAGCTTTAGGAGATGGTTTAAGTAAAGAGCCTCTTGGAGATGCTCTAACTATGTATAATTTGAGGTTAATGTTTTGAGTCACGTGGTAAGACTAAAAAGTTAGCAGGTCATGGAGTGGGTAAAATCTAACTACCCTTGGGAAAGGTAGAACACATGCCCTACCTGACCACCACAAAGGGGTGAGTAGCTCGGCACCACATAGGGAGTCCTTAAGCCCTGTACCGAGAAGTTTTGACCATGACTAAAGGTCAAGATAACGAGAATGAGCTAATAAATTAAGATGCACTAGCTCGGCATGAGTTACAGAGGGATACCACTGACATGGCCGAGCTAGGAAGGCTATGAATATAGCTTAAACAACATTTTAGAATACATACTTCAGCTCGGCAAGATGACCTGAGCTATGTACGTGTTACGCCGAGCTATGTGGAAGCACGACACCACTACGAATAGAGCAGTGAGACATTCCAGAATGACCTTAGGCGATTCCTTACGAGATAAGGAATAATCTCGTGAATCATGGGATTGACATAAGCATTCCTAATGTGATTGAGAATGTGCTGCATTTTGGGAAGAATCCTATATGGAAAGGAGGACTTCTGCAAGAAGCATTTGGAGACTAGCACCTAATAGGAAATTCCTATTAGGAAAAGGATTCCTAAAGAGAATAGGAAACAAGGGCAACGTGATGCCCTAATGAGCAGACTATCCCCACCAATAAATATGACATCAAAGCCATGAAGAAAGGTACACAGTGAATTACTTTCATACGCATTGAGTGATTTGTGAGTTCAAGTACGCGATACTAACTTAGGCGTCGGATGGGCCTTTGCCAACGAGAGACAAATGTGCTATAACCCTTGTCTATTTTGCAGATTTAGGGCTAAAACGAGGAAGCGCGTGATCAAGACCCTACGTGGATTTGTCCACTTACAGGTCTGTTGGAGCGGGTTATTACAAGTTTATCCAAGCTTGTTAGTTGACCATAACTGAAAAGTAAGAGTGGCCTTTATTTCTATAAACACAAACTTTGCGCTATTGAAAAGTAGAGGCTTGGTACAATACATGAAAATAAACATGAAAAGACATTTAATAGATGAGATTCGCCCGATACATTATTTGAACAGTGTACCGGACAGATTCATCCGTTAGATACCTTTTCATGTTTTCTTTTCACGTATCAAACTTTTTCTCTTAAGAGTAGGGCTGTCACTGGTTCGGTTCTGTCCGGTTCAGATGGGTTTTTGACTAAACCAAGAGAAGCCGGTTCGGACGAACCATATAACTGAAAAATTGACTTTTTAGAGATCGGTTCGGTTTGTCCCGATTCGAAAGTCGGTTTAGTTCGGGGTTGGGGGGTAGGAAAATTGATTCATCCAAACACAAATATACACACAAATTTCATCACTTGAAACAATGAAAAGTAAACTAAATCCTAAATCAGTAAATCTATATAGATACATCTATGTATAACAAATAATATATACTCCCTCCGTCCCATTTTAAATGTCCACTTTTCTATTTTGGGATGTCCCCAAATAAATGTCCACTTTCTATAAATAACCATCAAAACATACCAAACTTTCAATTTTACCCCTAAAAAGTACTCATTGATTTGACATTTTTTTGATATTATGTCATTCTTAAATTGACAATATCTTTCAACATATAATATTTTTTTTCATGATTTTGAAAATTTGTATAATAGAATTAATTGAAATCTATCAAACAAGATTCATATGACATAATTTTTGAGATCCATATTGAAAGATATAAACAATTTAAATACATTTAATTGACTTCAGAAAATTTGAAGGTAACTTTTGGAAATTTAGAGCACAAATTTGAACTTCTTAAAAAGCTCAATTTCACATAAAGGACATTTAAATTGGGACGGAGATAATACATACAGATCTATGAAATTACATATATCCATGTATTGATATATGTATATACATACATACATATACATATACGTATACAAAACGAAAGAGAGAGAGAGAGAGGAGAGTGAACATATCAAAACTATGGCCTAGTTTGGCTAAATTTGGTTTTTTGGTTTATTGGATTATTTGGTTTTGTCCTTATTCAATTTTTTTTTGCATTTGTTAGTTTTCGGTCGATTTTTTGAGGTTTCTTGGCTTGTCTCGACGAGAGGAATCTAAAAAATATAAAATTATTAGCCAAACTTAAAGTTTTGTGAATAAAGACAAAAATAAACCAAAAAAACCAATAAACCAATTTGGTTTATTTTTGTCTTTATTCACAAAACTTTAAGTTTGGCTAATAATTTTATATTTTTTAGATTCCTCTCGTCGAGACAAGCCAAGAAACCTCAAAAAATCGACCGAAAACTAACAAATGCAAAAAAAAATTGAATAAGGACAAAACCAAATAATCCAATAAACCAAAAAACCAAATTTAGCCTATATATACAGAACGAGAGAGTGAGGAGAGTGAACAAATCTGAACGAGAAGGCGTCAGACGATGATGACTGCATCGGGCGCTTGATGGAGAGACGGCGTCAGGAGAGAGTGGTAGAGAGAGAAACAGGTGGTAGTGGGTAGGAGTCTTGACCGTAATGGTAGAGAGAGAGACACTAAGAGAGGAAGCGGCTTTGAATTGATGTTGAAAATGAGATTTATCTGGTAAGGATTTTGGTAAAAAAAGTCTCCAAAGAAGTTAGAAATAAATTTATTTCCTTAGTTAAGTTCAATTGGCTAGCCAGCCAGGCGGTTGTGTTGCTGCTTTACATGCCTGAGGTCAGGTGTTCAACCCCTGATCCTTACATTATTAAAGGATTTATACCTAAATCCGTTCGGTTCGATTTGCCTTAAAAATTTCAAGAACTGGGAATCAAACCGGTTTGGAAAAATTTTAACTTCTCAAAACTGAACCAAACAAGCCAAGTAAAAAAACCGAAAAATTAAACCAGTTTGGTTCGTTTCCTTGTTTTTTTTGTTCAGCCCTACTAAAGCATATCATGGCCGTGGCATCTCGCTGCAAATCAAGCTCCACCGGGTACTGTACTGAAGCACAAAACATTCCCCAAAACAAAAAAAACAAAAAATACCGAAACATTCTACTTTACCGTTTGAGTCCGACAATACTTTCCGGGTAACGCATTCCGCGTTTTGCTCAGTTTTGTGGCGGTCAAATCAACAAAGGCATTAATGTGTATCGCTTATAGTGGAGTAGAGTATTATTTTCCATGCATTTAGCATGATCCAAGAACGAACCTTTCATCATATGCTAGATTGACCGGGTCAGATGATTTCAAGTTTTTTAATGAGCAATGCCACGTACACATTTACCGACCACAAATCCGACCACTTATGATCTCGTAATTGTCTGATGCACACGAGACCCCTACATTGGACATTTTTTTACCAGATTTGTGGTCGGTGGGTATGCTAACATTTTTGCATTTTTACACCAACGAGGAAAAAGTACCACTTCGATACCAGGGAAAAGGGCCGATTGCTATTTTGTCACCCTCTTATTCTTTGAAATCATGTATATTTCATCTCTATAATACACATTTTTGTAAGATTGACATTCTTTTTTGGTGAAATCCTCACTGTCTCAACCAATAAGATGGGGTGGTAATTTTTGAACAAAATTAATTTCAACAAGGGCCTTCGAGTGATGTGCATGAATGCGGTGCTCGTCATAGAACTAACGTAGAAACACGGGAACCGTTCGGATAAAAGAACTAAGATATATTCAGATATTACTTTCGCAATTTAATTATGGAACGCAATAGATTTGCTCAAAACTTCTAATTTTTGCAAAGAAATTTGAAAAGTTATGTGGAGCCCTCTTTCTCTGGTATTCTTCTTGGCAGTGATCAACGACGGAGATGGTGTCCTTACTCTCGAGTTGTGCTTAGACCTGCACACTCAACGCACTATTAGCGCCGAACTAGACCGCAGAGTCAAGAACGGCACTCCGACGGTCAAGTTAGTAGAGGAAGAAGATGAAGTGTAGATTTAGGGTTCTGAGAGGAGAGTTGTGCGTACCTTTTCTAGGTGATGTGGTTTTCCTTTTATAGGTGAACCTTGGCTTGATCTCCAAGCATGGTTGTGCTCGTCACGTGACTTAACCGCTTGGCTAACGTCACAATGACGAGCCCAAAGGAGTATATTGCAAGCACATGCTTCCAGCGAAATTGTTACGCGTGTTGTAACCATTCGGATGACGTCACTTATCATAATCACACTTTGCTATGCGCATATGCAGAATCAACTGCTCAGCTGACTTAGCACCTGACCTTTCGGCATACTCTTGCGTCACAAAGTCGATTTAGGTCACCCTTCAGGTACGCCCCGAGGTCTTTTGATATTGACTCTGAAAACTCATTAATGAATCAAGTGTAGGATAGGTCTCGGCAAATCCGAGGCGATGGACTAAAGCCCCACTTGTGTTTTTTGCTTCCAGTGAACCCTATATCCGTAAAGTCCTTTGAAGATAGTCTCTCAGTGACTATCACAGAGGTGTCTCTTAAAGTGAATCAGGTGCCCGGTATATCCGGACCCCTACAATAGCCCCTCGATCCCTCCGTGTGGTCCACATTCCACAAGAGGGGTTGGGTATTTGGGTGTTGAGTAGGGTCCAGACAGAGCCCCATACTTCAAGATAAGGCTCATCATTAGATTCCCTGTCTTTTCCAACTTCTCGTCCATCCGGAGCCCACCACGTGTCTCCTACGAGTAAGGTTTCTGCGGCGAAGTGATAGCTATAGTCACATCGCGCCATAATGTTGACGTATCGAGTGAGTGAT
Organism: Vaccinium macrocarpon; assembly: GCA_022606695.1. Taxonomy (NCBI): domain Eukaryota; kingdom Viridiplantae; phylum Streptophyta; class Magnoliopsida; order Ericales; family Ericaceae; genus Vaccinium; species Vaccinium macrocarpon. Next base: position 16,112,590 of record CM040172.1, read on the forward strand.
GCTACGTTGCACCGTTCACTTGGACACGTGTCACGCATTTGACGATTGAGCACACGCTGATTCGAGTTCGGTTCTGTGATCGTTTGAATTTTTCGCCCAAGCTCCATCAATTTTTCGAAATTCATTTGCCTCTATAAATATCGTAGTGAGAGAAGAGAAAACACTTTCTCTCTACCTTCTCGATCCTCAAACGCTCTCTCTAAAATTTTGGAATTTTCTTGCGGATTGAAGCTGCTACAACTAGTTCTGCATCAGATTTTTAGGTGAAACTTCATCCCAACATTGTTTCTGCACTTTTCGCTTGTTTTCTTGTAGTTTCTTCAAGTTTTCCTCACATTTTCTTTGTATTTTTTGGGTTTGCGTTTTCGAAGATGAACAGTCATCTTCAACTTGTTCATGAGGTTGAAGATGATGTCGAGAGGCCTAGGACTTAGAACTCCCCTCGACCACGAGAGTGCCGAGGTCACTCATGCACCTTGTTAATCTAGGATCTCAAATGTCTAGTGGGCCGATGAGGAGTTAATTAGTCGGCATCGGTTTTGGGACCGACTGCATAAAGCTAACATTTTTTCATCGTGCATTCTTTTGTTAGGTCTAGCGCCACCAGTTGTTGAGATCTCATTAGATTCCGAGAGCTCAAGATCCGAAACTTCTAGCACCATCACCTCCTATATTGCCCACCTTCTTCGCAAGTATAGTGTTCTGTAGAACCCTTGCTAAGAGATCGTACTAATGGATTACGACTTTAGTAAACCTGTAGTGAGACGCCCCTTCAATCCATTCCTCTGAATGTCAATCCTGTCGTTGAGGAGCCCATCGATTTAGAGGATGAAGAGGAGGTTTCAGACGGCTTCCTAGAGGATAGCGATGCCAACAAGTCTAATGACCGCTCGAGGTGGGGACCTTCCACCATAGCAACGACCACAAGCACCGAGCGTGAAACGAGCGTCAACTCCGAATAGGATGGTGATGCTGTGGAAGAAGTGGAGCAAGCCATTCTAGCCGAGATCGGTGTCATTGAGTCCGAGGAGGGTAAATTGTCTGGCTCAGCCTCGAGTAGTGGGAAGAAAAAGGATCCCTCGTGTCCCTATCTTCACTACTTCACAAATGGTAAAATCAGGAATGATAAGTTTGTAGAGAAGTACAATATACTAGAGAGGGGGTGTCGGTTACACTTATCCTTAAGAGGATGGTCCTAAGCTACGGTCCCAACCATTTAATCATTTCGCTGATGGCAATTACTAAGGGTGGTGTCCGGTTTCCTATGAATAGTTATCGGGTGATAAACTTAGCGTGTTGAACACCTACTTCCTTTCTCCCGATCAACTGACAATCAATAGTTATCAGGTGATAAACTTAGCGTATGAGTTAAAGCTGAGGGATAACCTCGAGCTAAGCGTATGGGATTTGTTCGAACTCTATGCCATGTCTCGGAATGCGAAGTGCGGTATTTCCTGATGACAGACCAAAGAAAAAACAAATAGTTGAAGACCTCCCGGATTCCGACCATTTCCAGGATATTTGTGTTCTCGTTTCGGGAAATTATTGTCTGCCAATCTCTAAGGATCCATTCCCCATTCCTACCCTTCGGGGTGATCATTGTTAATACTTTTCAATGCTTACTCTCCTTATTTTTGTAAATAACATTTTGTTGTGATTTTTCTTTTTCTTTTAACTCCTATGCTTTGTAGGTCCTTCTCCGATCACTTGACACCTGAAGTCTCTTGCCAGCTCCGAGAGAGCTCATCAGTTATATCAATGTTCTGGACAGTCAACTCCCGAGCTTCTGAATTACCTCCCGACCTACAAGTGTTGGTTGAAGAAGAAACTAGTGAAAGCTCGAAAGCCGAGAAAAGGGAAGGGTGTATCCGAAGCCTCTTCTGGTTAGACCTTGATATCTGCCCAAGAGAGAGCTAATCTAGAGGCTCAACCAGAAGAGAAAGGAGAAGCCGAGCTCGGGGTCTGTTCTTGCAAAGGACCCAACCGTTGGACGAAGCCAGTTTTCCATTTTTTAGGACAAGAGACCGGCTAAGAAGCCGAGAGATGGTACCTCGCTGCCTGGAGACACCGAGGGGCTGTTCGCAGGGGTTGACTAACCGAGCAAAGGGGGTCCGAAAATTAAGGTGCTGACAAGACATGGTCCTCGGCACTTATCAATGCTGAGGGGAGGAGCATTATGAACACCGACAATGTTCATACCGACTCCCGTCTGGGTCTGGGCCTCCTCCCCGCTCTTGCCTTGAAGAATGGCATTGCTATGGTCCCAGGAAAATTGGAAGACAATCTCTACCATTGTTCTTCCTTGATAAGTAAGCCTTCAGATTTAAAGTTCTTAATTTTGCATTTGGAATACTTGTTTTACTCATCTTGCTTTTACTTTTCTATTTGCAAACCGGGCAGTCCATGATGAGGCTGCACGATCAAGTGCTGGAGCTAAACGGTGCGGCCAAGAAGTATAAGAACCGAGTGGATGCTGCTCTGGCAAAAGTGCAAACTGCTGAATCCTGCACCAAAGAGCTATGGACTGAGAATGAGATGTTAAAGAAGGAACTGACTAAGTGGAGGGAGAGGTCTGACCGACGGCTCGAGCAAGTGAAAGCTGAGAATCAGAAGGCTTTTGAATAAGCTCGCCAGGAAGGGCATGATGCAGGGTTTGCGGAGGCTGGAGAGGCATACACTAGTGACATCCTCAGGCTCGTGAAGAATGGGGAACAAAAAGGCTTCGGGATGGAATATGTTCATTGTTGTGATGTTTTCGGGATACCTCCCGAAGATCAAAGAAGAGAAGCTCCTGAAATGCCTAACTCTCCAGTACCCGAAGACATTCCTTATGAAGATGAAAAAGATATCGACACTCCTGATCTCAAGAAGTCTGCTGATGGGACTCTGTCTAAGAAAACTTCGGTTGACAAGACTCCAACCGAGGAGACCACAACCGAGACCTAGTCAAATGAAGCTATCAACATAACCCCCTAAGATAGGGATTTTTGAAACTATGTTTTTCATTTGGAATATTTTATTATGCTGGACGGCTCTAGAAAATTGGAGTTTGCCGTTCCAGGGGTATGTAATATTTTAAAACAGGTTTCACATGGAGATGGCACCAAGCAAATACCACCCCGCCATGCTCCGATTTTTTTATTTTGAACGGCTAAATGTTTTGACTCAGGATGTAACCTAAGTTGTTTAGATGTTTTGTGTGAATAGAAGTTCTATCGTTTGCATGCGATTTGATTTTACTATTTGTATGAATGCAACTCTTGATTGGTCTTTGCCAAAGTAATTGATTGGTATGAAAACCTTTTCAACACTTGGAAAAATTCCCACTGTTTTAAAAGGAATGCATCCTACTAATAGCCCCTGCTTTGGGACAAGCTGGAAAGTAGTTGCTTGGCTTGTGCCAAAGTAGTAGTTTTACTGGTGTAAGAACATTTTTTCAACACTTAGAATGTTTTCCGATACTTGGGACAAGTTAGAGGAACAATTGCTCGGATTGGAACCGAAGCAAAATGGAAAGAGAATTTTTCCAAGACTTGAAAAAAAATTCCACTGATAGCCTCTGCTCGGGACAAATCAGAGGAATAGTTGCTCGGATTGGAACCGAAGAAATACAAAATGGAAAGAGAATTTTTCCAACTCTTGAAAAAATATTCCACTGATAGCCCCTACTCAGAGCAAATCAGAGGAACAATTGCTCGGATTGGGACTGAAACAATATACGAAATGGAAAGGAAATTTTTGGTGCCGGGCCTTAGTTATTTCTAAGGTGTTAGTAGGAACACCGAACCTTGATAATAATTTTGAAGAAGTAATTTGAATAGGCAATAGTTGTGAAATCTTCTTTCTTCATTGATCATTAAAACATCATAAATTCAGAGAGCAAAAGGGGCAAAAAAGGCAACCCAAATATATTTTCTTCTAACAATTTTTTCCTAAGCATAGAACTTCCTAAGTTTAGTGGCATTCCAGGGGTTGCCAATAGTTGTGCCGTTCATTTCTGCTAACTTGTAAGATCCATGTCCGATCTTTGTGATCACACAAAAGGGGACTTCATAGTTCAGTATGAATTTGGTCTTCTTGGATTTTTGTACAACCTCTCAGAGGATTAGATTGTCTACATTGAAGGGCCTCATTCGGAAATTTTTGTTGTACCCCTGACAACTTCTTGCTGATAAGAGGCATGTTTCAGGTGTGCTTTTTCCCTGAGCTTTTCAGCTAGGTCAAGCTCCCTGCCCATGGCCTCATTATTTGTTGGTGCATCAAAGTTCTCTGTCCGAGCGGCTAGGATTAGGGTGGCTAAGGGGAGAATAGCTTCCATACCATAAGCCATAGAAAATGGAGTTCGGCCAGTTGAATGTCAGGGCATGGTTTGATAGCCCCAGAGAACTTTTGGGAGCTCTTCGACCCATTTTCCCCTCTTCAGAGTTAGGCGTCTCTTGATTCCTACCGAGATTGTTTTATTCGATTCTTCTGCCTGTCCATTTCCCTGGGGTATGACACCGAGTGGAAGATCCAGACATTATGCTTCTTGCAAAGTTTCTCGATTGCTTTGGCCATGAATTAGGTCCCGTTATCCGAAATGATCACATAAGGGACACCGAAGCAAGAGATAATATTCCTCCAAAGAAATCGCTCCATGTCGGCAACAATTATAGTGATTAGGGGCTCGGCCTCCACCCATTTGGTATAATAATCAGTTGTCATTATCAAGTATTTGAAACCATCTAGAGCTGTCGGCAGCCTTCCTACTATATCCAATCCCCATTGTGCAAAGGGCCAGGGACTGGTTATCAGTTGTAGGACTTCGGCCTGCTGCAACAAGTGAGAGGCGTGTTTTTGGCATTGCTCGCATTTTTTGGCATACTCCTCGGATGTTTTCTTCATTTTCAGCCACCAATACCTTGTGTAAGAGCTCGGATGGGCAAAGGATCGTCCACCCGAATGGAATCCATTAATCTTTATGGAGCTGTCGGAGGACGCTCTCAATTTGGAAATCATGGACAAACTTTAAGTCAGGGCCTGTGAAGGACCTTCGGTACATTCTATCGTTCGGATCCAAATAGAAGTAGGAGGCCTTGCACCTGATCCTATGGGTTTCCTTTTTATCTGTCAGGAGCTTCTCCTGCTTGAGTTAGTTGTAGATTTCGTCCATCCAGCTCGTGCTCGATGCTCGATGCTCGGACTCTCTATTTTCCCTAATAGAATGGTTTGGTTGGGGAAAACTGTACAAGCCGTTGCTAAGGAGGGCAGAGCGTGCGCGTGGGCATTTCTCTCTCGGCCCACCCATTCAATTTCCACAGTCCCGATCTCTATTATCAGCTCCCACACTTTGTTGTAGTACTTCACCATCCTTAGGTCTTTTAGGCTATATTGATCTTTTATTTGGTTCACAATCAACTGTGAATCGCTGTAAACTTGCACTGTCTCGGCACCTAAGTGTTTAGCCATCTTTAGTCCGGAGACTAGTGCTTCATATTCAGCTTTGTTGTTTGAAGCCGGAAATCCAATGGTTAGCACATTTTCGTGCATGGTACCCTCCGGGGTGATGAGCATAATGCCGACTCTAGCCCCTCGGCTATTCGACGCTCCGCCAACATGTAATCGCCATACCTCTCCTTGGAAATTTCTCCATAGCTTACCTTTTCTTTGTTCTGTAAGTTTCTCAGCTTCCACCAGAATCCCTAACGTAGTTAAATTTGGTCCGGCCTGCACTAAGCGTTCCATGGTGACTCATTTGGGTAGATTCAAGCTGACCTATGGGTTATCTTTGAGCTCAGTGTCGGGCTCAAAGAATAAAATCCGTGAGTCGTCCCTTAATAGTCGTTCGGGCGTTTAAGTGCATCAATGTCAAAGTTTTCCAACTCCAAGCTCCATTTTTGAGATCCGAGTGGAGAGGTCAACCTTTTACAGCACGGTTTTTAAAGGGTACTCGGTGATCACAACGATGGTATGGGCTTGGAAGTAAGGCAACAATTTCCTTTTGGCCGTCACAAGATCCAAAACCAACTTTTCTAGAGGGAGGTTGATAAGCCCCATATGTTGTATATATCTGGGCTTATCTTGCTCATTGTGCTCACACACATGTGCATTTTGTCCCTTTATACGATTGATTTTGCGCGAGTTGTGTTTTTGATGAGTTTCAGAAAATCGGAGCTAAAAGGCGTGTCCAAAGCTCCAAATACCGTGGAGGACAATCGCCGAAGCTTAGAATTCGATTCAAGAAGCTTTGGAAGGTTCAAGGAAGGCCCGGAACAAAAGAACAAGAAATTTGGAGTTATAAGCCTCGGGAAAATCTGACCAACCGATAGAAAAAGACTCATTTCTCTCAATATACAAAGGCTATAAAGATGAGGTCAATTGGGTTGGAAAGTAGACTCATAGAGCTTTCCAACGGTTCAAGAATCACCTCATTCCAAGTTCGGACGAAGTCGGGGCGTGCCCGCGAAGTTGGGTCAAAAATCTGCCTGAAGGATTTCACATTTTGAAGTGAGATACCGGTAGCTTGATTTTGGGGATACCGGTATCTCTGAAACAGAATGTCATTTTGAGCGAGATACCGGTAGCTTGATTTTGGGGATACCGGTATCTCTGAAACAGAATGTCATTTTGAGCGAGATACCGGTAGCTTGATTTTAGAGATACCGGTATCCCTGATGATTTTCTGCAAATTTGGAGGCCGATCAACAAATATCTTATGGCAATTTTTGTGGACTTTTTGGACTTTCCACTTATGGAAACTTACTACTTTTAGTTGCATTTAGGATATTTTTGTGAGAGAGAAGGGTTATATGTATATATCTCTCCCTCTCTCTATCTCTAGGATATCTCTTACTCTTTCATTTTTAGTTTTAGTTGCTCCTCCCTCTCTCCTCCATGGGAGAGGATTTTGAAGCTTTATCTCTCTAGAAAATTCACGTAAGTTTCATGTTTCGTTTAATTTCTCGTGTTTTAATGTTGTAGCTACTACTTAGTTCTTCATATATATCAAGTTTATTTCCGTAAAAATCATGTTCTTCATTTCTTTTACGTTAATAGTCATGTCTTTCATTCCTATGTTTGAGTAGTCTTAATAGGCTCGGTCATGGGGTGATTAGCACTCCACGACTTAGGTTTAATTCGTTCTTCTCGCCAAATTGCAAACACTTCTTGTTTAATAAAGTCACGGGTTCATCTTTATGTATCAAAATTCGGGTTTGTTAATCCCTTTGATCACATGTCGCCAAGGGCTTGACCACTTAGCACGTGTGATGCTTAGGGCTATGTCAATCAAAATGTTTGTCTAAATGACACAAGAATCCTAAACTTTATCGAACATCATTTATAGTTCAAAGAGTTAGGATCAATTTTATGTATCAAAGTCTAGGTTTGTTAATCTTTTTGATCTCTCGTAGTTAAGGGTTAATTCTCCTTTTCACGTGTGATGCTTGGAGCGATGTCAACCTAGATATTTGCCAAATGGTTACAAGAATTCTAATCTCAACAAGAGAGGAACGAATTAGCCTAAGTTATGGTTGTTAAAATCCCCTAGACTTTGCCTTAGTTTAATTTTCCATTTTTAATCTTCCGAGTCGTTCTCGAAGTCGAGAGAATTCCACCAACCAAGACCACAAAAGCCAAGTTTGCCGCTTTAAGGCTAAAACCTACACTTGCAAGACAACTCTCATGTTGGGTGCGTTCGGTCCCTGTGGATTCGACCCGGTCTTACCGGTTATTATGCTACCGACGACCTAGCCCTACGCTTGGGGCAACACTCTCTACGACGCAATCCAAGGTCGCAAGCAGAGGTACCTTGTCTTGGAAGGAATCAAGGTTTTGGTGGAGTAGTAGATGGACTAGAAATTAGCCCCTTCCTTCTTCACGAGGACCGAACTGACAGTGTGAGCAGATACCGAGAGGTATAGGTATAGGTCTTCTTGGTCAATAGGCATCACGAGGAGGGGTGCTCTTGAGAGATACTGCTTCAGTTGGCCCAGCACTTGGTCACATTCCTCGGTCCACTGGAAACTTCTTTTGCTTGTTTTCAAGGACTCGATGCAAGGTCATCACTGGTCCGAAGTCCGGCTGATAAACCTATTGAGTGCCGCGGCCATGCTTGTGAGCCTTTGAACTGCTTTGAGGGTGCTCGGAGGTCTAAGGTTTCGGATTGCAGATATTTGCTTTGGATTGCCTCAATGCCCCTCCGAGTAACCATGTACCCGAGGAATTTGCCTGAACTGACACCAAATGCACACTTCTCGGGATTGAGGAGCAGCTTGTGTTTCTTCATTACAACAAAAATTTCGGCAAGGTGCTCCAAGTGATCCAAAGCGTGCTTGCTCTTGACTACCATGTCATCGATGTATGCTTCCATTGTGTCCCTGAGCTGCTTGGCAAATATTTTTGTCACCATGCGCTGGTAAGTAGCCCCAGCATTTTTTAGTTTGAACAGCATAACTTTGCAGCAGTAGGTCCCTCGGGGAGATATGAAAGTTGTCTTCTCTTAGTCCTCAACTGCCATTGCTATCTGCTGGTACCCAATGTAGGCATCAATCATGTTGAGCCGAGCGTGTCCCATCGTAGCATCAACTAACTGGTCAATCTGTGGTACTGGAAAGTAGACTTTCAGGCAAGAATCATGAAGGTTGTTATAGTCTAGGCAAATACGCAGCTTCCCATTCTCCTTTGGCACTACTACTGTATTTGCCAGTCGTGTTGGATATTGGAGCTCTCGGATGGCCCCGGCATCGAGTAATCTCCCAACTTCGGCTATAATAGCGTCTGAGTAGGCCAAAGACGATCGTCTCGATTTTTGTACCACGAGTCTTCGGAGAGGGTCAACCTTGAGAGAGTGGGAGATAAACTGGGGGTCGATGCCTGGCATCTCATACGGTGACTAGGCAAAGAACTCGATATTTCCCTTAAGGAATGCTACCAGTTGCTCTCTCTCAGTTTTTGCTAAAGTGGACCCAAGGAGAAAGAACCGGGTTCCTTCTTCATTGACTGGTACTGTCACCAAGTCTTCAACTGCCTTTTCCTCAGCTGGCAACCCAACATCTTCTAGGATTGGACCCTCCGATTCTTCAATGGGTCTTGGTTTCGGTGCTTTCTTCTTCTTTCCCTTAGTCGTTTTATTCTTCATGTGTACCGCATTCACTTGGCACTTTTTTGCTGCCATCTGGTCGCCTTTGATGTCTTCTTGCCATGCTTTAGCACCGATAAACTAGACAACTTGGTGACAGGTTAAGGCAATGGCCTTCATTTTGTGCAACCATGTTCTGCCTAGGATGGCACTATAGAGGCTCGGTGCATCAATGACAACGAATTCCACTTGAAGGTTTATTGACCTTGCTTTCACTAGAAGAATGATCTGTCCCATTGGTCAGACCGGAGTCCCGTTGAATCCAAAGAGGAGGAAATCGACCAGCATCAGATGGTCCGAGCTCAGGTTCAGTGCCTTGAAGGCCGAGTAGTATAGAATCTCGGTGGAACTCCCTTGATCTATGAGCTCTCGCTTGACCTTGGGGATTCCCATGTAAACAAAAATCACCAGGGGATCGCTGTGAGGCAACTATACATCCATGAAGTCTTGCTCGGTAAATGTGATAGTCATTGCTCCTCACAGTTCGAGAAGCTTCGTTTTGTGTTTCCACAAATGGTAAGAACTTGTGAGGAGGAATTCAGTACGGCCCGAAGCGTTGCAGTTTTCTCTTTAGTTGTTGCCCCATGGATCCCATGAACAACAACTTCCTCTAGAGGGTTGTTCTGTCGGGTCTGATGTGTTTGGTTCACTGTTCTCTGTCTGTCAATGTACTGGTCCAAATGCCCCTGCGTGACCTGCCTTTCCAAGAACTCCTTGAAAGGCTGGCACGCGGTGGTGTAGTGTCCTAGTTCATTGTGGTTAGTGCATTTTACCTTGCAGTCGTCTGGCTTTCCTTCAACAGTACCCAGCTTATTGGTCAGCCAAGTGAACCATGGTTCCCGAGAGATAGCTCTGATCAGTTTGTAAAAGGTAGGTTGAACACCAATGTTATAAAGATGAACTTTCTAGGCTTCGGTTTCCGTTCCCTGAATGGTTCCCATTCCTTCCACAAGTCGCGGTCTTGCTTCCACCCTTTGTTATTCCCTATTTTGATCGTGTTAACTTGTTTTTTTTTTTCCCTAGTAATCACTAGTACTTGCCTTGTGATTTCCCGAGGTCCTAGAGAGTTTTCTCTTGGATATGATTTCTTCTAGCTGAGCAAATTTTTCCACAGTCTCCATTAGTCAACTCATGTTTTCTGGAGGGTTGAGCATTAGTTCCTTGAAGATTGCCGAAGTTTTGTCTAGGCCATATTTGAAAGATGTGGCAGCCATTTATTGGTCACAATTTTCAATGGCATTCTATATCTCCCCGTAACGCTCGCAGCCATTTATTGGTCACAATTTTTCTCCAGATTATCGCTTGAGACCGACGAGCGCACCAATGGTCTTTGGTTGAATGTTGTTTGTGACGAACTGAGCGGTGAAGGCTTCCTCTAGCTGCTCAAAGGAGCTGATGGAGTTAGGTTGCAGCTAGTTGAACCAAACTAGACCGAGGCCCTAGAGACTCACGAGGAAGGCTTTACATATCATTGCCTCATCGTAGTCGTAAAGCCCCATGAGCTGTCGGTAATGCATTAGGTGCATTACTGAATCTGATTTTGCATCGTACTTGGTGAACTTTGGTACAGTGAAATTCTTCGGTGGGAGTGCCTCACGGATTTCCTATACGAATGGTGAGTCCTAAATTTTTTGAAGCCTTGAATCAACTGATTTTTTGAACGAACGTGGGGCCTCGTAGGCCTTGCTAGTGATGTATACCCTTTTGGCGTTCAACCTGTGTCGCTCATCGCTCGCTTCGAGCTCCGCTGTATACTCCTTCCTCTTTCCAGAGTTTCAGACCTAAGGAGGATTTGTCTCCGCTCGATATCATTTTGACTCTCTAGTACGTGGGTCCTAAACGATAATATAATCGTTGGTATCATCCATGTCGTACTCAGGAATGCGTTGAGTTTCGTGATCTCGTTGTCTCTGAGGACTATGATCTCGGTGGTGAGTTTCGTACTCGGTGCTCGATTTACACGCTCTAGATGACGATCATCGTGCTCCTAGTGGCAAGCCTCTTATTGGCCACTGTGATTTGTAGATCTGCTGCGGATTACTTCTCGGCCATCTGCATCATATTGCACCGGAGCCTTTTCGTGGTTAACATCATCACATTCGCCATTTCGGCATGAGGTTCGAGATCCTGAATGCCCCGTCATAGACTGAGAGCTTGAAGTAGATTGTCCTCTCGTCCGAGCGGTGTGTTTTGTTCGCACGATTTTCGAACGCCTTCTCGGAGAGGGTGTGTGTTGTCTGAGTGGGATTACTCGTCCCGAAGCGTCGGCAACTACGAACGGCTAGTCAAAGGGCGTTAAGTATGGTGAGTGAGCTGAGTTGTCTAAGCCGCCGCCTTGCGCCGTCGCCTTGACGCCCCTGAATGTGAGGCTGGGGCGGTGGGTTGCTTTTTCGTTAGAGCTTCGATTTGAGCCTTCATAGCAATCATTTACTCCTACATTTGCTGCACGATATCCAAAGGGTTTGGGCTCGGGGGTGAAGCCTGAAATAGGGTGGGTAACGATCCCCACCTAAGAGCCACCTCCGGGGTTAACTCTTGCCACCGGACCAGCTGTACCATCGTCTTCCACAATTGCCATAGGAGAACTGAGGAAAGGAGGAAGAGTACTCTCCAAAGGGTTGAGAAGAACGCCGGAGTAGAAGAAATCACTCGATTCCCTAGAAGAGTCGCCAATTGTGGAGCCCTCTTTCTCTGGTAGTTCTTCCTAGCAGTGATTAACGACGGAGATGGTGTCCTTACTCTCGAGTTGTGCCTAGACCTGGACACTCAACGCATTATTAGCGCTGAACTAGACTGCAAAGTCCAGAACGGCACTCCGACAATCAAGTTAGTAGGGGAAAAAGATGAAGTGTAGATCTAGGGTTTTGAGAGGAGAGTTGTGCATACCTTTTCTAGGTGATACGGCTTACCTTTTATAGGTGAGCCTTGGCTTGATCTCCAAGCACGGCTGTGCTCGTCACGTGACTTAACCGCTTGGTTGACGTCACGATGAAGAGTCTGAAGGAGTATACTACGAGCACATGCTTCCAGTGAAATTGTTACGCATGTCGTAACCGTTCAGATGACGTCACTTGTCAAGATCACGCTTTGCTACGTGCATATGCAGCATTAACTGCTCAGCTAACTCAACACCTGACCTTTTGGCATACTTTCGCATCACAAAGTCAATTTAGGTCACCGCCCCACTTGTCTTTTTTGCTTCCGTTGAACCCTATATCCGTAGAGTCCCTTGAAGATAGTCATTCAGTGACTATCAGAGAGGTGTCTCTTAAAGTGAATTAGGTGTCCGGTACATCCGGATCCCTACAAGTCAATTTTGATAAATATATCAATCTTTATGCAAGGGTTAGCACAACTCAAAAGAACTAACAATCGGAGACAGAGAGTGTTGGGTGCAGGGGGCGACTCCACATAAAAAAGAGGGGGGACAGTCGACCCATGGTGAAAAAAAAATAAAATAAGTACTAATACAATGTTAATTTTTTTTTAGGAAATTCATAAATGAACCCCCATAAATTTAGTGCTCACCCCATTGGATTATTCTCCAACTTTCATCCCCCCTCCTTGCATGTCTTGTTTGAATCCTAATCACTCTTTTTGTTCTTTTGATGGTATAGGAGATTGATCTGTCTTGCTAAGGAAGTTCTCCCTCCATCCCAAAATTGTTGCTCCTAGTTACTATTTTAGAATTGGGACCTCTAAAAAAATTGTTCGAATTTTTAATGATTTATATATCTAATATTAAAATTATAGATTATAGAATATCGATAATCGTTTGAATAGTTCAAAAAGTGAACCAGAAGCAACGAGGGATTATTTGATAGTGTCAACCTAGAGACTATCATGCAACAATTTTAGAACTTGAAACCGCGTCGAATGCAATTGTAGGAGATTGTGTAGTTTTTTTTTTTTTTGTATGTATGGTGAAAATTGAAAACAGAAAAAATTGTTTTATGCATTTTGATGATATCTTTTGTTTTTTAAGTTGAGCTTTAAATGTGATTTTTGTTAGATAAAATTTTTAATTGTTATTATTGCGATGACTTCATACTTCCAAACTCCTGGAGTTGCCACTGGTTGGTTTTTTTGAGACAGTAAGTGCTTCATCCTATGATAGAGAATATGAGAGAGCAAGTGGGAAAAAATAGGAGTTCCAAGATTTTACCAACTGTAGTGTTAAGACCCACGCCTTCCCAAATTATGACCATGTTCTTCCTGTGATCGATCCAAGTCTCATTTGACTTGATGACTACTTATGCAATAGTTTCGGAACAAGCGGTGTTCCGACTCATTGCAACACCACACATGACAGTTTCAATTCATTTTAACACCACACACGACACAACATCCTGTGTCCCATGGGAATAAGTGATTTTGGAGGTGCTTGACTGTCGCAGAGCACAGGTGTTCCTAAACTAATTAGAATGAGATATTAACGCAAAAAAGCAACCGAAAATAACCCCATGGGTTGGTAAACCCATCTAAGGTGGCACTTTCGCAGGCTAGATTCCTCTAGCTAGCAGTAGATATTATACGCAGTCGTTATTTTCAAAATCCCGGAATTAATCGAGATGAGCGCAAACTAAAGCTAATCTGGACATCAATTATCCAAAAAAAAAAGCTACTGAAAATATCACCATCAACATAATACTACTGATCTTGAATATGATATATAAACATAACAGAAGCAGCGGATCAGGAGGAAACTCGTGGATGACCGGCAGACGCAATCGAGCTCTTCTTCTTCTTCACGGTACAAGTAGAAAACAATGCCTCCCAAATCTCAGTAAAAGCCTCAACAATAACCCCATGATGTTGCCTGGAATTCAAAGACAAGAAACACTCCAGTAGCTGCTCCAACTCTCTCTCCTCGAACATCTGCTTCTCCACCACCATCTCCATCATCGACCTCTTGAAATCCTCCTTCGGATCCTCCGACTTCTTCACCACCGCGTAGCTCTCCTTCACCTTCCCCTCCAGCACACGGCACGGTATCAGCCTCTTGAACACCGACAACCTCGCCGGCGACTCCCCTCCGCTTCCCCCTCCCCCTCCTGCGCCGCTTTCCCTCCCTCGGCTTTTCTCTGATCTCCTCTTGTAACTCTTCTTCTTCTTGGTCTTCGGTTTCCGCATCGATGTCGGATTGGAGGAGTCCGATGTCGAGAAGCTTCTGGAAGTGGAAACCAGCGTCTCCGACTCCTCCGCCGAGCCGGACTCGTCGGCTTCGCTGCTGAACAACCCCGTCTCGGCGGAGGAAGTGCTTATACGGAGCCTCACTCCTCCTCCTGTCGTTTTCTTCTTTCTAATCCGGAGTTTCTTCAGGGCTGCCACCGTGGTGGGCAGCGGAGGAGGAGTAGGAGGGAAGAGGTCGTCGGAAGAATGACCGGAGGCCGAGGAGTTGTAGATTTTCTGACGGGGTGTATCGTCGTCGTCCTCGTCGTTGTAGGCTTTTATGGCGACCACGTGCCACTTGTCTTCTTTTTGCCACTTGAATTCGGGTTGCGATCGGGTGATGGAGTTTTTGTTGGAGCAGAGGCCGCAGCCGGTGGATGTGAAGGCGGAGGAGAGGTGGCGCTTGAAGGAGGAGCGATGGTGGTGGGGTTTAGTGGGGGAAGAGAGTTGGAGGAGGAATGAAGGGAGGGGATCCGATGGGAGGGTGGAAGGGTCTTTGGAGTTGCAAGTTTGGAAGGACGTCATCACTCGGGAGATCCGAAGCTTGAACCGTTTCGCCATTATCTAGATCCCTCTCAGATCTCTGTGTGTCTGTCTGTGGCTGTGAAATGGGTGTGGAGGTTTCGAGAGTATGAACTGTTTTCGGTGAGAAAAAGGGAGACTTATATAGGAGTTTAGGGGTGCTTTGGCGTCGTTTTGTACGTATTCAAAAAAAAATTTGCATTTATTAATTTTGCATCAAGTTTTCGCGGTTTATGAGTTCGTCTTGACGAGATGAATCTAAAGAATATAAAATTATGATCAAAATTAACACTTTTTTTAATAAAGCCGAAGATAAATCAAAATAAACCAGTTTATTGATTTAACTTTGACTTTATTAAAAAAAAACTTCGAGCATAATTTTATACTCTTTGAATTAGTCTCGTCAAGACAAATTCATAAATCAAGAAAACTTGACACAAAACTAACAAATGCAAAGAAAATTGAATAAGGACAAAACTAAATTAAAAACCATGTTTTGGTTTTTTTTTTTTTTTTGCAAAGGACCCGTTAGTCAATAGTGCCGTGTTAATCCTTTATGATGTTTTTTGCTCTCACATTCAATTCTCGTTCTGTAATTGCGCTTTTAATACTTGCATTCTCAAACAGGACCAGTCCTGAGTTTCTCGAGACTCCAACCAAATCATTATTATGAGACCATTCACAACTTTTTTGGGGGTTAACCGATTTGAGGGATTATGGAATGCTATCGGAATGCCGTCGCCCATCGGCTTGGGCACCGAAAGATTTGGGGTTTAATCGATTTTCAATGGGTTAACAATTTAGGGCAGAGAGAGTATTTTTTTATTTATTTTTCTTTCTATATGGGTTTTTAAATCTAATTGTTTTTCATTTTTTAGTTGAAAACACTGAGAACTGGGCTTCCAAATTACGTAGGGCTCACATTTTAGAACCTAATATGGCCCTATGCAAAACCTTTAATAACAACTACTAGTACTTGGACCCAAAAATTAGACATTTTCGGGAGGCCCCGGACCACTGCCTGTTAGGGCATGCCCAAGGGCTGACACTACTCATGAATTCTAGTGGCTCAGGAGGTTTTTGAAAAACACATTCATGCCTGCATGCACTAGCAGCTCTATACAACATTACATAGATGGTCACATGACCACCCAAAAACACAATTTTCCCTATAATATATTTAAAATTGTAGGCTAGTCCTTTCTTTGAACACTTAGTCTGCATATGAATATTTAGTTAAAATTAAATGAACATCCGCACATCAATTCAATTTGAACAATGGGAAGATTAGTGGATAAATGATTGCATTTTTACTTACATTGAGAGTTATATATTTGACACGGTTGGTAGTGAGTCTATCACACAATGGTTTCAAAATATGAAACATCGTTGAGGGCAATTATAATATCTTATATACTTTGTTATTTTTTAGTTGCATTGTTAATATTAATAGATAATCTTTTTGTCCCAAATTGGTCGCCCCTTCTTGGAACTCATGCATTTTGGTGTATTTACACCAATTTTCCAAATTGGTCACCCCTTCTTGGAACTCGTGTTTAAAAAATTCTTACAACAATTTGAAGATCTCAATGGAAAGAAAAAATTGGTGTAAATAATTTTTTGTTTTTTTTGAAAACTTGGTGCATGGTACCAAAAAAAAGTGAGCAATTTAGGTTGGAGGGAGTAAATTTTTGGTTATATATAGCTATGGCCGGTTTCTAGAGGTAGTATAGTGTAAGGATTTCCTTTTAAAAATTTCTAGAGCCGTGATTGCCCGCATTCGCATTATGTGACTTAGTATAAAAGTAATCAAGCTTTCTTGGGTTTTTATCCCCACAAAATACGTCAACTTTCAAAACCGAGCTTCTAAAATTTTATGTATCAATTGGGTTCTTATTATTTGACAAGGATTTCAATAATGCCCTTCGTCAACTCAATGACGGAAAATGTTGATATGTCTAACAGCTAGCTTATGTGGCGATGACATGGATAATCAACCATGTCCACTATACTAACTCAATAATTAACTTCAGTAAAAGACATTTTATAAATTCTTACGTTTGTGTACCCTTTTTTTTTATATGTATAATTAGATATTGGGTACACCAATTTTGCTTGCTATCCATAGGGATGTGGATTTGTGACTTTTTGGTACCTCAAATTGGATATGGATACAAATATAGAGTCAAGAAGTTTGGGTATCGAGTATGAAATGAGTGCTTCCGATCCAAACTCGACACATTGTCATTCCTAGGGAGGTTTCTAAGCAGTAGCACAACACCCACAACACTGCCGCTGCACACAACGCACCATGGCCACTTGAGGAGAAGAGTCACTGCTACCAATTGTCGAAACTCGGGAAACAAGCCTCTATTGCTGCCTCGGAGTAATTTTGCCATGGCCGTTACTGTTACTGATGCTTGTCAAGGAATTAAGGCACGATGAAAATTATCTGTACACACGAAGCACAAAATTACTGTTACCAGTACTAATCATGTTTTACACTTTAGTGACAAGAAGTTTAGGGAGCGTCCCGTCTCCATCCCATGTTCATTTCTTGTACGCGCGCAGGATGAATTCATCTCCATAGTCCATTCCTTCATACCCATTTATACTTTTAATTTTTGTCAATATTTTAGGTCCAAAACATGATTCGAACCACTCACCTCGTAGAACACGTAAAGAATTATAAGCCGTCTACAAAATGTAAATATGATCGAAGATTGATAAATTTGTGAATATGTTAATTTTTGTTTTGTAAATTGTAAGGTTAAACTGTACTCGTAGTACATATTTACTATTTATTTTGAATATCAGTCCGCAAGTAGTTCACTTTCCTAGATTAAACGGTTCTCACTCACTTTGAATACCAATTTGGAATGTGTTCACATGTCCATCGATCTTTAATCATATTTATATATATTTTGTAGACTTATAGTTGTATACATGTGAGGTGAACAGTTTTTATCATAATTTTTTTAAGCCTGAGACGTAGACGAAAATTAAGAATATGGAGGTATATAGAGGGATGGAGACGAAATGATCCCTTTGTAAGCTCAAATCGGGGCTCAAGATGATTTAGATTGTTCATATTGTAAACCTTGCATAAAAATCTTCACATGCAAAAAATTAATAAGTTTGATCATAGTTGTATGAACAAATAACACTCGTGTCATATTGCTTCTTGCACAAGAGTGATTTGTTTATGTAGCAACTGATGTCCGATCAAATTCGTTTTTACTTACAAGTTTATCTTTACAAAATCTACAAGAAAAATAACAATCGCGCAACCCTTGGTGATTCCAAAGTGGTTTTAGTTCAAATGAAGGTCTCTTTAGGTTCAAAATTGAGAATCATAACTGTTCATTGATATAACAATTCGACTGGTTACAATTATTGGAAATTGCAAAAGATGACGATTTTATCAAAGAGGGGTTGTACTTCCATCCCTATACGGAATTGGGTGACCTGCCGTCCATTGGGGTCGTGTGGGTGCCTACCCTATCTGGTTGTCTGTTTCGCGCATCAACAGATCTTGTCTTGCCTAATTATATCCGCTGTTTATTGATTGATGCCCTTGTCTAAGTATATCCACACTATTTATTTTTTGATGCGATCCGAATCATTAATACGCGATATAAATGATTTGGATGAAGGTTGGCAGGGCCCATCCCAAGGGTACAGCAGGCCCCCCGAAACCCAACAGTTCAACACATGCTAATTTGCTCAATTCAATTGTGAGGTACATGTACTTGGATATCGTGATATGCCTACAAATGACTCTGGTAATTCATTTTTCACTCTCTTTTACCATTTGCACTATTTTTTGTCATTATTTATTTGAATTTACAACAATGCCCTTTAATGTTTGAAAGTTTGAACACCTACAAAACAATATTGTAGTATTTCACAAGAATAAAGACAAAAAAAATAAAGGGAGAGTGAAAATCACTCCCCATAAATTTTGCCTAGTTTTCACAACATCTCGTCTCGATAAGGGTGTGCTTGTGGAAAGAATAAGAAAAGGAGAGAAAATTTTGAAATTTTCTAATTAAACCCACTGGTTTATTTTTGCCAAAGCACCCCTAATAGATGCCCAATTGAATTAAGATACCATAAGTAAAACAAGGAGAGAGTTAGGTTAAGCTCCACTAAACAAACCGTCCTCCAATGTGTTCAATATATAAATTGTTTGCCGTAAATGTCAAATTTATTAATATATGTGAGGAGAATGACTTGCATAAAACCCATGAAACCAACTTTAGTTTGTTTAGCCCAATTAGACAATAGTGGAAACTCAGCTTTACTATCACCCCAAAGCTAAATTCTAGCTCCAAAAATAAAATATTCCTACAGATATATATATATATATGTGTGTGTGTGTACCAAAAAATATGTATGCATCACCCCACCGACTGCTTTCATGCAGCCATATGTAGGGGACCTCAGTTGGGTGATTTAAAAGTCAAAAAAGGAGTACTTGAAAAAGTAACTTTTGTCTTCACCATGTTAGCATATCATATCACACAGTAACAGTAAAATTAAAGGAGCCTAGTTTTGATTCATGAAACAACTTTTCAACGTGTAGTGGACAAAGAAGAAATCAAGTCAGCCACAAACGCATGGTGGGGATCCAAGGGAACAAAATCATCTAGGCATTCAAATCGATTTCTTTTTTCAATCTCTCCGATAAAGGGACAATTTAAGGTCCCATTCTTTATTTTTATGTTTTACATAGATGTGTTCCCAGACCACTCCCAGCCATGGCGCTAGCTCCGCAATGCCAATCATTAGTTTGTTTCATATATAATAATACAAGATCAGTTTACGCACACATCGATTAATCTATCATCCATTTTTAAACTACGAGTGAACATGAGATGATATTGATGCCTAAACTACATTAAAATAAAAAATTTTAAAAAAAAACTAGAAAAGACAAATCAATATAATTCGCAAGAGAAAATCAATATGAATATTGTGAATATTATAACTCATTACAAAGGCAACATTATTCTCAGAAGACAAAAGGGTAACAAAAACCTAAACACAATTTGATCAGGTCTGATGATAACTACCAGGCAAGTGGAAGTAACCAAGTATTATGAGGGTACTGCCTTGTGCATAACTCTAATCCAGTAAAATGGAAACTGAAGTACCTTGTGCATAACTGTAATCAAGTAAACTAAAAAAACTAAAGTGCCCTGTACGTGCTACTTAAAATTTGAAGGAAAATTCTACCGTTAGCCTAGTGGATAGTTTAAAAAGTGGAAACTCTTCCATGGAAGAGTTAACTTTTTCGGGTAAGAGTCTTTAACAATTAGAAATTGTAGCACACAAAAGTTAACTCTTTCATAAAAGAGTGTTGCCTTATTAAGGACTGAAATTTAATTTGAATGTAGTAATCCTATTTGAATGCAGTAGTCCTCTGCAAATGAGAGCAAATTTAATTACTGGGAGGCAATAAAACTATGTAGCAAAGGCTCTTCTACAATAAAGCACATAAAAGGCATCCACAAAGGACTCTCAAAATAGCTCATAGGCGAGGTTCTTAATATTTACCTAGCCATTTGCTTAAATATTGTCTTCAATGGGCTCCTAGGTGGCATTGTAGCTAGCCTAGGAAATTGTCTTTAACTTGGTAGGAGATTTTTTTTGAAAGGCAAAAGAAAGATTTATTAATTTTGAAATTGTTACAAGACTAAAAGGAGCAAGGAAAAAACAAAAAAGTCTAATCCGAGACCCAATGATGGAGCGGGCAAGCCCGCATAGGGCCAAGATCCCATATCCAATGATTGCCGCTTGGATGGGTACCAACTTTGTTGGGATGTGTCTTTGCGTTGTGATGCCGTTTTTCTCGGATCCCTTTATTCTTCGTACGTAATATGTTTTCAAAGATCAATAAAATCTTTTTTGCCGTTAAAAAAAAGGTGGCATTGTAGCTAGCTCCAAGTGGGATCCAAAGTCTTTACTTCCTCCGTCACAAAAAGTTTGGCCTACTTTCCTTTTTTGGTTGTCCCAAAATATAGGACCAACTTAAAAATTTCAACAAAGGAAAGTTGGTAAATTCCATTTCTACCATTGAGATGCTTTTAACAATCAAAACAATGAAACCAAAAGAAAAATATTTGAATTTTTTTGGGAAAATTATTGAAATGGTCCTTGTAGTTTTACCCGAGTCTCGATTTAGTCTCTCTAGTTTCAATTGCACTCCAACGAACCCTGTAGTTTCAATTTTGGCCAATTTTGGTCCAATTGATAACGTCTGTTTGCAAAATTGACGGGAAATTCAATTTGGGGCTTTTTTAGGGGTAAACATGACATTTAGCCCACCCTTCTTATTCCCCAATTTGTTGTGTATTTCCTTGGAGAAAAAATGGAGCAAAACTACAATAGAGACAAAAAAATTAAAATAAATCCATTTTTAAAAAAAAAAAAACCTCTCTCTCTCTCTCTCTCTCTCTCTCTCTCTCTCTCTCCAAAAACAATTGATAATTTCTCACGCACTCAAAAACAGAAAACAGAAAATGTTCAAGTTTCTTGGTGCTTCCTCCTCTCCAAAAACAAAATCCATGGCTTCTCTTATTTAATAATTTTCAAGTTTCTCTCCTCAACCCAATACAGAACCACCCAAATTTCCAAAAGGGTTTTTCCCAAAATTCGAATTCCTCAAATCTTCAAACCCTAAAAACTCTAATTTCAAGTTCAGAGTAGATGTTAGTTAATTACCAACCACAAACTCTCAATTTAGAGATTCCAAATCCAGGTAAGTTTTCAAGTAATGAAGACCCACTTCAGAAATTCCTTAAACACAAACAAATGTGGGTTCAATGAAAAAATCGACTCTTTTATGATACCGAAAGGGCTTTCAAAGGAAACGATTCGATTTATTCCTTCG
Organism: Vaccinium macrocarpon; assembly: GCA_022606695.1. Taxonomy (NCBI): domain Eukaryota; kingdom Viridiplantae; phylum Streptophyta; class Magnoliopsida; order Ericales; family Ericaceae; genus Vaccinium; species Vaccinium macrocarpon. The sequence goes on from CM040172.1 coordinate 16,134,300, forward strand.
TAAAAGAACAAACCCGATTGGATGCTTGAATTTAGATTGAATTCATATCCTAAGTTCCTTAAAATGATTGAACCCAAGTGGTCAGACAATAGGTACCCTAAAATTGATTTTCAAATAAATGCTATTATTCGGAACCAAAATCAAAGCCAACTCTTAATAGCCTCAACGAGGCTAATCCTAAGCTTGTTAGGTACTTTGATAAACTAGGTATCCCGTTAAATGAAAGAAATCGATTGGCTAATGTGGTTGTTGATGTTGTTCTTCATAGCGTATCTATTGCCATGACTCATTCCATTAAAACTCGATTTACAGCGGCCCCCATGGGGGGTGGAGAAAGAGAGAGAGAGAGAGAGAGAAAGAGGGGATTTTTTTTACAAAATGGATTTTCTTTTTTGTCTCTGGTGTAGTTTTGCTCCATTTTTGCTCCAAGGAAATACACAACAAATTGGGAAAGAAGAAGGGTGGGCAAAAAGTCATGTTTACACCTAAAAAAAGCCCCAAATTGAATTTCCCGTCAATTTTGCAAACGGACGTTATCAATTAGACCAAAATCAACCAAAATTGAAACTACAGGGTTCGTTGGAGTGCAATTGAAACTAGAGGGACTAAATCGAGACTCGGGTCAAACTACAAGGACCATTTCAATAATTTTCCCTTTTTAAGTTTAAAGTGCGTTTTAAAATTTTGAAAAAGGTCTCTGATTACATTGGCGGCAAAATTTTCCGCTTTACGGAAAACGATTTAAATTCAATACTTGATTAACTCATATTTTATTAGAGTCAACTAATGAAGGGCAAACTTGAAAAGTTACAATTTTTGGATAACAATGTGTATTGTACATAAAATTTGGAAATTTGTAAGTAGGCCGAACTTTTTGGGATGGAGGGAGTAATTTTTTTTTTGAATATGGAATTTTCAAGGCCAGCCCTGAGATTTCTAGGGCCTTAAGTGAACTTGCGATGGGGACCTAAGAATAATTATCCAAAAAAAAATTGAAGAAACAAAGTGTTTTTTTTGTTCAATTGAGAAAGAAAGTTAATCTCAAAAAAGATATCCCTATAAAGAATATATAGGTATGCAACACATAAAATTTAGCTTAAAATTTGATACCAAGACAAGAAATTGAAAAAGTAAAAAAATCATGCACTCTATCTAGAAACAAAAGAAGAAGAAAGCAGTTTAAATGAACGGAATCTGATAGGGAGATTCGAACCATGCTTCACATGGTCAAAGACTTAAATTGGGGCAAAAAACAAAACTATTGAGCTATGAAAACCAAACTTGATATTAAGTATGTTAGACAATATATGTACAACCCTAATTTTGGGCCCAAAATTGGAGGCCCTAAGCAAGCTTTTGCTAGCCCATTGATTGCATATATCATCTCTAAAATTAGCAAGTTCTAGAAGTAAAAAATGGACTCCAATTAAACTCATATGTACGCCTAAGGATTCAGCTTGGGAGTTATTTTTCAGAAGCCTATAACAAACAATTAGCTGGCTCTTCTACGGTACCATAATGGCTTTCTCACATAGGAGAATTTGTTTTTCTCTAGGTATAGAGAAAACCTGCTTTCCTTTCTTTTTTTGAAAAGCAAAAGGGAAATATATTAATCTTTGAAATTGAGTTACAACACAGGTTCAAAAAATTTGGATGAAATACTGGATGGTCAAAGACCACCCAGTGATCAATCAGGATTGGGGTTTCATTGCTTGTCATTAGACCAAGAAAAAGGAGGAAAGCTATCAAAGAATTATACGGAGATGATACCCAAACTTCCAGTAAGTTCTCCTATAAATCAGAATCTTCACAAGAAGATAACTACTAAATCTTCTCAAAAGGTTACTAAGCCAAAAAAATTGTCAAAATGCCAGGGTACATTCAAAAGACTAGTGTTAAGAATTTGTTCCTGTGTGTCACTATTGTAGTGTTTTGGGTAATGTTCGTCCAAACTGTTTTCAACTTCATGACTACCCTTAACATCATTGTGTCACTATTGTAGTGTTTTGGGTCATGTTCATCCAAATTGTTTTCAACTTCATGGTTACCCTTCACATCATTATATTCATAGTAACAAAAATAAAATGCAATACACTAGAGGATATCACACAAAGCATATGCTTAGACATGATAATCATGATAAACTGTACTTGAAAAAATCAATGAATACTTTAATACTAAGACTAGGTCCATATGGATTAAGAGAGATAAATTGCATTGCATGGTGGTTCATACTACATTTAAAGCAAAAAATACTCACATGTGGTATTTGGATAGCCAGTGTTCACGTCACATGTCTAGTGATAGATCTCTATTTTATAACCTTGAGAGTTATGATGGAGGGTATGTTACCTTTGGTGATGGAAGTAGGTTGAAAGTTGTTGGACGAGGAAACATTCAACCTCTAGGTATTTTCAAATTAGATAATGTTCTTTTTGTAGAAGGGCTAAGGGCTAACTTGATAAGTATAAGTCAGTTGTGTGACTCTCAAATTTAATTATTCTAAAATTGATCATTTTGTTCTTGATAATAATAGCTCTATTATTATACATGATTTGAGAACTTCTGGTAGTTGCTATGGTCTATTTGAGAATATCACTTGCAATTTTATTAAAATAAATGAAGTCGATCTTTGGCATCAATCTTTAGGGCACATAAATTATGAAACCTATCTACTTTAACAAAGGTGTAAATTCTAGGTGTTCCCAAACTTAGTCGTCCGTCTAGTCACACATGTGGTCCTTGTCAAGTAGGAAAGCAAACCAAAGCTATTCATAGAAAGACTAACAGGTTGGCGATCACGAGACCATTAGAGCTTCTGCATGTGGATTTGATGGGCCCATCCTGGGTTGAAAGTATTGGGAGAAAGAAACATATCCTTGTTATTGTCAATGATTTTTCAGGTTTCTCTTGAGTTAGTGTGAACACCCCTCTGAGGAATTCGATTCGGAGTTGCTACCTGGATTTTATCAGATTGTCCCCGAGGAACCAAACTCAAATGACTCGTGCCTCTTTTTAGGATAAGGTTTTGAACCAGTCCGTCTTCACCGTATTATCTTAGGTTCGGAAGCTTTGTTACGAGAGGGGAAAGATTTACGGCACCCCCCTCACCGGTTCGATGACCCGGTCTCTACTTGGCATTTATAGGATTTATAAAAAAAATTGACATTCAACTTTGAACATATAATGGGGGATAGGGGAATGGAAATCAATTGAACGATAATAAGCATGACATGTAGACTATGGTGGATGCTTGTGCTTCATGAATTACATTAGTGATGATGGCTATGTATATATGTACTAACAAGTGAATGAAACAACAACAACAACCCAATATTAACAAGATAACAATGAAATAAGATAACTCAATGATATGAATGATTTTTAAACCTAAACCAGTCTGATCCCTTGTCAAAGGTTTGAGCGCTCAAGGGTGGCTTCGATTGCTCAAACCACGTCCACCCTACAAGTTTCTGTCGACTCTAATTTGTGAGAAACTTGATCAAGGCACATTCATTCTTTTGGAATTTGAACATTATTGCTTGATTTCAAGGAAGATGAACATGCAAATATCAATTTGAAAATTGTAAACAAGCTAAAGAGAGATAAAATGATCTGATTGATGGACTAGATGAGCACTAAGAGCTACTTGAAACTCTTTGAAACATGGGTAATAAAAGAACGTATGAAAAATCAATCGCATCACGGAAGAGGGTTTGAGAGCTCAAAGGGTATGGTTTGAGCATTCAAACCTTCTTCTTGGCTTATTAACTTATGGGCTATGTTATCTCTTATTTAGACCATTAACAACCTCGTATCAAATATGTGCAGTTCTATCTTCCCTTACTTGACCAGAAACATGAACCTCTTTATTCTTTTGAAAAGAAAAATGTACATTCGACATTTCTGAAAACCTTGCTTGAGGGTTGAACAAAGAGTATCAGATTGGTAATGATATAACAATGGCTCACACACTACTTATGAAGCTTTTAACAATGATCAATAAACAAAAGAAACAAAAATGAGAAGAAAGGCAGAAAAATAGTTTGAGCGCTCAAAGGGTAGGGTTTGAGCTCTCAAACTCTTTTGGCTTGAAAAACTTTTCAAACATTTTTCTTAATTTCTGGGACCCTGTAAGCCCACAAATCCACAATAGGTATGTAGAACTTGCATGGAGTTATGGGTCACTCAGAGGAACCCAACGTGGATTTCACACGCTTTAACTACCTTTTTAGCTTGAAAAATAACTTGAAAATGGGACTTTTGAGTTGATGATGGATGATCAAGGTGATTTTTGAGTTTTTTTTGTGATGTGTGGGAGGATTTGAGACTTGGTTTGATGGCTAGAGGCATTGGAAATTGTGATTTTCTAAGAACCCATGTAGTTAGGCCTTAAAAAGAGAATTTTTAGGGTATTTGGGTGTTTGAGAGAGATGATTAGTGAAGGTTAAGGACTGAATAAGGATGCTAAATGGATTTGAGGATGATTTCTTGGTAGTAGACTTGGCAAAAATGTGATTTTTCTAAAGACCCATGCGATTAGGGCTTAAAAATGAAGTTTTAAGGTTTTTTTGAGCTTGAAGATGATGGAGGATGGTGGTGATAGAGGAGAGAAAAGAAAAAACATGGGTAATGAACTCAAGAGAGGGATGATAGAGAGAGTATTAGAGGTTGATGGAGTGTGTGGGTGAAAAAGATCAGCCAAGAGATCCAAAAAGAGAGAAATGAGGGGTTTAAATAGAGAGTTTGAGAGAGGAAAAATGGGTTTCGAAATTCAACATGGAGAGGGAAATAATGAGGGGAAGTTTTTGAAGTGAAAACTTGGATTGGATGCCACGGGAACCCCTAGTGTAGTAAAAAAAAACCAGCTAGAAGAGGCTTCTTGGGGATTTTTGTTTTTAGCGGTTTGATGATTTCCAAGCACTTTTCAAGCTTCCAAGGTACTTTTATTGGTACAAATTCATCATCGGGTTTTCTAAGGACTTTCATGGGCTCAAATTAGGGTGTCAACAGTAAGTTTTCTTCGAGAAAAGTTTGATACTTTCTCTCAGTTTAAAGTGTTTATTAAAAATGTTAAAAATGAGAAAGACATGAAAATTGGTAGCATTGTTCGCATAAGGTCTGGTCATGGTACAAAATTTGAGAATACTGACTATGCTAAGTTTTGCGATGATCTAGGAATTCGACACGAATTTTCTGCCCCAAAAACACCACAACATAATGGAGTAGTAGAATGTAAGAATAGATTTATTCAGGAGATGACCTGTGTTATGCTTCATTCTGATAAGCTTGCTCTTAGATTTTGGGCTGAGGCAATTAATACCTCTTGTTATACCATCAATCAAGTCTATCTTCAACTTGGTATTGAGAACACTCCTTATGAATTGTGGAAAGGAAAAAAGCCTAATGTTAAATATCTTAAAACCTTGGGGAGTAAGTGCGATATAAAAAAAATTAGGTAAATTCAACTCTCGCAGTGATGAAGATATATTCTTAGGCTATTCTCCAAATAGTCGTGCATTTGGAGTTTATAATCTATGCACTTCTACTATCACGGAATCTATTAATGTTATACTCGATGACATGTCTCATTCAGATATTGATCCTTCTAACGGAGAAATTTGTTAGCCTTTAATGTTTATGAGCATACCGGAGATATTAAATCTCAAGAGGCTAGAGAACAGGACAATGCACTGACAATGAAGAGGAAGCAAAAACAGAGGGAAGTGACAAAGAAATGAAAGAAAGAGAGGCAACTGTTGGGTTGAAACTATTTGCTAAGGTAAAAGTAAATCACCCAGAAACACAAGTCCTTGGTAAGATTACTAACCCTATGAAAATGCGCTGGCAAGTTCAAGATGAGGTAACCCATTTATGTTATGTGTCATTTATTGAACCTAAAAACGTTAAAGAAACATTACTTGATAATTGCTACATCACTACTTTGCAGTGCCGGCCCCGACATTTGGGTTGTCCAAGCCCGACCTTAGCTTGGTTGCCCACTTAGTATTAAGTTATAAAAAAATTAAAAGACATAATCAAACAACAAAACAAGGTTACATTAGGCTTTTAGCTCGAATTACATTAAAATTCAAAATTAAAATGCAACCCTGGTAATAGTGTTTTATGATTAGCATGATCCAATTCAAAGAAAACAACTTCTTCTTGCATTTTTTTGAAGCAAAATCTTCAATTAAACCATCGTAGTTTAACTTATCCAAATACTCATTTTCAATTGAAATCATAACCAATCCACTTAATCTCTCCTGTGACATAGTAGTCCGAAGGTAAGTTTTTATCAATTTCAACTTCGAAAAGCTCCTCTCCACCGAAGCAACTGTGACCGGAATAGTCAACAAAATTCGATAAGCAACCCAAACCATTTGAAAACCGCCATCTTTCCAATAAGACCTTATAAAATCAAGGATGTCAATCGATTTTGTAACTTCTCTCGGCAATATTATTTTCAAACGTCTAAGTTTTTGGAATAACTCCCCCCCATGAATATCACAATGTTGTTTGTATTCCCAGAAACTCTCTAGTTTAGTGCAATGCTAAACTAGAGAACATTCCTTATGAATTTTGGAAAGGAAAAAAGCCTAATGTTAAATATTTTAAAACCTTGGGGAGTAAGAGCTATATTACGAAAGATATAAAAAAAATTGGTAAATTCAACTCTCGCAGTGACGAATGTATATTCTTAAGCTATTCTCCAAATAGTTGTGCTTTTGGAGTTTATAATCTACGCACTTCTACTATCATGGAATATTTTAATGTTGCAGTTGATGACATATCTGATTCAGATATTGATCCTTCTAATGGAGAAATTTTTTAACCTTTTAATGTTTATGAGCATACCAGAGATATTAAATCTCAAGAGGCTTAAGAACAGGAAAATGCAATGACAATGAAGAGGAAGCAAAAACTGAGGAAAGTGACAAAGAAATAAAAGAAAGAGAGGCAATTGTTGGGTTGAAACTATCTGCTAGGGTAAAACTAAATCACCCAGAAACACAAGTCATTGGTAAGATTACTAACCGTATGAAAATGCGCAGGCAAGTTCGAGATGAGGTAACCCATTTATGTTATGTGTCATTTATTGAACCTAAGAACGTTAAAGAAACATTACTTGATGATTGTTAGATCACTGCTATGTAGTGTCGGCCCCGACATTATTATGCTTTCAACTTTAATTACATCAAAATTCAAAATCAAAATGCAACCCCAGTATACTGTTTTATGATTAGTAGGATCCAATTAAAAAGAAAAAACTTCTTGCATTTTTTGAAGCAAAATCTTCAATTAAACCATCGTTGTTTAACTTATCCAAATACTCATTTTCAATTGAAATCATAGCCAATCCACTTAATCTGTCCTGTGAAATGGTAGTTCGAAGGTAAGTTTTTATCAATTTCAACTTCAAAAAGCTCTTCTCCACCAAAGCAACTGTGACCAGAATAGTCAACAAAATTCGATAAGAAACCCAAACCATTTGAAAACCACCATCTTTCCAATAAGACCCTATAAAATCAAGGATGTTGATCGATTTTGTAACTTCTCTCAGCAATATTGTTTTCAAATGTCTAAGTTCTTGGAAAAACACCTCCCCATGAATATCAAAATGTTGTTTGTATTCCTAGAAACTCTCTAGTTTAGTGCAATGCTCCATCAATTGCTCTTCACTAACACTCTTGAATTTCGTGTTAAGCAAAAATCCAAAGATTGTCTCATAAAGTTCAAATTGCTTAACCAATCCTTAAGTGATAATAGAGCTTGATCTATGATGTGGAGGAAAGAGGTAACTCTAAAACGATCTTCCAGTGATTGACTTCCATTGGCATCATCTTCCACATCCTCATTAAATTGCTTCTTTCTTTGAACAACTCTTTTTTTTTCGTTGTTGCAAAAACCGGTCCAATACCAACTTTATGAGCAAGTTCTTTGGCTTCCTCCATCAAGTCTTCAAAACTATTCCCTCTAAGCTCTTGGAAGAATAAAATCAACTCCTTTATCCTTGTAATTGCATCTTCAATGTCCATCTCTTCTCGTTGAAGAATTTTGCTAACTTGATTAACTTTGTCTAAGATTTTGTACCATATACATAAGCTAATCAAGAACTCAAAATCCTCCAAAGCATTCTTGCACGAGCCTTTAGCTTCCGACGTCACGACATCCTCTTTAGAAATATTTGGAAATTTTGATCAATGCATTTGTAACGCCCAAAAATTTAGGCACGTTAAATATTATTATTACAACCATAATTAAGTTTAATCCTTCAACTTCAATCCCGATTACAATATCCTTAATCACTATATAAATAGTAACCGGGGTGGTTCCAGGTCGACGTTTATTCCTGCGCCGGGTCATCCCCCATTCCGGTAGCGTTCCTTGCTCCATAGGACCGGTCTCCATAGTATTGTCCCTGTCCATCTAGATAATCTGACATAATATGTCCGACTCGCACAGGCAACATCATGGTATTATGCCAGGGTCACATGAGTACAACACCGTGAGCAAAGCCCAGTAGTTCACTATGCTAAACTTCTAAGTAGCAATTCTAGAAAAATAAGTGCAAAAACAGTACATGTAACTTATAAGCGGTAAAACCATACAATGCACCATGCGTGTCAATACGGATCAGAGGAAGCATGCGCAGAAAACAATATCTCGTTTCAGTATCTCAGAATTTTGCCACGTGTCATTCTTCGTAACAATCTTAATCGGTTTTCTCAATTTTAACTCATTTATTAACAATTTCCCAAAAATCAATTTTTCCTCAACTCAATGCCTCTTTTAGCATTCTTCTTCAAATTTCATATATCTCCCACCACACGAAAGTTATTGGTCCGTTTATGCCTACTTTCAACTGACGGCACCAACCTTTCTGCTCGAGGTCCCCAGTCCTAGCTGTCTCATGTCACTGAACTTAACCAGTCTGTTTATGAGGGTTGTTCACTGTGTGTTGTGCACGCTTAGCCCAAACATCCAAGTTCTCTCCGCGAACTGGAAGTGGCGCTCTCGCTACACTACTGCATCAAACCATTCCTCCAAGTTTTCTCCACGAACTTGAGGTGGTAACAATTCATCTCATCACATTTCATTTTCAAATCACAATTCATTTCATTTCTCGAAAATCTCATTTCATTTTATTTCCCAAAAATCTCCTTTCTCATTTCAAAAATCTATTTTCATTCTCATCTCTATTTTCCCTTCAATCACTATTCAAAATTTTCAAGTCCGGTGTCGTAACGTATTGTGTACGTGCTCAACGCCACATGCTCAAATCATGCCCATGCAATATTCCGTAATTTCTTCAAAAATTCATACTTCTCTAAATAGACATTTCTCACATAAAATCATACAATTAAATACACCCACTCTCTAAAATATAATATTTCCTCCAAAAATTTTCCCACATAATATCATACATTTAGTACACCAACTTTCTCCAAAATAATATATCCAAATCTCTCAAATTAATTTCTCATAAAAAAAACCTCATTTTCTACCCTTTTCTTTTTGTCTCTTTCAAAAGAAATAAAACTAGTCAACTTGCTCTATTTAAAATAATTTAACAAATACTTCTTTTCTAGAAATTTCTTATCAAAAATTTAACTCTACTAGTTATGGGTTTTCAAATATATTTCATCTCTCCAAAAATATACTCTTTATTTTTCTAGAAAACTCTCCTTCCAATAAACTCATCTAAGACATCTCTTTCTATCATAATTTTCTTTCTAGAAAATTTCATCAACTCTTTTTATTTATTTGCTTTTCATCAAAGCCATAAATTATACTCACAATGATTTAGTAAAACATTTCTAGGAAAATTTTTTAAAAATCCTCTCTTCACATTTATTTATCGAAAACTCCATACTTTCTTACAAAAAAATTCATAGTATACTTATTCTTTCTTTCTAGTAAGTAACAATTTCTCACTAAATGTAGCACATATAATATTTTAGGAAAAATCATATTAAACAATAACCATTTATTGAATCAACAATGAATAACTAATTCTTCCATGAAAGGTTAACATAATAACACTAGAACCTTGTCTAGAAAAATACATATTTTCTAATCAACTTCTAATCACTTCTAATAGACTTCTAATCATTTTAATCTTACTAATCCCACTTCTAATTTCATGAAGAACCACTCTAATTAGAACCTCATTAACATTCTTGTTAATCTTTCAACATGTAATCCTCTTTCTTAAACACTAAGTAACATGCTTAATAACTTAATGCATGCATAAACTAACCCAATCAAACTCTAAAATCATGCTTAGAAAATTAATTAGAACATCATAATAAATCTAGAAATAACTAATTAGAAGGTTAGTTTAGTAAACTACCTCGTTTTCCAAGTGTAAACCGGAAGCCGAAAAGCTATCCTTGGTGTGGAGGCTCCTTAATCTATCTAGCTTGCTCACTAGTTAAATTAGTAAGTAGCTAATTAGAACTAAAATGAGTTGGCTAAAAGGTGGTAGAAGTGGTTGGTTTGTTGGGAATATGAGAGACAAACAAATGAGGAAAGTGGAAAGTGGTCCAAAGAACAAATGGGTGGGCTATTTATAGACAAAATGAGAGTCCTCTCTCCTCCCTCAAAACTTTTGGCCTCCCTCCCTCTATATTGGCCGAACCTCACTCCATGTGGGAGTGTAAATGGTGCACTAAATGTGCACATGGGAAGTACACAAGTTGGCTACACCTCACACTCTAGTTTTAGGTTAGGTCCTAGGTTATTACTTGCAAGCAAAGGAAGAATCTTGGGAAAAAATACATTGAACCAAGGTAGAAAGTAGTAGTGGGGGAAAATATGCCTCTCGTTGTGTAGGTTTTTGCATGGTCACCTTAGTTATGGGGTGTTTTTAGGGTTAGATATACACAAAATGCATGTGAAAGCATCTAGTAGCTAAGGGGTAGCCTTAGTGGGCTAAAGTGTAGGGGAATATTCTTCCCTAAAACAAGGAAACATGTTTCATGGAGACTTGGAGTGCAAGGTTAAGCATAATAGGTCTAGGTTGTGTAGATTGTGTAGATTGTGTTCTAATACATGCATTGTGTGGGTATGCATAGGTTACTCTTAAAATAGCAAGGCTTATTCTAACTAGTTTGGGTACAAAATGTAGGCTTAGATGGCTACCCTAAAACCCTCAACTTGCTTGTGCAAGTGAACAAACAATAAAACTTGCATGTGCAAGTGTACTTCATGCACACACTCACTCACTCACTCTCTCTCTCTCTCTCTCTCTCTCTCTCTCTCTCTCTCTACCGCTCTCTCTCTCTCTCCCTCTCTCTAACTTGGTTAACACCAAGTTCCAAGGTGGGGAGCTGATGAGACTAGGTGGTACCGAGGTGGTTGGATGGAGTAAAGACAGTGGTTGGGTAGGTTTCGGGTATTAAACTCGGTCCCCTCTTAAATAGCTTGGGTTTATCATTATGTTCTTGATTTTTTGGTTCTCATTGCTAAGTTTGGAACTTCAGTGTTGAGGGGAAGCTAATTCTTGGTGTGCATGACATAAATACCTAGTTTCGTAGCTGCGCATTATTACTATTTTTTTGAATAAGTTCTGAGTTGCTGCACATTATGTTATTTCCTGAATTTTATTGCGCTGCTTGAATCATATGTCTAGCCATTTCAATTGTTTTGATACTATCTGTTGAAACAAACGCTATGAATGCGACTAAGTTGGGAGAAAACAAACAAAACAACAAGCAATCACATGACACAAAGATATACATGGTTCCCCCAAGATTGAGGTACGTCCACGAGCGAGGAGAGAGAGAGTTCACTAACAATGGTGAAGAAGAGATACAAAGAGCAGGCTATAATCTGTAACTCTGGAGAGGCCACAATATGAGAGATCATCAAAGGATCCCTAAAAGCCTCTATTTATAAGAAGCACAATCAATAGGAAATCCTAAACACAATAGGAAATCCTAAACACAATTGGAATTCTCCAGAGAAGGAAAATTCAAGGCACAATTCCAACAATTCTCCACCTTGACTTGAATTTCACTTAACTCAAATCACTAATTATAGCAACCCTCTTCTGCCTCTACCTCGCCACAATGCCCCCCAAGGGGCTTATCAATCAGAAATGCCAACCAAGCCCAAGCAATGCTTGAACTTGGCAACCGAAACCGGTTTAGTCAACATGTCCACTGGGTTATCCGTCATTACCACTTTCTTCACCTCAACTTGCTTCTGTGAGATGATCTCTCGAACGAAGTGATACCTGACATCAATATGCTTGGTCCGCTCATGATACATCAGATTTTTAGTCAGATGTATAGCACTCTGAGAGTCACAAAACACTGAAGTAACCCCTTGTGCAATACCAAGCTCGCAAAGAATTCCCCTCATCCACAATGTCTCCTTTACAGCTTCAGCAATGGCCATATACTCCGCTTCTGTTGTAGACAACGCGACCGTAGCCTGCAAAGTTGCTTTCCAACTAATGGCACTTCCAGATAGAGTGAACACATAACCTGTCAGAGACCTCCTCTTATCATGGTCACCGGCAAAATCCGAATCAACATAACCCACAACTTGATTACCCGGATTAGAAACCCCATACAAAAGACCCACATCTGCAGTCTCTCTCAAATACCGAAGTATCCACTTCACAGCCTCCCAATGTGCCTTTCCCGGTCACCCCATATAACGACTTACGACACTAACTGCATGTGAAATATCAGGAAGAGTACATACCATGGCGTACATAAGGCTCCCAACTGCACTCGAATATGGAACCTGAGACATATACTTCTCCTCATCCTCTGATTGTGGTGACAATTCTGCTAAAAGTCGAAAGTGTGTTGCAAAAGGGATACTAACTGGCTTTGAGTTTTGTATGGCAAATCGCTCAAGCACTTTGAGAACATATGACTTCTGATTCAAGAACAACTTGCCATCTACTCGATTTCTGCTAATCTCCATACCCAAAATCCGTTTTGCTGCACCCAAATCCTTCATCTCGAATTCACCACTCAACTGTTGCTTCAACCTGTTAATTTCTGATACACTCTTAGCATCAATTAGCATATCATCAACATACAACAGTAAATAAATAAAAGAACCATCTTGGAGCTTTCGAAGATAAACATAACTATCATACTCACTTCTAGAATATGATTGGCTTATCATGAATGTATCAAACCGCTTATACCACTGTCTAGGAGACTATTTTAAGCCATATAAAGACTTACGAAGCAGACATACATGATCTTCCTTACCAGAAACAACAAATCCCTCTGGTTGACGCATATAAATCTGTTCCTCAAGCTCCCCATGCAAAAACGCCGTTTTGACATCAAGTTGTTCTAACTCAAGGTCATAACATGCAACAATAGCAAGTAAAGTGCGAATGGAACTGTGCTTTACAACTGGTGAAAATACCTCATTGTAGCCAACACCTTCCTTTTGACTGAATCCTTTCGCCACTAGCCGAGCTTTGAACCGTGCCTCTTCAACCCCTGGAATACCTGGTTTGCACTTGAAGACCCACTTGCACCCAACAATCCTCCTACTTTTCAACGGTTCCACCAACTCCCAAGTCTGGTTTTTCTGAAGAGACTCAATCTCTTCATTCATAGCAACACACCACTGTGCATTCTCATTGCTCGAAACAACTTCTGCACAGGTAGAAGGCTCATCATACTCCACTGTTTCAGCAATCGATAAAGCATAGGCCACCATCTCAGAATAAGCCGAATACCGTTCAGGAGGCCGAATCTCCCTCCTTGGCCTATCTTTAGCAATAGTGCGTGGTTGCTCTGCTGGTATATCATCCTCTGTGTCTGAACTATTGAACTCCTATTCAATTGGCTGATTACTGACATTCTTCCCTGAGCCAAAAGATTTAGTCACAAACTCCACCTGCTTTGGAACCCTCGGTTCCTCAACTGCACCTTCAACCTGCTTAGACCCCTTAACCATAAAGTTTTCATCAAAAGTAACATCTCTACTGATAAAAAAATTAGAGGATTCCGAACACCATAAACGATACCCTTTCACACCTGCCTAATAACCCAAGAAAATACACTTCTTGGCACGTGGCTCCAACTTACCCTCATTGACATGAGCATAAGCTGGACACCCAAACACACGCAACATGGAATAATCAGCTTTATAACCCGACCATACCTCAAACGGAGTCTTACACTCAATAGCAATTGACGGAAACCTGTTCACCAAATAGTAAACTGTGGAAACGGCTTCAGCCTTNCAAAATTTCTTGCTCAAACCGGCATTGGACAACAAACATCTTGCCTTCTCCAAAAGAGTCATGTTCATTCGCTCAAATTACACCGCTCACAGGGGTTTTCTCACTGTGTGATACCGCACAATGCCCTCATCACTGCAAAACTTATCAAATTCGCCAAGACAAAACTCCATACCATTGTCAGTTCTCAACCTTTTTATTTTCTTACCCGTTTGATTCTCTATTAAAATTTTAATCTGTTTGAATGTACTTAGAGCATCACTTTTATGTTTTAGCATATATACCCAAACCTTATGAGAGAAATCATCGATAATACTCATAAAATATCAAAAACCACCTAAAGAAGTTACCTCAGCGGGACCCCAAAGATCCGAGTGAAAATAATCCACCGTACCTTTGGTACGATGAATAATTGTACTGAATTTCACCCTGCACTATTTGTTGTAGACACAATGCTCGCAAAAATCCAGCTTTTTAGTTTTCTGCCCACAAAGTAGACCCTGATTACTTAAAATTGTCATCCCTCTCTCGCTCATATGCCCAAGGCGCATATGCCACAACCGAGTCAAATCCGAACCCGAAACCTTTGAAGAAGCGACCACTACTGCAGAACCCATAACTGTACTGCCCATGAGTGAATAGAGATTATTGCGCTTTTGACCCTTCATCAGCACCAATGCACCCCTCGAGACCTTCAAAACTCCACCTTCACCAGTGAAAGTGCAACCAATGGAATCTAGAGCACCAAAAGAGATAAGGTTTCTCTTCAATTCCGGAACATGCCGCACATCAGTCAAAGTCCTCACAATACCATCGTGCATCTTGAGTTGGATCGTTCCCAAACCAACAGTTTTACAGGCTATGTTGTTACCCATCAAAACTGTGCCACCATTGACCGCCTCATAAGTGGCGAACCACTCCTTGTGCGGACACATGTGATATGAACACCCAGAATCCAAAATCCACTCGGTATCACCGCGAGAATCTCCCACAGTAACTACTAATACAGTATCGAACTCATCAGAACTTTCGGCAACCCCGGCAATATTTTTACCCCCTTACTAGTCCTCCTTTTCCTTCTCCTTAAGTTTCAAACAGTCTCTAACCCAATGCCCAGGTTTCTTGCAATAATTGCACTTTCCCTTTTTCTTATTTTTAACTGCTGATTTGGATCTTTCCCTATTACTCGTACCACCCTTTTCTGTCGTTCTTCCCCTAACAAACAATCCTTCCGCATGATCATCAAGCTCTTCTGACACCTTTTTCCTCAACTCTTTCGAATGAAGACTGGCCTTAACATCCTCCATGGATATGGTGTCTTGCCCATACAATAAGATTGTAACAAAATGTTCATACGAGGGCGGTAAAGAACATAACAAAATTAGGGCTTGGTCCTCCTCCTCGATTTTACAATCAATATTTTTTAGGTCCATCAAAATATGATTGAACTCGTCTAAATGATCCTTAACAAGTGTACCTTCACGCATACAAAAAGTATACAAACGTTGTTTCAGATATAACCTGTTCGTTAGCGACTTCGTCATATAGATGCTCTCCAATTTCAGCCAAATACCCGCGGCTGAGACATCTTCTTCCACCTCGCGAAGAACATCGTCTGCTAGACTCAACTGAATCGAACTCAGAGCTTTAGCATCCATGTCTTCCCAATTTTCCGAGCTGATGCCGGATTTTTCCTGCCCCAACAAAGTCTTGTGTAATCCCTGTTGAACTAGCAAAACCTTCATCTTAACCCTCCAAAGACTGAAACTGCTGCTCTGCCCATCAAACTTCGCAATCTCAAACTTCACCGCCATAGCCACAAGCAGAAATGAAACCGTAGTTTTTCAACCAAGAGCTCTAATACCAATTTTTTGAAACAAACGCTATGAATGCGACTAAGTTGGGAGAAAACAAACAAAACAACAAGCAATCACACGACACAAAGATATACGTGGTTCCCCCAAGATTGAGGTATGTCCACAGGCGAGGAGAGAGAGAGTTCACTAACAATGGTGAAGAAGAGATACAATGAACCGGCTATAATCCGTAACTCTGGAGAGGCCACAATATGAGAGATCATCAAAGGATCCCTAAAAGCCTCTATTTATAAGAAGCACAATCAATAGGAAATCCTAAACACAATTGGAATTCTCCAGAGAAGGAAAATTCAAGACACAATTCCAACACTATTAACTTACCCAATAATTTAATGTATAGTTCCGGTCAATTCATTGTGTTGCTTGAATCATGTTTCTAGCATTTTTAATTGTTTTATACTGTCAACTTCTTACCCAAGAATTTAATGGATAGTTCCAATACTTTTTTACATACAACAGTCCGTGTACTCCACAGAATTCAACATACGATTGTAGAACTCTCTTTTAAGAAATTAACTCATCTCAATCGAAACACCTATCTATTTCCTTTTCCTTTTCCTTTTTCATCTAATAGCATTTTCATCAATTCATGTTGTAAACATTCTATTGCCTTTATATACCTAACGGTTGTTCTTTTCCAATTTTGGTCTTTTGTGCATTTAACTGCATTAAGTTGTTTGTTCTAACAGCCTACAAATGCCTCAAGTGTGCACCAGCAAATGAGGACTGATATTCATCGAGACAATGCAGGGAAACTCTGGAAGTAGCACTATTGTCACAACTTAATCCATGACCTAATGCTCAGAGTGAACCAGACAAAATAACACGCAATGAGGTAAATTAAAGTGTTTACTTCGAACCTTAGGCGGTTGGGACAGTTTTTTTATTAATCTTGATTAGGCGGCAAGACTGTTTTTTGTCTGTTAGATGATTATCTGTAGCCATTTTTCTCTAGAACTTGTAAAGTTTTTAGTTAATCAAGGCTTAACTAATTTCAGTACACTAGTATACTACTAGTGCTGTTCACAATGATATGAAAGAAAAAAAAAGAAGGTTGGGTTATGAATTCGACTGTTTTAATTGGAATCTAGTACACAAACACTTATTTTGCCTGCTTAGATATGGACCATTGGACAGCTCATTTTCGGTTGAATACCTTACTAGTCAATCTTCTATGGATGAAAAATGGTGAATAGAGGGGGCTTTTGACAAAAAAACGTACCTTTTTCTTGGTGTTTGACTACCAGCAACTCGTGCTACTGTCACCATAAAAGAAAAATCTCTAAAGTTATACCTATTGGTTTACATGGTATAACCGTAAACATCTCATTTATGTTGATCTTTTTTCGTTAAGTACTTTTCACTATTGATATCTGCTCTAAACTTTCTATGGGTCCTTGACCTTATTCTTATTAGGTACTTTTAGTTAATTAGTTAACATCTTCTGTCATCTATAGAGCAAATAGTTTGATCATGTACCCTGTTTGTTGTATGGCTGGGAATATTATGGGGAAATATATATATTAGGTCTTGGATAGGACCTGGATCTCAACTTTGTGTTACGCCTCCAAACCAGGTTCCAACAACTCATCAAGTTAGTTTTATGTGCTCTTGTTTTTACTAGTGCATTTGATTTCTGAACTTTGCGTTTTTCGTTTGCTTTAGACTATCCTATTTCACTCTGGGATCCTTATTATATACCCTAATCTATAGACAAATTGACCAAGACTGCAAGTTTTTGGAAGGAGAAGGGATCATGGATTATAGTTTGTTAGTTGGTATTCACTTCCATGTAAACAATGCCGACGACAAAATGGGTCTATTACCATTTTTGCTGCAAACTGGTATTTGACTCATATTATCTCGGAAGTGATTGTCACATCCACTCCCAAAGATAGACCAAGATTGTTGAACGAACGGTATTTGAACTAATGGTATTAGAAATGAACAATACATAGTTGAGGTCATGCAAGAAAATTGGAAGGTGTCGACGTCCTATCGATGGGGATATGATTGATCAAGTGAGAAATGGTTTTTCTAATTTAAATAGACGTGGCTGGCAAATATCGAATTTCCCTTAGGCCTTAATTGTTGCCACGGACACCAATACGTGTCCCCGCATGGGACACGCATGTCCCTATGTCTGATACGTGGACACACAAACCTCTAGAATTGTTGGTGCTTGTGTATTCATGACTACCATATATATTTTTGGATAACATGCCAATACGTTACATGGTTATTAGTTGTCTTGAATTTAAGTTTCCTCTTCATTTCAGTCAATCTCAGAAAAGAAAAGAAAAGTGCAGAAAGGATCTAATTGAGCTTTTTAATTCAAAGTAATTGTTGACAATCAGAGGTATGAATAAAATTTTAGACCTTTTGAACTTCTTAACTGTAGACACCCCGATTTTGAACCCGGGATACGCTCGAGCATTCCCAATGATGAGAACGAACCAATCATAACTACCCGAAACTTGTAAAGATGGCTTGAATTTGATCAAAATCAACCAAACACCTCCAAATAACCCAAGCAAAACCAAACCTTGTTAAACCAAACCAAACCAGCAACTTGCCACCAAGAGCCTTGAGCGCTCAAGCTTGAGACCTTGAGCGCTCAACCCCCTGAGGAGCACCTTGAGCGCTCAAGCCCACGCTTTGAGCGCTCAACTCTGAATCAGTCAGGAATCTCCAGAGTATCTCATCATGAGATCTCATGTAGAGGGGAGCGTATAACCACTTCTATACGTTTTGTACACGTATAATACACCCTACATTGCTATAATATACACCTAAACTACACCTAGAATACCAAACTCACTCTCTCTCTCTCTCTCCTTTCTTTCCCTCCACTCACCCTATATAAACAAGCCCACTACCTCTTGTTGAGGGGTTCACCATTCTCACACTCCAGTGCACTATCCTCCCAGTAATCGTTCTCCCTCTCTCTCTCTCTACAAAACCACTTTTCCCATCAAAACCACCTACCAAAAACTACCTGCTAAACCCAAAAATTCGACTCATATTCATCAATTAGCTTCATAATCCTCATCATCCATCCACAATACTGGTCAGAAACACCCACAATTGCTCATCCTTCAACCCATAACCAAGTTCAAGCCTTCAATCAAGTGTAAAAGGTAGTTTAACAAGTGGTTTTCACTGTTTTGGTTCATCTGAGGGTGACTAGTGAGTTCAATTAAGTTCTTTATACTTCAATTGAACTCACGAAGGTCAGAAAGTTGTTCAAAAACATGATCAAAATCTGCAGGTGAAATTGGGGTTGAGCGCTCAAACTCAATTCTGGGCAGTTTTCTGTTTTATCAAGTTTCGAGCTTTCTGTTGGTCTTGATTGTCTTTTAATAGTTAGCTGTGCTCTTTTGGTTCTCAAAAAGTTCATGTTTTTACTTCAAAACCATTTGCATGAGCTAAAATTAGCTATTTTATGACAATCAAGTCTCAAAGTCTTTGAAAATCTTGTGTACGGGTATCAAACAGTGTCTTTGGTATCTCTTGCACCTTCATATTATGCACTTATGGTCCTGAGAATCATCTAGAATCCTTTTTTATTGATGAAAACCAGAAGATCACTTAATGACTTGAGCGCTCAAAGCTATCCACTTGAGCGCTCAAGCTGTTCTTGAGCATATTATTGGTTCTTGGATATTTCGATGATGGATCATGGTTTATTCAAGTTTGGGTGTGTGTGTGGTTTTATTGTTGTGATTACAGTCTGGATTCCTTCTTTTCAAAGTATTTTCTTTGCTAAAATATTGAGATTTTCTTCTTTTATCATTATTTATGTGATCAATCCGTCTGTTTCCATCTGATCTTCCATGAAAAGCACTTTATAAATGTTTGATCTTATAAATAATGACCAAAGAAGTGATGGAAAAGCTAAGAAATCACAGCAGCCAATAATGGGTTTGAGCGCTCAATCTATGGTCTTTGAGCGCTCAAGCTGATTTTGAGAGGTTGAGCGCTCAAGGCATCACCATTGAGCGCTCAACCCCAATATTGGAATTCAGATTGTAAGCCATTTGTTAAGCCTTCATGCCAGTGATTCCTTAAATTATTTGTCCAGTTTTTGTTATTGTTCGTCCCTGTAGATATTTGTCGTAATAATTTTTCATTGTTATCATCCCCATGTAAATCACGTGCACAAGCATCCACGTTAAATTTGCATATCTATAATTTCTTATCGTTTACATGATTCCCATCCCCCACTCCCATTTCTTGCTTAGAGTTAAATTTCAAACACTTTCCAAAATCCCACGAAATATTGAGTAGAGACCGGTTCACGAACCGGGCGAGAGGGGTGCCGTAAAACCCTTCCCCTCTCGTAACCAAACCCCCGAGTCCGAGAAATTTCTGGTTTCGCAATGATCAATAAAATCCTTTCAATGGGCAAACGAGTCATATTTTTATCGGTTTCTCGGATTCGGACCTC
Organism: Vaccinium macrocarpon; assembly: GCA_022606695.1. Taxonomy (NCBI): domain Eukaryota; kingdom Viridiplantae; phylum Streptophyta; class Magnoliopsida; order Ericales; family Ericaceae; genus Vaccinium; species Vaccinium macrocarpon. Next base: position 16,154,860 of record CM040172.1, read on the forward strand.
AAATCTGGGTGGCGACTCTAACAAATCGCAATCTTTTTCAAACGCGTGACACCGTGTGATCTCCGTGGGCCGTCCACATTAACATACGTGATGTACTCTAAATTTGGTTGTGATGTTTGATTTCAGGTTTATCTACGTTGAGAATCTCCGTAGCAACTACTCCCTCCGTCCCAATTTCTTGGCCCCTTTTGGGGAAGCGGGTTTTTAAGAGGTGTGAAAATTTTGTATTGACTTTTCTATTTTGCCCTTAAATCTAGTCAATATTACTGTGACCAAATTTGTGAGGCTAATTTATTATATGAAAGTCAAAACATATTCAATATGGATCTTGATTGGTAGATATCAATTAATTTTATAATACAAAATTTTCAAAATCATAAAAACTATTATAAAATAGAAGATAATGGACTAGCCAATAAAGATGGGAAAAGTACTTTTTAAGGGTAAAATTGGAAAGTGACCCAATTTTGATAGATGTTTTTAGAAGTAGGACAAATATTTTGGGACATCCCAAAATAGAAAGAAGGACCAAGAAATTGGGACGAAGGGAGTAGGTGGTACTTGACGTAGGGTTTTATGTTCGTATCTTGTGTTAGTTGGCTTCATTATAGAAAAATTACACAATTTGCAATGGCATTTGAGAACTGGTTATGAGTTGATGTATTGGATATATTTGGAGATGTTATGTTATGTGGTTAATGTTCGACTTTATGGTGGTATTGAACATGTCAAAGCGTATCTGGTTATTTGTGAACTTATATGAATGCATTTCAAATGTTTTAATGTCATTTGTATTGTATTGGATAAAAATTGTTGTCTAAATAGAAGAAAAATTAAGGAAAATACAAAAAATTTCTTGTGGGAAAAACTATTCCCGGAGTTTGTTAAACCCTGGGAATGGGTAATATTGTCAAGATTTCCGGTGTTCACTACAGCCATACCCGGGGTTTTTTAAACTCGGTAATATTCCCAACATTTGTTAAACCCTGGAAATGGATTGACATTGTCAAGATTTCCAGCGTTAATTATAGCCGTTCACAGGGTTTTTAAACGCTGGTAATATTCCCAGTGTTTATTAAACCTGGGAAATGGGGCCAAATTTTCAAATTTTTTCGTGTTTATTACAACCATTCCTAGGGTTTTTAAAAACATTGGGAATATTCTTGAGGTTTGAAAACGCCGGCATTGGGGTCACAGGCGCCGGATTTTAGTTCGCCGGAAATCAATTCCGGGGTTTTACCAAACGCCGAGAAGCATTCCCGACAGGGGTATCGAGCACACTTGTTAAAATGCCGAGAATGACTTTTTTCGGCGTTTAGGGTACCTTTCCAGGGGTTTGAAAAATGCTCAGAATTCTTAGATTTGTTGTAGTGCCAGGAGATGCCTGGTATAGACCCTGAAGTGATTTGCCACCATTTAAACGTCGATACTCAACACAAACCTGTTGTGCAAAAGGCGAGAAGGTCGGCACCACAGCACGTAAATGCTGTGATTGAAGAAGTAGATCGACTGCTCGAAGCGGATGTCATACGAGAGGTGAGCTATCTAGACTGGATGGCTAACACTGTTGTGGTCAAAAAGAAAAAATGGAAAATGGAGAGTCTATGTGGATTTTACCAGCCTCAACAAGGCATGCCTCAAAGACAGCTTTCCACTACCCAAGATTGATCAACTAGTGGATGCGACATCAAGCTACGAGAGAATGAGCTTCCTTGACGCATATCGAGGATATCATTAAATAGCCATGTCCGAGCCTGACCAAGAGAAAACGTCCTTCATCTCCCCAAGGGGTCTTTATTAATACAAGGTCATGCCCTTCAGGCTAATGAATGATGAAGCAACTTATCAAAGATGGGTGACTATAATGTTTAAGGATCAGCTCAACAAGTCCATAGAGGTCTACATCGATGATATGGTGGTAAAAAGCAATGTGAAGACTAATCATCTTGCCAACCTGAAGGTAACTTTCGACATTCTGAGGAAATACAAGTTAAAGTTGAATGCCTCAAAGTGTGCTTTTAGGATCAGCTCAGGAAAGTTTTTGGGACACCTGGTGTTAGAAAGGGGGATTGAGGCCAACCCAGATCAAATTACCACGCTTCAGAATCTCTAAAGCCCTAAGACCACAAAAGGAGTTCAAAGACGAACAGGGATGGCAACAGCTCTTAACCGTTTTATTAGTAAGTCCTCAGATCATTGCAGGCCTTTCTTTCAACTTCTGAAGAAGAGAGAAGGGTATGAGTGGGGAGCCAAACAAGAACTGGCTTTCCAAAAATTGAAAATCTACTTGTCATCACCACCCTTACTCTTTACTCCAGAAACTGAGGAGCGGTTGGTATTGTATCTAGCAGTATCTGAGAATGCAGTCAGCTCGGTTCTCCTACGAGTAAAGGGGATAGAGCAGGCTCTAGTCTATTTTGTGAGCAAAACCTTGTTGGATGTAGAGACACGATATTTACCATTAAAGAAATTGGTATATGCTTTTGTTATTACTTCCAAAAAGCTGCCACACTACTTCTTACAACATCCTATCACTGTGTTTATTGAATATCCATTGAAGGCCTTGCTTAGGAAGGCAGAATTCTCCGGCAAATTTTCCAAGTGGTTTGTTGAGTTGAGCCAGTTTGACCTTGATTATCAGCCCAGAACAGCAATAAAAGGGCATATTTTGGTTGATTTTACAGCAGAATTCACTCCAATAGTAGCTCTGCCACCACCAACTTTCCATGAGAAGGAGCAAAGTATTGTCCTTTAGCAGCCAACAAGAAAGGCTGAGCTAAATCCAGAAGAATGGAGGTTGTACATTGATGGGTCAACTTGTAATAAAGGGCCAGGAGCAGGAATAGTGTTATTCTCTCCAAGAGGATTGGTGCTGGAACAAGCACTACGGCTAGGATATAGTGTTGCCGACGATGTGACAGAATATGAAGCCTTGCTTGCAAGACTCAGGAGTGCCATAGAACTCAAGGTCAACAAATTACGAGTATTCTGTGATTCACAGTTAGTTGTTAATTAACTTTTAGGGGAGTACGCTGCAAAAAGCGAGAAAATGGCTGCATATTGCGAGGTGGCTAAAGATCTGCTTGACAAGTTAAAAGAAGTCCATATCCAGTAGATCAGCTCGGGCAGAATGCACATGCAGACTCATTGGCATGCTTAGGTAGCCCCAATGAACTACGCTGGTCTGATCCTTACAATGAGGTACATAGGCAGCTCTTACAAACGCGACCACATGCATTAGCTTTTACTTGTTTATTTTTGTACAAGGACGTCCACATCGATGGGTGTCTTCTATCTTTGATGCGACTTCCATCACACAACCATTGTAAGCCTCGTTAAAGAGGGGCAACTGAAGACACCCCAACCCCAAAATGAGACTCTCGTACACATTTTAATCTCCGATGATGAAAAGAAACTCCTGAAAGGTCTCTCGGATTGAAACTCTTCAAGTCAACTCAGGCAATAGTACCGTGCGGTATTCATCTTTCACGCACGGCATAGCCCCAGTCACGTACAATATTCTTTTGAACTTTGGCGATGGAAGTGTGCCACACGGCAAAGATGGTGTGCCGCACAGCACAGTTTGTGTGCCGTATGGCACTGTCACTTGTCACATAGTTTTTGCAGTGTTCCCAGCAGCTCAAAATGTTAACGAATTCATTTCCCTGCTAATCATTATTTTGTGCAAGGTTGAAAGGCTACCACCTATCCATCATTACCATGTGTGGGCATCAGGCGAACTTGGGAGCCAAGTTCTCCTCTCACCTATAAATCCCAATCAATTCCAAAGGAAAAGAAAATAAAAGAAAAAAAATGGTGAAGAACACCATGAAACTCTAAACCCCTGTCAAAAACACCTTCTGCATTGTAAACCACCTTCATTACTACCTCCAATCTTCCAAAAATCAATCTCATAACCTCCTCCAAAGCAAATTCGGTCAGAAAGTTTGGTCCCCTTTTTTTTTTATTTCAAAACCGTGAGTTCATCACCCTAGCCCATCTGTTTCCATTCATTCACCACCCTTGCTACTGTACCGGAAAGAAGTTGGAGTCCAAAGGAGGTCTAAGCCGTGTTTAAGGAATTCCAGAAGTGTTTCAATCAGAGAGCTTGCAACCGGAGGTATAATCTCGTTTCGCCAAATCTCTTAGTTTTGGTATCCAGAGGGTAGGGATGCCAAATATGGGATGATCTTCTATATCACTTCCATATTTGGTAGGCCCATGTAACATCAAAAATTAGTTCAATCTAAAACCTCCTAGTTGCGTTGTACGGGGAAAATATTGCCTCATACGGGGTAATTTAGTGAGGAGGAACATTTCACATTTAAACATGTCATTTTTTCATTCAAAACAATTTGTTCTTAACCAAGTTTCATGCCTTGTATGTGTTTCTATTCAATCATTTCGAACAATTTTAGTGAGGAGGAACATTTCACATTTAAACATGTCATTTTTTCATTCAAAACAATTTGTTCTTAACCAAGTTTCATGCCTTGTATGTGTTTCTATTCAATCATTTCAACAATCAAAGTTTCAAACCTGTTGTGAAGTAAACAATGCCGTATGGCACTCCTCCTATACCACACAGTACACTTCGAGTGTTGTACAACACTCTTTAAAAATATGATCGTTGGAATCTTGAATAGTGCCACACGGCACACTTTTAGTACCGTATGGCACACTCAGTGTGCCGCACGACACTCTTTTGCAAAATCTAAAATTTTAAAACAGTTTCTTACACAAACAGTTTGAATCCTTGGTTACTGTTCTTTTGTTGTTATTTGTGTACTTGTTTTCATTATTATCATCTGTTTTATGTGACAAACTGTTTATTTGAATAAAGTTTGGCATTAAAGTACTATTTTCTAAAAATCCCGCAAATATTTAGTAAAGACCGATTTTTAATCGGGCGAGCGGGGTGCATTAAAACCCTTCCCCACTCGTAACCCGGCTCCCGAATCCAAAACGAATCTCTGGTTTTCAAATTGTTTTATAAATCATTTTCTCAATTATTTTTCAAAATGGTTTCTTGGGTCCTAAACCATTTTCCAAAACCCCGGGTGACAACTCTATTTTCAAAATAAAAGAAAAACTGGCATGGAGGACGACCGTCCACACTAATGGTGCATGACATTACTGAAGCATGGCATGAAAGCATTTTCTCCATCAGGTAAACCTTGACATTTTGGAAATCAAGTTGTACACAGTGGGGCCATGGTGGCAAAAAACTTATAGTTTCCACCGCTAACGTAAGGAATTTAATCTCTTTTTTGTTTACTTGAAAATTTGGCATGAAGAGTCTTGTGCACCTGCTTTAACTTTCATGTCATGATCATACAATACTTTTTTTTTTTGTACTTAAGGCTAAGTTTCTAATATTGACTAACTTTTCTAATGGTATTTTTGACTTTTGTCTATGCTGTGAAAATTAGTCATTTCTCCTTACTAAATTAACTAAAGACATTTTTGCTTTTTTTTTTTTCTGAATTTTTGTTAGATTCACGATATATTTTTTTTTTTGATTAATCATTCGTCTCAACGAAATGAATCAAAAAGTAGAAAAATTATGACCAAAAGAGGGAAAAAATTTCATTAAAGACAACAGGTTTTTTTTTTTCCCGTCTAAATGTAGGGGTGTCAACGGTCCGGTTTGGTGCGGATTGGTATGAATCCGAAGACTAAACCAAAACTCTACGGTCCAATGTAAGGCAATCCATGTCAAAACCAAAAGTCTACGGTCCGATTCTGAAACAATAATAAAAAAAATCATGGTTCGGTTCACGGTTTATCCACAGATTATAACATTCCCAAAATAAAAACATATTCCACATTCACATTCTCAATGTAACTTGTGGAACAAATATTCATCAGTAGTTTTTAAGTTTTAATAAACAACACTAAGTCACCAACAACATTACTTCAAAATGATTCAAAGATATTCACATTCAATAGAGTACCACTAGCAGTAGTAAAAAGATGCAGAAATAGCATAATATAAAGCAAGTAAACAAAAGTTTTCACTACAACTAGCCTCGAGTCTGGGAGTAGCTAATATACGTGCAAGCAAAATTACAATTGTAAATTATAGTTTGGACCTTTACTTTTCAATTATACCACATTGACCTATTTAGGGTATAAAATTAAGAATAATATGTTTAATTATAATTCTTATACCAATATTATATATATATATATATATATATATATATATATATATTTATTTATTGATTAAATTCTCACGGTCCAGTTCGGTTTATCCACGGTTCTTTTATGAAAATCCATGAACTGAACCGCAAAGCGTGGTTTTCTAATTTTTCAATTCGTGTCCAGACCATTAATTTACAGACTCAATACAAAACCTATTGTAAGGACTCGTATTTTTACATAATTAGAAAACCTATTCAGGTTGGAGCTCATTGGAGGTTAGGGTTTTCCATTTCCCACTCATTTCAAGCAAAATTCTTGAGGTAGGAAGACAAATTTCACTCCCTCTAGTTGTATTTATGTGATATATAACATATACCTTGTTCTAGTTCATAAGTTCCATCTAATTCATGAATTTCTTCCATAGTGGGTTTGTTTGAGCTTGATTTTGTGATCTATGGATTGAGTATTTGATTGATGCTATTCTTGGTTGAATTACCCTCCCATGATGTCCATTTGTTACTCTACATATCCAATTTTTAGCCTAAAACATCACATTTGCATTTGGGTTGAAATTCCACACCTTTTTATGGTGAAAATCTGTCATTTTCTGGACAGTGGAGCTGCTGCCCCTGTTTTCCTGTGGCTGTGCCTTGTTTTAGGGTGGTCTTTGGCCACCCTTTGATGCCTGTTTGGTCCCCAATTGTCCATTTCTTCGTGTTTTTTTACCCTTACCATCATCTTGAACACCTAATTCACCTTGGATTCATATAATTAACCCTTGGGCACGTGAATTAACAAGTTCCATGGTTTTATGTATCGGACATGTGTCGATTGATACATTTTGGCGAATTTGGTGAACTTTTAGAACAAATGGGATTTATGAAAGGTTTTGAAAGACACAATGTTTTAAGATGTTATAAAAGCATAAACGTGAATTCTAGGGATCACCCGTTTGGTGTCCCTAGCCATGGGTGCACGGAGCCCATGAAATCCGGCAGAGAGATACTTCCCTAATAAAATTGATGAGTATTTTCTTATAAAATGTCAGTTTTGATGTATTTGGACTAATTTGGTGTACTTGGTGAAAATTGGTTTTCGATATGCGAAAATGAGGATTTTGGTAACTATTTGGACTTTGGTGGGATACTTAAACTTAGTTCGGGACACTTGGACACATTGTAGACATGTGAACACATTTCGGGTACTTAGTGGTCGAGTTAAAGCCTTTTGTTCATCCTAACCTTATACATTGGTCGTCTCCATCATTATACCCACTCATTATGCGTGTATCATGTCTATACACCTAGCGATGGTAGAATAGTTTTCCTACTGGGCTAATGAGCTTAACATATCAATTTTCAGGTACTCGGCATGGAGCATGAGATGGATGCTTAAAGTGTGGTTGTATAACATTGGAGTTCATCGAGGATGATGTTATTTTCTCATCTTTGTTTTATATTTTTGAAAGATGGTTTTGTAACTTCTATTTGTTAATCTTTTGGTTATTTGGTTATTGTAATAACTCTAAAAATTGATACTTATGCATTTGGGTTACGGGTACTTGTAGTTAGAACTCGATTATTATTTATGGTGAAAATGTATCTACTTCGACTTTGGTTATTCAAAAGGTGATGACTTGTTCCACATGGATATTATTTATTTTTGGTTTATTAAATTTGAGGGCGTGACACCTACGGTTCGGTTCGGATTCACAGTTGGTGGGATTTTTTTGACAGCCCTATCTATATGAACATTTTTCAACTTCGGCCCCCATATTTATATTTTTCGAATTCTTCTTGTTGAGATGAATAATTAATCCACAAAATTACAATAAAAAACTAAACATAAAAAAATAGCAAATAACTAATTTGGGGAGACATGGTATTTTGACGCTTCCGTAAAATTGTATTTTTAGTGAAAATTTAGATTAAAATAGAATTTCCCTTAGCTCATTTGAAGGGCCCGGAGAGGAAATAGAGAGGAGTGAATTTTACTTATAGCCCTCAAACTATGCATACTTTTTCTATATCGACCTCGAACTACAAATTTCACCCATGTCGTCCTCCAACTATAGATTTCTATCCCAATCCCATTGGGTCTAAAAGCTAACTCCCGTTAAAAAAGTGGACGGAAAATGATAAATGTGCATATCACGTGAGATGGTGACTGCATATCAAAGGGTAGAGTGGCCATTTCCTCTCATTCTTCTCCTCCACCCCAGAAATAGCACCAACTGGAGAACATTTCCCTCCAATTTTGTAGACTCACTCTATGTATAAATTAAAATCCCCCCCCCACACACATCTCTCTCTCTCTCTCTCTCTCTCTCTCTCTCTCTCTCTCTCTCTCTCTCTCTCTCTCTCTCTCTCTCTCTCTCTCTCTCTCTCTCTCTCTCTCTTTATGTGCAAAGTTTCCACCATGGCTTCTTCTTCATCTGTCACCACCCCAATATGAGTATCCTACCTGCTATTGTGGGATCCTAGCCCCCCTTAGGACGTACAAAACCAAGGCAAATCTAGGAAGAAGATTCTCAGGGTGTGCCAATTGGGAGGTAAAAAAACATACTCTATTATTTTCCTTGAAATCTTGCCTTCTCACTATTCATTTTCCTATCTTAAATCTGTGCAGAGAAAAGAAGAAAAATGCAAATACTTCTTTTGGCTTGACCTGCCATCTAGAGAGAAAGACTTGGAGGCCAAGAATGGTGCATTAAAGATGAAGTTGGAGTACATGGAGAAAATGAACGAAGACCTAAGCAAAGAGAAGAAAAAGTTGAGGAAGAAGTTGGTGGCCTTAGAGGCTAAAGTGCTCTGCTACACACTTTGGTGTTCTATTCTGATTGTTGCATGCATCAGTATCTATTTCATAAGGAAAAATGTAGTTGTGGGAGGTATCAAGTATCTACCATGAATTTGAGTTGGTGTATGAGTGAATGTAATGAATGGGTTATGTTATTAATGAATGGATTATGAATGAATTTCAATTGAATGAAAATGAATGACTATAGACTCAAGTTTATGCCACAACACAGATCATAACAATGCCTAACAGAGCTTAACAAACAGAGCAACAATACTGCAGATTGACCAATACATGGCAAAAACACAAAAACACAGATTCAGTGATTCATCGTACCCAGAATGTTCAAACTACATAAAACAAAACATCTCATGTTCAAACTGTAGATTAACAAAACATCAGATGTTCAAATTACAGAAAACAAACCATCTCATTTACAGATTCAAACCAACTCCATCACATTCACAGATTCACATAAACCATCCCAAAAAAGAAACCAAGGGGCATAATCAACAAAAAATCTCATTTACTACACATGACAGTCTTAGAAGTTGGGACTAACAAAGGGGCATAATTAACAAAAGTGCCCTTATAGTAATAACATTCTACATAATAACAGAAGGGGCATAATTAACAAAAGTGGCCAACCATAATAACAGAGTTCCCTACAAAATCAAAAAGTAATAATTGTTTGGCAAGCCTAATTTCACTGAGTGCTACTTGGCCCTAATTGAGATGACCTGAGTGTCGTCCTAGGATCTTCTTGTGTAGTGGTGACAATCTTAGCATTCTTCCTTTTCCTGGTCTTTTGCCCTGGCATGGGATTTATAGAAGCAACTGAATTGCCAGTTGAATTGGCTCTTTGTGTGGCTCATGAATTGGCACCCACAGGGCTCTGTATGTTCTAGTGTTGTGCCCCTGTGTCCCACACCTCCTAAAAGTCATTTTCACACCTACCTTACTGAGTTTGAATGGGTTCTTTGGAGGTTCATTTGGTTTCCTTCTTCTGGATTTTCCAGGCCTTCCACCTTGCTTCTTATATTCAGAGGGTATGATTGGAGGATTCCCTTATTTCTCCCACATTTTAGAACCATTCATGGGGTGCATAATGTGCTCATAAGAGGCCAAAAAACTATGCTTGTGGTACTACTTGCTCACATGGAATTCCATTGAGCTCCCATCTCTTACAACTACAACTTTGCATTGCAAGATTAATAGTGTGTTGACCACCATTGAAACTTCTTGCTTCAAACTCATCATTACCACATGGGACCATGTAATAGTCACCATATCTCTGCTTCACCTTGTCAATTCTCTTATGTATCTTAGGGCCCAAGTCATCTTGCCATCTACTTACAAATTCCCTTATCTTAACTACCCTATCCATCAAATATAATCTCGACCTTTCAAGCATTGTTAGAATTGGTTTGTCCCTAGCAAACATGGCCTAATTGAATTGTTCACATAGGTTGTTAAGTAGAATATCACACTTCAGGGGAAAAATGAAGTGGGACCTTGACCAGTGACATGGGTTTCTATTAGGGTGAGATAGCCACTCATATGCAACTCGGTCATCTTTCTCTAGCTCCTCCATCAAAGCATTAAATCTACCCATATAACTAGCCCTAGCTAAGTTCCATAACTTATCCTTCAATGACTAACCTGCAAATCCAACACTCTTAAAGTTGTTGTGCAAATGTCTCATACAATGTCTATGCTTAACTGCCGGTAGCAACTCCTGAATTGCATTCTCCAATCCCTAACACAAAGTGAGTTGATTAATTTGAGTACAAACAATTTACAGTATAAAAGAGGATGCATAATTTACAATAGAAGGAATAATTGAATACCTTTTGCATGTCAGATATGATTGTACAAGTAGGTCCATTCACAATTTCAATGTCCTTTTAAATGCATTAGAAACCAAGTCCATGTACTTGTATTCTCAATCTCCACAACTGCATATGCCACTAGAAAAATCTGGCTGTTTGCATCAATCCCCCATAGCTGTCAGTAATTGACCACTAGTAGGACCCTTTAAGTGACACCCATCAACTCCCACAAGTGGTCTGCAACCTTCTATGAATCCCCTTTTCAATGCCTCCCAACAAATCTAAAACCTTTGGAAAGTGTTAGTGGGCATGCCATCTTGGTTTGGTTTCAAATGGATGTAAACACTAGTGCATGGATTGCTTCTCACTATTTCATGACTGTAATTCCATAGCTTTGCATATTGCTCTTCCTCACTACCTTCAATCTTCCCTAAAATTTTGTGTTTTGCCCTGTAGCACTGACTTTGGGATACTCTACATTTCAATTGCTCCCTACATTTTTTCCATCAACTCTGAAACCTTTAAACTAGGAGTGATCCTGACATCATCAAAGAACATCCTTGCCACAAAACTGTTGTTCATTAATTTATTAGCCAAACTCTACCACAATTATGATTTGGGTTATAAGCCTTAATCTCTAAAGTCTTCTTTGGTCTCCCTTTATCAGAAGTAGATAACTCCCAAGGACAATTGACTTTGCCTTGTCTTTGTTCTTCTGTGGTATATTTCTTATAGCAACATTTAGCCCTCACCCTCTTTGTTTCATTTTCTAAGAATGTTATAGCCTTCTCTTGCAAAATGGCATGTTGCCTAATAGCCCCAGCCAGCTAGCCCCTACTCTTGAAAACCATACCATTACAGAAAAATGGATCTTCTCTCCCTTTCAATGGCCTAAAGACAATTGATTTCTTGACTATTTATGAACATCCCTCTTCTTCTCCCTCGTCCAAACTATTGAACCCTTTATCATAATCAAAATCTGAAATGTCTCCCTCATCCTCTTCCTCATATTCATGTCCATCCTCATTATTTGATTGTGATGGGACCTTGGTTCTATAATGGGCCATTATGTGTTATTGTCCACATTCTGAGTATAAAGCATGTCATCTTCTTCACTCATCCCATAGTCAGAATTACTAAAATGCTCATAACTTGAGTAAGAATCAGAATCATCACTATACCCCCATCTATAGTGCCACCTAACCCCTCTGCCATACGATAATCCTTTAAGGTGATTCCACTCTCTGGGAATGTCCCACAGTCCCATTCCCAATTACCAACATCCATATTTCTAAACAATCAACAATGAAAGTAGGGATGACAAAGAAGATATCTATTTTTTTGTCCTTAATGCACTCCACCATGTCTAAAATATCATGATCATTCTGAATTGTTTTAAAGACTTCATTACTAGGGACTTTGTAGTAAAACTCTGTAGGTTCAGTAAACCCCAACTATTTTGCAATTCCATTCAATTCAGGTAGGGAAACCTTATTTTTATCCTCATAGTCACTATATCTAATTTGTCCACCCACATAGGACTTAGTACCCCTATCAACAACAAAAGTACCCCCATGGTGGACCTTAAATGTAAAAAAGGGAGGATTGATATCTGCACAAATATAACCAAACACTTTTTTGACTCATAATATATACAAGCTATAACACAAAAATAGACATGTTGTCCAGACGAATATAAAAAATCGGAGCACTTTTTTAGCACTTTTCATAGAAACACATATAAATGTTGAAAAAAAACATCAGGACTCCATTTTTAAATTGACAAATGTAGACCACTTCCGACCATAACATAGAAAACAGAGACATTTAGTATCAGTGAAACACTTAAAAAGGATGATATGTAGAAGGATTGGAACCACTTCAGCCATTATAATAGCAAAGTAGAGACAAATTCCACAGAGAATAATGATTTCTGAAACCCATGCATGTAGACCCTTATTCACACTGAGATTAACAATTTTTGAAATGCATCAAAACCCTATTTCACACAAACCCAAAATTTTCGTTTTCAAAGTCAGAGGAACTTATAGTTAGGGATTAACTCTTCTCATTGCCTCAACTGATCATCCATGGTGAATGGGAGGGCAATCAGACTTCTGGGTTGAAGGGACCATTGTGTTGAAGCAGCAATTTCACTAGGCTGAAGATGACCGCACGAGATCGGCTCACTCTCTCACTCTCTCTCTCTAACCTTGTTCTCGAGAGCTGTAAAGTGTTTTTCTGGTGTGGAGGAGAAGAATGAGAGGAAATGGCCACTCTACCCTTTGATATACGATCAACAACTCACATGATATGCACATGTATCATTTTCCGTCCACTTTTGTAACAGGAGTTAGCTTTTGGACCCAATGGGATAGAAATCCATTGTTGGAGGACGACATTAGTGAAATTCGTAGTTCGAGGACGATATAGAAAAAGTATGCATAGTTCGGGGGTTATAAGTCAAATTCACTCAAATAAAGAGAGTGGATACTTGACCCGAGTCCATCCATGATCCATCAAAGTCAAACCACGACTCGTTAGTATAACGGACCACCCGTCCAGTAAAGCAAGGAGGAAACAAAAAATGCGGTGCCCATACTGCTCGGCGGCGCAAGGGCGGTGTGCCACCACACCCTCCGGCCGCTCAATAACCGAGTGCACCTCCTGCGGCCGTGTCGTGGAGGAACGCCACTCCCAGTCCCATCACCTCTTCCACCTCCGCGCCCTCGACTCCCCTCTCTCGCTCGTCACCTCCGACCTCCCCTCTCTCCCCACCACCACCACCACCACCAACAACAACAACCATCACCAATTCTCACACTCACTAAAACAAGAAGAAGAAGAAGAAGGAGGAGGAGAAGAAGAAGACCCATTCGAGCCCACAGGCTTCATAACGGCCTTCTCCACCTGGTCGCTTGAACCCTACCCTGTCTTCGCCCAATCTTCTCTCTCCTTTGCCGGCCACCTAGCCGAGCTTGAACGCGTACTCGAAACCACTTCTACTTCGTCCACGTCCAGTTCTCCGTCGGTGGTTGTCGATAATCTGAGGGCTTATCTTCAGATTATTGATGTATCGTCGATACTAGGGCTGGACTGTGATATATCGGACCATGCTTTTCAGCTCTTCAGGGATTGTTCGTCGGCTACTTGTTTGAGGAATCGAAGCGTTGAGGCGCTTGCTACTGCGGCTCTTGTTCAGGCTATTCGGGAGGCCCAAGAACCCCGAACCCTCCAGGTACATACCTTTATACATAGACATTGCTTTGATAGATTTCGTAGGTATGGTATTGGTGGACTATTTTGGGGCTTTAGTAGATTGCTTCATCTATTGGTGAATTAGTTTCAATTGTCCGAGTTAGAGCATAAAACCTTTCGCCAAATCGTTTTTTTTTTCCTTCTCTTTTTTGCTAGGTATATATCATTCATCAAAAGTTTGTTTTAATGGGTACAATGTTTGAAAGAATAAGGACTGTATCACTCAATTCATTCATCAAAATTGTTTTAATGGATTTTTTTTAGGGATAATCTGGAAATTTGTTTAATAATTTGATGAAGAACCATTGAAGTGGTTCATTTTAAATCAAACTTTTACCAATTATGAGCTCAAATTTGATGAAAAGAGAGAGTATACCAAAACGGTTGAGTCCGGATAGACATTCCAACCCTCTGGGCCATACAGAATCGGTGGCTGTCAGTCCAGCCCACACACATTCAGCACCACAGGCCCCATTCTGGCTTCAAGTGAAGTCGGGTTCGTCCCACTAGAACTCCATTGAAACGTCCGAATTTAAACCTCTAAGTAACATCACTTATCCTTCCTTTTCGGTTCTTTAATATCTATTGTTTAATAACTATATCTCTTGTTGTTAATGCAAATTTCTATATATTTTCTTTTATTTTTAGTTAGTGTTGTACTTGGAAAAGAAAATCGGACTGTATTCATAAGATATAAAAGATCGACAAACCAGAAGAATGAACGGAAGTTTTTGGTAGGGTCAAAGTGTGGGGATAACCAGACAATATTATGAATCTCAATTGTTTTCATCATACTTTCTGTTATTGCGATGGTCTGTGACTCTGTCATAACCAGTTTCAAAGTTCCAAGTTTATTTTCTCGTATTCATTGCCTTGATTCCTAATTCCTATGCTTGTTTTACATGTATTGTCAGTCACCCATATAAGTGGATATTATTTACCTTCTATCTTCTTCTATATGGCAGGAAATCTCAATTGCGGCCAATCTTCCCCAGAAGGAGATTGGGAAGTACATCAAGATACTAGGAGAAGCTTTGCAACTAAGTCAGCCCATTAATAGCAATTCCATATCAGTACATATGCCAAGGTTTTGTACTCTTCTGCAACTGAATAAATCTGCCCAGGTAACTTTAGCCTGCTCTCATGAAGTACATTTAGGTTGGCATTGTATAACCTGTGTGGGATTACTTGTATTGATAAACTTTACAGCACCAAGTAGTTGAAGGCAAATTTATGCTTTCCTACCCTTTAAACACATCTCTGAAAGAGTTAGCATTTCTCTGGCTTTCCTCCAATGTTTCTAGAAAAGTGGAAGTTCTCTCCTAAGAATCAGAGTCAGACACTTCCAAGTTCCAATACGTGTCTTCGTCTAACACCAACACTCTCAGATACGCCCACTTGAGTTCAACGCTTGTCTATACATGTCATCTTGCCATTGTTGATTTGTTAAAGCTGGCATTCTTTAGAGGCATGTCCAAGACTTAGCCACATATGAATCACATTAGTGTGACAACTTGTGATCAGCCGAACTAAAAGTAGTTTAATCCTTTGATTGTTTTAGTTCTAAGCATTTTAAACCTCAAAACATCCAATTTGACTTGTAGTGATTAACTTACAACACCAAGTAGTTGAATGCAAATTTGTGATTTCCAATCCTCCAAATGCATCTCTGAAAGAGTTGACGTATCCCTGGCTTTCATCCAGTGTTTCTGGAAAAATGGAACTTCTCTCCTAAGAATCAGAGTAAGACACTTTGAAGTTCCAAGAAGAACAATGATAGGTACACACCCTCTCAACCACTCCCCACCACACCCTCTCACATGTGTGGTGGGGTCCACTGGGACCCACCGGGTAAGCCCCACCACACATGTGAGAGAGGGTGTGGTGGGGAGTGATTGAGAGGGTGTGTCCCTATCATTTTTGTTCCAAGAAAGTGGCAGTCTGACACAAACACTGTGGTTGTGTTAGGTTTGGGTTTTAGGTTTTGGTTTTTTGTAATGATTGGAGAGAGAAATAGGGATAATAATAAAAAATAGGGGTTAATGATTACAGAGAGAGAGAGAGAGAGACAGAGAGAGAGAAATGAAAATAATATTTGAAAATTGGGGTAATGATTGGATAATAATTGAGAAAACCAGGTCGTGAAACCTAAAACGAACAAGCCTCTCAGATGCGTCCGACTTGAGTTCAACGCTTGTTTATAGACTCAATATTTATCATCTTATTATAGTTGATTTGTTAAGATTAGACGCTAGGGGTGTAAGCAAATAGAGCCGTTCGCGAGCCGCTCAAGGCTCGGCTCGACATGAGCTCGTTCAAGCTTGACTCGACCCTCAAACGAATGAGCTCGAGCTGAAATACTGATCTCGTTTAACAAACGAGCTGAGCCTGAGCTATGAAAGGCTCGGCTCGCGAGCCCAAAAATATTTTATATACTAGTATTTTTATTATGCATTTGAACCAGCTAATGCTAATGCACTAAGGTTCCCAAAGAATTTCTAGGGTTTGAAATTTCCTTGAAATCCTTCCAACGCTCAACACTCTTGCCCAGGAGGATTATTTATAGAGTTTTGATTCCCTTTGAAGTCCTCCACAGCCGATGTGGGACGACTGGATTTTCGTTTGCAAAGTGAACACCTGCAAAAGGCTTTAAAGCCTTGAAGTATTCTCCTTTGTCCCACATTGCCTAATCAGGGGGTGTTCCACTAAGGGAGTTTTGTTTTAAAACTGCCTTAGTTTGTGTGTTCACACCTTTTTATTTGATGTATTGTGAGAGAATGACCTGTTTTGGTTTTTGGAAAAAACTAGTCTTTGAACATCCCCTCAACACTCACCTCTAAGCCAGATTTCCTTTATAAATAGGGAGTACCATCATCACAGTGCTGTGACCCTCCAGCGTGAGCAGCAGGCTTTCTCTACCGAGCTAGAGCAAGCCGAGCTCGAGCTGGTCAATAGTTTTCCGAGTTGAGCTCAAGTCCAATAATCTTAGCTCGAATCGAGCTCGAGCCGAGCCCAAGTTACCCATATTTTTTACGAGCAAAGCCTGAACACTCCAAGGCTCAGCTCGTTTACACCCCTACTAGATGCGTATTCAAGACTTAGCCTCATATGAATCACATTACAAGTTCGACAAAAATGACTTGTGAGCAGCTGAGCTAAAAGTAAAATTTTAATACCATTAGTCCCTTATCCTTTGAATTTTTTTAGTGCTACACATTTT
Source organism: Vaccinium macrocarpon (assembly GCA_022606695.1). NCBI lineage: Eukaryota > Viridiplantae > Streptophyta > Magnoliopsida > Ericales > Ericaceae > Vaccinium > Vaccinium macrocarpon. The sequence goes on from CM040172.1 coordinate 16,172,116, forward strand.
AAACCTCAAAACATCCAATTGTTTAGAGAACAAATTTTTTTAAATAGAAACTATATATTGTTTTCCACACTTCTTCTCTAGATTGTTGAACGTGAATACAGTTTCTTATTATTGGATATGATAATCTAAAAGAACATGAGTAAGAGATAGTTCATTTGGTATATATACATGTTTAATGTTAATGTCCCAGCTGAGTTTCCTGAGAATTGTGTCCGTGTTGTAATGGACCTGTATCCTGTTGTGTCACGCTTCTCAGCTTCTCTCTTACAGTCTCAGAAGCGCAGTGACCTGGTTATGTTGTCCTCCCACAAGATGGTTGCATACTGTTGTTGGGTCATCAAGTACTACTCAGATAAACTCTAATCTTAGATTAATAATGAAAGCCTCCCAGTTCTTTGAACCACAGTTTTGAATATTTTACACCTGACGTTTCTTTTCAATCAGGAACTAGCAACTCACATCGGAGAAGTCGTGATCAACAAATGCTTCTGCACTCGCAGGAATCCTATTAGCATCTCTGCAGCGGCTATTTACTTGGCCTGCCAGCTTGAAGACAAACGCAAGACCCAGGCAGAAATTTGCAAGGTGACAGGACTTACTGAGGTCACTCTCCGTAAGGTGTACAAGGAGTTACTGGAGAATTGGGATGATCTTCTTCCTCCTAATTATACTCCAGCTGTCCCTCCGGAAAAGGCATTTCCCACTACTACAATTGCCTCCTCTGGTCGTTCTTCTACTTTAACTAGAGTGGATATACTCGAAGGAGCTTCTGTGGACAGAGAGAAGTCTGCAAAACCAGATGAGGTCTTAGACATGTGTCATCGGAATGGAGGCAAAGAGGATCCTTTACTGAACCAGGCACCAAGCTTGTGGCAGCCCCAGCTTCCTTTTGGGCCTTCTGGTGTTGTAAAAGAAGGGGCTGAGAGAAATAGTGTTCCACAAGAAATGGATATTGATGCACGGTCAAATGCTCAAGAGATAGAGAACAAGGCAGATAAAGAGAACAAGTCAGATAAAGAGGCTACTACTTCTCTGAGGCCAAACCAGTTTCCCAGCCCCTTGGTTTCAGCTGCAAGCTCCAAAGCATGGCCATTTCGTCCCCCAGCCTCTTTAGGGCTGCCTTGATAACTGGGCTTTGTGCTACAGCCCAACCGGGGAATGAGATTCTGCAGATCCCAAAGATACTGGGAATCAAATGTAAGCACGAAAGCCAAGAGATGTGGGGATAGCTATATATTGAAGGTAAAATATTGAACCTCATTCGTAACGATGGATATATAGTGGAACCGATGTTATGATGTTACGTTTCTGTTGCTACTTTTCTAGATTGCATGCTTGCCCGGATTCTGGATTTCAATTGTATCTTTCCTTTGTTCCTTTTTATTTTTATAGTATAGGTATATCTTTTTATGCATACTTTGTGTTGAGTTAGGTGACAGGTCTTGGCATAGTCCACTTGTAAATTTGTTATGTCATCCGAACCGAGGACTCTGGGAAATCAAAACTAACCTCTAGTTACGCCTGTTTGTTTGAGGGAGATAGAAGGGGGATATAGAGAGAGGCCGGATATAGAAATCCGGGTGTTTTATATCCGTTGTTTGTTTTGTTTTTTGTTACCCGGATATAATATCCTGAGATTTGTATATCCCTATGGGGAGGGATATAATATAGGCACCCTCCCCCCAGGTTTTGTTATATCCGGCCTCTTTTCCAAGTTACCCCTGTGCCACCACTACCATGCGTCAGATGAGAGGAAGAAAGAAATGGGAAGGTTGGCCCACCACTGCCATGTGTCTGATGAGGGAAAGAAAGAAATGGGAAGGCTTGCAGCTGGCGTGTGGGACGAAGGAGAGAGAGAGATACATGGCCCACCACTTTTATTTTTTGACTTTTTTACATGGGACAAAAATGGTATTTTACCTCCCATATCCTCCTTCTACTACAACAAAACAAACAAAGTAATTTTTTTATCTCCCCTTCTAAAATAATACCCCTCAAACTATATCCACCTCTTATTATATCTCTCTTCTCCCCTCATATACATATCCCTTTAACAAACAGGGCGTGCCCACCCTATCAGAAATTGCAATTGTTTTTTCTTACTAACAGATTGTTACTTGTCGATCAAGGATTACAAATGTTGTACTCCCTAGTACTTTTGCATTTCTGAAATTAAAATGTTGTCAAGAGTCTCTCTTAGAATTTGCTCAGTGCGGCTGGAGGGGGCAGTCTGAGAGCCTCCCGTCCCCGCCATTGTTGTCTTCCTCCCCTGGTTGGAGGTTTTTTCATCTCCTTCCTCTTCCTCCATCCCTTTTTAAGTGTGTAATTTTGTGAATTCAACCTATTAAAGAGATATCATTATTACATTTTTCACGTCAACTTTTACTTCTATTTTACACCTTTAACATAAACTTTTACCCCCACTTTCAAAAATAATCTTTCATTTTCACTTAACTCTTTACGTTTTAATTTTTCAAAAGGGAAAAATAATAATTGTCCAAAATTTTACCCATTAACTTTTCAAAACAGACACTTATTCGTTTCACACTATCGCCTTCCTCCACTGCCTCCCACTGTCGCCCTCCTCAAATTTCATCACCACCGCTCTATACAGTCACCTTCCACCATTCCCTTCCATTTGTCGCCCTCATTGAACTCCATCACCACCACTTGATACCGTCGTCGTCTGCCACTGCCTCCCACCACCTCTTGCCTCTTCCTCGACCTCCATCACCGCCTCTTCCACTGCCCGCTTCGCCTTCCCTCTTAGCCCAGTGTGGAGGGGTGGTTTCGGGTCTTGGACTTCAGAGATTTTGGAGATCCGGAGCTCAAAGCTCGTTGATTGTCATGCCGGGGGTTGCTTGGGTTTTCGGCGGTGTAGTCTTTGATCTCCGGTTTAGTTAGTGTTCTTTTTGTTTTATTGTTTGTTTTTCCTGTTTTGGTGTTTATTGGCGATGATTTGTTCTCCGGTGATGCGACAAGCGATTGCTTTTTCGATTATCTCGGCCGTGTCCGTGTTTCTTGGGATAGTAATTTCTAAGAAAATGGCAACGACCCCTTAACAGCTCGTGGAAGGCATCATTGTTGTTTGCAAGCCACTTTCGCAATTTTTGCGTGTGCTGCTTATTGTAGTCCAAGATGATTTTTGGAGATTTCGCTGCTTGTTTTTGGGAGTCTATTCTCTGTTCTTGATCCTGATATCTGCAATTAAATCATTTGGATCTATTTTATTAATGACAACGGCTGTACTCTGAATCAAAAAAAGAAATTAACATGTTGACATCCTGATTGGAATTCTAGTGGTTATGACCAATGGCGGACGCAGGATTCTAAACCCGGGCCGCATGCACCCCTAGCTCCGACCCTGGTTATGACAAGCCATGTCATTGGTGCATAGGCGGCTTTACTAAGGTTAATGAGTGGTCACTTAAACACCAAAAAAAAAAAAAAAAAAAACTTTGTTTAGAATACATTTTTATTTTAGTTTATCTCTTTCTTGAACACCTAGCTAAAATATTTGAACATCCTACGCATAAATATTTGAACACCTGACCCAAAAAAGTTTGAACAGCTAGCCCTAAAAAATCAGCTCACAAACCAATCTAATGTAAACAACCTAATTAAAAGCCATAATCGGCTCCATAGCTTCTCATAGATGATCAATTGAACAACTTAAACTATTTTTTATTTTCTAATACAAGTAATAATCTAATTATGTCAGGTTTGTTTGAGCACTTAATCATTTACTGTGACCATCCATTAATCCATGAAATTCAATAATTTATAATCGAAGACCTAATATATTAGCTCAAAAAAATTGCACTCTTAATGATAAATTTTTTTTTAAATAGATAGAGAGACAAGTATTTTTTGGTATCGATTCGATGATTTCATGCTCTAACTTTTCTCTAAACACCAGTCAATTCTATATCTACAAGAACTTATTCGCCAAAATTTCTTACAATAAAAACTACAGTAATGTTTATGTGCCCATTTAATTTTGTTTGGCATAAAATATAAAATTCGCCTAGAAAAAGCAATTCTGTCATATTATGTATTTTCATATTATTTGTTCCCATTATTCATATTAATGAATAAAATTCTGTGTATATATGGCTAGTTAATAGTGCTAGTAGAGTTAAGATAATTTTTCAAAAACTTGTTCAGAATTCCTGGAGCCGCCACTGCATTGGCGATAATCTTTCCGTATTTTCCTCCTGGGAGCATCTTTTATGCACGTTTGCGGTAATCTTTCTGTAGTTAGAACACCATGTGCTCGCGGGCCTTTGCTAATAGTGTTTGATGATAGAACCGTGGACTAAGAAAGAGTGTTTGATGATTGGAACCATTTATTTTTTAAATCGTGTCTTTTATTTCTGTTTGATGATAGAACCGTGGACTAAGAAAGAGTGTTTGATGGTTTAATCGAATATGGATAGATATTTGTCATAGTTTTCTCGAGAGAAAGAATTATACTCTCAACTTCGGATCTGAGATTGCTGTTGTACAATCACATGCATAGGTGTTGTGCACATCTGAATTGTCTTTTACTCGGATGGATGGCCTAAATTTCACCTTGGATGGCCTAAATTTCACATCCGAACCGTTTCATTGGCGTGTGTATAAGATGAAATTTAGGCCGTCCATCAGAACGATGGGCAACCCGGATATGCACAATACTAACTATTCATGGGGTGCACAACAACAACCCCAAGTCCCTAAACTTCAGGATTCCATCCGAATTACATTTCATAAAATGATTTTTGCATCTCCTATTACAATTTTATTGTCTTTTAACGAATAATTTTAAGTGAAAGTCATTCAAACGAAGAATACACTCGCCAAAAGATAAATTTTAAGAAGGTGAACTTTTGCACTTTAACATATACTCCCTCAGTGAAAAAAAAAAAAACATTTACTCCCTCTATACCGTCATAAGTGATCTACTTGGGAAATGTGTATTTTCATGTAACGTTTTAATTTTTTTTTGCACCAAATTAAAATCTTCAATGAGCACTTTAATTTGGTACAAAACAAATTAAAAAGTTATATAGAGAAATATGTTTTTTAGGGGTTTGAAATTACATGTATTTTCATATGGATCATTTAAAAAGGGACGGAGGGAGTATGAATTTTTGAAATGCATTTAATTCCAAACCCAACCAAACCTTATGTCCCAAACAATTGGGGTCGGCTACATGAATCATTTTTCTCTATTAAGCTCTGTCAAGTGCTACTTCATCTCTTAAATCTAGTATACTCAAATCATTGCGTACTACCGCATCTAATGTCAATTTGGGTCAAATTAAATCTGGAACACACAAAAGAATAATGCTACATACACTTCCGGGTTACACACCCAAGTACACTTCCGGGTAAAAAACCTCCAAAATGACATCGTTTTGGAGGCAGGTCAAGGGAAAGAAAAAAAAAAGCGAGATTTCAAAATTTCGCCTACTTCATTCTTCCTCCCATTCCCCCCATCAAAACATAGAGAGCATTGGAGAGAGGTTACAACCCACCAAGCGACCACATTCCCCACCACCGCTATCGCACCGTCAGCCGCTGTTGCCCTCACCGTCTCCATCTCCAGCGAGGTGGGAACAGCTTTATAGCACGCAGAATAGCTTCGAATGGCGCCAACGAGCTTCGAGGGTCTCTCTCACGTGATCTCTTTCTCGTTGGTATTTTTCGAACAAAAACTAGGGTTTCAATTTAGAAACCCTAATTTGAATGGTACACTGTCTTTCATTCAAATTTTTGAACAAAAACTGGATTTGTTGTATTTTTTTTTAGTTTTGCTTCACTTCACAATGCAAATAAAGGTGTAGTTGGAGTTAGCTGTAATATTTTTGTTATTGGAGTGGTGTTCTTCAATGGATAATCGATTTGGTATTTTTGAGGAAATTTTGATGTCTGATAACAGTTGAAATTTTGGAGTGGTGAATTTTATCTATAATGATGATTGGTTGAGGGTACATCAAAATAAGATTTGTAAAAAAAAATGGTAATCATAATACTTTGTCGACATTCATCAGAGAACTTCTTCTAGATTGTTGGACATTCATCAAAATGGCAAAAACTATCCTTTGATTAGTGATTTTACAAACCCAACTTAGAACATTTTTTTGCATCTGATAAACTATATTTGGTATGTACCTAATTATTTTCCTCTGTTCTTTAACTAGTAGATGATGTCACCGGAGTCTAGTCATTTGCCAATGCCTCCAAACAAAGAGTGTGAAGAAGAGCATGTATGGAGTGGAGACAATGAAGACAAAGAAGAGATATGGAGTGGTCCTTCAAACCAAGAGACAAATAATACTCATAATGGAAAGCAAGCAACCGAAAATTGTGAAAATAGAGTTGAAAAGCTGAAGGAGGGAATGACATTCGACACACCGGAGGAAGCTTATATGTTGAATGCAATTTATGAATGTTTTTTGTCCAATTTGGTGGACTATGATTGTTGCATTAATTCTGAATTTTATGGGTAATTTGTATTTTTGAATGTTGCAAGGGTGTAATTATCCATCTCTCATGTCCATATTTCGTATCTGTATCTCGTGTGTGTATTTTGTATTCGCATCCCTTGCTTTCATTGAAAAAATGGAAGGTAAACTAAACCATTTATCACTGTAGAATTTTGGCATTAACATTTGAAAATGCTTAGTTAGAAGGGCTTCTTACTGCAGAGGTGAAGCTCATTTACTTGTTCCTGATATATCCTAAATGATGTTCTAACTGCTACAATGCAAGTGTGTAATAGGTTTGCTGTGAAGACACTTCTTTATCAGTGACTAATTAGAAAGGGAAAGGAAATGCAATTAAGTTGGATTTTTATCAGTGACTAAATTTCTGGAAAAAATTTGACTGGGTTCCTTTGTTTTGTGTCGTAGCCCGACGTCATAACGTCTCAAATATAGTCAGAACAACATCAGAGAGCAACAAAAATAGCATATTCTAACCTCATGTTGAGGTTATTCTCATCCTACTTATCCATACATAATCCAAAAGAAAATAAAAGAGATGAACATAAGGCATGTCATCAATTATCTTGATTGCCATGAATACAAAATGTTTTACAAAATGGCCTCAAGCCAAGATATCATCACATTTACCATCTATCATAATCCTATGTACAAGCCTATATTGGTAATCACATTTATCATCTATCTTCCTCAAGTTCTCACTGAAGAGCAGCCACCTCCTCCTGCAAATGAAGAACTGTTCTAGCTATTTGGTGCTTCCAGGATTGTTCTGATTGTTGATCCTCTTGATATTGGTAATTAAGTAACCAGTCGTCAAGTTCCTTGATCCTCATGTCCAACTTAGCTTGCTAAGACACTGAGCTAATATCCCATAACAGCCTCAATTTTAGTTTCAAAATCACTTTTCTTGAGGGCAACTAGACGACATAACTGAGGCATCACTGATCTTCTTGTCGTTGTCATTGCGTAGAACTTCATTCTCTTTGTTCATTACAAGAAGCCATCTCATCTCCAGAACCACTTCTGGTTGATCTAGTTTCAACCTGCAACAGACCTAAAAACTTAGTGGCCAAAATCACCAAGAAATAGATAGACCCCTAGAATCAATTATGCAAAACTAATAAACCTCCTGTGATTCAAACTGGAGAAAATTGGCAAACTCTATAGGTACTTCTGCCGCTAGTTCATCACAAATAGTACAAAAAATAGGATTTTATCAAATAAGAATTGTTCAAATCTGTAATCTACGAGAAACTTTCATTTGCCAATAACCCAAATTGGCCATCACAATGGTATCAGCCAAGTGTGGCGTACTTTTAGTTCCAAAGATCAGTTGAAGACCTCGGGGAGGTTCATGGTACGTCTTTCTCCGCACAATGACCTGTAATAATGGTTAATCAAAGAAATTGATTAAGTCAACTTATAAGAACATCACAGAGGTGGCCAAATCGACAAAAATGCACTAATCACAATTGTATATTCTTGCTTGCTTTCTTGTACAATAGATTGCGTATAAATGTTTGATATCAATCATTGAGAGGAACTTAAAATTAGGGAAATTTCTTTTGAATTAGGTTTTTTTTTTCTTTTCCCAACAACTCGATAGAAGAAGAAGAGGAGGAGGAGGAGGAGGAAGAGAGAATAGAACTAACCTTTCAAATGGAATAAATCAAAACCCTAGAGGGTCTGGTTTTCTTGGAACAATTCGGACTGATGGTGTTCTCTCTCTCTCTCTCTCTGTAACGACGACTGAAAGGAACATGGGGTTTTTTTTTTTCTTGACCTTCCTCCAAAACGACATCTTTCTCCAAAACAACGTCGTTTTAGAGGTTTTTAACCCGGAAGTGTACCTGGGTGTGTAACCCCGAAAGTGTACCTGGGTGTGTAACCCCGGAAGTGCATATAGCATTATTGTTTACAAAAAAGTAAAGGCCTTGTTTGGTAGGCAGCTTTGGCCTAGTTTTGGGCCAATCTTAGTTTTGTTGACATCATCATTTTTCTCACTTTTCTCTCTATCTCTCTTTATTTATGACACCTGCTTACATCATCAAAACTAAACTAAACTCCCTCAAAATTATGAACCGAACACACAGTGATTTTCTCGATCTACTTCTTGTAAATGTACTTCAAAATTTATCTGTGGTGCTTATAATCGTACAATCTTGTTTTAAACTCACTGATCTTAATTACGAAATGCCATCATAAAAGTACAGTGCCAAAATTATCTTTCTAAAGTTTATAATAACTTCATTTATTACTATGACACCAAAAAAGAATTGTGAAAATCACTCCACTCACCAAGGTTTAAATTAAGGGTTTTGTCAATGTGTGTCTAATAGGCACACAATAAGCACATAAATAAATAAAACAACACATATTTTAATACATTTTTTTATATTTTTCAATACACTTTCACATATCCCTATACACTTTTCACACATTTCAATACACTTCTTCAACCTTAATGTCTGCCTATTGGGCACATGTTAACATTTTCCTTAAATTAAAAATCAAAATTGGTGAAGAAAATTACACTCACTCCATCTCCAATTTCTTGTCCATTTTTACTATTCATGATGCTTTAAAACATCATTGATATCTTTAAAAAGTATAATATCATATGTACATAATATGAATCTTATTTGATACTTATAACTATTTTAAAACGCATTTGTAAAGATATTTGGAATATGCGAAGGAATCTTTGCTTTGAAAGTCTATCTCATGGCTGATACGACATAGGTTCACTCTTCGGCTTTCGGTACCACTATGCTTCTATGAAATAAAAAAAAATTAAAAATTAAAACCGTCAAAAAAACATTATACTACCTCGGGAGAATAAAAAATTTGGGAGAGTAGTAGTAAGTTTTTTCATTAAGATATTTTTTAGGAAAAATTTTTTGGTATCGAATGGGTACCACGTGACCATGCCGAACACAATCTTGACCGTCTAAAAGTATTTTGGACAGTCCAGATTGATTCTCTCTCTCTCTCTCTCTCTCTCTCTCTCTCACCCAAACACTCTCCCTCCTCCTTTTCTCTCTCCTCTTTCAAACCGTCGGATTGTGTTTTGGACAAGTGAGATTACAGAGCGGGTACCACGTGGGCAATATCCACCCGACACTGAAAAGATTTCTCATGTTTTTGGGAACCTTGCTACGTGTATAGAGGAAATGCACAGAAAACGTATAGAGCGCTCTCGGGAACTCACTTTTGGGTCCCACACGAGTGATCCGAATCATTCATTATTCTTAGAACATTTTTTCGAAGGGCTCCATAAAATTTTAACTTAATCGGACAGTAAGAAATACTTGAACCAAAGTCTCTTTGTTTCAATAAAAAAAATAACGGTTCACATTACGTGTATAGGATCCAAAAATAGGTGTCCGAGAGTGCTATGTACTTTTTACGTGCATTTCCCTATGTACCGTAGGTTTTTCATTTTTTTAGGGACCAAGGAGCCAAGTGTGTAACAGTGTAAACCCTAGAGTTCACCCGAGGTCATAATCTGGGTCCTTTATCATCAAGGGTCTGACCAAATCAGAATCCCTTCTCTCTCTCTCTCTCTCTCGTGCTCTCGATCACGAACATTTATGCAGATCAAAAAATCAATTCTACGAAGGTATCTCTTTCTCTGTTCTGATGAAAATCCACTCTTTTGTCACTTTCAATTTTATTGTCTGTTTATCTTCGTCGTCACTTGATCAATGATCGCTGTGCTTCTTTAGAGTGCGAGTTAGGGTTTTGTAATCGATTCTAGGTTTTCATTCTAATAGCACTTGTTTTGCTCAAAATGATTTGCACTGTCTCCGATCATATAGTCTGATCTCTACTTTGTTTGATTGTCTCTATCCGTACATGCAATTCGGTTGTTACCATGGCCCTGAAGCCGAATTTGGTTTAGGGTTTTACATACCCTTGCTGTTATCTGTCTTTTTGCGTCTTCTTGATCGGTATATTTACAAGTTTGAAACTTTGAATGCATGATCGTAAAATTGTTCCGAAATGGGAAAAGAAAGCTGTTGTATGGGCGATGTGATGTGCGAAAAAGATCACTATTTTGGGGTTAAAGAAGGATTTCATAGACAAATTGAATAGTTGTAAACAAGATCGTTCGTGATGTGAGTGCCTGGGCCAGCACATTTTTGGTTTGTTTGTATAATGTGGTGTGGTAATTCTTGAGTATCCAAGAATCCTTTGTGCGTTCTCTATTCATTAACTAAGTAAGCACATGTGAAGTAATGTTGCTGCAAGTGTCATCTTCTTGTATTTGTTCAATTTATAGTAGTCCTATCTTATAGTTTTTGAGCATTGTAGTTGCTCCATTTTTTTTTTCTTTGATGCGAGTGAATTCATGTCGTTATAGATGCATGATATAAAATTCGGGTAAGAAGTAATTCATCGAAAAATTAATTGGTTGTAAACATTTTCTTAATGATGGGAATGGTGGATAAATAGGCATTTGTGTTGGATCATTATGGGTGTGTATTGTAAGTTTAAAATGGAGTGGCCAGATACGAAATGACATCGTGCTGTAAATTCACAACTCACAAGACCTGTGTACTCTCACTATCAATCAACTAGGTCAGTATATGCTAGGGATGCTGCTACAAGAAGCATCTTGGTACATCTGTTAACAAAGGACTTTATTTTGATAGCACTCCTATCTCACAGTTTTGGGGTAGTTGTATTTGCACTTTCTATATTTTTGGACGCAATGATTGCAACGTTTCATGTCAATAAGACGTATTGAAAAATTGATGCAATGCGATTGATTAATTTGTTGTGAGCAAGATAATTAAGCATCTGAATGGTTGACCCAGTCGTCATTTAAGTTTAGTCATGTTTTACTTATTTTATAACTTTTTGGGTATTATAGTGAAGTGGCCTGATGTAAAACAACATTATGCTGTAATTTCAGGGGACTTGTGTACATTATCTATTCATGAACTTGGTCAATGTATGACATGGGATGCTTCTGTGTGTCATCTTGTTGCGTCTGTGAAATAGGACATTGTATTGATGGTAGTCCTATCTTTAATATTTTGGGATCTTGAATTTTCTTTCTTTGTTTTTGTATGTAATGATATTACAGGTTTCATGTCACATGTGTAGGAGAAGAAAGGTTTCTTATTGTTAAGTTCCATGTATTCTGATGAATGGGCAAAAATTATCTAAACTGTTTTTCTTGTGGTTTATAAAGTACAAAGAATTTCTTTTCAATGTCTGTTATATCATTCTAGATAAATTGTTATGTCTGTCTCCCGTCTAGTTCTTTTAGTCACATGGGGAAAGCTATGGTTCACAAAGTGTTTACCGTAGCAATATTTTGTTCTTTTTTTTTTTGTATATATTATGTATTTGTATGGTTATGTTACGCTGTGTATACTCTTAAAAAGTAAGTTAACATATTTAGGTTTTGTTGCAAACTTTACGGTTCATGCATTTTTTCTTTCATTCGTTGCTCATTTTTTTGGTTCATTTGTAATGACTTTGTAGTGCTTGTTAGTACAATGGGTGTTACTGTACGCACAAAAATGTTGCAAGTCATTTGGGCAATTTACGAAAATATTTGGTGTTTGTTACGAAAATTTTTGGATGGCTATAAAATATTTGTCACAGGTGTACCATTGGCTTCTCCATATAATTCTCTGCTTTCATACTAACCACTAGGGCGATCCCGCAACCCTGTGCTCCTATAACTGTTTGTCTTTTTTTATTGCTGTTTTTTCTCCTATTTATATTTTGCTTTATTAGACTTTGACATGTTATTGCTGTTTGATTAGCAAGTAAAACTTGGTGAAAGTCAATGGATCGAGGAAAGAGGCCAAATAAGTTTGTGGCCAACAGGAACAATAAGATGTACATGGACCTCAGGGACATCATAAGGGAGCATGCTCTTCCTTTCCTCCCCGCAAAATCACTTTTCAGGGTCCAAGTTGTTTGTAGGGACTGGAAGCTCCAGATCTCAACTCCTTTCTTTGCCCACAATCAGTCACTTTCATACCAGTCTCTCTCAGGCCTCTTCTGCCAGTTGCCTTTTAACCCACCATCATTCATCTCCATCGATCCCAAATCTTGTGGTTTGCCAGACCCATCTCTGGCATTTCTTCCTGAACCTGTGGACATCAGGGCTTCTTCGAACGGGTTAATTTGCTGCCAAGGCCGCACTGGGCTTAAAGCCTACTACATCTGCAACCCTGTTACCAAGCAGTGGAAGACACTTCCTAACTCAAATGCTAATCACGGTCCTGATCCTGCCATTGTTCTTGTCTTTGAACCATCACTGCTCAACTTTGTGGCTGATTACAAGCTGGTTTGTGCTTTCCCATCAGTCGACTTTGATAATGCAACTGAATTTGAGATCTATTCATCCTCTGAAGGAGCTTGGAAAGTTTCTGGAGAGATTTGCTTTGCCAGCAAGAAGCTTGTGCCGAGATCAGGTGTTTGTGTGGATGGTGTTGTTTACTGGCAGTCAAAGGTACATGGCATTGTCGCTTTTGATCTCACAAAAGACAGGTCGCAACTCATCCAAGGGCATTCCGGTGCTACCTTGGGGATGATTAATGGTAAGCTTTGTTCTGCTCATGCAAATGGCCGTTCAATAACTGTGTCTGTGTTGGCCAATGTCTACTCAAACACGATGCAAATGCACAGCAATGCCAGGACATGGAAAGAGAAAACTCGTTTCTGTATAGACAATTCAGTGTCTGCTGGATCTGCTTATGAGCAGGTGGCAGTGCTCTCGGTCGGCTGCAATGTGGTGTTGGTTCAAATTGGAAAGACAATCCTTTCTTATAACTTGAATACTAAACGAACTAAAACTGTGTGCAGCGCTGCTGAATCTGATATCAGGTGCGTATCTTATGTGAACAGTCTCGTCTATATCTAGGTAGCTCTTTGCTTATTTGTGTATGTAGTCATTGGAGTGCTTTCTAGTTGGAACTGCGGGTAATAATTAATATCCAGGCTTCAGATGGATGGTTAAAACTCTTTCGGCTTATAGATACAGGGAATGTTGTTTGACTATGTGTAATTCACTTCTATTTGTGGTTTATGAAAGCAGTTATGATTGATGCATTGTCTAGTCCAGTGGCACTGAAATAATTCGTGACGTCTTTGATTTTGTACTAAAGTAGAAAAATACTGGAGTAAAAGACTAGGTCAAGTGTAACTATAACCTAATTCAGTTGCCCCTACCCTGTTGAGGATTAAAATTGTGGTTGTTTCCATGCATGCTTGCTTTGGTAGAAATATTCTTCGCCCAACCTTCATGGTGTCCGTTAAATTTGCGAGCTGGTCCCATATCAAATTATTAAAGTTCGGTTGTTGTGTCCTTGTTTTTATATATCATATTTTGGGTGTTTGTTAAATCCATGGGCTTACTTGTATCTACTGACCTCTCTTGCATTATGGGATCCATACATTGGAGGGGAGTATGTTGATACAACCCTGACGGATGTGGATTTAGGATCCCTATAGCAGTTGATCGAAACCCCTTTCGCATTTTACTCCCTTAGTGGTAAATCCTGCCGCCAGTGAATTCTAAAGCCTTTGCAATAGAATATTTACTGGTACCGTTGAACTTGGCATATGCTATACCTTTCCTCTTCTAGTACGTGTTTTCCTTGTAAAAAGACAGAAGTATGATGTTGGCAAGCTACTTTAGCATATCGGCCAGGCGAACACACTTTGGTTGGTTTTCTGGCCTGAGATTTGCCCCATGGCTTATTGTGGATCCTAGGTTAATCTACCAGTTTTGTCTTACTCGTGGGTAAAAAGTACTCGGTGGTGAACCTTGCAGCCTCCAGGAAAAGGCTATCAACCTTCTCGTAGGAGTCCAAACGATGTTGCAAGGAGAAACCCAAAGGCCGAAAGCCAATTTATCTGAAACAAATTGAGAAATGTGAGTTCGGAACTTGAATTTGTAAGTGGTTCTTTTGAGAGAACATAAAAGCAAAAGAAAATTAGTAGAAACAAGAGAGGAAAGAAAACATATTTTTACCAAATGCCAATTTCCATGCTGAAGTCAAGATTTGGCATCAAGAATGACAAAACTCTCTCCAACCTTGTGCAAAAATTCAATGTCATATTGTGACAAAGTTAATGCTTCTGTGCCAAATATGCCACAGCATTTTCATAAAGTGAGAAAGGTGTCATTTTTTGAGAAATAAGTAAATTACCCTGAAGTCAGCTAAAACATAGCTTTGGGGCTACTATTTTTAACACTATAGGTGGATTTTATCTCCTAGGAATTGAGTTTTTTTTTTTTTTTTTGAATGAAAAAAAAAGGGTGCTCTAGTGGAGAGTTCATAACACCGTTAGGCAAGCGCCCTGGGGAATTCAGTTGCTGGCCCAATTTAACCCAACCCAAAGGAAGGGACCTAGCTACCGGGAACCAGCAGTGTTTATCATAACCCCAGGCAAAGGCCCAAGAGTTGAGTCGGGTCCACATCATTTGATGGATAAGGTCCATCTGAAACCAAGACTACCGTGTTCCACTAACAAAAAATAATTTTTTATTTTTTTTTCTAAAATCAAGACGGGTTATTTTCTTCCAATACATCACATAAAAAATCATTGAAAATTAGTTTATTCCAAAAAGGACTTTGCTATGGGTACAGAGGTTTTCGTACAGAAAATGTACCAAGCCCTCTCGAGAGCTCACTTTTCGGTCTCACACGAGTGATCCAAACTGTTCATTATTCTTAGAACATTTTTCAAAGGGCCCCACAAAATTTCAGCTCAATCGGACGATTAAAAGTGTTTGAACCAAAGTTTCACCATTTCAAACAAAAATTCGGAAAAATATTCTAAGAATAATGAACTGTTTGGATCATTCGTGTGAGACTCAAAAGTGGGGCCCCGAGAGAACTTGGTACATTTTCTGTGTGAAAACTTCTGTACCAATAGGTTTATCAATTCTAAAAAACATCCTTAGTGGAACACTCCCTAAGTGGAATCTCGACTTGTTGCTTATATATGCAGAATTCCAGCGTCAGACCAAAAAAAATACCGTGTTCTACCAGAAATATCCTGGGATCTTTATGCAACACTTGGGATCGCTTTTTGTTGTGCTTTTTCAATGCTAAATTAATACAATAATGATTCTGGATTTGTTATCAAACCAGTTCGAGAAAGAAAAAGAAAAAAAAACACCCGCGTGTACCTCAATTTGATTGCGCTCCGAGCTCACTACGTTGTGTGGTCAATTGTATTGCGCCTTAGTCGCACTTAAAACTGCTCCCCGACCATTTTTGATTCTGGCTCATTTGGACTTCACTTTAGCCAAACTTTTCCGAGGGAAGTGATTTTGGCACTTTCCAAATTAATTTTGGCCCCACCCTTTGCAAAAGCCAAAATTAACCAATACCTATATGAACTTGATTTTGGGATTTCCTTTTCGGAGTGCCATGATCAATTTCCACTTTTTAAGGCTCTAAATAATCTCAAATTTTGAGCAATTGGCTTCAGAAAGCTACAAGCACCGAAACTTACAAGATTATACTTAATGATTATATATACTTAAAAAATAACGCAGCAACTGCAGTTAAACGGTCTAAATTTTGTACATTTGCTCCTTATAAGTCACATTAATCCACCCAATTTTTTCTCCCCAATTATAACTCTCTTTATACACCTAGAATATTTGAGCTTTATGTTAATAGGCTCCCAAGTCCCAAGTCAAAATAATTTTTGGATTTCGTGTCCAAAACTGTTTCCTTTTTTATTATTATTATTATAGTGTCTAACCCATTTGTGCACCCCAAATGCATACCACCGTGCTGTGGCAATGGGTTTCTCCTCATATATCATATCAGGGTAGTGTGCATTTTGGGTGCACAAGTGGTGTATCCATAGCATTATTGTTTCAAAATTTGATACTTCTTTTTTTCTTTAACAGGGTAACAACAACATCAACGTCTGGCCGCCGGACATCCTGGGGACTAACGTGCCGGTGGCGCCTAACAACGGGATGTGGGTCAAGACGAAGCCGACAGAGCAATAACTCTGTTAATCAAAATTAACGGCCGCGTGAAGTGGAAGGTCGTACCAGTTACCACCGGTGATTACCATCTAATCTGGCATTAATCACGTTCGGTAGCCATAGCATGGGCATCCCCGTCGGAGACACCGCCATTAAGTACCAGTTGGTCCAGAGTTGCAACGTCAGCGTGTGAAGTGGTGGTTGAGGACCGAGCAACGAAGTTAAAAGCATTGTTTCTCTTGATCTCTTTAGATGTACTTATTTAATGTCATGGCACCGTTCTCGGTGGTGGACGCAGAATTTGAGTCAAGCAGGGCTAAATCACGTGTAAACTAACTACTAATACAATGGTTAATTACAAAAAAAAAAAAAGAAAAGAAAAAAGAATAACATGGTAAACTAACTACTAATAACATGCTCTTCTTTTCTTTTCTTTTCTTTTTTTGTATATATGTCAGCGAAAGTTTTATAACTTTAAATGATTAAAGGCTCAAGGGCACACTGGCCACCCGAGAACTAACTCAAAAGGGTAGCAAGAAGCCAACCCAATAGAAACAACTAACGGGCCAAAGCCCTCAACACCCAATTGGCCAAAGCCCAACACCCAAAAACACCCAAAATCCTAAAACACCATAAAATACCCTAAACCTAACATCCCAAACCTGCCGCCGTCCCAAGAGACCAAGCATCGCCTCCCAACAACGTCGCCAAACCAGGCACTGCACCTCTGGAACGGAGAACTAGCCGAACCATAGCCTAGCAACCAACCTCCTGGAAAGACGCCAACGAAGAAGACGCCGAAAACCCAAAAGCCCCTCACAGCCTTCATTACCCAGAAAACAAACCACAAGCAGCAACCAGAACGCCCATCGCTTGGAAAAAACTACTATAAAAATAAAAAAATTGTAGTTTGTGGATTTGATTCCTTCCAACTTAGTGTCCTTCTCCAGATAGAAGCAAATTGTAGTTGTTCAATAGCTGGATTGATCTATGATTAGCTTTAATCTTTTCCTGTCTAGCGGTAGACTGATTAAGTGTTTTTGACATACTTTTGCGGTTTGTGAAATTCTATTCTATTCTCATTGTCGTAGAGTAAGTTGCTAGCGTATTTTGGGTTCCTGATAATGTCCCTTCTATGAGGCCAATATAGAAGTGTCAACTCAATCGACAGCTGGACAAAGAGCAACTCTTAAGAGTACAAGGCCTTGTTCGGATCTAAACTCAAGAGTAGTTTTTTGTTCTAAAAAAAAGACCTTTGTGATCGGTTTTGGACCCAAAAAGTAGTATGTGGGTCCCATTTTGCAGAGAGAGAAACATAATTGGTTTTGCATTGGGGCCCACTGCCCATTTTTCCAAATTTTGCACAGAGAGAGAGTTTGCACTGGGGGGCCCACTGCCCATTTTCCAAATTTTGCACAGAGAGAGTTTGCACTGGGGGGCCCACTGCCCATTTTTCCAAATTTCGCAGAGAGAGAGAGAGAGAGAGAGAGTTTGCACTGGAGGGGCCCACTACCCATTTTTCCACCGACAGCTGCGTAGGTTTTGCAGACTTGGAAAAGTTTTGTAAGGGATTATTTTTGAAAAGTTTTGTAAAAGTAATCCGAACAAGGCCTAAATTCCGCAAGCAGCTCTTCAACAGACATAAAGGAGAAACAGCTGACAATTTCAAGTAACGAATTGATGGTTTTTTTTGGGGGAATGGAACTGATTATACTAGGCTGTGTAAGGACTAAGTTTCAAATTCCTTTGTTTTGACAATTTCGTTTGATAAAACACACATTTATATTGAGTTGTAATTTTATTATTTAGAGTGTCTGTTTACGTGTGGAAGCAAAATCAATATGTAATTCTTTTTATTGCGGTCATTATTTTGATGTAATTCAAGAAACTTACTCAAACAACGTATGAACTACACATCAAGCAAATGGGCTGCCTTTATTAACTTGCTCGAGCAACTCCGAACCTACTCAAGCACATTTTGAAGCTTATAAATATAATGTTGGCTAGGGTTTTGTGTAGACAACTTGACCACCACTCATATTTTCCACCTCCAAACATCTATGGCAGCTAGGGTTTGTGAATCTCGAAGAACTTCAAAGATTGATTGATTCTCTAAGCCAACAAATATTCTTCGAGAGGATTTTATATCAACATCATCATTCTTTAGGTTAAGCCATTTCGTAGAGGTTCGAAGGCAAAGGATTGAAAGGCTTGTGTGATTCAAGGCATTGGCGATCAAGATCATTGGGTGCGGTGTACGTGTGACTCGGCAGATGATACTTAGAACATTGTGAGGATTTACTTCGTTTGGATTATATCTGTAATTACACAATGATTATAGTGGTTTGATTCATTCCCGTGGTTTTTACCCATTCAAGGGTTTTCCACATATATTGTGCGTTCATTTGTTTGATTGTTTGTGTGATTTATGCTAGGTAACTTATTGATTCACATTCATACTATTAGGGTTGTTTATTTAACAGATTATTAAGGAACCCTGATTTTTCAATTAGTATCAGAGCGAGCTGCTCCTTCCGTTACGATTTATTTTCCTAGAGCAGATCCATCATGAGTATGAACATGAATCACGTGTCTAGAAATTTGCCTATACTTTATGCTGATAATTTTGATTAATGGAAATCTAGAATAAAGGCTATAATGAGATCATTCGGTGAAGGAATTTGGGACTCATGTGTTGTGGGGGCACACTCGGCCCATGAAACTATAGAGGACAAACAGGTTAAAAAATCTCAATCTGAGTTATCAGTCGCTGAAAAAATATTACTTCAGGCTAACAATTGTGCACTTGATATTTTATTTTCTGGTGTTGATATTAATGAGCACAAGAAAATAGCTAACTGTGAAATAGCGAAAGAAGCATAGGACATTTTGGTTACTTGTCACAGGGGACAGACGTGGTTAAGCAATCTAAGCTACAAAGGCTTACTACGGAGTTTGAGACCATCAGAATGCAAGAGGAGGAGGCATTCAATCAATTTTACTCCAAGCTCATCGCCATCGTCAATAGCTGCGAGAACTTGGGTGAGCCAATTCCTTCCTTTCATATTATTAAGAAAATTTTACATTCCTTACCTCCTAGATTTAAAACTCAAGTAACTATGTTGGAAGGTAAGAGAAAATTAAAAGAAAAATCTGTTCAAGAAATAGTTAGGATTCTCCAAACTTATGAGGTTGATCTATTGCAATCTGAACCTGTTCAGCCTAAAGTAAAACGTTCTGAGACTTCTATTGCTTTTAAAAGTACTGAAAAAAATAAAAAAAGGTTTAGATATTGATAGCAACGTCGATTTTGAAGAGATTAAAGTTTTTTTCAAACAATTTAAAAATATTATGAAAAAGAAAAATGATAAAGAAAAAGGAGAATTTTCTATAAAAAAAAAATTAAAATGAGAGAAAATGACCACCTGAGGGACCACAATATTTCGAGTGTCATGATTTTGGTCATTATGCCCTAGATTGTGCTAACAAAAAGAAAAAAAAAGTTTTTATTGTTCAAACATGGGATGATAGCGATTTTGATTAATCGAATGAAGAACAGGACGTCAACGAAAATAATGATAGAAATTTTTTGGCTTTTGGAGTTTCCTTAAATCCTCAGGGTCTTTCCGAATCGAGTGGTTCTGAGACAGATAATCATGAGGCGGAAAGCTGTGATGACATGGATGAGATCAAAGAGGAGTACAATAAACTTCATGTTTTTAGTAGAAAATTGATGAAGGTGAATGATAAGCTTTCTAATAAGGTCAAGAGTTTAGAAGCTACTTGGAATGAACGCACTCAAGAGAGGGATGAGAAAAATAAAGAAATTGAGCTCCTTCTTGAGAAAGGTAAGGCCTTAACTAGTGCGAAATTTAAGGAGAAATTAGAAAATGAAACAAAGACGGGGACCCAATTATTGAATCATATTCTTTCCATCCTAGCGATTGTTCAGGGCTTGGTTATCATGCGACATCTTCAACTCCGCCAATTGGAAAAGAAGGGATTAATCATAAAGATAAGAAGAAAAATGCTAATGGCGTACAAAACAACCTCAATTCTCCCACGCCAAAGACGCAAACGACAACAATGGCAAACGGACATCCCAAACGCAATGAGGTAAAAACTAAAGTTATTAATAATGCTAAGTCTCAAGTGTTTACTCCTGTTGTTAAATTTGTACCTAATTATTATTTTTGTGGTATGATTGGCCATATTAGACTGCACTGTAGGAAGATGCATGAGTCATACACTTCACATCCACATGTAGCTCGTCCTTATGGTCATAATATTTTTGTGCCCATGTGTCATTATTGTGGAATTAGAGACCAAATCCGTCCTTACTGTTTTTCTCTCCAAGGCTATCATAGGACTTCTCCCCGTTACCATAACATGGATAATCATAGAGAGTATTTTCAAAGGATTGGACAAAGAACCCATTCGCATGCTAATTATACTACAAGAAATCCAACACCCATAACTACTAAAAAGACTAGTGTTGAAAAGGAAAACCTAGATAGATTTGGGTTCGTAAAAGTAAGTTGGTCTTTGCAGTTGATGATGACCTTGACTCTCTAGATGACTGCAGTTCATTTGGAGAGGTAGGCCTTGCCTTTTAAGGCTAGGCAGTGGTTCCATAATCTAGGTTTTTATTTGATCTTGCATATCTTAATACCTAGATTTATGGACTTTTAGAGTTTGTTTCATAGTTGTCTTCTTTTTATTTTCTTTGAGTTATTATATCAAAAAAAATTCAAAAATTTTATGTCTATTTATCAGTTGTTATGTGGATTGACCATGATAGTCTTCAGTGCGTAGTTGCATATCATCGGCTTTTATGAACATGTTCTTCCGTAATTTTTTTTTATTGCACTTCTTTATGGTATTCTCCCTGCAAGGACATTTGAATGCCAATACCCATGAGTATCTGACATTCTGTACACTTATTCATGGCTATTATGGATGATTGACAGTTAAGGGTCTTGTTCTCATAAACTTGGTCTGTATTTTGAGATTTCTTTTTGAAATTGACCCGTGGTTAGAATTCCAAATGTGATGTTGAAATCCATCCACCACCAATTGTTTTTTGTCTCCATCTCCCCCTCCAAAATTGTGAGAATGAATGACTTGAGGAAAGGGCTACCTATAGGACAAAAATCCTAGTAGTGTGAAAACCGCTGATGATAGTGCAAAATACAATAAATAAAAAAATTCCATCAGTGAGGTTATATAAAAAAAAAATGAGAATTTATGGAAAATGTGGTATTAGTATTGGACCATTTGCTTAGTAACCGGTTGCATTCAGCTCTATCCAGTCCGGACAATCACGTCAAACGGCGATTGGGGTAAAAGAGAATACTTTGTAAAAAGAATTAAAAAAAATAGAGGTTGAGGGGGAGCTCCGCAAGTACTTATCAATAAAAAATCATTGAGGACCTAGCTTGGTTTGACTTCTTGAGTGGGAGTCATCTTGATACTCCTATTGTTCATGAGAATATGGGTCCTAAATTGAGCTAACCTTATATCTAAGTCATGGATGCACACGCACACACTTTCCTCACATGTCGTTGATCATGGCGTGTTGTATTTCTTCTGCCTTGCATGGTCTTATATCATCAAGTTGTGTCTTAAAGTATAGACGTCTTGTTCATATCTCATCTCATGATATAATACTTGCGCTAAAACATTCTCATGTTCGTATCTTCAAAAAAAAAAAAAACTTTTAGTATTTAGTTTCATTATGTTTTATTGAGTTTCACATGTTTTTCATTCTTTATTTCACTTTTGAATTTAGGCGTCATATTTTCTATGCTAATTTCCGCGCTCTGTTTTATAATTTTTTTTATTTGGAAACTTCTCTTCGTCTTAAATTGTTCACATTTATTGCTTTATTATTTATCCTATTTGCCCTTTGTCATTCCATGTCAAAAAGGGGGAGAATGATGAAAGGGAGAGTAGGTTGATTGTTATTCTAATATGTTTGGATGTTGAGTTTCGTTTGCAGGCTCTCTACAACTCGTTCACATAGGATAGATTGCCTTTGTAATGTGTTTTGCAATAGAAGTGCCAAAGGGGGAGATTGTAAGGACTAAGTTTCGGATTCCTTTATTTTGGCAATTTCGTTTGACAAAACACACATTTACATTGAGTTGTAATTTTATTATTTAGAGTGTCTGTTTACGTGTGGAAGCAAAATTAATATGTAATTCTTTTTATTGCAGTCATTAATTTGATGTAATTCAAGAAACTTGCTCAAGCAACGTACGAGCTACACATCAAGCAAATGGGCTGCCTTTAGTAACTTGCTCGAGCAACTCCGAACCTACTCAAGCACATTTTAAAGCTTATAAATATAGTGTTGGCTAGGGTTTTGTGTAGACAACTTGGCCAACACTCATATTTTCCACCTCCAAACATCTGTGGTGGCTAGGGTTTGTGAATCTTGAAGAACTTCAAAGATTGATTGATTTTCTAAGCCAACAAATAATCTTCGAGGGGATTTTACATCAACATCATCGTTCTTTAGGTTAAACCCTTTTGTAAAGTTCAAAAGGAAAAGGATTGGAAGGCTTGTGCGATTCAAGGCATTGGCGATCAAGATCACTGGGTGCGGTGTACGTGTGACTTGGCAAGTGTACTTAGAACGTCGTGAGGATTTACTTTGTTTGGATAGGTATATCTGTAACTGCACAACGATTATAGTGATTTGATTCCTTCCCGTGGTTTTTATCCATTCAGGGGTTTTCCACGTATATCGTGCGTTCATCTGTTTGATTGTTTGTGTGATTTGTGCTGGGTAACTTATTGATTCACATTCATACTATTAGGGTTGTTTATTGAATAGATTATTAAGGAACCCTGATTTTTCAGGCTAAATTTGTAGAGTACGACGAAGCGGAACAAACAAAATCTTTTATTGTATATGCTAACTCTTGTACATACACTCCGCACTCACTTCAACAGTCACATGAAGATACATATGACTCTCCTTTGACACTTACAATATCTAGACACACTATTTGTGCTCACTCATTAGGTGGTCTCTCCCCCACTTGGGTACTCTCCCACCCAAGGAGTGTTTTCTTCACCACCAAGGTGGTACTTGCTCACCACACCTCACAAATAAGGCCTTCCCCCCTTTATCTAGATGTGTACAACTTTCTTCAACATTCTAGAATACTCTTGGCTCATTCCTTCTTTAATGTTTTAGAAAACTCCACACCGGTCCATAGTCTTTTTGATCTTTCCGGAGTCTTCTAGCATCTTCAAGCTTCTTTAATATTCTAGAATGTTCCAAGACATTCTAGATCCTTCTAGTACTCTCCACAAAGTTCTAGAATATTCTAGGACATTCTTGACTTCTCCAGAATATTCTAGAACATTCTAGAATCTTCTTGAACTATGGAGAGTAAGTGTTGACTCTCAACACTCCCCTCAACACTGACTCTCTATCTTGTGCTTTGACAAACTCTTCTTGCTTTCTCCTATACGATCATTAACCGTGTTTTCTTTTGTTGTTTCTTGATGGTAATACGATATCAGTCCTAACCGCTCTTCGTGCCGGTCCTTGAACGACTAGGTGTTGATATCACTCTTTAAACCACAAGATTGTTGCAGATAGTCTTGATCATTTATCATGTCAGTGCCAGAACAATCTCAATGACCTTTCACAATCCCATCAGAAACTCCATGCTTCTGCTGCACAACTCTGATCGTGCCTCCATGAACGGTGCATAACGAAACGAGCTTCGCAATCCTGAACAACATTCTATAGTCTCTCTAACAACGTCTTCAAACACAATCCCCGACTGTGACACCCTCCACAGTCTCCAACTGACCTCACTAAACACGGCTTCCCCATCACACTCCCATAGTCCCCTACTGTGGCCTTACCGACAGTCCCTAGCCATCACACTCTTCACAGATTCCCACTGTGATTCTGAGAATGATGTCTTGGCATAAACTTCCGGATTGCCTTGATTGAACTCAACCTCTTTTAATCGTCCTTTACCAAACCATCACGCCTCCATAGTCGACATCTTTGGCGGCTTCACTTTAGGTAGCTTCAAACCTACAACATGTAGCCCTGTCCATTGGACTCCCGGACTTTAACTCAACCTCACAGCGTGAACTTCTTGGCCGGACCTGCCAAACACTCGATCTGCTCATCGCTAAACTGCTCTTTATTTCCCAAGGTTTGTACCCGCTCTGATACCACATGTAGAGTACGACGCAGTAGAACAAACAAAATCTTTTATTGTATATGCTAACTCTTATACATACACTCCGCACTCACTTCAATAGTCACATGAAGATACATATGACTCTCATTTGACACTTACAATATCTAGACACACTCTACTCATTCATTAGGTGGTCTCTCCCCCACTTGGGTACTCTCCCACCCAATGAGTGTTTTCTTCACCACCAAGGTGGTACTTGCTCACCGCATCTCACAAATGAGGCCTTCCCCCCTTTATATAGATGTGTACAACATTCTTCAACATTCTAGAATACTCTTGGTTCATTCCTTCTTTAATGTTTTAGAAAACTCCACACCGGTCCATAGTCTTCTTGATCCTTCCGGAGTCTTCTAGCATCTTCAAGCTTCTTTAATATTCTAGAATGTTCTAGGACATTCTAGATCCTTCTAGAACTCTCGACAAAGTTCTAGAATATTCTTGGACATTCTCGACTTCTCCAGAATATTCTAGAACATTCTAGAATCTTCTTGAACTATGGAGAGTAAGTGTTAACTCTCAACAGGATTTTGGTGGAGCCCAATAGTCGAAATCCTTGGTGATTGGGCCTACTGTGAAGAAGTCAATTAATGAGGCTATTTAGAAAATGGAAAGGAGGTTGACTAGACGGAAATGATTTGGATACACCACCCAAGTGTACCCCAAATGCACCCCACCTCATCGGGGTTGTCCAAACGCTTTTTTTGACATTTCAGATTTAAAGTGCTCTATTACCGCTAAAAGAGCTCTATTACCATATATAGCCCCCCAGAAAAAATCCTGGCTTCGTCGCTGGACTTACGCGAAAAATTCAATTTCCTAATGTTGAACTAATAGTCCAACATCATCGTACCTCTCCTAGTGTGAAGAATTCTGCATTGAGCTACCACTCATAAAATTTGCACCTATTTTTTTGTTCCCTGATAGCTGAATCAGCACTCAAAACTCTTGTGTCTAAGGGTAGTCGGGCTTAGCTTCATGTTTGATTGAATCTCTTAGCTTTTTTGTTTTCACCCATTTCAATTTCTCTTTCACACTATTTAGTACCTACTACCCAGGCCTGACCCTGTATTTCGCGAGGCCCCGGCCTATTCTCAATTTGAGACCGTTCATATATATATATAATTTTTTATATTTTTTTTTTCTACGAGACGGGGCCCCAAAAATCGGGGGCCCCAGGCCTGGGCCGGGCCTGCTACTACCTAAGCGACGAAAATGTAGGTAACAACGTTCAAGTACTAATTGTGCAACAGAACCACGTTTAAAGAATACATACATCTCTTGGCAGGTTCAATTCAAACTACTGCTTTTGCACAATGATTCTGGCGAAGGTTGTGCTTGCATTCGAGCACCAGGGCACGTATCGCAAATTATGGTATTTATGTTTTGAAATCTAGCGTTCGTTGAATCACTTTCACTTTGTTTAGATGAGGGTTTTGACAAATATTTTGTGAGGTAGTTTTTTGATGGGTTTTTGAAAAAAGTAATAATTAGAGAGATGTATAGTAATTGAGAGAGATAGAAAGAGAAATGAGAATAATGATTGGAGATAGGGATATGAGTAGAGAGAGAAATATGATTAATGATTGGAGATAGGGATATGAGTAGAGAGATAAATATGATTAATGATTGGAGATATGATAGATAGAGAAATAATTTTTTTGAAATTTTTTTTGGAAATGTGAAGTGAACACTGTGTTTGTCTAGGAGGAAGGGACTTCGATTATTTTTTCCTAGCTCGATGATGAATCTATGTGTCTGTGCAACCTGGTTCTTTCCTATTGATTTCTTATTTGCTGAAGGAAAATGGTTATCCCGCATGTAGAATTGAGGCTTCCTCTTTTTCAGGGCACACCTCGTTTGCTTCTTCAAATCAAGGGTTGAGTTTGTCTTGTTCCACCCTTGTATGGATGTTGCCTAATGGCAGAAAAAACTGAGGCAAACCAATGGATTTGGTTTGTTAGGAAATTAATTTTGTTTGTTTGTTTAGAATTCATTTTGGTTATGCGAATAATGGTTAAGCTGAAATGCAAGTATAGTGAGGCGTAGCTTTGTGCTCTTTTCTTCTGGGTTTCTTTCGAAGCATTGAGATGACAATGGTCACTAGTTAAACAGTACCCTTCATCGTGATGTTCCTTGTTTAGATTGTGGATAGGTTAGTCATGTGTTTGGGTTGCTTGTGGATCAAATTGAAGAAGATTAAACCCGTTTCGAAAGGAAACGGGTCGGATCTGGAGTCTGCAGAGGGGGTAGTTCCCCATGGTTCTTGTTCAGATCCCAATGTGCAATGAAAAGAAGGTAGAGTTTTTTAATACCCTTTTGATTATTTTTTTTTTTATGTTTTTCAAAAATACCCTTTTGCTTAGTTGGTGGTGTACTATTTGCTTAGTTTTTTGAATACCCATATGCTTCTTTTCAAGAACTACGAGTTTGTTGCCATTTTCGACGCCGATTTCCAAGCCATGCTTGATTTCCTTCACAAAAAAGTTCCCCATTTCTAGGTATTATATGATTCTTCTAGGTTGTTTGTGTTACATTTTTGTTATATTATTAGTCAATAATTTGAAATTGGGCAACTCTGCTACTTGTTTATACTATAATTTCTCTGTCACATTTCAAGGTATTGAATCTTTTAAGTTTTAGACTTACATTGATTGGACTATATTTTCTTCCGACTGTTCTCAACTCAAATGTGACTGAGTAACTTGGCTACTCATTCAAGTACAAGTTCTTTGCAATACTGGAATTTGAACCAATCTTCCTCTTGGGCAAACATTGCAGGATAATGATGAACTAGGGCTAGTGCAAGCAAGGAATTTGAACCAATCTTCCTCTTGGATATTTTAGTACTTATTTTTTGAATGAAGGTTAAATCAAACACTTTTACTGCTTTTGGTGTAGATTGTGGCGCGCCGTAAAGCAACTTGATCGTAATGGATTGCAAGGGAACAAGGAATTCCTTGTTGAAGTGCTGATGTTGAGTTCGCTTCATCATCCTAACCTCGTTAATCTTGTTGGTTATTGTGTTGATGGAGATCAAAGACTTCTGGTTTATGAGTACATGCCTCTAGGATCTTTAGAGAACCATCTTCATGGTATGTGTAATATACTTATATCTTCTGTCATCTCTTTAGTTCTTTATATGATTCATGTAGAAACATGATTAAGTAAACCGTAAATGACACAATTTAAAAAGGCACAGCATGACACACGATTAAGTAAACGCGCTGGCACGGCATAACACGATAAAAAGGCACAACACGGCATAAAAAAAGAAAGGCATAGCACAACACAATTAAGTCAATGGGCCGGCACGGCACGGACCGATTAATTAATCAGGCACGGCACGACACAACATGAAACATGGTTGTCATGGCACGCCACCAATGGCGGCTCCAAGAACTTTTAACAGTGTTAGAAATTATCTTTAACTCTACTAGCTTACCCAATCAATCGTATCTTCACAAAATTTCATATACTAGTGTGTATAATGTGACCTCAAAAATACAAAAAATACGTAAAACGTTATAGTTGTTTTCAGTTTTTTTATATTTTTACCAAAGCAAAATCAAACGGGAGCATAAATATACTTATTTTTTTAGGAAATTATGTAGTGAATACATTTGCATGGATCTTTATAAACATATGTTTTTATTTTTGGATTGTCTGCTCTAAGAAAAACTACACCACATTTTCTTATATGTTGTGCCGCTTATGATTGGGCTATAATGGGATGTAATATAGGTTGTTCAAAGTAGACTGATTTGTTGGTGGGTGTTCATTTAATTTTGCACTGGGTGTTCATTCATATTTTGGTTGGGTGTTCAAAACATGAACTAACCTAAAATTTGTACAAATTTTTACATGTATTATTAGTACAATTTTTTTTTAAGGTGGTCATGTGACCATCCATCCCATAGGGTGGAACCGCCAGTGCACACCACACCACGATAAAGTAAATGGGCTCAGCACAGCACGGCACACCACAAAGTATGGTTGTCACGGCACGCCATGGCACGATGAAGTAAATGGGCATAGTACAGCACGAAGCACGGTTGTCACGGCACGTCATGGCACGATGAAGTAAATGAGCACGGCACGACACGACACGAAACGAAGCACGATTGGCACGGAAGTTAAGTGGCACGGCACGGCACGACAAACATGTTTGACACCTCTGGTCCAGGTGATAGAAATTTCACGATTTATACATACCTCATACTTGGTCAAACGTTAACTAAAACGTTAACGGTTAGCAAATTCCCGCCGCCTCGGCGGTAAGTGCAACCTCTGACCTCCCAGTCTTCCTCGCCAATCGATCCCTCTTGCTACCACCTCATAAAGATTTCATAAAGAAACCAAATAACAATGGATAACTGAAGGTTCCTCCAACGATTTTTATGGCCGCCATTAAACCGAAAGTTGCCATTGCTCTCTATCTCTCTATGTCTTCTACTCTCTCTCTCTCTCTCTCTATAGACGTTAGTTTTTTTTTTTTTGGGAAAAGGGTTACCGTGTCTGTGGCTACGTCTAGGGATGAATCTCACTCAATATAAGGGTTGGGTCGTGGAGCCCTATTAACCGAAAACGTTGAAGGCAGACATTGAGTTTTATTCTGACCTGTCGTCTCTAGACGATATTGACCTCGACCTTCACTTAAACGTTAAAATGAATGTCCTCTTGCTCATTCCGCCCACCGCCCCAGCAACAGGAGATGCGACAAGAGATGCACTTGGCCACTGATTTTGCGACGGACTTCACTATGTATTTCGCTACTAACGCAGCAACACTGCCACAAGCACCCAACACTCTCTCTCTCTCTCTCTCTCTCTCTCTCTCTCTCTCTCTCTCTCTCTCTCTCTCTCTCCCAAATATTTGAATGTTTGAATGTCTGTGTATCCAACTCAATGTCTGTACCACGAACCTTTATAGGCGAATGAGTTTTTTTTTCCAGCATTCTATAATTGAACACCACGTCTATGGATGAATCTCACTCAATAAGGGCTGGTCGCAGAGCCCTGTTCACTCTAGGTATCGAAAATGGCATTGGTCTATGACATGGCGTTGCCGAAGATCGTTTTGGCAACGCCATGGCACAGTACGCTGGCATTTTTGAGTTCTGACCAGGGATATGGTCGACCTTCCATCCCAATTAAAAATAGCTCTGTTCACCGAAACACATCTCCCACTTCGAGTATCGAAAATAGTGGCGATCTATGCCATTATGTTGCCGATGATCGTATCTGCAACGCCATGGCACAGCCCGCTGGCATTTTTGAGTTACGACCAAGGAAATCGAAAAAAAACTTGTCGTTCGTTTAGTCGACATGGACTCGAACCTTGACCTTTCCTTCTTGTACATTATCTCCACCCCAGCAACGGTAAATGTACCGCGTTGCCTTCATGGTCACCCCCGCCACAGCCTTGGTGGTTGTGATGAATTGCATAAAACAAGCCATATTCTCTCTATCTCTCTCTGTTTCCCCTGAGAAACTTGGATTTTGAGGAAAATCTAAGAAATGTATGAGCAAAATGAGAAGATATCTATTCTTTCGTTACGTAAAGTTGATCTATTTATACAAACGGACAAGCCAATGGACTCAGTGGACTTAATAAGAAAGTTAACTACACAACCCTAAAACTCACTGGACTTAAAGGAGAACGTGACGGAACATAACAAAAATACACAAGCCTATACAAAAATACTTCTAATGATCTTGCTTAACAGATTTCCCTCAAAATCCAAAAACCTTAATAACGGCTGGTCGTGGAGCCCTATTCACCGAAACGCATCTCCCACTCCGGGTATTGAAAATGGGGCACGACACGAAGCACGGTTGTCACGGCACATCATGGCACGATGAAGTAAATGGCATGGCACGACACGACACAAAACACGATTGACATGGAAGTTGAGTGGCACAACACGGCCCGGTACGGCAAACAGGTTTGACACCCCTATCTAGGTGATAGAAATATCACGATTTATACATGCCTCATACTTGGTCAAACATTGAGTTTTTTTCTGACCTGTCGTCTCTAGACGACATTGACGTCGACTTTCACTTGAGCATTAAAACGCCTGCCCTCTTTCACGTGAACATTCACATGCCTTGCTTCATGCACATTCTTCCTAGCCCAGCACCGATAAATGTACTTGGTGACGGACATGGCAATGGACAAGCCAATGGACTTAGTGGACTTAACAAGAAAGTTGACTACACAACCCTAAGACTCACTGGACTTAACAGCAAACATAACAGAAATACACAAGCCTATACAAAAATACATTCTAATGACCTTGCTTACCAGATTTCCCTCAAAATCCAGAAACCTTTATAAAGGTTGGTTGCGAATCCCTATTCATCGAAACGCATCTCCCACTCTAGGTATCGAAAATGGGGCACGACACGAAGAACGGTTATCACGGCACGTCATGGCACAATGAAGTAAATGGCACGGCATGAAGCACGATTGACACGGAAGTTGAGTGGCACGGCACGACAAACACGTTTGACACATCTATCCAGGTGATAGAAATTTCATGATTTATGCATAGCTCATTCCTGGTCAAACATTGAGTTTTTTTATGACATGTTGTCTCTAGACGACATTGACCTTGACTTTCATTTGAACATTAAAACATATGCCATCTTTCACGTGAACATTCACATGCCTTGCTTCCTGCACATTCTTCTTGGCCCAGCACCGGTAAATGTATTTGGCGACGGACTTGGCAACGTACTTGGCAATGGACTTGGCGACGGTAAATGTACCAGCCATATTTCTCTCTCTCTCTCTCTCGAATCCCAATAGGGAACCTTTATATAGGTTTTTTTTTACCGCGTCTGTGGTTACAACTGGGGATGAATCTCACTCAATTTCACGGGGTTTGGCATAATATAAGGGCTGGTTGCGAAGCATTGTTCACTCTGGGTATCGAAAATGGCATCGATCTATGCCATGGCGTTGTCAATGATCGTTTTTGCAATGCCATGGCATAGTTCGCTGGCATTTTTGAGTTTCAACCAGAGATATGGTCGGCCTTCCGTGCCAATCGAAAATAGCCCTGTTCACCGAAACGCATCTCCCACTCCAGGTATCGAAAATGGTGGCAGTCTATGCCATGGTGTTGCTGATGATTGTATCGGCAACGCCATGACACGGCCCACTGACGTTTTTGAGTTCTGACCAGGGATATCAAAAAAAAACATATCGTTCGTTTAGTCGACATGGACTCAAACCTTAACCCTTCCTTTTTGGACATTATCTCCACACCAGAAACGGTAAATGTACCGCATTGCCTTCATGGTCACCCCCGCCACAGCCATGGTGGTCGTGATGAATCGCATAAAACAAGCCATATTCTCTCTCTCTCTCTGTTTCCCCTGAGAAACTTTGATTTTGAGGAAAATCTAAGAAATGTATGAGAAAAAAGAGAAGATATTTGTTCTTTCGTACGTAAAGTTGATCTATTTATACAAACAAACAAGCCAATGGACTCAGTGGACTTAACAAGTGTAGACACCCCGATTTTGACCCGAGAAACTTATCAAGCATTCCCGATGATGAAATAGACCAACCATTCATACCTTCAGGCTAAGAACGAGGCTTGAACTCACCTAACCACCCTATACCATTCAAAACCCTCCTAGAACAACCTTAAACCAACCAAAATGACCAAAATACCTTTCAAACCATCCAAAATTCTCTTGAAAATAAACCCAATCCTACACCATCTTCTATTAAATTCAAAACCCTCTTTCTTGATATCTAATACGCCTTAATCCGTTTTGAAATGAGGGAGATGTGCCTGTTTTACCAAAACGACTTGTTTTTCTGACCTTTTGAGGGTAAAATGGTCACACACTTGGATGTACAAATTATCTTGGGTTCAAACTAATTGGGTTAGAAACTAGACTCCATAAGCTTTCCAACACTTCAAACCACGCAAAAAACAGAGTTCCGTAGCACCCGAGGCAGCCCCGCAAAGTTTGCCCTGCAGACCTTTTGAGCGCACAAACCCCTTGTTTGCGGAGCATAACAGAAATACACAAGCCTATACAAAAATACATTCTAATGACCTTGCTTAACAAATTTCCCTCAAAATCCAGAAACCTACTGGAGTCGAATCCACAGAGAAGGTAGAAGATGCTCACTAAGTACTCGGGTTGCTAGTTTAACACGGCTCTTAGGTGGCCACCCTTTATGGTTTGATTGATGAAATTACCTACACTAAGTGACGTTGATCTGGTTTAAGCTAATTAAAGAGGAAGTATGGTCATAGGGTTCATAACACGGTGACCAGATCGAGACTGTTCTGCTCCGTTCGTTGTTCTAAAAATGGTTGATTCAAGAGAGAAAAGACACCCTGAAAGATGCGAATCCTTGTGGTCGCCATTCACCCGTGTGTAGCGTAGAACGAGTTTTGGTCCCTTGTTCCCCGCGTTACTTGGGCTCCGACAATGCCCGGATACGTCTAACAGAAATGCTTTAGTAACCATAAATTGCTTTTCCATTTATCGCGTTCGAAAATAGGAACAGTACAGGTCCGAACCTGGCCACGGTGTGTTAATCACCCCGCGACCATACTTATGAATTTACTCACTCATATTAAATTGAATGAATAACAAGATAATAGAATAATGCATGCTTTTATACTTGAATAGGAATTAAATCGAAGATCCGAAAACAAAGCGCGGACAAACTCCCGCGAACAAAGATTCAACGTAAGTAAAACGAAAAGTTACCGAAATGATATGCGAATCTGCGAATAAAACTTCAAAAACTCAACGGAATAAACTCCGGAAAGCAAAAACTTCCAAAGAAAACCGCTGCAAAAACTAGGGAAAATTTTATGTTAAGTTCGAACCCTACTTCGACCTAAAATCGGCCTATTTATTCCTCCCCGAAGCCAAACCACGTGGCAAGTCAAACGGCTACCCTTAATTGCCCTCGCATCGTCTACGGGGATAATCCCCAGATCGATACCGCGTCCTCTCGTTCCCATATTTACCGCTCAGACGATACAGGATAATCCCTGTATCGATACCGAGACCTCTAAATGCTTCCTCAGCTTTGTTTGGTCGTCCTGGCTTGGGTCCCACTGGTTCTCAACACTCCCGACCGCCATGTAACCGTTTCACGCGCTTTTCTCAACCTGTTTCCTACAAAACAACTCAAAACAAGAAAAACCCAGAACAACACCGCATCAAGTGGAAAATGAAATAAATCGCTCCTAACGCTAATTAAAATCTACTAAAGGCGCTTATATCTACGACATTACGCGCCTATAACACCCCCCAACTTGAGTGTTGGTAGTCCCTAGGAACGAACGAAATAAAACTGAGAAAGAAAAACTAGAAAACACCAATGGGGGGTACGGTGGTTATGCAATCTGTAGAAGCAGTTAATCACAACAAGAGATATTCACCTTTCAATAAGCCTGTAACTCACATGCATGCATGCTTCGACAGAAAAGTAAACACAGATAACATTACTTCACACATGACAATGAACACCCCCTCACCATAATCGCGTTACACTCACTCACTAGAACACTCAACATCCAATGAAAGCGCCTGGCGAACTGTGTGGAACCGAACAACTGGTCGCCACATGCCAATCAAAATAGGCGCTCAGCAAGAATAAACGCATATCCAAATATGAATCCGCAAATTAAGAAACATCATTATCAATCATACATAAGTGAGAGTATAAACACGTGCACAAGATCTACTAAGGACTTTTTGGATTGTAATGACCATGGTAAAACCAAAGGAAGGAAACTGCAAAGGACAGGTGCCAGCCTATCGAGGCTCAAGGTTAACTACCCACTGGCCGCACCTGTCATGTCTACTACCTGTCAAATGCCCATCAGCGCTAACCAAACCAAATCCATAACAAAAGAACATAATCCACGCAATTATATTACATACCCCAATTCAAAATAGAAACAAAACCACATGAAATAACGAGTTCCTAACATGAAATAACCAAATGTCCAACATAAAATAACACCTCCTTAACATACTACCTACCCTACAGTCAACTCCATGCAACATAAGCATCCCAGTCACTCCTCATCATCCCCACTCTCCTCACTCTCATCAGCAGCATCATCATCTGCGAAATCATCACTGACCTCCAACTCAGGCAACTCTAGCGACACATATGGCTCCGAGGTCGACCCCTCGATACGCCTCACCATCCACTCCGCCCTGTGACTCATCTGCTGCAAAACTCTCGCATTTTGTCGCACTTCTCTCTTAAGCTTCTGCTGACTCCGAATAGTAGCAACACCTTGGCAAAAGATCTTCTGTAGCCAAGAGGTACTGGATGCGTGGGGAGGTGGTTTAGTAGTCAAAAAGGCTCCGCCTCTGGCACCACGAGTCTGGGCTATGCTTTTAGTCAGGATAGTACTGTCAATCGGCCCAGGAATCAATGGGTCATTGTTGAACCACTTGGCCCCCGTCAACCCAGAGTCTCTAGCAATGGCAGTGATCAAGCAAGGGAATGGCATGCGGGTCTGTGTCGGGGCATCTCGAAAGTCGATAATCTTAGTGTAAATGAACAGAGCCCAATCACAAACAGTGCCCTCCTCCATAAAAACAGTTAGTAAATTCCCCGTATGCTCAGATGGTTTATTCTTTGTTGCCCTAGGGTCTATGTTATAGCACACCACTTGGTTCAGAAATTTAAATGCCTGCCTGAACTTTCCCGGACGGTGAGGGATACTAGCATCTTTACGTTTCTCATATAACATACCCGCCACTCTCCGTGGAACAAAGTCCGTAATGTCACATGGGTAATTAGTCTCAGTAGGTCGCGTATATCGCAGAGATGCAGCAATAATGTCGGGGGTGACCGTAATGGGAACCCTAGCCACTCGTGAGGTTATTTGGGACTCAGCACCGAAAGTAGTCCCAGATGCGGGTACATGCATGTTTCTATAAAATTCCCTCACAAGTTCCAAATTATACCCGGGGTTTGGTTCGAACCAAAAAGACATGCCTTGCCTCACAATGGCCCGTATGATGTCGTTGTTCGAAGGAAACCCATCCCGGATAATGTGACGCTCATTTTTAACCCCCCTCTGATCAATAGAAGCCTCCCATTTATCCTACTCATCCCGGCAATCTTGATCCTTTGTCCTCCTACCCCCGGTTGCTTGCTCTGGAGGGGCACTAGAGGATGCTGCCCCTTCCCTTTACCCGCTAGTGGAAGCCTTCCTAGGTGTCATGCTTAGAACTAGGGTTAGAAATTTAGGGTTTTAGATCTGGAGGAATATGGGTTTTGGAAGAGGCTAGAAGGATATATGTGGTAGAGAAGGAGAAAAGGAGCGTTTTGGTGAAGTTTGGTGGAATTTGGGTGAGATTTGGTGGGGTTTTGGAGGTTTGAAGGTGGTGGTTATGGAGGATTTTCGTGGGTTAGTGTTTGGGAAGGAGAGAGAGAGAGGTTGAAGAAGAAGATGGAAAGTACGGATATGACCGGCCGAACCTGTTATATTTGCGTTTAAGAGGCTCGGTATCGATACAGGTAAAAGCTTGTATCGATACCCAAAGGTTCTGTTCCGCATTGGGCCTACCGGTATCGATACGGAGGTTTTCCCGTATCGATACCGAACTCCACATTTTTTTTTTTTAATAGGGAAAAGATTGAAGGTTTTGTTTTTGGGTTTTGGGGTTTTGATTTCCAAACATGACACCAAGTAAGACTTCCTCAAGCACTAATCTTTCAAATACCCATTATTTTACCAAATTTCCACATCAACACGACACTTATGATGCACAGAGCTTGACTTTCCCCCCAACTTAAATCCAACCAAACAGCGGTTTCCTAAGGTAGACACGGGAACTGACTCGGACTGTTTAAGATTGGTCAAGGGGACTCATATGTGGTTTAATCATGCAAAGAATGCCTTGTATCATCCCCTATGCACGTTATTCACTCTCACAAAAGCATAAAAGACAAATTCAGTTTCTATTGCAGAACAAAAGCCTACTATTTTATGCGATTGCAGAAGAGAATACCAATAAAAATATGGGAATGCTATCAGGAACACGCGATCATCAATGCAGGGACACTCATTCACATGTTTTAGCAATGCATCATGCTCAACTAAGTAGTCAAATATATGCATGCATTCAAATTAATCAGGCATACTAATCAGCTAAATCTCATATGCTCAACGAAGATCCACAAAATGCATAACAACAGTACCCCCAAAAACTACCTAGCAATGCTCTCAAAACAAAAATATCAACCCTCCCCCCAACTGGAAACATGCTATGTCCCAGAGCATGGAGACAAATAAGAGAAAGAACAAGGGGAAGGAAATGGACCGTCGGATGGCAGCCAACCATCATGACCCCGGCCGATGTATGGGGAATTTGCTGTCACTGTTTCGGTTCGTCATTGGAACCGCTTCCAGGATCCGCTCCTTCGGACCTGACGAGGTCCACAGCTAGTCACACAGAGCCGCGCCGACGCTTTTTAGGACTTACAACCGCCATATTTCGTGGCACCCTTGCTTGAGGCTCCTGAATGCCGCACTCACGCTGGCGGTGAGGCCCAAACTACCAAGGCTGGTGTGGTAGCATGCTCGTCCTGCAAAAGACTTAAGAAACAACTACCTACTAGGCAACAAATGACATCAGTCCGGCCTGCTAGTAGAAGCCAGGCCACAACAAAAATAACAATCATAAAAGAAATCCACATGCAAACCACCACTTTCGTCACGTGAAAGGAACGAGTACTACTTTTCTCCCTAATATTCTCACTTAAAGTTGTGTAGAGAAGGTCATCATAACAATCCCGGGTAAGTCACGACTCAATAGGTTTAATTTCTCAAGGTTTCTCCTTAAAGAAATTAGAGCCAATCATCTTTTATGACTATCAGAGACAAAGCAATAAGATTGTTAGAAACCCAGATACACAAATTCAAGGCTAGAAATTAGGTGGCTATACCAGACCATATTTATTTAGTTTTTTTTTTTAATTTAATTTAAAAATGAAAAATAGATACTAAAATGCAAAACATGCCCGTACTAACCGGGGCTGGGCACACGATCCTTATTTTAATAGCGGCGTGCGAAGCTACCAATACCCAAGTCAATGATGGGTACCCCTATTGCTAGGGGCCGGGTCCACACTCAATTAAGAGCATGGTACGTGTGAGCTACCCGTACAAACATAGCCCAACGGCTAGGCCACGAGGTTATCCGAGTAAACTGAATCAACTAAATCCTCCTCAGGTTCGCCTACATCGATTAATTCTAAAAATGGTTTAAGACGCTGCCCATTAACTTTAAAAATATGATTATCCTTAGGATCGCAGACATCTATGGAACCATTCGGGTAAACCTTATGGACGACATACGGCCCATCCCAACGAGACCTCAACTTCCCTGGAAATAAGTGAATACGCGAATTATATAGTAAAACTTTCTGCCCAACACTAAAGGTTTTACGCTGGATATTTCTATCGTGGTACGCCTTAACCTTAGCTTTGTAAATGCTAGTGTTCTCATACGCATCATTCCATATCTCCTCAAGCTCACACAATTGGAGCTTCCTATGGGCACCTGCCTCTGGCAAACTTGCGTTCACCATCTGAATAGCCCAATGGGCCTTATGCTCCATCTCCACGGGCAGGTGGCAGGCCTTACCGTAAACAAGCCGATAGGGTGAGGCACCCAATACGGTCTTGTACGCAGTACGGTAGGCCCCTGAAAGCATCGATCGATCGCAGGACCAATCCTTCCTACTTTTCGGGTTCACCGTTTTCTCTAGGATTCCTTTAATCTCACGATTGGCCCATTCGGCTGCCATTGGTCCGAGGGGTGATAGGTCAGAGACACCTTATGAGTGATGCCATACTTCCTCATCAATGCCTCAAAGGACCGATTACAAAAGTGGGTGCCTTGATCAAAAATAATGGCACGTGGCATGCCAAATCGAGATAACACATTGCTCTTTAAAAACTCAAGCACCACCTTTGAATCATTGGTCCTAGTGGGAATCGCCTCTACCCACTTCGATACATAATCCACCGCCAGGAGGATGTACTCAAAACCATGTGACACTGGAAACTGGCCCATGAAATCGATGCCCCAACAATCGAAGACCTCCAACACATAAATATTGTGAAGGGGCATCATATTACGCAGGCCGACCTTACCTAACTTCTGACATTGGTCACACGACTTACAGAACACATAAGCATCCTTAAAAAGATTTGGCCAAAAGAAACCACACTGTAAGACCTTGGCGGTGGTTTTCTTGGCGGAAAAATGACCGCCACACGCCTCTGAATGACAAAACTCTAGAATGCCCCTCTGATCAACCTCGGGGACACAACGGCGCACTATCTGGTCCGCGCAGTACTTAAACACATATGGATCATCGAAAATATACTGTCGGACCTCTCTTAAAAATCGCTGCTTCTCAGATGTAGACCAATGGGGTGGAATCTACCCAGTCACCAAATAATTGGCGATATCTGCATACCATGGGCATGAATTAGCAGCGAACAACTGCTCGTTCGGAAAGGAATCTACGATAGGAAGATGAGAGGTGGGGTCCTCAAATTCCAAACGAGACAGATGATCAGCCACTACGTTCTCTACCCCTTTCTTATCCTTAATGATGAGGTGGAATTCTTGCAGCAAAAGAATCCACCGGATGAGGCGAGCCTTCGCATCCTGCTTGGTCATCAAATACCTCAAAGCCACATGATCGGTGTAAACTACAATCTGCGACCCGACCAAGTAAGACCGGAATTTATCTAAGGCAAACACAACCGCTAATAATTCCTTCTCAGTGGTGGTATAGTTAAGTTGTGCCTCATTCAATGTCTTGCTCGCATAATAGATCACACAGGGATCTTTTCCTCGCCTCTGACCTAAAACTGCGCCGACTGCATAGTCGGACGCATCACACATAAGCTCAAATGACAAACTCCAATCTGGGGGCTGAACGATTGGCGGAGTTGTGAGACTCCGCTTCAACTTCTGAAAGGCCCCCTCACAAGCGTCGGACCACACGAAGGGTGTGTCTTTCGCTAACAACTGACATAAAGGTCGGGAGATGGCGCTGAAGTCCTTAATGAATCGCCGGTAAAAACCGGCGTGACCTAGGAAAGACAGGACATCCTTAACAGTTTTTGGAGTAGGCAGATTCGCAATTAAGTCGATCTTTGCCTTGTCCACCTCAATACCCTTAGATGAGACAATATGTCCCAAAACTATACCTTGGGTCACCATGAAGTGGCACTTCTCCCAATTCAGCACAAGACGCTTCTCCTCACACCTAGTCAAAACTTTTCCTAAGTTCTCGAGGCATCCGTCAAACGAATCCCCAAAAATTGAAAAGTCATCCATGAAGACCTCTACTATCTTCTCTACCATGTCGCTAAAGATTCCCATCATACACCTTGAAAAGGTGTCGGGAGCATTGCACAAGCCAAAGGGCATGCGACGGTAGGCAAAAGTACCATATGGGCACGTAAAGGTGGTCTTTTCCTGGTCCTCCATGGCTACCTCAATTTGATTATAGCCGGAGTATCCATCCAAGAAACAGTAAAACGCTCTGCCCGTAACTCTCTCTAAAATCTGATCAATAAATGGGAGAGGGAAATGGTCCTTCCGGGTGCTCGCATTGAGCTTCCGGTAGTCAATGCAAACACGCCACCCGGTCTGCACATGGGTTGGCACTAACTCGCCCTATTCATTCCTTACAACGGTCACTCATGCCTTCTTAGGCACAACCTGAACGGGACTGACCCACTCGCTATGGGCGATTGGGTAGATGATACCCGCATCTAACAACTTAAGTACTTCCGTCCGAACTACCTCCTTCATGTTGGGATTCAGACGCCGCTAAGGTTGCCTAGAAGGCTTCACATTCTCTTCTAGAAAAATGCGGTGTGTACACACCATAGGACTAATACCCTTTAAATCCGCTATCGTCCAGCCAATTGCCCCCATATGCTCTCTCAGCAGGGCAAGTAATTTAGCCTCTTGATCTACCTCTAGGGAGGAGGAGATCACTACTGGAAACGTATCATTACCTTTTAGGAAGGCATATTTCAACGTATCTGGTAAGGGCTTCAATTCAGGTTTCGGTGGCTGGACCGATGATGGGAGAGCTGTAGATAATGGGGCACCCAGTGGTTTGGGAACTGGGTCCCAAGCGGCGCCGCATATATCCTCAACTGCAAGCATCTCCATCAAACTCCCTACCTCCGGAGAATCTAAAAATGACGCCTCATTAGCGGTCAGCGCTATCTCCAGAGGATCCTTATATAACACATTCTCGACATGCTCTTGCACTAGCGTGTCGATCAAACTCACCTCATAGACCTTCTCATCGTCCTCTACTCGACTATCCTCATTAAAAACATTCACCTCCATTTTCAAGTCCCC
The DNA here is from genome assembly GCA_022606695.1 of Vaccinium macrocarpon. Classification (NCBI taxonomy): domain Eukaryota; kingdom Viridiplantae; phylum Streptophyta; class Magnoliopsida; order Ericales; family Ericaceae; genus Vaccinium; species Vaccinium macrocarpon. The sequence continues at coordinate 16,213,259 of CM040172.1, forward strand.
AAATGATAATTGGACTTGTCCAGTTTTGCAATTCATTACAGCACTGGAGGTGGCTAGAAACGGATGGCCAAGGATGATGGGGGTCTTCTCAAGCACTTCTGGGATTGGACACGTGTCCAAGACAATGAAATCTACGGGGAACAGAAACTCCCCCACCTGGATTAACACATCCTCCACCACCCCCTTTGGAATTCTCACACTTCGGTCAGCCAACTGTAGCGTGACCGGTGTGGCCTTAAGATCACCTATGCCTAGTTTCAAATATACTTAATATGGGAGCAAGTTAACACTCGCTCCCAGATCTAGCAAAGCCTTATCAAAACTCTGACCTGCTATGGCTATGGGGATAGTAGGGCAACCTGGATCTTTCCGCTTGATCGGAATATCAGCTTGGAGAATGGAGCTCACTTGCTCCGTCAATAACACGTTGCACTGACTTTTAGTTCTCCATTTCGAAGTGCACAACTCTTTCAGTACCTTAGCAAACTGAGGAATTGCATCAATGGCTTCCATCAAAGAGATAGGAAATTGAACTTTCTTAAACAACTCTAGAATCTGGAATTTCACATTGACATTCGGTTTTGCCACCAAGCGATGAGGATATGGTGCAACAGGTGGCAATGGAGTTGTGGGGGCCGCAAGTGCGGGCACCACCACCTCAGGTGACTTCGACTCTCTCTTTTCCTCCATACACTCCCCCACAGCAGGGGTAACTGCTGGTGCAGCAACCGGCTCCGAAGGTGGGACCGATTTTTGCTTCGGAGGAATCGTCTTATCAACCACTTTCCCACTTCTGAGAGTGGTGATTGCCTTTGCTTCCTCCGAACTGGGGTTCAGATTACTCGGGCCTGACCCATCTCCCAGAAAATTCGTACTGGCAGCATTGGTGTGAGGTTGAGAAGGGAATCTTCCCCGCTCCTGTTGGGTTTGGCCAACTGCTGTCGTCAGCTGAGTCAATTGGGACCTGATATCTCCTATGGCTTGCTTGGTTTGCTCAGTGAAAGTCAATTGAGACTGCATGAGAGCCTTCAACATCTCATCAGTCTATCGATCCCTGGGAGGATGATTTATGCCTGGGGGTGGTCCAGAGAATGAAGGACTGAACCCCTGCTGGTTTTGACTAGGATAACGGTATTGGGGTGCTTGGCCTTGAGGAGGCTGGTATGGTTGCATCTGTTGCTGAGGTGGTGCCTAGGGTGGCATTGACACTTTAGGATCTCTCTAACTCAGGGCTAGATGATGAGCCCAGCCCGGATTATAGGTGTTAGAGAACGGATCCCAACGTTGGTTCACCGCATTCACTTCAGCCTGGTTACTCTGGTAAGCTTCCTTAATCATCGGGAAAGCGAGGCAGGCAGTCACTACATGCCCCGGACACTCGCAAAGCGCACAAACTTCCTCTACTCTCACATTATTCACTTGTTGGACTTGCTTCAACCGCAAGTCCTCCATCTGCTTAGACAATTTATCCAGTTGAGACTGGATGGTGTGCTCTCTCACACTAAGGGGGGAAAATAATACCGACCCACTCGGGTCCCCTCAATGCAGCCTATGGCCCTATCAGCGAGGTCGGAAGGTTCCCAACTTCGATGTTTTTCGGCCAACTCCTCTAGAAAATCCCATGCCTCATCTGGAGCCTTGTCTAGGAAATCACCATCTCTACATAAATACTCTATCTGCTGGGCCGTCGCAATGTTTAGGCCCAGCTGGAAAAATGTCACCAACTGATGTTTCTCATACCCGTGGTGGGGAAGAGCCAACAACAATTCCTTAAACCGCTCCCAACACCTCAAAAATGACTCGCCCTCTTTTTGCCTAAATGACTGGATTTGACGAGTCAGGTGCTGCGACTTACTTTCCGAAAAGTATTTCTTATAAAATAACTAACCCTAACAACGGTGACCATGTATTGGAGTGATTTGCTCCTTTTTGCATTGAGCCCAACTTATCCATACTGTCTTTTCGGAGAAGCGAGGAAAAGCTTAAGACAAGCATTCTCCCACTTTGGGTAGTGGTGGCTAGGGGTCTTGCCTAACCCTCAAAGTGGGCGGATATGCTCATATGGATCCTCATTTTCCCTCCCATAGAAGAGAGGAAGAGCATTATGGGTCCCCTCTGGTTTGGCCCCAAAAGCATTGCGTGCCTCCAGCGATTTGGTTGGCGGCCTATTGGGCCCTGAGGGGTGGTCCTAAATGGGATGCATATAGTCCGCATAGTTCTCTGTTCCGGTTCCGCCATTGGTGGTTCACTCTCTACGACGAACAGTGGATTGGGAAATTCTATGAACAAGTCGTCAATGGGGATGGATTCTGGTTGACCTACAGACGACTCACGAGGGGCTCCTACCGACTCAGACGAAGAACTAGACAACCCCAGCGGACTTTCGACCCTGCTTTCAATCCTAACTTGGGGCGATTAGTATGCGATCCGCGATAATAAAGAGGGTCAGGTTTTTGTGGGAGTTGACTATTTTTACCTATTTTGACTCAATTCTAAATATTATCAACTAAACATTTTCCTAATGTTATCTTTAAAAAAAAAATTTTTTTTTTTTTAAGAACGAGAAAATTACAACTAAAATTTAACAGACACTAACGACCCGAATTCTTAGCACCTATTACCGTTCCCCGGCAACGGCGCCAAAAATGCTTGACCATATTCTTAGACCTAAATTAATGAGTTGCCCCCCTGCGTAGGGGGCGTAGGACCGGTCTGAAGACAATACCCGGTAAGACCGAGTCTAAATCCACGAGAAGGTAGAAGATGCTCACTAAGTACTTTCGGGTTGCTAGTTTAACACGGCTCTTAGGTGGCCACCCTTTATGGTTTGATTGATGAAATTACCTACACTAAGTGACGTTGATCTGGTTTAAGCTAATTAAAGAGGAAGTACGGTCATAGGGTTCATAACACGGTGACCAGATCAAGACTGTTCTGCTCCGTTCGTTGTTCTAAAAATGGTTGATTCAAGAGAGAAAAAGACACCCTGAAAGATGCGAATCCTTGTGGTCGCCGTTCACCCATGTGCAGCGTAGAACAAGTTTTGGTCCCTCGTTCCCCGCGTTACCTGGGCTCCGACAATGCCCGGATACGTCTAACAGAAATGCTTTAGTAACCTTAAATTGCTTTTCCATTTATCGAGTTCGAAAATAGGAACAGTACAGGTCCGAACCTGGCCACGGTGTGTTAATCACCCCGCGACCATACTTATGAATTTACTCACTCATATTAAATTGAACGAATAACAAGATAATAGAATAATGCATGCTTTTATACTTGAATATGAATTAAATCGAAGATCCGAAAACAAAGCGCGGACAAACTCCCGTGAACAAAGATTCAACGTAAGTAAAACGAAAAGTTACCGAAATGATATGCGAATCTGCGAATAAAACTTCAAAAACTCAACGGAATAAACTCCGGAAAGCAAAAACTTCCAAAGAAAACCGCTGCAAAAACTAGGGAAAATTTTATGTTAAGTTCGAACCCTACTTCGACCTAAAATCGGCCTATTTATTCCTCCCCAAAGCCAAACCACGTAGCAAGTCAAACGACTGCCTTTAGTGCCCTCGGTGATCGATCTACGGATAATCCCCGACGTATGATACCCGCGGCCTTCTGCTCCCCATATGTACCACTCAGACGATACGATAATCCCCGTATCGATATACCGGTGACCTCTAAATGCTTCCTCGCCTTTGTTTGGTCGCCCCGCTTGGGTCCCACCGGTTCTCAACACGCTCGCACCGCCATGTAACCGTTTCACGTGCTTTTCTCAACCTGTTTCCTACAAAACAACTCAAAACAAGAAAAACCCAGAACAACACCGCATCAAGTGGAAAATGAAATAAATCGCGCCTCTAACGCGCTAATTCACCCTACTTAGGCGCTTATATCTACGACATTACGCGCCTATCACTGGTTGCGAAGCCCTATTCACCGAAATGCATCTCCCACTCCGGGTATCAAAAATGGGGCACGGCACGAAGCACGGTTGTCATGGTACGTCATGGCACGATGAAGTGAATGACATGGCATGACACAACATGAAGCACGATTGACACAGAAGTTGAGTGGCACAGCACGGCACGGCATGACAAACACGTTTGACACCTCTATCCAGGTGATAGAAATTTCACGATTTATACATACCTCATACCTAGTCAAACATTGAGCTTTTTTCTGACCTATCATCTCTAGACGACATTGACCTTGACTTTAACTTGAACATTAAAACGCCTGCCCTCTTTCAGGTGAACCTTCACATGCCTTGCTTCCTACACATTCTTCCTGGCCTAGCACCGGTAAATATACTTGGCGATGGACAAGCCAATGGACTCAGTGGATTTAACAAGAAAGTTAACTACACAACCCTAATACTCACTGGACTTAACAAGAAACATAATAGAAATACACAAGCCTATACAAAAATACATTCTAAGGACCTTGCTTAACAGATTTCCCTCAAAATCCAGAAACCTTTATAAGGGCTAGTGCAGAGCCCTATTCACCGAAACGCATCTCCCACTCCGGGTATCGAAAATGGGGCACGACACGAAGCACGGTTGTCACGGTACGTCATGGCACGATGAAGTAAATGGGCACGGCATGAAGCACGATTGACACAAAAGTTGAGTAGCATGACATGGCAAACACGTTTGACACCTCTATCTAGGTGATAGAAAATTCACGATTTATGCGTATCTCATTCCTGGTCAAACATTGAGTTTTTATGATCTTGTCATCTCCAGACGACATTGACCTCGACTTTCACTTGAACATTAAAACGCCTGCGCTCTTTCACGTGAATATTCACATGCCTTGCTTCCTGCACATTCTTCCTAGCCCAACACCGGTAAACAGACTTGGCAACCTATTTGGCAATGGACTTGACGACAGTAAATGCACCCGCCATATTTCTCTCTCTCTCTCTCTCTCTCTCTCTCTCTCTCTCTCTCTCATCCCAGCTGGGAACCTTTATATAGGGTTTTTTTTACTGCGTTTATGGTTACGACAAAGGATGAATCTCACTCAATCTCACGGGGTTTGGCAAATTATAAGGGCTAGTTATTGCTAACGATTGCCATGGATCGCTCTTAGACTGTTAAGTCACAAGAAAAATAATCAGAGCCAAGGCTCTAATTCCAATTGTTACCCAAAAGGCAACCTAGAAGGGGGGGGTGAATAGGGTTGCTAACAATAAAGCCAAAAAAAAAAAATACTAGGTAAAGCAAATAAATGAATAATTTGCACAAACAAAATATAGAGGAGTTAATGGAGAGAGATATCACACAGAGATATATAGTGGTTCGATTTGAGCTTTGTCTACTGCTCAACCTAGTCCACTGGCCTAAGGAGTCGTTTTACTAATCCAACAATCAGCTTCTGGTGCCGATTAAACCTTACAACCGCGACACTAACTTTTCCGAGGAGTTAGCCGAACCGATAGAGTTTATCTCCCAAACTTTAAAATTACTCACGAACAAAACCCAAGTTCTGTAGTAGCTCATTGAGAATTTTTCTAACTCTCAATACAACTCTAACAAGAATTTGTAGTGTGGAAAATAAATCTCTCTCATCGAGTAGATACACAAATTTGCTCACAAAGCTCTCAAAGTAGTAATATGAAAATGAAGTGCACAAGTGAATATTGGTCTGATTGAAATTTCTCTAAGATTGCTTCAATGTTTGTCATCAAGAGCTCTTCATTTTTATAGCCTGAAGAATTTTGACCGTTTGAATAAATCCGTTGAAGGCAAATCTTCTTCCAGCAAGTTGGATCTTCAAAATATAAACATTGGATAACATATCCCTTGTGATATGATTTGCAATGATCGGCTATCTTAAATACTGAACATCGAGTCAACAAAGGCGAAAGAAGAAAACTTCAGTTGTTGTCTGTTTATTTAATGCATTCATAAGCCTCACATGCTCACCCTAGAAGTCAAGAGCTATAATTCGTACAAACAGTAGATAACTTTTTCAAAAAAAAAAAAATTAAGCCAACTAGTGGTGACTACTAACCAAAGTAGATTTAACAAATGTTATGAATAGGACAAAATCTGTATGAGCCAAAGGACTTCCTTTATAGGAAAATCTCAATGTGGGCATTAAAGCATGGTTTGCTTTGAAAACAAAAACTGATTGATAAGTTGTACAAAATGATTTAAAAAATATACAAGCATTAATAGAGCTTCTCCAAAGTCAATAATGGCTAAGAACTTTCGTGCCATTTTCTATTGGAATAGAAAATAATCTAGTGTGGTCAAAACATAAGTCCTTAGACCAAAGGCACTTTTTAGAATTTTTTTCATGGACCACGTTTTAAAAAAAATGTAGTAGAGCACAACTATACACATGCATATATTGGAGCCAAAAGAAACTTTTTAGAAACTCAATTTCCTTGGAACTAATCATGTGAAAATGATTGGATAAACATTATTTTTAAGAAATCAATTTTGTCATAAAAAAATCATCAAAATCAATTATTTCTAACAGCCCTCATTCCCCCTTATCTCTCATCTTCTGTTTGCGGATGATAGTTTTGTGTTTCTTATGTATGATTTGGCGGAGGTTCAATGCTTGAAGAGGATCCTAGATGATTATTATGATTTTGTTGCGCAAAAAATAAATGGTAGCAAATCGTAGATTTTTGTTAGTCCCAATATGCCCTTGAATGATAGAGAAACCTTAAAAAAAAAATTGGGAATTAAAATTGTTAGTAAGCTAGGTATTTATCTAGGGTCTGATTTAGATTTTTCCCGAAGAAAAGGGGAGCTGTTTGGGAGAATTTTGGATGGAGTTGATTTGAGATTATCTAAGTGGAGGTTGTCATGTTTGAGTTTTGCGGGACGATTAACTTTAGTCAAGCATACTCTATCGTCTATCCCCATTTATTTGTTCTCTATTTTTCATGCTCTAGAGTATCTTGTTAAGAAAGTGAGTAGTATTATCATTAAGTTTATCTGGGGCAAGGGGGATGGAGGTGGAATTCCTTGGAAAAAATGGTCAGAGGTATGTAAACCTATGAGGATGGGGGGATTGGAGATTAGGGATGTGGGGTGTTTTTAATCAAGATCTTTTAGCCAAACAGGCATGGAGGCTAGTTAAGGAGCCTAATTCACTGTTTGCTGAGTTTTCCTTGGAAAGTACTGCTGGGGTAAGGATTTCTTGAATTGTACCCCAATTTTTGGAAGCATTATTTAAAGTACTTTTACAAGATTTATTCAAAAAGGTTTCATTGATTAGCAGCAAAAATAACATAAGTGTCTTAATTCGATCACAACAATAACATAGTACTTTGTTCGGAAATTAGATTTTAGTTTTCCAACAAAAAAATAAGAGAGATTGGCTCTACAAGTTAAGGTTGAGATCTTGATCCAAATGCTCCTCTTGAGCCCGATCCACTGGAAAACCTTCTGTTCCAAAATAAGCATTGCCCTCGACACCTACACCTCCTGTTTGATCACAATTTGGCATAATACGTCCGAGTCGTGAAGCAACATCATGGTATTATACCAGGGTCACACGAAGTGTAACACTGTGAGCGATAAATCACTCAATAACTACTCTAACCCCCAACTATTACATAACATACAAGAACAACATATATGATTGCAAAACAGTACATAAAAAAGTAAACACATAATAGAGTTCATTACTAGCCATTAACTTACATTTTCATCTAAGTTCTCAACCTAGAGAACTTTATTCCCAAATAACCACTAAGGACTATGAACAATCCATGATTAAACTCCCCCTTGGTTGCCCTGACTGGGAGCCCGGACGGAAGGCATAAGTTACTTACTTAATCCAACCGTCATCCGCCTCACAAAGGATCAATTTCCCGGGACTAACTGTACCACTAGGCTACGAGTGACAACTGTCAGCTCCTGTAGGTATGTAGTCGTAACTCAGTCTATAATACATCCACTCTTTTAATGCCTCAAAATTCAAATGAAGTAATCACAGATTGTCATATCCTAAGGTTTCGGAATCTTGGCAGGCTGCCAAATAATCCTCCAAACCGAAATCACTTGGTTGTCTGCCATACAACAAATCTCGGGTGACTCCCCATAAATTAATTCATTTCCAATTTTTATTAACCTCAATGTCTACGTGAAATCAGCGTACGATCACCAAACCCGGGAACCTAAGTGTCCATTCTAACATTCAACAATTTCATGATAAGTGTGCACAACAAAAGAAGCAAAGTGATAGCGATATTCTAAGGGTCGCAAAATCAAATAATACGATTCACAAGTTCACAAGTCATCACAAACCAAAGTAATTGAAAACAAGGGGTCTTAACGTAATTAAATAAAGTGCAGGGTCATAAATGTAATTTAAAGAAATAAGGGGTCGCCCTTGAAATTTTAAGTAAGAATAAGTATAACAAAAGTAATTTCACGGTTCTAGGGTCCTTCGCAAAAATTTTACTAACTTAGGGAAGGGGGCCTTTTGTAAATAAAACTTTATACAAGGGTAAAATTGTAATTTTGCCACAATGAAGATTAAACACGTAAAATACCTTATTAAAACCCACATGATAATATAAGAAATGTATACCATTTTCTAAAATCTTGATACTTGCAATAATAATAATCAACATGTCTAATAAATAAACAAGTACAGCAGCAAAAATGGTCAAGAGATAATCACGGGCACATTTCCTAGTCTGGTTATGTACTTGGTAATTAAATTTGATCATGTTTAATCAAATGTGCTACAAAATTTTTCAATACAACGTTAAAATATAAAGTAACCAAAATCCGTGATTAAAATGTTAAAATTCTAAAGTTTAGGGACCAAACAATAATAAATCTAAAGTTTAGGGGTCAAACTATAATTAATCAAAAATTAGGTTTGGCATAGTTGACTGTCCAAACTATTCACTTGATTACAAGTTGGTGGCTATACCGAGTGAGGTGATAGGCATGCGCTCCACCGATCGAAACGTCCGAGTTTTGTCTATACACAACGAAAATTTACAAATAATATATCAAAATGTTCGTTAGGACATTAAATACACTTCTATCACAGAAAAAGTTGGATTTGAAGTGGTTTGGACGTGACCCAGTAGCTCGGAAAGTCAAATACGCATATACACTACTTCTCAACAATCGAAACGCTTGGGTTTTATTTTTACTTAACGAAAATCAACCTATTATATATCAAAACGTTCGTTATGAAATGAACTACAACTCTATGATAGAAAAAGTTGGGTTCGGGTTGTTATGGACGGGACCCAGTAGCTCAGAAGTTCAAAAACGCATAGACACTGCTCCTCAACGATCGAAAGCTTGGGTTTTGTTTCTACTTAACAAAAATCAACGTATTATATGTCAAAACATTTGTTATGAAATGAACTACATTTCTATCATGGAAAAAGTTGGGTTTGGATTGTTTTGGATGGGACCCAGTAGCTCAGCATGTCAAAAACGAATTTACACTACCTTGCAACTGACAAAATGCTCGGGTTTTGTTTCTACGCAACGAAAATCAACTTATTATATACCGATGGGTTCAGTAGGATGTAACCTACCTCTCTTCCAAAGATTAAACTAAACCGTAGTGATTTGAATGGGCCTCGGTCGCATCGAAACTTCTTCTCCTTTCTTCTTCTTCTTTCTTCTTTTTCTTTCTTCTTTTCTTCACTCCTCCAGCCAACTCTCGGTAAATAACCAAAAAAGAAGAAGAACAATATAGTGGAGGATGTGGTTCTTCTACCGGAAAAAAATTAAGAAGGGGAAAAGGTAATAAAAAGGGGTGGTAGATTAAGCTCAAATCTCAAGGGTAAAGAGGTGTGAGAGTGAGGCTTATAACTATGGGTTAGAGGAATGTGTTATAGGGGTGTGTTAAGTTCTAATTGAATGAGATAAAGGAATGGCCAAAAATGGCTAAACAAGAGTGATGGATAGATGTGATGAAAATTTGAATTTGAGGTGTATGGGTTTTGGGTTTAGTTGGGAAGTAAATGGAGTTTAGGAAAAACAGTTAGGACACTAACTATATGCTACGTATATACCATGCATAGTTACTTTAGGAAGGGAAAAAAATTAAGTTAGGATCATAGCTCAATAGTAACCCGAATAAATATCACGAATTAGAAATCAACACCCGAATAATAATAATTAAATAAATAAATAATAGAGCAAAAATCTGGGTCGTTACAGCTAATCTATATCGTCTGGCAAAAAAAAAGTACAACTCGATGGGAATAAGAGAAAAGTTTTTTTTTTTAATTAGACTCAAGAGGAGTAGTTTAATATAGTAAATTTTAGATATAAAGTCTGATTTTTTTAGTTTTTGATAAATTGGGTTGATAAATTGTAAAAAGTGTTTTTGTAATTAAATTTGATATTTTTTTTGTGAGACTGATAAGGATGCTATTGAAAATCCCCTTGACGTGGCAAAAAAATAAAGAAGTTCATTGGCGCAAGCCCCACTGCGCCTAGGTCGTAAAGAAGCAAAAATGATTGTGATACAAATTTTGTGTCATTATCATTATCCATAAAGAAGTTCATGGCAAAAAAATACTAGTAAATCACTTGTTGGAAGGCAGTTGTCTATCCTTCATTGGTTTAGGGTAACATGTCAGCCTTCCACCTTGGCACCCTACCAATCCCCATCATCTGTTGACGTGGCATGTGGGTGTCAGCGTTATTTATTTTTCCTACTATTTAAACTAGAGGTAGCCGAAAGCACAAGGGAGAGAGAGAGAGAGAGAGAGAGAGTTCTCCAGCTTCGTAGGAGGCGATTGGCCATTAAGAAAGCTACGGTTAATCTTTCTAGGATCCAAAACTGATGATGCTAACAAGGTTTTTTTCCCCCTTCTCTACGTTGAAAATCCTGGACCCATCTATTCAGGTATAATTTTCCCCATTTATTTCTGTTCTTTTCTTCTTTTTAATTTCGAAATTTACAATTTCTGTTCTGTAATGGAAAATCATACCAGAATCCCATTTTGTGGTTCTCCTCAGGGTCCTGAATTTTCCTGAGAGCGGGGTGAAGTTTCCGGCAATAATTTGAACGTAAAATCTTAGCCGGAATTTCATTTGAATATAGTACCAGAAAAATGGCCAAAGACACTGCTCCGTCCCCGGAAACATCATCATCTTCTTCTGAGGACGGAGCAACATCCCCACCACCACCACCGTCCTCCAACGACACTTCCACGTCACCACCCCCATCCTCATCACCACCACCACCAGCATCATCCCCACCCCCTAAATCCTCCCCATCCCCACCACCCCCCACGGAAAAATCCCCCCCACCACCCAAGGAGGAAAAATCCCCTCCACCACCGTCACCCGATGATTCGTCCGCCTCACCACCACCTGAAGCCTCAACCACCTCGCCGCCGCCACCACCACCTCCTTCAACCAACTCCTCCTCCACTTCCCCATCACCGGTCTCGGCTTCTCCGCCACCTCCAGTTGGAAATTCATCTTCCTCCTCCTCCTCGCCTCCCCCTCCGCCTGTAGCATCGCGCAAGACACCACCGTCTTCGACTTCAAGTGTGTCCCCACCACCACCGCCAACATCATCGTCATCATCATCGCCATCGTCGTCGTCACCATCATCTTCTTCTTCATCAGGTAATACGGGGATTATTATAGGAGCGGCTATTGCGGGTGTTGTGATTTTTGCTGTGATCGTTATTTGGTTGACGTGCTGCTCAAGGAAGAAGAAGAAAAAGCAGCAGTACTATATGGAGCCTCCTCGAGGAGCCCAAGGTAATTAATCCACACCCTTTTCTATATTTTTATAATAATAACATAGGAGTATCATCTTTTTATAACTTCTCAAAACTATTTCTAATTTATCTAATTGAAAACTATCGAAGGAAATTAAATTTTTAGGTGGCGATCTGAAACGATATTTAATTTAAATATATTAAAATAGAAGAGTTGAAAATGTTTTTTTGGCATATCTTTTTTTGTTTTTTTGTCATTCGTCATTTCTTATCTATTACACGTAAAGGAATAAAACTTGATCCCAAAATACAGTGTGAGACATTTAAGAGTTCTATCGCATGATTTAGCCACAACTTTACTTTTTTGGCCTATGTAAATAATTGAATATATAGTAACTAGTCAAAACAGTTAGTAGAAATAAATTTAATTCCCTCATGCGATGTTATCTTCGGAATGTGATGTCTGCTTATATAGAAAAATGTTCTGAGAAGTCTTGCAAGTCCTTCAAGAATATGAGGCTATGAGCACATTTATCATGGCATTAAGAATTTAAGACAGAATCTTAATAATTAGATATTAAAGACTCAAATGTAATTTCATTCCATTTTCCTTTCGATGTCTTTCTATTAATTTGACATTCTGACTTTTTTTTTTTTTGAACCACGAAAAATATATATTAACTTCTATTGTGATACCTATTCTGACTTCTAACTGATTATTTGTTGCCGGATTTGTGCAACATAGGTGACTACTACAATGGTTCCGTAAAATGGAACAACCCTTTGCTATCTGCAGATCAAGCTGCAAAACTTCCTCCACCACCAGGCGGTGGCTGGGGTGGACCACCTCCGCCGCCCCAAGGAAACATAAGTGGTGATTACAGCTCCGGCTTCTCTGGCCCCCACCACCCTCCCCTGCCACCTCAAACTCCAAATATGGGTCTTGGTAGTTACCAGAGCGACTTCACGTACGAGGAGCTAGCTGCGGCCACGAACGGGTTTTCCGCGGCTAATATCTTGGGTCAAGGTGGATTTGGGTACGTGCACAAAGGTGTGTTGCCTAGTGGAAAAGAAGTCGCGGTTAAGAGCCTCAAGTCTGGTAGCGGGCAAGGGGAGAGGGAGTTCCAGGCTGAGGTCGAGATCATTAGCCGCGTCCATCATCGCCATCTTGTTTCGCTCGTTGGATATTGCATTGCCAATGGCCAGCGAATGTTGGTCTATGAATTCGTTCCTAATAAAACCTTGGAGTTTCATCTTCACGGTTAGTTTGATTCTGCACCGTCCATACTTGTTCTAATTTGGAAACTATCGCCTCTGTTATAATTTGGAAAGACACTACGATTACATTGCAAAAATATTTATATCATCAAATAAAAATACCCCGCCCCTCCTCCATGTATATAACCCGTCCCCACACAAAAATCTTGACTCCGTCCCTAACTTTACCGAAACTCTTGGAATATTTGGGTACAGGGAAAGGTCAGCCCGTCATGGACTGGGCAACGAGGATGCGAATTGCACTGGGATCAGCCAAAGGACTTGCTTACCTTCATGAGGACTGTATGATCCTCATGTCCCCTTTCTTTACATATGTGTGTGTGCGTGCGCACACGTGCACGTAATGTATATGCGTCTTATTGCTTTGTTGTATCCACGCAGGCCACCCAAAAATTATCCACCGTGACATCAAAGCTGCTAACATTCTCCTCGATTTTAACTTTGAAGCCATGGTAAATTAGATTTCTGCATATAAATAGAGTTATCCGCCGTCATGGTTCATGTTTACATGCCCACATTTATGGGAGACGATTGATCGTGTCGCAAAACTGTGCAATCTTACTTAGGTGGCTGATTTTGGATTGGCAAAACTCTCTTCTGATAACTACACTCATGTCTCTACACGCGTAATGGGAACTTTTGGGTAAGTCAAGTTTAATGTCCATTTTTCATTTTATTTTTGGATATCCGCATGCACACCAATTTAATAAAATTAAGAGACTGGACAGTGAATGAAAGATGAAGAGAAATTGTGTTCTTTCTAACGTAATTCTCCATATGCTACTGAAATAAGTGACTAATTCAATATTGAAAGATACCACAATGCTCCCTAGACTATTGTAATTTAGAAACTCCATTAATGGAGTTATTTTTGGATGTCTTCTTAATTATAGTTATTGTCCTAAAAATTATGCAAGCACATAAGTGCTTTATACATCCTTTTTATGTGTCCTTAACCACTTGCCAACCACTAAATATATGAAAAGAGTTGAAATCGATGAGAAGCTAATGACTCAAAAATAATTCAATGGCGAATACAGGTACTTGGCTCCAGAGTATGCATCAAGCGGCAAGCTAAGTGATAAATCTGACGTTTTCTCCTTCGGGGTGATGCTCTTGGAACTCATAACTGGCCGACGGCCCGTGGATCCCACCAACCAATACATGGAGGATAGCTTGGTGGATTGGGTTTGTATATCAAAATCTTAATTTGCAAGTTCTCATGATGATCCAGGTTTTAAATTTCCTAAAATTCCAAAACTTTTGCTTGGGCGTGTGATAAACAGGCTAGACCACTCCTAGGACAAGCATTGCAAGATGGAAACTATGACGAGCTGGCGGATCCACGCTTAGAAAACAACTATGTCCCCCACGAGATGGCACGCATGGTAGCTTGTGCTGCAGCTGGCATTCGCCATTCTGCAAGAAGGCGGGCAAAGATGAGCCAGGTATGTAACGGCACTGCATTCATACGGATGGAGTATTACTGTACCAAATATGACCGTGTTAGTATTTCTTAATGAAAGCAGATTGTACGCGCATTAGAAGGAGATGCGTCGTTGGATGACTTAGTTAACGAGGGTGTCAAGACAAACCAAAGCGCCAGCAACAGCAACAACTCAAGCTTCGACACAAGAGCCTACGACACAGGTGCTTACAATGCAGACATTATGAAGTTCAAACAAATGGTTATGTCAGGTGATCGGGATGTTGAAAGCAGTGAATATGGAGCAACAAGTGAGTATGGGCTTAATCCATCCATTTCGAGCGGTGATTCAACAGAGCTTGGCCAGTCAGGGACCCAAAAACGCAAACCATAAAGCAACCTAGCTAACTGAAAGAAATACAGTATTTTCTTGACACAACAAGTTACAAAATTGTAGAAAACGACGAATTGTCGATTCATTCCACATCTCGGTCTCATCTTCTGTCTAACTGTGTGTTATCATGATAAACCATTTTTCCATTGGATTAATTTCTATTCTTTTGACATGTGTGTCCTATTATTCACGTACGTGTAGATGAATAAAATGTGTTCAAGTGGACTTATTTCCCATTATTCATGTGACTAACCTTCAATAACAATTCCAAATTAGGTGAGAAAGTAGTGACAGCCTTCTTTCAAGATGGGCATCTTGGATGAATGTTTGATGGCATCAGAATTTTTACCACTTACCGATCCATACTAATAGTAATAACACGGGATGACTGTACAGTATCACAAATCTAAATTGAATTAGTATGTAAATACTGTTAAATATTTGTGTGTAATTGGGCCTTTTTTTATTTTATTGGGTTGTGAGTAGTTAGGCTGATAATTAGAAAATTCTAGATGATGTCCAAAAGCCCATGTTTGTTTTTGTATAAGCTTGTAATGAAGTCTCCAGAACAAAATGAACTAAAAAAAAAGGCAAGTCCAGAGTATTCCCTTGGTTCCCCTGTATTCCCACTTCTCTCCGACCCACATTCGGCAAACAATTGGTTGCTTTGTTTGCTAATTTCTTCACTAATTAAACATAGATCAAGGCTAATTTACGACCACCAGAGTGGTATCAGAGCTCGGTTCGTCAACAACAATTGTGCATGAAGATTTGTTACGGAAAAACAAACCCTGGCAGTGCCAAAGAAGATGGCGGGTTTAAGAAACTAAGGTCTCAAAGCTCAACATCGATCCTCCGTGTCCACAACTTGACAATGAGAATTATGATTTTTGGTGTGTAAAAATGAAAATCCAACTTCTTTCAAATGATTAATGGGAGTATGTAGAAGACGGGTATGATGATCCAAAAAATATTAATGCTTTGACGGATGCTAAAAAACAACTTTGAAAGCACATAAAAAAAAAAAGGGTGCAAGAGCCCTCTCAATGATTCAACAAGGAGTTTCAGATAAGATTTTTCCGAGAATTATTAATGAGACTAAGGCAAAGGATGCTTGGGATGTTCCTCAAAATGAGTATAAGGGCAACTTGAAGGTAAGAGCTACCAAACTTCAATCTCTGAGAAGAGATTTTGAGAGTATGAAGATGAAAGACGGTGAATTGTTATTGCAAGATATTTTACTAGAATGATGGAAGGTGTGAATCAAATGAAAATACATGGGGATAGTATTACCAATGAAAGCTGTAAAGACCCGTATTTTTACATAATTTTTCCGGAATAATGTTTGGTAAATGTGAGGAATTAAATTTTGACTTGAGGGATCGAAGGGAGAGCATTTAAATGCATTTAGGTGTGTTTAAAATACATTAGAAAGTCTAGGGGTGAAAGTGTAAGAGGATGAGAGTATAAATACAATTTTGTGCTTGCATTTTCTAACAAAAATCAGCTCTCTCTCTCCCTCACTGCTGCCGACTCCCTCTCTCTCTCCTCTCCTCCATTTTTCTTGCTTCAAAGCTACAAGAATCCACAAAATCTCAAGTCTCCTTCATAAACTCCACGTAAAATCACCTTCTCTACGTGTTTTGAAGCTCGTATTGCACTCATTTCGCACCAAGAAATCCCATTTCGGGTTGGAGCAAATTGGAAGCTAGGATTTTCATTTACCCACTCATTTCAAGCTCAAATCTTGAGGTAGGAAAACAAATTCCACTCCCTCTAGTTGTATTTAGGTGATATATAGCATATAACTTTCTCTTGTTTCTCAAATCCTTTAAATTCATGCTTTTCTCCCATGGTTGGTTTGTTTGAGAAAAATTTGTGATCTATGATTTGAATACTTGTTTGTTGCAATTGATGGTTGTTTGACACTCCCTTGAGGTCCATTAGTCACTCTACATATCCAATTTTTTGCCTTAAGCTTAACATTTATGTTTGGGTTGAAATTCCACACCTACAATGGTGAAAAGCTGTCTGTTTTCTGGGCAGTGAGCTGCTGCCCCTATTTTCCTGAAACTGTCCCCTGTTTAGAGTGGTTTTAGGCCACCCTTTGATACCCGTTTGGTCCTCGATTGTCCATATCTTCGTGTTGATTGACTCATATCACCATTTTGAACACCGAATCCACTTTGAATTCATAAAATTGACCCTTGGACACATGAATTAACAAATTTGATGTTTTACGTATCGGACACGCGTCGGTGGATACATTTTGGCGAAAATGGTGAATTTTTGAAAAGAAATGGGATTTTTGGGAACTTTTGAAAGACAATGGTTTTAAATTGACCTTATTGGATAAAATGAACTCTAGGGATCACCCGTTTGGTGTCCCTAGTCATGGGTGCACGAAGCCCGCGAAATCCGGCAGGGGTGTGCAGAGCCCACGAAATCTGGCAGGGGTGCGCGAAGCCCATGAAATCTGGCAGAGGGATATTTCCCTATTTAATGGATGAATGTTTTCTTATGAAATGTCGGTTTTGATGTAATTGGGTTAACTT
Source organism: Vaccinium macrocarpon (assembly GCA_022606695.1). Classification (NCBI taxonomy): domain Eukaryota; kingdom Viridiplantae; phylum Streptophyta; class Magnoliopsida; order Ericales; family Ericaceae; genus Vaccinium; species Vaccinium macrocarpon. The sequence goes on from CM040172.1 coordinate 16,230,610, forward strand.
GACGTATTTGGTAGAATTTGACTTCCAATATGCGAAAAATGAGGACTTTGGTAACAACTTAGACTTGGTGGGATACTTAAAAATGGTTTTGGAATATTTAGACACATTTTGGTTACTTCGTGGTCGGGTTATAGCCTTTCGTTCATCTTAATCTTATACAAGGGTCTTATTCATCATCATACTCATCCATTGTGCATGTATCATGTTTATACACCTAGTGCTAGTAGAAAAGTCTTCTTACTGGGCTAGTGAGTTCAACCTATCAATTTTCAGATACTCGGCACGAAGCATGAGATGTGGTGCTCGTGAAGTGATGCATGCATGGAACCTACTCATGAATGAGTTATTTTTCCATCTTTGTATATATTTTTGGAAAGATGGTTTTGTAACTTCTATAGCTTATTTTTTTGACAATTTGACAATGTAATAACTCTTAACTTTGTATTCATGAATCCGGGTTATGGACGCTAGTGGACAAAACTTGTTTATTCGGAATGGTGGAATCTTCTTATGTATGACTTTGGTCTTGTCCCACGTGGATTTTATTTTATCTTTGTGTTATAAAATTGAGGGCATGACAAAAGCAGTTCTCGAAAATACTAAAGACATTGAAAATGTAAGTGTTGAGTAATTGATGAGTTCGATTAAAGCATTTGAGCAAAGATTGAGTAAGCAAAACAGAGAAGTCACTTGAAAGTGCTTTTCAATCTAAGCTCAATATTAGTGCTTCTAAAACTTAAGGAACCAATTGGAATTTCAATCAATCTAAATATGGAAAAGGAAAATAAAAATGCAAAAGGTGGAGGAAAGAATAATTTTCAAAAGAAGAATTTTCGAAGACAAGATGAGTCCACCCAAGGAAAATGTAATATTCGTAATCGAAGTAGTCATGTTGAGAAAAATTATTGGTTTAAAAGAAAGCCATAATGTTATAATTGCAAGAAATTTGGATATATGAAGAAGGATTGTAGATTTGCACCTAACCAGCAAGTTAATTTTATTGAAAATAAAAATGTTGATGGGAACTATTTTTCCATTGGATTAATTTCTATAACGCCCCACATTTTGGGAAACGTTATTCATTATTACAACCGAAATACTTCACTAATAATAATAATAATAATAACAATAATAATAATAATAATAAGTTTAATACAAATAATTTGTCCTCCACAGACTACAAAAAGGTAGACTGGGGTAAACTCTACGACTTCTCAAATTCCACTGCCTAGTCGATCCCCATATCAACAACTCCTTCGGCTCCGAGTTCTCCAAAATACTCCTCATATTCATTGTGATAATCTAGAATAATACGTCAGAGTGGCAAAGCAACATCGTGGTATTATGCCAGGGTCACACAAGTGTAACACCATGAGCGAGGACGCCCAGTAGATAATTCTATCCAAACCTTAAACTAGCAATTCTAGAACAATATAGTAAGTGGCAGAATATTACAGTAAAATCATGCGTGTCCAAATATCAGTGTCAATCAAAACAAAGTGCAGCCTAATAAAATTTGTCTTGTATCATTTTCAAAATCAGAGTGCAGCGTAATAAAATCTATTTCTCATATCATTTTCAAAATCAGAGTGCAATGTGAGTATATCAATTTTCCATAATAACATTTTTCTCCAAATTTCATCCATCTCCCATCACTCGAAAGTTGTTGGCCCGTTCTACTTCCTTTTTCTAACAGTCACCAACCTTTCAGCTAAAAGTCTCGGCTGTCTTATATCACTGAACATAACCAGTCTATTTATAAGGTTTATCCACTTCGCATCTCACACTACACAGTCTCAGCCGTCCTATATCACTGAACTCAACCAGTCTGTTTATAAGGTCTGTCCACTACGTGTTGTACCCCTGTGTCTTGACCACCAAATTCTCCCCACGAAACTGGGGCAGAACTCAAACGGTACTACCGTATCAATCGTTCATCACATCCTCATTTCATTTTCATCCTCATCTCTATTTCTCATAATGACATCAATCGAATCTTTTCTCGAAAATCGTGTTGTGTCGTATCGTCTCGTGAATCGTGCACGTGCCATGAATCTCGTAAAAATCTTTCGTTTCAAATCATTTCTGGATAACCGTGTCACTTTAAGTCAAAATCTCTTTGGTGACTTTCTTTAGACAAATGAGATAACCAGGATGCCGATCAAAAAAAAAAGTGGGATAACCGGGAGAGTCCCAGGCTAGATGGTTGGACAAATCTAGTTACTGTCACCATTCCTTTCTCTACTTTTCTAAGATCTAGAGGGGGGGTGGTTTAGATGTTGAATATGGTTGAAGAACTTCAAGAACACTCAAGAACACTTAGAACACAAAGGATGAGAGTTTGGAGGGTTTTTGGTGTGAATTTTCCAAAGGAATGGCCTTCTATTTATAGGAAAAAATATAGTGACTTAAAGTGTCTAGGTTAGTTGGGTTTATGCATGGCCAACTTGTTATAGGGAGTTTTGGGTACTAGTTATACACACGAAACTAGTCATGTGGTGTTATAATTATTTATACATGTTTAGGCATATATATGTAACTTTAAGTCAACCATAATAGCCACAAATAGTTAGGTTCTAATAGGATGAGATATGTTCCTCCCATTTATTAGGGGATATACTCCCTCTTTATGAGACGAAAAATACCCCTTAAAGTTAGTTTTGTGTGCTAAAAATACAAACTAGTGTACTACAAAAATAAATATAGGGCTACTAACTTTAAGGAAACAAATGGATGTGTTCAAAAATTCCAAGATAGTTGTCCTAATAGTTAGGAGGATTTGAAAAGTACAAAACTTAGGATTTTATAAGAAAAACGGCACCGAAATGTGCACGAATGTGTGTATGAAAACATGCCCATAAAGTTACGCGGCAAGGGAAATAAATTCCCTCCCTCTTCTCTCTCTCTCTCTCTCTCTCTCTCTCACACACACACACACACACAAAAATCCAAAATAGGATGTAGGAAAGGTGGTAGACTTGGTCAAAATTGGCAATAGGATGAATTTTTTTTTTTTGAAGAGCAAAAATTTTATTAACCTTTGAAAATTAATTACAAAGATTAAAGGGATCCTAGCAACAGGCATCAAGATGGGGAAAAGGTGGACCACCCCTCACACCAATAGACACCTGACGCTAGGAACCAAAAGGGAAAACACAACTTGATGCTAGCAAGAAGCCAACCAAAACCTCCCAATAAGAAAAACAACTCCCCAAACAAGACCTAACCAAAATGTCCAAAAAGACACCGCTATCGACAAAATTAGCTTTCAACAGAAAAACTGTTAATGACCTCTTCATCTTCCCCCAAATAATCTTCACCCAATATCTTGATAATTGACCGAGCAGTTTGAGCCGAATTAAGTTGAAACTTATTGATGATTTCAAAAAAACAGATAAAGCAACAGCAGTAATAGCAGATCTGAACACTACGCATTTTTCTTTTTCTGATGATCTTTTTTCATAGATTTAGGAAAACCCAACATATCTTCAATCCTTTTCTACTTCCATTTTCCTTTCCCAGTATCTTCCACAACATCAACTAGATTGAGATTGACAACTAACTCGTTACCCTCCACATCTCTCTCCTTAAGAAAGCCCACTTCAAAAATATTCCAAAAGCCTTGATCATATTCCACGACCTCCTTATCATTGTTGGTAACACCCACATCAGCATCTATCCTCTTCTTCTCATTCTCATTCCCAATAATATGGTCCAGTTGCCTCTAAGTTTCAGTATCCTTTCCCAGTATCTTCTCCTTATCATCCACCACAACAATCACCTTGTAAATAGTATAGTAGGGCAATAGGATGAATAGTATGGCACTATTCATGATAATATAGGATGAGGTAGGGTACAAGTGCAATAAATGAGGTTGTCTAACTTAGTGACTAAGTCTCGGAGAAAACCTCGGCTTCCAGAGGTGAAACGTTGTAGTCCTTGGCATATACGCGTCGACTTATGACATGGAAAAATAATTCAATTAAGTAAATTGAATAAATAAAATGAATTATTGAATTTTTTAAAGGTGTAAATAAATTACTTGAATTAAATAAATCGAAATTTTGAGTTATTACAACTTCTATTCTTTTGTCATGTGTATCGTATTATTCACGTACGTGTAGATGAATAAAATGTGTTCAGGTGAACTTAGCTCCCATTATTCATGTGACTACACTTCAATAACAATTCCAAATTTGGTGAGAAAGTAATGACAGCCTTCTTTCAAGATGGGCATCTTGGATGAATGTTTGATGCCATCAGTATTTTTACCACTTTTTTTTTTGAAAGGCAAAAAAGATTTCATTAATCTTGAAATTGTTACAAAACTAATAGGACAATAAAACAACTAACAGCTCAAAGAGCAAAATGTCAACCCAATCCGAGACCCAAACCAACAAGTGGTAAAAAATCAGTCTAGGTCACCCCACGTAAAAGCCATAAGCCCAACACCTCATAGGTCGAAAAATACCCAGATATACATTAAGCACATAAAAAACACCTAAGGCCCAATAATGACCAAATAGAATGGGTCAAGCCCAACAATTAAACCCTAAGTAGCCACCCTCCAACAAACCACATCCGCATTCACCGCTTAACCCGTTGCACCACGACCACCTGAAGAGAAACAAACCGTTGCCACCACCATCGCCAGAACCCAGGGAACAAGCCCATGTTGCTGCTCTAACGACAGACCAGCCGCCCCTCTCCAAGCCACCAAGGAATCCATCAAAAGCTGCCACTCCCACACACCAACGCCGCCACCACCCATGAGGCCCCGCCCTTAGCCACCATCATGCCAACCATGTTTGGTCCAACGCCATCGCCCAGAGCCAAACCTAGAAATCACTACATCAAAGCCGTTAGGCAGCAAGCAGAGAGACCCAACAATCCACACTGGAGATATAGGAAGCAAACTGAGTCAGGCACGATGCCGAACCAGAGCCACACCACCACCAAACCCAAGACCATCGCCCCCCACCCAAAAAATGTGAGTCGTTGACCGATAGGCATAAACCGGAGAAACCCAACAGTCAAAACCGGTGGCAAGGAGATCGGACACTGAAGAGGAGAAGGATCTGGAAAAAAGGATGGCGCAAATGGCCGGCGAAATGCAAAGCTTGTCCATATCAAAACCAGTAAGGGCTCGCTTCTCACTTTTGGCCACAGATTCTTCGAGTTTGGCTATCTTGGCTAGCATTTCAGCCAATTGAGAGTTTTCGGGGGGATGAGGCTATTTCGGATACTCATCATTAGGAATCTCATGATTTCGGGCTCCACCATTGGGTATTTGTTGTTGGGGTGGAGGGAGCCGACTCTGAATGTTTACCATGATTGCCATGAGTTGGGCAATCCTAGTGTCATTCTAGACTCTCTCATCTTGTATTTCCTTCCTCAGTCATTCTATCTCATTTGGGGGATCTTGCTCTTGGTCTGCTGACATGCTTGTTTTGGGCGCTGGTGATGAAGGTCGAGACAATCTCTGCCCTAGAGGTCAAGTCCAAATGGGTAAGGTTTGCTTTTTCCTTGTAGGCCCAATGGTTCAGAACTAGACATAGAGCAAAAGCCTTCCAAGTGCCTAGATTTACGTAATTCAGGTGCCTAGGATACCATCCAAGTGTGGCAAATGTGATATATGTGATCAGCTTCTGGAGCCTTTCAAGGCATTTTGGGTGTGATTAAGTGAAGTTCCAGTGCCCTAGGCATGTTGTCCATCTACTCATGACACAACCAAATGTATCCACATCCATGTCATTAACCTCTCCGATGCATTTTTTATGCTCTCGTATGAATATGTGTTTAAAGTCCATTTAAGCAACATTTTTAAAATCCCTTAAACATTTAGTAGAAACCGGTGGTCACCGGGAAGCCACCACTAGCTTAAGTGCAACTATAGCGGGAGCCACCACAGAGGTAATAACTATTAGCAACTTATTTGCCGTGAAGGAGAAATCATGGCGAGCGAGCCATGAGAGTTAAACTTGTTTTTTCTTGAAACTGGGCATGGGGGCATAAGAGTTCTCTAGTCTGAGCCAAGACCAATGTGTTGCTATTGTCAAGAGCCAAGCAAAGACTACTAAGTTTAATTGTTTGACAAGCCACATTAAAACAATGGGGAGGCAATTAGTTGGTTTTGTAGATCACCACAGATTTATCGTCGGAGTCATGATGGAGTTTAAGCTTGCCCCAAGAGTCCATAAGCCACTGGAGCGATGAAATATCGCGAGAATATACCACGAGTCGCGCATGTTCTTGGTCTGACATTCAAGGCACGTATATATACATTACAATAGAGATACATAGGTACACGTGTTCTTTTGGTGACCAAGAAAATCAATTCGTCTTCTCCACGTGCTGCTTATGGAAGCTACATCAATATTTTGTTTATATTTGCTCAACACATCAATTGGCTAGAGAGTCCAGTTTCCATGCGACATTAATATATTCTCAACATCAACTACTGTGGGACATCCGACAACCGCAGGACGAATTATTGGCGCAAGATACACCGTATAAGAAAAGATGGGTTATGAAAGACCTACTGGTATTGGTCTCAACTTCAACACTTATATTACCCACCACCACAAAGTGGAGACATTTACAAAAGTCACACTTGTTCTCTTGGTGAGGGGGAGCCACCTATCTTATTTGTGTGACTATAATATGTCAATATTTACTTGTCACGAGGCTGGAAAGTTCAATTTCCTAACAATTCAAGACATACCAAAAGGTATTCTTTATCTCTTACAAGTTTCCCAATCATGGCACCTATTGAAAGACATGCCAAGCGGAGGGCTACATACCCTAGCGAGCAATTTTGGAGTCCACTATTAAAGTGAGACGCCCATGCCAAGCAAAGGGCTACATACCCTAACGAGCAATTTTGGAGTCCACATTAAAGTGAGACGCTCATGCCATCGAGGGGCTGCATACCCTAGCGAGCAATTTTAAAGTCCACTATTAAAGTGAGACCTCATGCCTAGCGGGAGCTACGTACTCTAGCAAGCAATTTTAAGTCTGCTACTAAAGCGAGACGCTCATGCCGATTAAGGCAAGCTCATTTATATACGGGTCATTCATGCATGGAAAAAAGCCCATGAGCACCATGGCTAGTGTGGCCTAAAGATATGGGCGAGAACACGAGAAGCTAGTCTAATTAAGCTCAAGTAATTATACCTGTTGCGGTTTGAAGGCAGGACCCCGACGGCCTCCTAAGGCTTGGCTACGGTATAGGCACGACTGAACAGGTTGCGACCTTGCCCTAACGGGAATGAAGGGAGATCCAGTGGTTTGGTGGCTATAAAAGAACACAAGGTTCGCTGTGCGAGGGGTGGAATAGTGCGTCACTGTGCGGGTGAGCTGCACTCAGTGACATCACCCGCGCGACTAGGTTGTATAGAAACAACACGTGTCCTTGTATCATAGGGCGACAGCCTAGCACCTAATCATTAGTCCAAGATGCCTATAAATATGAGACATTCCCTTTTACAACACCCAGAGATTGGTGATTCTTGGCAGAGCATATGTCGTCCTAGAGAGAGAAAAGGGCAATCACAGAGTGAAAGGAGAACATTCTTCCTTGTGAGATCATTCCCATCCTTTAGGTCACCAAGGTACTATATGGATTAGTTTGAGAGCAATCCACTGCCTTAGTCTTTCTATACACACCTGCTCTGTTCTTCACCCTTCTTCTAGATCACTTCATTCCCTTCGTGTATCTAAGGCTTAAGCAAATGCCCATCATGGATCGAAGAACATCCTAAATCCCACAGGATAGAATTAGTGTGAGTCCGAATAGGGCAATAGCTCAAGATGGTACCAAACAGGTGCTTGTCCAAGGTGGAGAACATCTAGGAGCCTAAGCGTAATCTCCTGCGAATCAGGTATGTTCTTTCCTTGTCATTTACATTTAGATAAACTCATGCTAATATGAGTGTCTTTTACATGATGTAAACAAAGTGACATAACACATCTCAATTCTCCTCAGAATACATAATGTCTACGTGAACACTTTTGAATGCTAATGACACATGTGCGATCAGCCATGATCTTACTTAAATATCGTGCTTGGACTAATAGATCATTATTCTCTTGTGCGAGGAACACCAAGGCAAAGCTTCACTATCCTCAAGCTTATTGCCTCAATATCTATGTGTTTGACAACCAAAGCCCCTAAGAGCAAAGTTAATCTAGATAAAGACTACAAAGTTATGGATGCAGTCACTAGCCCCAATAATGATACTCAAAGAAGAAGCAGATAACTTTCACTACTCAGTTTATGCCTAATAGAAGCTTACGGCTTAGACACTTCTATTAGTCAGGGGGCTATTGTAAGAAAGGTCATATATTTATAGTTGACAAAGTCAAAACTTTGACCACCCTATCAGAAGAGGACAAGTGACATCTGCAAATTAGAGACACGTGGCAAAGTAGCAAGTGGCAAGAGCTACCCATGCAAAGGAGCCTCGCACATGTCATTCCTACAAACAGCAAAAAAAAGTGCTTAAACTCCACGATAAGAATACATCCGAGGGTGGGAGAGCTTCTTGAGCCCGAGAAGATTAGCGCAAGTCCAAACAAGACGAGTAGCGCGATAAAGCAACCATATGGCCGTCAAAGGGACATACCCTAATGAGGTTACAATCAGTTCTTTCCAAAACAAAGTAGGATAAGTCCAAATATGCATTCAACAAACATCTAAATCAAGAATAGCAGTAGATCTTTCTCATAGCACAAACATTCCGTCTAACAGCAGATCAACATCAGCGTTTGCTTGAAGAAATGGTCTTCCCCTTCAATATTGTTCCAACACCCATAATCCAGCTGCCCATGAAGCTAATGCTGCCCTCATATGGATTGAGAGAAATGAAACTTCTTCATAAACCCTATGAGACTGTATGATACCATAAGTATCTCTACCCTCCAAAAGAGTGACTTACCTTAATAGTAATTTAAAAAGTTGGGCATACTTTAATGGAGTTTCTCCACAAAATGTTGTACCGACTCGTAAATTTCTATTTTTATTTTAGTGTATTGTAAGTAGTTAGGCCCATACTTATCGGAAAAAAAAAGTAGTTAGGCCCATAATTAGAAAATTCTAGACAAGGTCCAAAAGCAGATGTTTTTATCTATATAAGCTTATAATGAAGTCTCAGAACAAAATGAATTTTTTTTAAAAAAAAAAGCAAGTCCAAAGTCTTCCCTTGGTTCCCTTGTATTCCCACTTCATGCGTCTCTTTGACCTACATTCGGCAAACAATTGCTTGCTTTGTTTGTAAATTTCTTCAATAATTAAACATAGATTAAGTCTAATTTAAGGCCAACATGTACATAGGTATTTGAAAGTTAGAGGATTCCAATCTCTAAATGGTTATTTTTTTAACTTACTAAATGTAAATTACGGGCACCGACCCTGTTAAAGAGATACTCCTTCCGTCTTAAATTGTTGCTCCTATTTTGAAATTTTGACTTTTATAAACAGTACATAATTGTACCCAAAAAAGAAAAGAAGTACTCCCTCCGTCCCTTTTTAAGTGTTTAACTTTCCATTTTGGATTGTCCCTAAATAAGTGTGTAGTTTGAAAAGTTAATGGGTAAAAGTTTATACAATTGTCATTTTGCCCTTTTAAAAGTTAGTGGGAATTATTGGGTAAAAGTGGAGGATAATTTTGGAAAGTAGAGATAAAAGTTGATGTGAAAAGTGTAAAGTGGAGGAAAAAGTTTATAAAAAAGGTGTAATTGATATTGTTTCTTTAATAAGTTGGATTTACAAAGTAACACATTTAAAAAAGACGGAGGGAGTTCCAACTTTTCTTTGTTACTCCTAACTTTTATAATAGCTAGTTGTTTTTGGACAGCCAAAAATTAAAATAGAATCAATATTTTGGGATGGAGGGAGTTTATAGTTGGAAAGAATGTTTTGTTATGTATATATTATATCCTTAAGATTCAACACATTATTCCTGTAATTGAAAATTCTAAAATATTTCTTTAACACCACGGCACCATCTTTGAATTTGTAATATCCCTCCAACCAGAATCAAATAAAAGTTGTTGTCTATGGAGTTGTTGCATGTCAAGGTTGATTGATGACAATGAAGATATTAATATTAGTAGCATCCTTTCTATGCTGCTTGGATGATATTTGCTCCTAGTTTTGGCTATCATGAAGGAACACTTCAATCATTGAGTGTTGTGATTGTGATATGCTAATACTGTTATGTGTGTTATGATATGCTGCTATAGTTGGTTTCAGTTTTGATTCTTTAATTTGAAGGCCTAAGCTACCCTGAAGCTTGGGTTTGTATATGATATGCTCATGCTTTTTTTTTCCTTTTCTTGTTACTCCTTCCTTTCTTTTCTTTGGTCTTCCATTCAACATTTCATTTGACGTGTTGCCCCTAATATACCCTAGCTATTATGTCAAGGTGTGGCTTATTTTCCTTGATATACCCTTGTTCGAGTTATAATAAAATTTTGTTACCGATAAAAAAAAAATCAATAACCTCCTACAAAACATTCAAAATCTATTGATTCACCATTTATAACGTAAATCTATTTATTAAAATCCAACTCCGTACAGTGTTACTCAAACAAGAACATTACCCCATTCCTCCATTCATAACCATTCTTCCGAGCACAACCGTGTTAGATATTGAGGAAACGAGCTACCACCATTTCTCTCACCTGCAATTCAAGATATTTCGAGCTAGCTTGAGACTTGCATGGCAAGGTGGCCCTAAAAATTGTTGTCAAGACCGAAACCATGTGTATGTATTTGGAAAAATATGGCTATACTATTAAGTGGTTATTTTGTGGTGCTATGATTGGGTTTGCATGTAACAAGTGTATGGGAAAAGAGAGATTAGAGAAGATGAAAACCTCAATTGGCGTAAAAGACATGTGTTAACCATGGGGGTTTGGTGGAGAAATACAAATTGTACTTATCCACTCTAATCTTATTAAGTAATTTATGTAAATGAATTTATACCCATATAATTAGCTATATTTATGTTTACAGCTTTTGTCACTTTCACTCTTATTTTTGGGCAAAGTATTTTAATTAAGAACTTTGTTAAGAAATTAAATTAGTTGTATATTATGACGGAACAAAACCTTGGAGTCGCATTTCACATAAACTTAATTTTTTCAAAATGTGTTATTTTACCACATTTACACCTGAGTTACATTTTCTCCAATATAATTTCAATGTTAAGATATCATATTTATACACAGTTTAATTAGAGGTAAAATAAATAAATAAACACACTTCAAAATAATTACTTTGAATGCACATGACAAAAAATTAATATTTACTTATTCTAATTTATAGATTGTGGTAAACAATGATAAATTAGAAAGATAATGTATTGAATACTGGATTATTAATGATTACAGTAAAATTAATGTTGAGAAGCATAAGAGAAAAGATAAGAAGGCTGCGTATTTTTGTATTTTTATTTTTATTTTTATTTTTAAGAACATCAAAAGGTTATTAAGGGTTTATTTTCTATTATACAAGTTTTAGAAATGAATTTGCTACTTAACGATCAACTAACCGGTGGGAGTAATAAAAATGCTAATGCAAACCTCAGGGAGGGGAAAATCATTTCTCATACCTGGAGGGGAATCTTTATATAATCTAAATCCTAGGGGGTGTCATGAGATTTATCAAATGAAATTATAAAACCTTGGAGTTTATTAGTACCCCTTCGAATAGTACTTAATTTGCTCGAATTATTCAAATACATACGACAATTTTAACCAACTTCTAAATTACTTCTGAGAAAAAAAAATTGAATTTTTTGAATTAAACGAATAATGATTCACTAAAATGGAGTTGTGAAAAGTGAGAAAAATCTTGTATTTTGAATCAACTTGCATCACATAACTAAGTATGTATAAATGTTGTTCACTATTTATATTAATATGATTATCGGTAGAGCTTCCACAATTCCTACATCAAGGATCACTAAGAAAACATACACAATGTGTCAATCATCATATACTTTCGCATACCACAAATCATCCTAGTAGTACGGTCTGTGTAGATGCACGGATAGCACCCTTCTTCTAGAATTTGAACACAAAATATATTGAAAAAATTGAAATCAATTTCATCAATATAAGAAGAAAATCTAAAATCAAAGCTAATTCACATGGTAGGAAGCTTCATTTTCGCCCCCAGAAGGGTAATTAGCCACTCATCGATCAAAGAATCAAAACCTCGCTGGTGGGAGTCATGGACATTGATCTCTTGCCTTGGTTGATCTTGCCTCTCTCTAGGTCTCCATTTAGAACCCCTAAAGACCAATTAAGTTCCCCCATTTATAATTCTAGGCCAAAAAAATACATCCACAATAGGAAAACTATTAAAGCATGCATCGGTCATTTGTACGGGACTAACCATTGTTCAAACAAAAATTGGTGTAAGTTATCAAACCAAGGGACTGTCTAGGCAACCATGACTATTGTATGGACGTTTTATGTTGAGATCGTCTTCTTGCTTTTCCAAAAACCCTTTGTAAGTCTCGTTTCGCTTATAGAGGTCGATATAACCTAAAAATACAAGAAATGCATGAATTCTCATCCAATTAACAACAAGCAAACTAAATGTAAATTAGGGGTCTTAAATGGTTATGTCGGCTGTGATTGAGAAAATCATTCTGGGTGGTGTTTGTGGGGAGAGGAGAAGAGAGAGAGAGACAAATGCTACTATACAATGATAAAGTATATTAGAGTAACTATCAAGAAAGTTGGGATGGGTGGGTGGGTATTTTAGTAAATTCAGTATTTCAACAAACATAGTTAAAAGGGAGGCATCTTGAAAGGGGTGGTCGTGGGATTTCAAAGAGCGAAGGGGTGGACTGTGATTTTGATAAAATGTAGGGGTGTGAAATGCACCCTACTTAAATTAGCCGAGTCGACCAGCACGGAAACCGAGTCAAGCCGAGTCAATTAGGTACTCGTCTCCATCCATTTGCTCGTCTATAAAAAGGACACCGAGAGGAAACTTCTCGACCTTCTGATCGCCGCTGTGTCTCTTCTCTTCATCACTCATCGAAACCTCTCCCGATTTGTCTTACGAGCGCGATCTTCACCCTGTGATCGACGTAGCTAAGATAAGAGTCTATATCGTGAGGAAAAAAACCCTAAGTTGGTCCGAAGATGGGAGACTACGGCGATGCCTTCAATCGCAACGACAACTCCCCTGCAGCCGTGCAAGCCCGCACCAAGGCGCAGAATCGTGCTAATGTCATGCAACTGAAGCTGGTATTTCTCCTATCACAAATCTGGCTTCCGTTAAATAATTAGGGTTTCTTCTTGTTATTCTTTTGTTGTTATTTTTTGCTAATTCCTCAAACCCTAATTTGATTTTTAGATATGCGTGTATGTATGATAATAGTCAATCACAGATTCACAAGATAAACAATCTACTAGTTATAATGGCATTTAAGTTAGATTAGATTCTTCTCTAAATGTATGTGAATATGAGGTCCATGAGTGGGATTCACATGCAATAAGCCCATTGAACTCTAGAAATGCAAAATTAAATTCACGTCAAATCGAATTAAGGATGAAGTATATAACTGAAGCTGGTGTTTCTCCTTCTTACGAATCTAGGTTTGGTTGCAAATTTTGGGGTTTTTTCTGGTTGATTTTTTTTTTTTGGGTGCTAATTCGTTAAACCCTTAGTCCAATATTAGTTTTAGAGATCCTTTTGTGTGGTAATAATCAATCTACTTGTTATGTCCGATTAGATTGTACTATACCTATGTTTAGCTAATGTTTGTGAATTTGAGGTCCATGAGTGGCATACAATAAGGCCATTGAACTCCAAAAAATGAAAATAAAATTCACGTCATCTCAAATTAAGAATGAAGCACACTACCAACAGAGTGGTTATCACATGCAGTTGCCAATCTATGGAGGGAGGTTCTAGGAAGTAGTAACCACCCGTCTATGTGGTTGACAAATGATAGTGGTTATCACATGCAGTTTCCAATATATGGAGGGAGATTCTAGGAAGTAGTAACCACCTGTTTATGTGGTTGATGAATGATATTTGATGAGTGATTTGTGAGGTCTTGGGTTAGGCCATTCCCAGTCCAATGAGTAAGAGCTCCATAGGTTTGAAGCATTTCTGTGGGCAATGTCAAATTTAGTACTAGTCTGACTGCACATCCCCTTTATGCCATCACACATGTGAGCAAAATATCCATTAAGTCATGTGAAGTGATTGATTATGGGTAGTAGTTTCTCGCTCTTTATGCTCTATTCAATCATAATTATCTTTATCTTTATCTTTAGTTAGGTGGGAATCGTTTTTTTCTAAATTGACTTTTTGCGTTGGTGCAGATGGGGCAGAGTCATCCAACTGGTTTAACTACTTCTCTTTTGAGGCTCTTTGAGCCTCGACCTCCTCTTGAGTTTAAACCCCCTCCGGAGAAGAGAAAATGCCCACCGTATACAGGTTCTAGAAAACCTGTAACATTTGAATAGTATTCCTTTGTGTTTTTCCGAGATTGGCCTTATTTATTATTTTCTAATTCTAATGTTAAAGGAATGGCGCAATTTGTTGGCAACTTTGCTGAGAAAGGTGACCCTGAATATCAACCACCTGTCCAGAAGGGTGAAACTCCTGTAAGTTACCCTCTCCTTCATGAATACTACTTTTCACTTTTCCGTGGTTTATAATCGTTCCAGTTGAACATGCTAGTGAAGGACCTCTTCTGTTTTCCTATTCCTGAAAATTGGCACACTCTTCAATTTTTTAGTGGGTATATTACGATGACTTCCGCTAAGGTTCTTAAGTACGAGTCTATAACGAAGGCCTACCGTGAAGTTCTTTAAAATGACACTAATCTTCCTGTCAGATATGCTTCGTGAATGTTGTTACACAAGCCTCGATTGGCACCATTTTACTGTTGTTTATTTACTGTTCATTTGAAGTTAATTATTGAACTAGAACCCTCCACATCAAGCTAAACAACGAACTTTCAAACACTCAATACCACTCGCCCCTGCAGTTTGTTCTTTTCCTATATCTCTTATCTTTTTCACCACGCTCTATGAGAAGCTCACACACAGGCTCTTTTCCCATGAAACGCATCCACCAAATGCAAGCTTTTTTTTTTTTTTTGCTTCTTCAACATTTACGCTACCCCTACCTAGCCCTTCTCTACCTAATGCTGAGTTTTTTGTTATATTCACAAAACCATTTAACACACCGCCCTCTTGTCACCGCATCTATTCCACCCAAGGATCTAACCATAACTATTGTCCTTGCAATTGAGATGGCTGAATTGACAACATAATGAAATGTTTTGAAGGAGATGACAAGTAAAATATACTCTTCAGGTAAATACCTTTTAGGAGTTGCCATAGAGCATTTCATTTATATATATTTATATTCACGTGCTAAATTGGAAGTACAGATATATGAGAGTGTCCAACTTAACTCATTTTCCCACTATCTTGCGAGCTTACCATGTTGGACTCATCCTACAACCTTACCCAAGTTTCAAGTGTATGACACTTGTATTTCAAATGTTGTGAAGAGTATATGCGAGATAGGCCCGAAAATATGAGGGAGAGGGGTTTCATGGGCTCATTGCCAACCTTCTTCATACGTGCCATTGTCACAATGTTTTCACATTTCCAGCAGCCTTTGGTTGGCACTGCCACAGCCTCAGCTTTCTTCATTGCAATCTGTTCTTCTCCCATCACTGCAACTGCAAAGCCACCACACCTCTATACAACCCCAATCTGTCTCTGTAAACAAATTTACTGCAATTCTCTATAATTTCCAATATTTATAACGAGATTTTAGCCTTCGACTTTTGCATTTTCGAATTTCGAGCTAATATTGCATATTTATGATGATCTGACGAGTAGGCTTTGAGTCAGTGGTTCAATATGTTACAATTCTGGGAATGACTAACGGGTTCAACTTTGGCATAATTTTGCTGTTGAACCCCCACAATTTGAAGGTTTGAGAGAGAGAGTAGTGAGGCTCGGTTGATTCTTATCTCAGGTCAATTCCTTGTTTGATCTTTTTGAGATCTAAATAAAGAATCCAGCACAATTTTGCAATTGGGGGTGTGGGAAATGGCAGTGGGACTTGCTTCTTGGTTTGTGATGTGAGAGGGAGGGAGAGAATCGAGGAAAATTTTGTACTTGGGGGTGTGAGAGATGGCGGAGGGACTAGCTTCTTGGGTTGTGTTGAGAGAGAGAGAGAGAGAGAGAGTTCCGGCCATTTGGCTGTACTTGAATTGGAATTAAAATGAAGTGGTTGTAATCTCTGAGAGAAAGAGAGAGAGAGATATGACATGGAAAGGTAAGGTAGGTGGGAGGTCATTGTTTAATTTTTGACTCCACGAGGGAGCTCTTTGTATTTATATGGAGGTCTATATGTAATTTACCCTTTTGTAGATTGGCTAATCCTAAATTAGGTCTAGACAACCAAATATGACATGGAGGGAGGGAGGGCAAATATAACATGGAAAGGTAAGGTAGGAGGGAGGTCATTGTTTAATTTTTTACTCCACAAGGGAGCTCTTTGTATTTATATGGAGGTCTATATGTAATTTACCCTTTTTGTAGATTGGCTAATTCTAAATTAGGTCTAGATGGCCATATGGTTGTTTTTCTTGAGGATATAAATAGTAAAGTTGTCCCTCTCTAATAACTTAAGCTTTTTAGATGAGTTGGTCATTAACTATCTAATAGTTTTGTGCTAGAGTTTGACATTATTAGCATGTGTTATATTGGTCCTTTGTAAAGTGATACATGTTAGTTGCATTCATAAAGTTAGTGATGTCACAGTTTGCATTAGATGCAACAGTTGAGTTGTTTACCATGGTGATGTAGTAAAGATCAGAGTCATTAATCTAATACCGTTCCTGGCAGTACCGGCAAGAAAACAGGCTAAGGAGCAATGTGCTCCAGCTGAATTATTGTTCATTTGTTCTGTCTCGGTTGCTCCGGGCTGTCCCCGCCATTCTGGATTTCACCTGGTACACAAACAATACTGTCGCAGATCTTAGATTAGCATCAAATACAGCAAAAACAGAGGGCTAGAAATCTGAATCTTGTGATAGATAAAGAAATAGTGGAAGAGGAAAAATAGTGATGGACGATTGCTGGAAGCTTAAGAAAATATGGTTTTATAAGCGTTCATTACCTACATGCTAACATGAAATCTTAAAAGAGAGAGAAACCAAATTATCAGGTGTAACTTGAAGATCAAGTCTGGTCTTCATCCATCAACTAGAGTCATTAATTATCATACCCTTGTTGAGTTTATCCTTAAAAAGGTTCTCATTTTTAACAAGTATATGATTTGTTCCCTATGTTGATAAACTTCAAAAGAATGAGTTTTGGCCAAAACAAGTCTTACTTCTTTAGAAAACAACTAAAAGAAAATCATTCTATATTCATACATTGTATAAATGATGTATCACACTGTTCATCTTGTGTCTTATGTGAAAATCGAATATATAGTAACTATAAGAAATGGTTAGTGATACGTATTGGGTTTACCTCTTCACTCAATGACGGATGCAAAGACGGGCTAGCCCGGGTGATGGCCCGCCAAATAAATTTTTGTTATCATGTTTGCTCAATCACATTCAAATCCTGTGTCCGTCCCTGTCTTAACTGATTAGATTGTGAGGTTCATAAATCAATAGATTTTGACCACACTGTCACTGAGTACAACAATGTTAGACCTCAACCAGGATCATAGTTTTCCCAGAAGTAGGGGGAAAGGAATTGTAGATTGGGTAGTTTTTCTGCAAGTACTTGGTGTTCTTATGAACTTGGAAACAACTAGCACAAATAGATGGTGGGTGTGCTGACATTCTATGTCAATCTGAGGACAGGACTAATACTCCCCGTCACATCCATTGACGAGGCAAAGCTAAGATACTTGATGTGTACTTAAGGAATCCTATATCAAGTACTTGCTTTTTCTTTTAAATGATCTGTTCTGTATGCTGATTGCCGTTGCAAAAAGAGGGGAAGCAGGCAAAACTTGGTCGCGCGATTGAAAGTTGCTTTAATTTGTGGGTTTGGTACTTTGGACTACAATGTATAAGCTGTCCAGAGGGGGCAAAAATGGAAATACTATTGGTTCATAATATGCAATGTTCAAAAGTACTCATGAACATCTCCTTCAGTTGTTTAATTGTTTATTTGAGATATAGCTGTGGTACAATAGCCTGAATGTTTTTGTTGATTCATTTCCTGGATACAGGCAGAAAAAAGGGCTAGGATCCACAATTTGCGGCTGGAGGAGGGTGCAAAAAAAGTTGCAGAGGAGCTTGAGAAATGTGATAATTCCTCTCTATTTTAAGTCATTATTAGCGAGACAGTGCACATCGATAGTAAATGATATCGTCCCTTTTCCTTAAAAGTAATAAACTTCCTTGCAGATGATCCAAATAATGACCCCAATATTTCTGGAGATCCATACAAGACTCTCTTTGTTGCCAGGCTTGTGAGTTAACATTGTTATATTTGGTTATAGTTTTCAATTTTCCCCAAAATATTTTATTAACTTTTTAACTCTTTCCTTCTATCAGAATTACGAGACTTCAGAAAGCAAGGTCAAAAGGGAGTTTGAGGCTTACGGTCCCATCAAGCGGGTAGGTATTAAAGAGCACCCTATAGTGGTGCTCGGGTTATTGCCTTTTGGTTCGGTAAGAGGTTCATTGTTTTAGGGCACGTTTCGTTTTACCTTTTCTCAAAACATTATCTTTGGATTTCTCTCTTAAAAATTGAATTTCTTAGATATCATCTGAAAACAGAATTTTTAAACTTGTGAATGCTAAGTGTCATCACAAGCCATGGCTTGCCTGTAAATCCTATTTTCTGGATGTATTATTTCTCTTAACCAAACCAAACCAAACCTTATGTCCCAATCAATTGGGGTCGGCTACATGAATCCTTTTTCTCCATTGAGCTCTATCAAGTGCTGCTTCATTGCTTAAACCTAGTATACTCAAATCTTTGCGTACTACCGCATATAATGTCAATTTGGGTCTTCCCTCCCTAGTGCGTTTCTACCCAAAGCTATCATATCCACTCTCTTAACTACTGCATCCGCTGGCCTATGATAGACATGCCCAAACCACCTTAGCCTATTTTCCCTTAACTTCTCCTCTATAGGTGCTACACCGACCACCTCGTGAATTGTTTCATTTCTAATCCTATCTCGTCTAATCTTACCACACCTCAACATTCTCATTTTATTTGTTCTAAGACGAGACAGTCTCGTTGTCTATAATTAAAAAAATAGCTTCTGGGATATTTCATTGTTTTTTATCTTGGCGTTTGAAAGGATCCTTTACCCCCTATAGTTTGGCATTCCAAAAATTTCGACATCTGCTTTTGCCTAACTTGATTGCATTATGAGTCAGTTGGTGTGTAGTGCATTACTGCACTATGACACTGTTAAGTTTTGAAAGGAGGATGAATGAGCATTACACTGTCAAGTATTGGAGTGTTAATTTGTCAACTCTTATCCTTGTCAACGTCCTATGGACTTGGGGTGCTTTTTTAGTTTCTAGGCATTGTTGTAGTAAGAGGTTCATCTTACTCTTACAAGCAATATCCCTGGTAAGGGGACGGTAATATTGTTCCACAAATGGTTTTATCGTTTCATTAATTTCCACCAATGTAACCAATTCAATCCCCAAAGACGATGCTTCAACCTGCACGGCAAAGCTGAAAATTTTAAGTTGAGAAGAGCTGTGATGCATTGTGCCTTTTGGCTTTACTTTGGAGCAACAAAAGGAGACTGGCAACTTTGTCCTGCACTCGGTAAAACACATAGGGAGTATTAGCATCTCTTCTCTTTATTCAAGTTTTAAATGCATTTCCTGCTACTAAAAGTTTTACTTTGACTTTAAAGGCTTTCAAAAACGTATCAGCAGTTGAGGAGATATTCTGGTATTTCGTGTTTATTTTAGAGTCCTTTCCCATATACTATATTATGATATAGAATCCCTGGTAAGGGGAGGTTAGTATGTTCAACAACTGGTAAACCGGCCACATACATCAGTTTTTCTGCAACTCTAGCACTGGTGGTGATGCATCTTGCCCGCGGGAGCTGTATTATTTAAGGTGAGCACGGCTTATGGGGCATTGCGCCTGCCGTGCCATTTAGGATTTTATTTTTGCTGGCCTTGTTTGAAGGAAATGTCTCTGCGAAATTAGAAGAGCATCTCAATCTGATTCTTTCTTTTCTGCAAATTCAATATACCTCTATTGGTTGTGAGTTGTGACTAATATCTGTGTTGTGTAACAGGTTCGACTGGTTACAGATAGTGAGACAAACAAACCTAGGGGCTATGCATTCATTGAGTATATGCACACAAGGGATATGAAAGGTTTGTTGTACTTTGTTCGTCTATGGATACTGCTGTTTATTTGGTTTGTTGTGTATAATTGATTGTTCATGTATATTATTCAGCTGCATATAAACAAGCTGATGGGAAGAAGCTTGATAACCGAAGGGTGCTTGTTGATGTTGAACGTGGTAGAACTGTTCCAAATTGGCGGCCTCGTAGGCTTGGTGGTGGACTTGGGACAACTAGGGTTGGAGGGGAAGACCTCAATCAAAAGTATTCTGGGAGGTGATTTGCTTGGATTCTTTACCTTCTTATTGCATTATAGTGTCCTTTGGGGATTTATTTGTATGTGTAGGCTGGTAGCTGTTTGGCTGTGCAGGTGCAGACTATTTCCTTTACATTTATAGTATTGTCATATTGTGGTTGCATGCCAATGCTTATTCATGGATCATTGGATGACCCTTTCAATCAATGGAAGCTTGTCTAATTATCCGATATCATGTGACTTGTTTTACTTTCTTGGAAATCTAAATTAAATTGGTCATAAATCAGTTTTATGAATCTTGGTTTTCTAAGTAACATCAAAATAGCTGCTGGTTACTTCTTGCGAGTATTATTGCATCGGCTGTTAATAACTTGTGTTGTTCAACTTTGTTTCCACTTTTGTTCTTTTTTCTCTTTTTCCCATAGTAGTTCTGTCATCTGAGACTTTTGGATGACATGTTAATAGATTCCATTTCTGTTTCCAATCATTTAATGTTCAGAGATATGCAACAATCTGGAGGACCATCACGGTCAGAGGAGCCAAGGGTACGAGATGAGCGGCAGGGAGACCGGTAATATTTCTGTTGATACTTCTGCACTTGCATATTCTTGTTTGAGTTCTTTAGACTTTATTCGCAAAGAAATTGTAATTCTACTAGATTAAGCCATGCAGAGATTGGGTCCTTTTGAGTGTAGGAAAAGTTGGGCTGTGTGCACTGTAGATCATCACGTTAAAATGTGCTGGCACTTGCATATTAGTACGAGTAATAGTTTAATGGGAGATGGTTCACATATTGGAACAGTTTATATCCGTGCTTCTAATCAATGTGTATCTTGTAATGATATGGATTTCCTACAAAAATCTTATTGGTGCCATACCTTTACTGCATATTATTTTAGATAATTATTGAAGAGTAAAACTGTTTCAGGGAGAGGGAAAAATCTCGAGAAAGGGGAAGAGAGCGAGAGCGGGAGAAATCTCGTGAGCGCTCTCATGACAGACCAAGGGATCGTGATCATAGGGAAGATAGGCACCACAGAGATCGCGACAGGAACAGAGAGAGGGACAGGGAAAGAGACAAGGGTCGTGATCGTGAGAGAGGACGTGACCGGGACCGGGTCCGGGACCGTGGTAGTGGTAGGGACTATGATCGTGATCGAGACAGGGATCGCGACCGTGACCGCCCTCGAGAGAGGGAAAGGGATAGGAATAGGGAAAAGGATTATGAAGTTGGGGAGGGCGAGCATGACCGGGGGCGGTCCCGTGATAAAGATTATGATTATGACAGAGTTGAACCAAAACATGAGCGAGACCGTCATGGGGTGGAGAGGGAGCACAAGTATGATCCTCTTGAGCCTGAGGAGGAAGATCCTGAATGGTATCAACACCACCGTGATCATGAGCATAGGCGTTCTGAAACTGAACATGATGAGCATGACAGACAGTATGAGTTTTATAAGCACCAACAAGACCGTGGCAAATATGACAGTTTGGATGTCAAGGAGGCTGCTGTTGATCACCACCACTATGATAATCCTGATCGTGATCGTGATCATGATCAATATGACCAAATGGAGGAGGACAACTACCCTAATGATCGAGCGACATCTGAACATCGTGAAAAGGAGAGATCTCGAGCTAATGAACGGGAATATGTGCGTTCTGAGAGGTCTCTTTCTCGTGAGTATGAATACTAGGGAGTTTGATTATGCCTCTCACCTCCTTTATGCTTCACAGGTAAGCTCACAGGGAGTGTCTGCTCGTATGCTTTTTCCTCTCTCTTATCAAATTCAGTTATTCAACTTGCTTGACCTTCTCTGTTGTTTTTTGTTCTAACTAACAAATACAGGGGGGGTGTTTGATCAATTAAGCTCGGAGAGTGATTTGAAGATTCTTCGTTTGTTTTAGAACCAGCCACTCTTTTTTCGAACGTTGGTATTTGTTTTTCAAAACCTTATGAAGTACTCTGTTGGGTTGTGTAAGATTTTTTGCTTGTGTATTGGATTTCTGTTGCTGTTGGTGGTGGACTAAATGAATATTTGTGCCTGCTATTTGTAATGTTGGCTTCCCTATACTACCAATATTTGCTCGTCTTGATGAGAAACAGACTTGAATCATTCATTCTTAACGCTTATGAAACGGGTGGTGAAGAAGCTGCATGACCCTTCTCCTTAAACACAGGTACACCATCCACCTCATCTTTTAGGACAAAAAATTTGGGACGGAGAGTGTTTTTTAAACGATCACCATATTCTAGCATTAAACACCACCGGTCTGCCTACAACCTCATTTCCTTAAACGATAAACTAGTAGACACCTCCGTGCACGCACGGAGTCCCATGCTTGTTCTCTTCTTCATTATCAACTTTGGCATACAAATAGTTACCATTGTTAGTCTTCACCAATTTAGGAGAGTGCCATTATTAGCAAATAAGTGTCAACTAAGATGATAAAAAAGTTTAACTTTAGATCAAAAATAAAATAATATAAAAGAGAGATAGTAGCAAGTTTAATGTAATCTCTCCTATAATATATTAGAATAACATTGATGAACGATGGTCCAATAGGAAATCAATTATACAAGGCCATAAAGGGTTAGTGTTTCAATAAAAATAATAATGAGTGATAAACCTATGCCGCAAATTGGCTCGAGATTAGTCGTCCCTGCGATTTTGATCCTCAGCCTCCTTATTTTTAGTTTAAGAGGATTTGAATCAACCAAATGCCTACAGTCAAAGAAGAGAACAAAAGAGACAAACAACCAAAGAGTAAGTAACAGGGAGGGGAGAGAGAGAGACCTATCGTGAAATTGCAGCCAGAGTTGTTAATCATTGCCGCATTTGCTGAGCTTTATACAAGTTAAGGTGCATGGTTTCGAATCTGACGATTAACAAAAGAGAAAAAAAATCGTTCAAGTGATTGATAGTGTGTGTGCGTGTGTGTGAGAGAGAGAGAGAGAGAGAGAGCTCTTGTTAATTGTAGCCGCAGAGCCACCGACCCATCGCTGGTGTGTGTGTGTGTGTGTGTGTGTGTGTGTGTGTGTGTGTGTGAGAGAGAGAGAGAGAGAGAGAGAGAGAGAGCTCTTGTTAATCATAGCCGCGATCCATCGACCATCGCCAGATTTTGGAGCTTTATACGATTCGAGGTTGAAATTTTGGGATAGTTCGTATCTGATTTAGTAATCTAGGGCATTCTCTTGAGATGTAGATGCAATAGGATATATGATATCCCTTCCAAGTTTGCACACCTCATTGAAAGCGCCGATGTAAATGGATGGATAACAGAGAGAGAGAGACACGTGCATGAGTTGCTATTTAGTGTCCCATTTTGATCCAATTTGTTTTTCCATAAATCTTATTTTTTCCACACATGCATTTAAGTTTCATGCTTTCTACGCCAAGTGGTACCAATTGTATGTGACTATAAGTCAAAAAAAAAAAATATGGCCCGACACAAAGAATAAGATTTAAGGGCATTACTGTGAATATAGAGCTATCTAAGTACAGAAGGGGCATCAAAAAAAAAAAGAAGGCCAAAAGATGAGTGGGAGTTTTTCTTTTTATTATAGGTAGGATTACACTGACCTTCCTAACTATGTTGATTCAATGGAATCAAACACGACCTTATGATAGTATGATTGTTTTTTAGACTCATATTCGTTTCTCTTGTTAATAACCCTCCATTGACAAGTGGTTATTTACACGTACATTATGAAATGAGAGCGAAGAATACTAACCAAGCAAGCACTGTATGAATTTGCTTGAAGCTGCAAATTGGGGTAAATTCAGGGGGTGTTCCGCAAAAGGGATTGAGATTCAAAAATTGACTTGTGCACTTTGCGAAACAGGTGACTCTTTTACATTTCATCAATCCAAAAACATGACTTAAACTAATTTCTGACTTAATCTAAAGTCAGTTTTTGGAGATGCTTTTCAGCTTTCAATAAGAAGGGTGTGGAACAGTCCTATCAAACGTAAACAATAATTATTGCTCTCGTTTTGTAAACTACGGTTTTTATGTGACAACTTATTTCTATAATGGAACTATTTGTAAGAAGAATTGTTAGATACTTGTGGCCTGTGGAAACCGGATCCTCTGCCCCCCTTTCCCTGCCCCCTTCCTCTGCCACCCATTTTCAGCGGTCTAGATTTCACTCGGCAATAGACGGTGTAGATCAAAAGTGCCGGCATGAAATCCAGATTATTGGTTACCGAGATCGACGGTTGAGATATTGGGGGCAGAGGATCTTCCATGTGGCCTGTGGGTTTGAGTTGTTGAGATCTACCACCTAATTGTGCAATTTCGTCAGTCGATATTAGAGTTAAATATTCCTCTGTGGAGGCTATTTTTGGAAAATTACTAATGTCTTGTCTTTTGACTTTGCAAAATGAACTTACATTTTGGAATATACCAAATTGAAAGGTTGGACTAAAAAAATGGGACGGATGAGATACTACTTAGGCTTATGCACTCACGTGATTAAGTTCCTACTAGTCAGAGCATCTTCAATCAATTTCTATTCCTTCAAAATAGACACTATGGGCACTCCAATCAAGCTCTAAAATGAGTCTCTAAAATAGATACTAGATTTTGGATCTCTCCATATAGAGACCTCCCGAATAAAGACGAGTCTCTATAATTTTTTTGTGGGTCTAACAATAATAGCAATTATATTTTCAATTCAATTATTACAATATCCATATCATTAAAAAGATATTTATGAGACCTTCAAAATGAGACCATATTTGATACTACCTTTGTCCCCAAATAATTGTCTAGTATTTTATTTTGGGTTATCCCTTAATAATTATCGATTTTGAATTGTTAATGGGTAAAAATTTATATTATTTCATCATTTTGGAAAATTTAATGGTGAAGAGTTAATGAGGAAAAGCAGAGGAGAATTTTGAAAAAATGAAGGTAAAAGTTTATGTGAAATGTGTAACGATGATGTCTCTTTAAAAGTTAAACTAACAAAGCTACACACTTAAAAAGCGACGGAAGAAGTATATTTCATACACAAAGTTGAAAATTCATAATAGTATGAAGGATCTTGCTAACATATGTCCAATAAACACACAAATAAACAAAAACAACACACATTCCAACACACTTTTTACACTTTTCAATACACTTTCACATATTCATATACACTTTTTACACTTTTCCAACCTATTAAGCACACGTTAGCATTTTCCTAGTATGAAAGTTTGGAGGGAAAGTAAAATAATATTATATTATATTGTGCTTTGTTGCATATGGAGATGAAAAAAGTTTTGTAAATGTCTCTATATGCACTTTTTGAATGAAAATAGAGATTTGAGTCTCTATTTTGTGGCTACAAATATATCAGTATTCTCACAAGGAAAAACAACTTAAAACAATAAGAGTCTTTCGGAGCTTTTCTAAATTTATAGTTTCCTTTATTTAAACAAAGAAAACTCAATTCCGAATTGTCTCAGGGCCGGCTCATTATTTAAGCCACTGAAGCTGTCGCTTCGGCCCCTAAAAATGTACTTTTTAACTTTTTAAAAAGACCCCAAAACATGTAGAACTCCTATATAAGTAAATGTCTATATTGGGCCCAAATAATTTTTAGTTTTAGTCCATTATTAAAAAATAATAATAAAGAGTCCAATTTGAGTTCCAGGAGTCCATAAAATGCAGTGGCAAAGTTGAAAATACTACTAATTTGAAACCGAATTTTGAAGACTAATTCATAGAATATGTCTTAGTTGGCATGATCATTTGGCACAATTTATTATTTGCAGTTAATTTGGTTAGCAAAGTTTCAAAAGGAAGACATGCAAATAGATGTTGCTATAGATCAATTGAGAGAGCTTATTGTTTTTCTTGAAAACTATAGAGAGGATGGGTTCACAAATGCCATGGTTGAAGCTAAAGAAATTGCAAGTGAAAAAAAAAACTGAACCAATATGTCATGAGAAGCGTGTCTATTGTAGAAAGAAGCAATTTGATGAGAATGTTAGTGAAGAGGTGACACCCTCAGCTCAGGAGTTCTTTCGAGTCGATTACTTCCTACATATTGTGGATCAAGCACTTTCTTCACTTCGAAATAGGTTCAAACAATTTCAAGTATATGAGAAATCCTTTGGACTTTGTTTGGGATGAAGCTTTGATGTCCTATTATGACAATCTTGAGGATCTTTTGAATGTGGTGGGCTTTCTGATATTAATTAATTGGAGGGATTTTTTTTCCCCCAAAATTAAAAGTCTTCAAAGATGTTTTGCCAAAAGATACAAGAAAAGCCAGTTGATGTTCTGCATTACTTGAAGACAATGGATTGTTGTTTTCCGAATACATAGTTTACATATAGAATATTGTTGACCATACCAGTTGATGTTGCATCCAGGAAAAGAAGCTTTTCAAAATTGAAATTGATCAACATTGATTTTCGGTCAGCCATGTCTCAAGAAAGATTTAATTGAGAAAGATACGGTGAAGACGCCTAATTACGAAGACTTAATTAGTATATTTGCACAGCTAAAAAAGTGCAAGAAGAGTAATGTTCAAATGGTCGATTTCAAAAATATTGTAATGGTGGTTTATTTTTTGATAACTATATAACTTGTACAATGATAAAAACTTTGTAATGGTTTTTAATGAAGACTGTGTGTTGAAAAAGTTTGCTATGTGAAATATATGGAGAGTCTCATCTAATGAGTCTGTTTTAGGCCTCAAAAAGTAATGAACCGACAAAAATAATGAGCCGGTAGTTGATAACAGAGTACTGAAGGTTAACGTACGCTCTCTCTATAATCGAGATATCAAAACTACATTCTCTGCAAATTTAAATAGAACTACAATGCAGCTCAACGGAAATAATTTCCACCGATGGGTCATTATTCACCGTATAATAGTCCATGGTAGGAAAAAAAAAATTCGCCCTCATCAAAAGGATGAGCACAACCCTCACGCTGATTGGTTGAAATGGTGTGAGGTCCAACAAAAAAAAGTTTAGATTCCACTACAAAGTGATGTCATGCTTACTCAAAATTGTGTTTGATTTCGTGGATCCCACCCATTTCAACAAATTAGGGTAAGGGTTTTGTTCACCCTCTTTTGGTGAGGGTGGACAATTTTTTTTTCAAAAGAATTGGAAAAGGGGGTTTTCTTTGGGCTTGTTTAATAACATAGATTCAACACTTAAAACTGAATTAATTAAGTAATAAGTAATTAGTAGGTTTGATAACCACATTTTATACTATTACTTAAAAGATTAATGCCACTTAAAATGTAGGCTAAAAAGTTGATAAAAATTAAGTAGCTCAAAGCTATTTCATTTTGGCTAAAAAGTTTATAAAAATCAACCATCACACCGCCGTCGACCACCACAACTACCAAGCCACCACTCCACCATCACCACTACCACCACTACTACCACCATCACTGTCATACCGCCATCGCCGCCACTATCACCATTACCCATATACCACCACTATTATTGCCATGTTATTGACATCACTCTACCACCGTTCTCACTCCACCACCACTAGCATTCCACCCAGCCCATCACCACCAATACCGCACCACAACCATCACACTACCACCATTGCACCACTATTACTCCACTGCCACCTCAACTCACCATCATTCCACCACCAACATTACTCCACTACCACCGTTATACCGCCACCCTGCCACCACCTCGATCCCAATCACCACTCTACCACTACCACAAATATATGATAACCATTAGTAAAATTAAGAGACAATTAGAACTATTTTTTTATTTTTTAAAATTTTTAATTTAGTGTTTAATTTGTTTTATCAAACAGCTTTTTAGCTTAAAAAATAAGGCATTTAGTTTTCAGTACTTAATTTTTCATTTTTCAACTTTCAATTTTCAGTGTTTAGTGTTCAGTTTTATCAAACAACCCCTCGATGACAATTGAAAAAGTAGATGCCTTTGTACTTCTTTTCTTTGTCTTGAGACAACTTCCATCAGATTTTGATTTGGGAAGTGTAAATTAGTTTGACGTCTCTCAATTTTGAGATGACTACCAATATGTAATGAAAACAATAGTAATTGCTATGCTATAAATTATATACATTTTTTTAGGGAGAATTGATATTGGGTCTACTATAACTATTTCCTAACACTTCTAGTCCACCTAATATTATCCTAACACATTTAGTCTACTCACACGTACCAATTACGATAATACCCTCACTTCTTAGGATACCTTAAGATCCTAGGATACCCTAAAATCCTAGGGTACCCTACCCTAAAATCCTAGGCTACCCTAAAATTCTAGGGTACTCTATCCTAAAAACCTAGTGGCATCCTACCCTAAAATCCTAGGGTACCCTACCTTAAAATCCTAGGGTGTACCCTATAATAACTTGCCACATATCAAGAATCACCATATATGGTTATCTACAGGAAGTGGTTATCTAGGCTCACAAGATGTGGTTATCTAGGTTGATGATTTTTCCAATCTGATAGCAACTGACCCCATATCTAGAGTCACCAGATGTGGTTATCTACAAGATGTGGTTATCTAGGCTCTCAAGATGTGGTTATTAGCGCCAACAACTTTTCCAATTTAATCCATATAGCAACTGGCTCCATATCTGGAATCACTAGATGTGGTTATCTACAATATGTGGTTATCTGGGCTGATGGCTTTTCCAATCTGATCCCTATAGCAACTGACCCCATATCTGGAATCACCATGTCACGCCCTCAAATTTAATAATCCAAAAGTAAATAAAATCCACGTGGAACAAGTCAAGTCTCACGATTTCCCCTTAGAATAGTCAAAATCAACAAAATAAAATCTCACCATTTCGAATAAACAAGTTCTATCCACTAGCGTCCATAGCCCGAATGCATAAGTACAAGATTTAAAAGTTATTACATTGCCAAATAATCAAAAGGATGAACTATCGAAGTTATAAAACCATCTTTCCAAAAATATATTACAAGGATGGGAAAATAACTTCGTGCATGTTTGAGCTGCAAATAAATATCACTCCACACGCATCCAACTTCATACTCCATGCCGTGTACCTAAAAATTGATAGGTTGAGCTCACTAGCCCAGTAGGAAAACTATTCTACCAACGCTAGGTGTATAAACATGATGCATGCATAATGAATGTGTATAATATGATGGACACGGCCAAGGTACAAGATTAGGATGAACGGAAGGCTTTAACTCAACCACTAAGTACCTGGAATGTGTTCATGTGTCTAGAATGTGTCCAAGTGTTCTAAACTAAGTTTAAGTATACAATCAAAGTCCACATAATTGCCAAATCTTCATACCCGTACACAAAAATTCTAATTTTCGCCAAATATTCCAAATTTAACTCAAATATGTCATTTCTAACATTTTATAAGAAAAACATTCATCAATTTAATAGAGAAGTATCCCTCTGCCGGATTTCATGGGCTCCTGCACCCCTGCCGGATTTCATGGGCTCCGTGCACCCATGTCCAGGGACACCAAACGAGTGATCCCTAGAGTTCACATTTATCCATAAAATATTTTCGATTTAAAATTCATCTCAAAACTTTACATTTTGTCCCAAAATTATCATTTGCATCGAAAAGTCAAACCAAATTTTTATATTATCCAAACAATGCCAAAATAAGGTTGGAGGGATGTACAATGTGTCCAATATTCAAGGGAAGGATCAAAGATGAAAATATGATATTTTAGCGTTTCCCAACCGGTTGGAGGTTTTGCCCAACTGGTTGGACTAAAACAGAGACGAATACAAGTTTTCAGAAAAGCCCAACTGGTTGGGCAGAGACAGATTCGTGTAAAAATTTCAGAAGTGCCCAACCGGTTGGTGGTTTTTGCCCAACTGGTTGGGCAAAGACAGATTCATGTGAACACTTTAGAACTGCCCAACCGGTTGGAAGTTGTTGCACGACCGGTTGGGGAAACCCAGAATTTTTGCGGGTTTCTCTCAAAACATGAAACTTCAATCCAATAGCATATATGAAGTTTTGGGCCAAAAGTGGATATGTGGAGCAACTAATAGACATCAAGGGAATGTGAATCAACAATCAATTGCATCAAACAAGTACTCAAATCATAGATCACAAAATCAAGCTCAAACAAACCCATTTGAGAGCAAATGATGAATTTGAGCAACAAGAACAAGATATATGCCATACATCACATAGATACAACTAGAGGGAGTAGAATTTGTCTTCCTGCTCAAGATTTTAGCTTCAAATGAGTGAGGAAATGAAAGCCCTAGCCTCCAATGAGCTCCAACCCGAAATGTGAGCTTTTGATGCGAAATGAGTGCAATACAAGCTTCAAAACACGTAGAGGAGGTGATTTTAGGTGGGGTCTATGAAGGGAACTTGAGGTTTTGGTGAATTCTTGAGCTTGGAGCAAGCAACAATGGAGGAGAGGAGTGAGAGAGAGGGCTATGGCTGATGAAGAAGAGAGATGACTGATTTTTGGTAAAAATGCAAGTATAAAATGTCTTATATAGTCTCACCCTCTTACACTTTCACCCCTAAACTTTCAAATGCATATTAAACTCACCCAAATGCACTCTCCCACTATCACATTGACCTCTCTTAATCAAAATTCAATTCCTCACATTTACCCAATATTATTTCGAAAAAATTATGTAAAAATACAGGTCCTTACAAACCAGATGTGGTTATCTGGGCTCACAAGATGTGGTTATCTATGCCGACGACTTCTCCAATCAGATCCTTATAGCAACTGGCCCCATATTTGGAATCACCATACGTGGTTATCTAGGCTCACAAGATGTGGTTATTTACGCTGATGACTTTTTCAATCTGATCCGTATAGCAATTGGCCCTTATCTGGAATCACTAGATGTAGTTATCTGGGTTCACAAGATGTGGTTATCTGCGCTGACAACTTTTCCAATTTATTCTCTATAGCAACAGGCTCATATCTGGAATCACTAGATAACCACCACTTTTGATTTCAGATATGGTTATCTACGCCAGTGACTTTTCCTGCGAACTCTCCGGCGCCGATGACTTTTCTGGCAAAGTCCAATTTCCGACAACTTTCCGGCACCGGTGAACTTTCCCGTCAGACTTCCAGCGCCGGTGACTTTCTGGCGAATATCGGCAAGGGTGTATTATGTTTAAAAATCAATGTGAGGGTATATTTGTCCATTAAAAATAGAGAGTGGACCTTACACCTTTGACAATTCAAAAAAATCCATTAGAGGTGTTATGAAAATATGAGGTGGACTAGAGATGTTAAAAAAAGCTATAATGGACCTTAGAACAATTCTTTATTTTTTTAACTAAATGTCTAGTCCAACTTGCACGATTCCAATTAATTTCGCAACCCAGGAGATAACGATAATGCGTAACCCCAGTAACCCCAATAGACTGCTGGCTATACTATAAATTGTTACACCACTAATTACCATTTTTGGAGCTGCCACCGGGAGCCCTCAACTCGTTATTTGAATATTTTATAAAGTGGTAGTGCAACCCATTATATGGTAAGAAGTGCTGCATGTGCATATTGCAAACAGTTTGTAGAAGTCTAAAACATGTAGGAATATTAAAATAGCATTGCTACAAGGGCAGTTTTTTTATTATATGTTTTTAATAAAAAAATGGTGTTTCCTATTCTTTGATTAAAGAACCAATAATTTAATATACTAGCAATAACAGCACGCTTCTTAGTGGAAAAGTTAAATACTTTTTTCCCTCTAAAAGTTGCAGTTGTTTCACGACATAATTACTTTTCCAGACCTAAGTATGTCAAAATTTATAAAGAAATCATTTTCTCCAAGATTATGTTTTGCCACAACTTTTGGCACTTGCCACCAAGTCACCACTTACACCGTCTACAATTGATTTTGCACCCCTTGTTGCATTTTTTATAGTAAGAGTAAGGGCATCCTTATTTGGCACACTAAAAAAAACACTAAATTTAATTTCAAAAATACATTTTATAATTTAGCAAGTTACTTTTCAAAAAATTCACAAAATCAGACTCTCTATTCAAACTTTAGCAAATCACTTTATCAAAAGCTTACAGAATCAGACTCTCTATCAAAATTTCTACTCTTCCCTTCCTCCTTCTCTTTTGGTGAGTGAACAGTAGGTCACCAAATTTGTTAAGTTACTGTAGCAAAAATTAAAAAATCTTCAAATTGATGAGTTTGTTTGGTGAGGTTGATTTTTTAGGTTTTGGAGGAGTTTACTCTCTACTTTAACTTTAAGGGTAATTATCACTATCCTCCCCTGAGGTTTCTAACACAAACACATACCTCTCCTGAGGTTTTTGAAATGACACTAACCTCCTTTGCTTTTGCTAATAATATCGAGATTCCCCCCTGCCATTACTTTTTCACTGATGGCGTTAAGTTTAGGAAGAAAACTACCAAAATACACCCTTCTAACTTTCCCAAAATAAATAAATTCTACCAACTTAATTATTAAAAAAAAAAACCTTATCTCTTTTTATTTTGTGAAATATTTTGGATAAGTGAACTTAACTTTACTAGACCATGGACATTAGTAGGAAAATAATTAATTTGTTCACTTGAAAATGATTAGGTTAATTTTTATTTTGCCAATTTTTTAATTATATTTTTCGGTTTGTCTCATACAAAATGAATTCATTAGCTTGAGAATCTATTTTGTTAAAGATAAATTTAGCCTAGTTTCCCAAAATAATTCTATTGGCTAAAATTTCTAAAATGACGAAATACGAATTTTGAAGCAGGTTATCTCCTCACTATACATCAATTACTTTTACATTTTTAGCCGTTTTAGCAATTTTACAAATTAAAAAAATGAAACTCTCAGTCCGCATATTGATTAATATTTGATCTTTTTCCTTTATTCTTGCAAGGTTGATGTTGTTGACAAAATATAAACAATCCTGACCATTGAAATGAATAAAAAAAAAAACTCACTATGCCTTACTAGAACCTTATAATCCCCAAAAAAAGAAAAAGAAAAAAGAAGAGAATGAAAATGATCCAAAATGCCATAATAGCAACTATTCCAATTGATCACTGGAGTTTAAAGTCTAAAACAAAAGGAATGTCTGATGAAAAGTAGTCAATTTTTTGTAACCGGACAAATTTTTTTTGTCACAGTGGTGAAATTATGTGGGGGTAGGCATTATTTATTGGTCACTAGTTTTGGACGTTGGATCTCTCACAGAGTGATCAACAATTTGATTTTTAAAGGACAAGTTGGTTATCAAATCTTGATTTTATAACAAAAAAAAAGCCTTATCTCTTTTTATTTTGTGAATTTTTTTTGATAAGTGAACTTAACTTTACTAGACCATAGACATTAGCGGGGGCAAAAAAAAAACCCTTCTATTTATTTTAGCCAATAAATTCATTTTGTTTGAGACAAACCGAAAATATTAAAAAAAAATGGCAAAATAAAAATAAACCTAAGAATTTTCAAGTGAAAAAAATAATTCTTTTTCCTCTAATGTCCATGGTCTAGTAAAGTTAAGTTCACTTATCCAAAAAAATTCACAAAATAAAAAGAGATAAGGTTTTTTTTTTGAATAATTAAATTGGCAGAATTTATTTATTTTGGGAAAGTTAGAAGGGTATTTTGGTAGTTTTCTTCCTAAACTTAACTCCATCAGTGAAAAAGTAACAGCAAGGGGGAATCTCGATATTTTCAGCAAAAGTAAGGGAGGTCAGTGTCATTTCAAAAATCTCAGGGAGGTATGTATTTGTGTCAGAAACCTCAGGGGAGGTTACTGATAATTACCCTAACTTTAAAGTTAAAATAGAGAAGCTCATGATGATGCTCTAACAAATTCACACAAGAACTATTTAGGTAGTCAAATCAAAATTTGACAAAATATATAGGGGCATTTGGTAACGTTTTCATTTTTTTTTTCAATTTTAAACAAAAAATGTGTTTATTAAAAACGTTTTCAAAATTTCTGAAAATTTTCAAAACACAAAAAAGGTGATTTGCCTTATTTTTAAAAATAATTTTTTTTATGAATAAATGCAAAAATAATCTAATTTTTTGAGTGAACGTTTTCTATATATATATATATATTACCTTTTAGATTTTTCTCGTTGTGACGGATTAATAATCCATGCAAAATTAGCAATGCAATTTTTTTTAAAATAAAGACAAAACTTGGTTTATTTTATCCAAAGCACAATATAATTCCGTGTTTCTTATAATACGTCCCGATAATACATTGCCGCAATATGATTCATATGCTAAAGGTGAATTTTCTTACTTTAATCCCTGCCTAAACCATCAACTTACTCTACACAAGATTTGAAATCCCAATCGTTGAGCCAAATATCGGTTGCACAAATGTGCGTTGCTGCATGAACCTTGTTCCTTTTGGGTGCGGAGGCCCTGTATTGAATGCAAGATGTTGTGAGTGAATCTCGATTGTTAAAAGTATTTTAAACGGTCAAGATTTTCACTACACGTTTATAGTGAGTTGCTCATTAGAGGCCCGCGTTCGTTCCTCTTGCGATATAGTGGTAAATCAATGGGGGAATTACATTTCAGAGGGAAGGAGGGAAAACTATTCCATTCTCATGACACATTTATTGGGAATCACTTCATGAATGATAAGGAAAATAATAATTCCACATAAGTGGCACCAGGAGATTGATTGACGAAATTACCCTCAGGTTAAAAACTACCCCCACTCTAATATGAGTGCAAGGATTTGGTTCGAGAGTGCAACACAATTGCATTAAAGGTGCAATAGAAATGGACCCAGGGTGCAATGCTGATAATATGGACCAACACGAGTACAATGCTTTTTTTAAGTGCAACGCAATTGTGTTAAAGGTGCAATAGAAATGGACGCAGGGTGCAATGCGAAAAATCTATTTCCAGAATGAACATGGGTGCAATGTTTTTTTTTTAGTGCAACATAATTTGCATTTAAGGTGCAATATAAATAGACTCGGGGTGCAATGATAAGAATGTATTTCCAAAAAGTTTGGTTTGACCACAAACTGACAATTCCATATAGACCAACATGAGTGCAATGCTTCTGTTTTGGAGTGCAACACACTTACATTCAGGTCTGCAAGAATTGAAATGGGCCTGGGTGCAATTTGGAAAATCTATTTGCAATGCTTTTTTTAATTTTATTTTAGTGCAACACAATTGCATTTAAGGTGCAATACAAATAGATCCGGGGAGCAATAATGATAATTTATTTTCATCACAGAGCCTCCCATAAGCTCGAAATTGAAAAAATAGGGGCAAAAATTTAACATTTCCCACGAAATTAGTAATGTCCGACGCAACTCCAGAGAATCGGAATGGCAATTCGAGTGACGACGGAGGCCGCCGCGATGCAATTGTGTCACCGGTGGTGGTCTCGAAACAAGCGGCGACGGAGGCCGCCGCGATGCAGTGGAATTCGAGGAGGATGAAGTGACTCCTCCTCTGGATTTGGGTCGCCGTGGGCCCACCACGAGTTGTCGTTACTCGGAATGTATCAATGGAGGCTCTTTATGGTTCGGTGAAGCCATAACCAATCCCAGTCGAGGAGTTCTACCTGAGTTTTCCTTTGATTTGGTGGAAGAGGGTTTATCTGTGAAGGATTTTAAATCCCAGGGTATTTCTGTCTGAAATTTTTTCTCATGCCATGAAATTGGAATTATTTTTCCTTCACCCATCAACTAATGATTTCCAAGAAGTGTGTCATGAAAATGGCTTTTTTTGCTCCCTTTCCCACTATAAAGAGTCATTTCCCCTAAATCAATTGATATTTTAGGGCAAACTAAAATGTCTGATTTCCCGCCCAGAATTCAGACAGACCACTAAAAAAAACCCATAGTACTGAAAAAAATAAAAAAAATACTAGGAGCCTAAAAGGCAAAAGCGCACTTAAAACTCGGAAAATTGCTGGTCCCCCATAGCCTTCACTGCTGTGCTGCTCTGCTTCCACTTCTCTCTCTGCATCTCTCTCTCTAGAAAATTTGAATTTTAGGTTCGTCCAGGTCCCATCATTCTCCTCAAGTTGCATACAAATACTATCAATCTCTAACCTATAGCAATTTCTCGTGGTATTTGAGTTTTAATGTGTTCTCTTTGTTGTTGTCGTTTCAAGATATGGAAGCTGGAGATATGGCGTTTGAGAACGAGATGAAGGACGAAGCCCCTGTGGAGTCTCCGACCTCCGTGCTTGAAGACGAGGTTTGGCCTCGTGTTTTGGTCCCTGTTTGCTGTTTCTCTTTCTCTCACCGTATACATTTCCTAGTTTGGTATTCTATCGTCTGTTTGTGAAATGGAACCGGATCGGTACAGTTATTTCCGGTCATGGTTATTTTTTGCATTTGATTTTTTTGGGGGTTTTATTTGGGTCCATGAGAGTTTCTGACTTGGTTACATAGATACTCTGTGTATATTGTTCTGTTATGGGGAAGGAAATAAGAAAACCTTGGAACGGTTTTGTTGTTTTATTTGATATTCAGTTGAGACGATGGAAAAGTCTTGAGGTAAGGCTGTGTTTGGATTGTCTAAAAAAGGTGGTTTCTTGTTTGATTTAGTGGGCTTCTTTTAGTTCTCGGTTAAAACTCTTTTAGTTCTGGTTTGTTTGAAGAGTGAACTCAGAAATGTGCTAATATGCGGATCTATTTGAAAAAGTTTGGTAAAGGCAAATATATCAGTATTCAGAAAAAATTCAGTAAACATGAATAACAAACAAACAAACAATAACAAAACCCATTAAGTCCCCAATAATTGGGGGTATGGGCGGGGGATAGATAGGAGACAGACCTAACCTTTGGGAATAAATGCACAAAGTGAGTAAACATGAATGCGTTTTGAAAAACTTTTCTTTTTGACATTTCAAACACAGCCTAAAGAGCTCTTTCATTGACATTTTTGTTTTTACTTTTCTTAGGAAACTAAGTAAGGTGTCCCTGTTCGTTTTGGTTTTCAAGAACCGGTTTTCTCAATTATTATTCAATTATTACCCCTATTTTTAAATATTATATTTATTTTTCTTTCTATCTCTCTCTAATCATAAATACCTATTTTTTAATTATTAGCCCTATTTCTCCCTCTAATCATTAGAAAAACCAAAACTCAAAACCCAAACCAAACACAACCTTAGTTCTAGGTACTAAAGCTAGTAAAAAGGTTATTCAGCTGTTTCCTTTATAATGTTGCACTGGTGGAACACTTGTTCTATTGGCAGTGTGAAGTAGGAACAGCTGCTTTTTATTACTAGTTTTTAGTTCTCAATTTTTGGCTGCATTTGCTGTCGTTGAAGAAGTATTTTTAACCTAGATTTAACATCACTGTTGATCCGCTGGAACTTTTACATGCTTTGTCTTATACATCAAATATTAGTGTCTGTTAAATAAAATTAAACATGTTTTAATTTTCCTTGCTACCATGATGGATCCCCTTTTTCCCTACAATTACAAGTCCTGGTTTCTTATGAAAGGAGGGAGGGAGAGACTATTACTAATCTGCTTGGTGTGCTTCATCAGTGTTCAAATTCATTCATTGTGCACTATCTTATATATATTGCTCTACACTTAATATGAAGGATATATCCAAGGAGGAAATGGGAGTCAAACTGGAGGAGGAAATACTTCTTGAAGCAAAAAATGGAGATTCTTCTCTTGTATCAAGAACTATGGCTGAGGAGGAGGAGAAGTTGCTGGAATCCCGGGTGAAGGAAGAAGGAGAAAATAATCCCACAGAGGCACCACGCTTGAATGATACGCAGTTCACAAAACTGGATGAACTTCTGACACAAACACAGCTTTACTCAAAATTTCTGCTAGAGAAAATGGATGATATTACAGTTGTATCCACTCATGCCCTTTCTAGAGAAATTTTTTATGTTGTCATTCTTTTCTCTTATACGAAACTGATAAGTAATTTTGAATGATTATCTTAGAATGGAGTGGAGGAAGATGATGAAACTGGTATAGGGAAAAAGAGAGGCCGTGGTTTGAAAAAAGCAGTAACAAACTACAACAATGTATGCCTTTCTTTCTGTTGTCTAATTTCATCTGATTTTGATCTAGGAATGTTGCAGTCTGTATTACCTGCACCCTTCATGCTCCATCTTGGAGCTCTACACATAAAAATGCTACGTGGGAATTTGTATGTGCACCAGATTGGGTGATATGTTGACTCTTTGGATTTCCTGGACCCAAGCTCATGCCATGGCCCATGCACTATTCCTCTACAGTATACATTTTTTTTTTTTTTTGGCAGGATGCAAATCATGCTGCTATGTCTCTCGGAAGCTTCTAAGTTTTAACTGATGGGAGAATAACGGTTCCAGTGATGCATTATGCAAGTTTGTGATCCCTATTGCGAAAATTGAGCTGATTTTAAAACTTTAACGCTGCATTGAAGCCACTCCTTGCTATATGAGCGGAATAGTTTTGATTTGTACATGGATTATGTTTATAAAATGGAAGAACTATGATATAATGTTGTCTGCGTAGAATAGTTGCGGTAGTGTCAAGATTTATACATTCAGTTGGAGCAATGCTTCTGATAAAATAAATGATATTCAGCTGCCATGGTTAATTTGTTCTTGTTCATCTCAATTACATTTGTACTTCTCAATTTGTAATTTCTGCCTTGCTGGAGTCTGGTATCTTTGGCATGTTAGGTTCATCATATTACTGTCTCATGATGAGGATTCCCTAATATTTCCATTTTGTGAGCAAGTTGGGACACCTGATTTTTCTTGCGTGAATCAAACCTTTGGTGTATTATCAAGCATCACTCAAAAACATGCAGCCTAGCTACGCTGATTAGATTCAGTCCTGTTTTATTGATGATTCCTCTGTCAATACCCTTTCATCCACAGAGCAGTATATAATAGTATGATCATTTGGTTTGTTCTGGGTCCTGTTTGAATTTTACCTTTGGTTTCATACTTTTTGGTCTCTTTGTTTTGTGGGGATAATTGTTCCTCGTCAACTTATTTCTTGGCCTGCAAACAATATGACATGTGGTAACTTTTATCCCTCTCAGAAAAAGGCCAAGAGAGCTGTTGCAGCCATGCTTACAAGATCTAAAGAAGGCACTGATCCTGATGATATGAACCTTACCGAGGAGGAGAAAGCTGAGAAGGAGCAAGCTGAACTGGTACCCTTATTGACAGGTGGTAAGTTGAAGTCCTATCAGATTAAAGGTGTGAAGTGGCTGATCTCCCTTTGGCAAAATGGACTGAATGGCATCCTTGCTGATCAAATGGGGCTTGGGAAGACAATTCAAACTATTGGTTTTCTTGCACACTTAAAAGGGAAGGGATTGGATGGGCCATATTTGGTCATTGCTCCACTATCTACGCTCTCCAATTGGGTTAATGAGATATCAAGGTAAACTTTTGTCGGATGTCCTTATTGTTTAATGGGCCCTAGTGATTGGATAGATCATGGACTCTTTTTCTTTTTGTGGTCATGTAATACTGAAACTCTGTTGGACTTCTCTTTTTCCTTTCTATTGAAAGGTTTACGCCGTCAGTGAATTCAATTATCTACCATGGCAATAAGAAAGAAAGGGAGGAGATAAGGAGGAAGTTCATGCCGAGAACAATAACTCCCAAGTTCCCCATTGTAGTTACTTCATACGAGGTTGCACTTTGTGATGCCCAAAAACACTTAAGGCATTATAACTGGAAGTATATTGTGGTAGATGAGGTAACCAGTGAAAGACTCTCTCTGTCTCTGTCTCTGTCTCTCTCTCTCAGAGTTGTAAGCTTATGCTGAAGCTTTGCATTTTTCTAATAGACACTCTCTTATATCTGAACCATCTATCTTCATCTTGAAGGGGCACCGGCTGAAAAACTCAAAATGCAAATTATTCAAGGCATTGAAGCTTTTACCCGTTGAAAATAAGCTTCTATTGACTGGAACTCCTCTGCAGAACAATTTGGCTGAACTTTGGTCATTGTTGAACTTCATTTTGCCTGATATATTCTCATCCCATGAAGAATTTGAGTCATGGTTAGTATGGTATTGGCTATTGTTGCTTTCCTCGTTCTTCATGTTTGAAGCATGTAATTTATGACACTCTTTGACCTCTCATTATATTTACTGAATTTATACTTTTCTTCATAAACTGCTCTGACCAATACCCAGAGATTCCAAACTCTGCAGAGATTCCTATATGTTTTTATACACTGATTAGGATTTAAATCCTGAAAGACTTTTATTCATATCAAAACAGGATCCCCTTAGAAATCACGTTCTGGAAGTAATTGCAGATAACCAAGACTACCATTTAAAGGATTACCTATTGTTTACATATTGTAAACCATGGAGGGCATGTCAAAATAGTTCGTTATCTCACTTCTGTAGGTCCTGCTCTAGTTAGTTAGCCATGTTGTCTAAGCTGGGATACTATTTTTTTTTTTTTTTTTTTTTTTTTTCCGGATCGGCAAAAGTAACATTTTATTAGGGGAAAGGGGGAGAGGTTTCCAACCAAGGGTTGGAAATTTAGAACTGGGTTCCTGTGTTATCAAAATTTGGAACTGTGTTTGTCATGAACTAGATGATTTCGTTGAGCGCTTATTGGGAACTTTTATGGCCTCTTAATTGGATTAAATGGTAAGGCCGTAAGATGAACTGTGTTACGGAAACTAAGATAATTCAAGTAGTCACCATATATTTTGGAGTATTTGGTCTGAAAAATTGATCCATTCCTGAAGGATTTGATCTACAGTGCAGCAACGTTTTCCCGCATGGAATGTTTTTGGAGTTGGTTCCATAGTCGGCCTTGTTAAGGAGTTTTTGTTCATATGAGCTTTTATGATGTTATTTTATGAGGAAAACCAAGCTCCAGTTAATATTTGGTTTACTTGCCTTGCCCTTGCTACAAATTAACATTTGGGTTAAACATTTAGGTTTGATCTTTCGGGGAAGTGCAGCAATGAAGCCACGAAGGAGGAGGTTGAAGAGAACAGAAAGACCCAAGTGTGTACTCGTATCTGGGTTTGGATGTTTTACCTGCTTCTTCTAACCGTTTTAAGGGTTGTATGGATATTTTTTATACTGGCAGGTAGTGGCAAAACTCCATGCCATCTTGCGCCCCTTTCTCCTTCGAAGAATGAAATCAGATGTTGAGCAGACACTTCCTCGAAAAAAAGAGATTATCTTATATGCTACCATGACTGAGCATCAAAAGAACTTCAAGGACCATCTAATTAATAAGACACTCGAAACTTATTTGCGGGAGAAGGTGGATACTGGTAAGATATTTGCATTGCGTAAGAGCTGCTTTGCCTAATATACTGAGGGTTCTGATATTATATCAAATTTAGTTGGGAGGAAATGGAATCTGTCAGTTTGGAAGTTGTGTGGTTCTTTTTTAACTGGGAGTTGTGTGCTTGTTTATCCTTGGTATTATATCAGCTGATGGTAAATCTACCGGGCTTTGTCCAGCATATTGATGGACTATGGTTTGCTTCAGATTGCAATTCTGAATGCTCCTGTGCTGGAGTGAAATTCCATGTGCTTATAAGTTTGTGACCAGGTTTAGCGGAGAGAAGTTTAACCCAGTGACTTAGTTTGAGATGGTGTCATGTTGTCATCTATTCAAGTTTTACAGTTCACGCTTTAATGTTCTTTGTGGTTCCAGCCTTGGTATGGTATTTGGTGAGCACTCGTGGTATACATAGGCTATAGATTCAGTTCAAGTACTCATTCATTTGGATATATCGTAACCTATGTTACTTGGACTCGGGTACGGGTGTCGGGTGTGGGTATGTATCTAGCCTAGGTGTTGGATTCAACTATTTCTCATTTCAAGGATACAGGGACACGGCAAAATATTCAAATTTGTTTCTATTTTTTTTTTTTGTATTTTCTTACGTAATTGGTTCTTTAAGGTTTTATATTGCATTTCATGGATAATAAGAGAGATTTATGCATACTTCCATGCTAAACTCGAATTACCA
This sequence comes from Vaccinium macrocarpon, assembly GCA_022606695.1. NCBI lineage: Eukaryota > Viridiplantae > Streptophyta > Magnoliopsida > Ericales > Ericaceae > Vaccinium > Vaccinium macrocarpon. The sequence goes on from CM040172.1 coordinate 16,273,146, forward strand.
ATTAGGTTTTCTCGTCTTATTAAACTTATCGGACACATCCCACACCCTTATCCAAGTGTCGAGTGTCCGACACGGGTACTTAATACTATTACGAGAGTCTGCGTAAAATAGATCATAACTGGATACTTCTACCTAATCATTGTCTGATGACTCTGATCTCATTTCTGAAGTATGTTTTACAAGTCCCTCTGCTAAGTTTGAGTTACAAATGGCAGGACGTGGTATGAAAGGGAAGCTTAATAACTTGATGCTTCAGCTCAGGAAGAACTGCTACCATCCTGATCTCTTGGAGTCAGCGTTTGATGGCTCCTGTATGTCCCTTGTAACTTCAATTACATCCTAAGCAAGCTGGAGTTCCACAATTTTTGAGAAAATTTTCGTGCTTGGCTTTCATGGCAGATTTCTATCCACCTGTAGAGCAGATAGTTAGCCATTGTGGAAAGTTTCAGTTGCTGGACAGATTACTAGGAAAGCTGTTAGCTCGCAAGCACAAAGTATGTTGGCAAGTAAAGTAGTCAGTCCTTCTCTTGTAGGTTGAATAATTTTTCATATATTTGTTTTGGCAAACAGGTGCTGATCTTCTCCCAGTGGACCAAGATTTTGGATATAATGGACTACTATTTTAATGAAAGGGGATTTGAAGTTTGTAGAATTGATGGCAGTGTGAAACTGGATGAAAGGAGAAGACAGGTAAGTGTTAGACTGTAAAATTGAATGAGTTCTCTAATCATCTTTGTACTGTTGCGGACATGGTATTGAGTTTTGTTTTGATCATCACGGCATTGAGTTTGTATGTGGAAAATCGTGGCTCTTCCAAGATGGTTGTATGTTTTTGACTTGCTTGTACAGATCAGTCCATAAAATGTGACGATTGAATCTATACACTTGAGGGTGATTGTACCACTAAGCTAATCGTAAAGGGAAGCTGTAAATTATCTGCGACTTCTTCTAATACCTGTTTTCTGTATTTGGATTCATGACATATTAGCGTTGAGGGTGTATTTATCTTTAAAATTTCACTTTTGTGCTTGTTTTTGCATGATGTAAATTCATGTCATTTTTTAGATTGCCATTTGAAGTTCATGAGCATGGACCTGTTAATATTTTATACTGATTTTTTGCATCTTTTGTACTTTATTTAAGCATAAGTTTTGGTTTTTCTTTCCCAATTTGTCCATTTCATTTTTCAGCAAAATGTCTCTTTCTGGTGCCAGCTTATTTTTATGTTTTTTTTTTTGTTTTTGGGTAAGTTAAATATTTTATTGAATGAACCTGAGCATACAGGAGCTAAGGGGCATAGTGAGACAACAGAAAGAATCAACAACAAAACACAACCAAACTCCAACGTCCTGAGAGAAGCTTAACAATAAAATTGCGAAGGAAAACAAACAAGACTACCTCATAGAACCAAAGCCCCGGCTGCTAATGGCCCAATTGCTGCATAGAAGCCTATTAGCATCTGTATTCTTTATAGATCTCCAAGAACTGATCACAGTCCTAACATACACCTCACTTCTAGCAACCACCTGACCATAGAAGAACTAGCACCATCCGAGTGTTTCTCTCCCTCCATACGTGGTACATAAAGCTGCTAAAGACAGCTTATAAACCGTATCCTGGAGAGATTTCCGTCCTTCATGCACAGCAGCGGAGCAGCCCATCTTACGTTTTTACTTCATCTCCAAGGCTCAATCCAGGTCTATTCACATCATTTTTGGCCGGGAAAGAGGATGAAATCCCAGAGCCAGAGGAAAATAAGCAAGTAAAGAAAAGTTGTTCATGGGATCAGAAACAAGCCCCCCAATTCAAAATCTATCCCTTGTTGAAAGCCTTCCCAGAATAATCATCCACTGAATAACACAGACCCTTTAGGGACAGAATGTTGAAACCAAACCACCTTCTGCCACTCAAACTTTAGGACCAGAGATCCTGAATGCAAGCAGATTGCACAGAATAACTACCATTAGCAATCAGAGTCCACACAACCTAATCTACTTATTAGGAAGAAATCTAGCAGGGCTCTGATCAATAATAGCCCTAACAACTGGATTCCTGGTTCTATTCCATCTCGATCCACTAGAACCTACAAAAGAATAACTCTAGTATTAAGGGACCTGCCGGTCCTGCCCATATTGAACACCACTCTATCCGCATGCCTGTGAATGAAAGGGTCCGGAGGATGCCAATTGTCAAACCTACAAAAGTTATTAACCCCACCAAACACATACTTGTTCCAGTTTTGCACAATGGGCCCAGACTGCAAAATTTTCCTCCCTAACCAAGAAGCATTTGGAGGACATTTCATCAATCAAAATCAATGACCCTTATGACATACATGGGAATCCACCTAACCCATCGGGTGTCATCTTTTTTAGAGATAGCCCAAATGTACCCAGCCATAGCAGTTTTATTGTCTTTGAGCCTTCTAAATCCCATCCCTCCCTCATCCTTCGGCAAACACTTCATCCATTTTACTTTAGCACCAGTAGTTTTGATGCTAGGCCAAAAGAAAGACTTGGATGCTAAAATGGACAGAGTTAATCAACTGGATTCTGCCACCATAAGAAAGAATTTTATTGGCGCAAGGTGAACCCTTGCCAAAATTTTCTACACTAGCTGAAGGCAGTCCTGGGAGTGACGTCTAGTTGTAATCAAGGGAACACCCAAATACTTCACAGGCAAGTTCCCTTCTGGAATGTGAAGGATAGAAAACGAAGCAGCCTTTAATTCAGAACTAACTCCAGCAAAATAAGCAGCACTCCTCAGATTAGGCTGAAGACCAAACCCCAGATAAAAATCCCCAAGCAAATCATGAATAAGGTGGAAAGAAGACTCATCAGCCCCACAAAGCAGAAAGAAATCATCAGCAGAAACATCCAAGGTCTGACACTTTGGATGGTAGGAGAAATCCCTGAGGAAATTCTGTATCTCAACAGAGTAGAAAGAGCTTCCATAACAAGTAGAAAAAGATAAGGGGACACTGGATCAGCCAGTCTTAAAGTCCTCTTCCTAGGGAAGTATCCCACTAGACCTCCATTGATAATAACTGAAAACATGGCTGTAGAAACACATTGCCTAATCCAGTGAATGAACCTGAAGCCATGGCAGCCATAACATCAAAGAGAGTCCCATGACACAGAGTCATAGGCCTTCATAAGATCTAATTTTATATCACAACTAGCAACTCCATCATCCTTGTGATAGTTCTCAGCCAACTCAAGCACGAGTAATATGTTATCCACAATAGATCTGCCCTTCACAAAAGCAAACTGGCATGAACTGATTCGGAAAGGCAGGAGGAGCTGCAACCTGGCCACTAGGATCCTGGTAACACACTTATAAACCACATTACAGCAAGCTATAGGCCTGTACTCCTTAATAGTAGCAGGTGCACAGGTCTTTGGAACTAACTTAACTAGCTGTAGAATTCCATTCTCTAAGCATACACCCAGAATTAAAGAACTGCTGAATGGCTAACACAAGATCATTAACAATTATATCCCAGTTTTGCTAAAAGAAATAGGCATTATAAGTTATTACTGTCAGGCCCTGGAGCCTTATCAGCTTTGATGGAGAAAATGGCAGCTCTAACCTCCATAGCAGTGACAGGCTCAACCAGACCAGGCAGCATATCCTTGGGGATTCTGTTGCTAATTGCTCTAGTAAGTTCAACTGAACAAAGACCAGACCCAACAAAAGGAGTTTCCAGCGGCCCCTCATAAATCATATTACCCCCCATTTCCCTCTGAATATCATTAGGACCCTCCAATCTAATACCTGCAGAATTCATCAGACTAATGATATTACTCCTTGATCTCTAAGCAGCTACTTTCTGATATCCTCTTATTTGTTCACACAGATCCCTTCATCTTAAGTTTTCCTATTGTTTGGGAAGAGAAGATATGCTTGCTTATGAGTTTAGATGGTGGATTGCTAAATGAAATTGGTGTTGCTCTTTACCAATGTTACATTGTAGATTTTACCTGGTTCTACAATGGACCTAGTTTGATGCAATGTTAGTTTTAGATATTAACGTTTAAGGTACTTTTGAAAATGTACCATGTGAACGTTTGAAATGACACACCCTTGACTTTTGGAGGGATGAATGGTTGATTGTGTGCTGAGCGCTTGGACTCATCTAGAGAATAATTATTGCAATTTTGCTTTCCATCTTTTAATGGAGGATGGCTTATTGTCTTTCTTTTGATTTGGTGCAATTATCTGTTCTTAGATGTATGCTCAGTTATAGTCCACTGTACAATCTAAGAAGCACGGATAGGTGTGACATGGCTCGACAGGGATACACTGGGGAAATGTTCAAGGAAGTTAATGTACACGTGTAATTTATAAATGTGTGATTTATTAATATGACGTGTGTTTTAGAAATTTGTAAGACAACGATAATGCTATTTCTATTTAACTAGGGATACACTAGCTGACTTACACATAGAATTAATGCTACTAAGAAAAGGAAAAGTCCCTAGATATTGAAGAACCAATCAACCATGGTAATTTAAGCCCTCCACTAACTTCTAAAATTTACATTTGCAACTTTTTGAAATTGGATTCTGACATTCTAATATCCCCTGCGTGTACCTCTCCCACTCCCGAGTAGTACAACTGAAAAGGTTAAAAATAAAAAATAAAAATAGGAAATATGATTCCGTGTCTCCGACATGTCTCTGAAGCGTGTCCTCATTTTTCTACGTTCAGCAAATGATGCCTGTACAAGTGTGTGTTTCTTAGTGTTGAATAGTTGTAGCAGTTTTGTTTTCTTGTTGATGATGTTATAATGAAGGATGGTGTGTATTTTCTTCCTTTCTTATTTTCTCTCAAATCTGTGTTCTTCTCAACTGCAATACCTTCTACTGTTCACTGTTAATTTTTTTTAATGCTTATGGGAGTTTAACATACAGATCCAGGAGTTCAATGACGTGAACAGTAATTACAGGATATTTCTTCTTAGCACCAGGGCTGGTGGTCTGGGTATCAATCTTACTGCAGCTGACACCTGCATTCTATATGACAGTGACTGGGTACTTTCTTTTTATTGTAGTCTCATTCTTGTTTTGTTGTTTTGTGCTGCATCTTACCTCGCTTTTGTTTGTTCCTCTTTGGAGGCATTTGACATTTTTGATTGTTTAAGTATGAGTTGTTGCTTTTGCATCCCAGAATCCTCAAATGGATTTACAAGCAATGGATCGATGTCATAGAATAGGTCAGACGAAGCCTGTTCATGTTTACCGGCTGGCAACTGCTCTATCAGTTGAGGTATTTTAGAGATACCTTCTGTTTGTTGTATGCATATATTTTGCTTTCACTGAATTTTATTGTGGATAAACTGAAGATTGTTTGCTACCAGGGCAGGATTTTGAAAAGAGCTTTCAGTAAATTAAAGCTTGAGCATGTGGTGATTGGGAAAGGGCAATTTCAGCAAGAAGCGACCAAGTCTATTGGTACAAATGACATGGAGGTTTGTGATACATGAAATAGTTTGTTGGTATACCACCTTTGTAGAAGGGACACTTCTCGGAGATCACGTTCCAATATTGCACACTTGTTGGACACCGACATTCTCCGGACACGTGTCCAGTGCTCAATTCCAAGTGCCTTTTTTATTTGAACACTCTGGGAAACTCTAAAAAAAAAGCACTGGCACTCTCAGGACATTCGTTATACTAATTGGGGTGTTAACTGAAATAACAGCTCCAATTAAAACTTCGAGAATTCTTGTTTCTTCTGTGATGGATGATGGTTTATTCATAATAAAGACACAAATTATGAAACACGTTTCATTGAAATACTTTGTTGTAGATGTAACGATAAATAGTTAAATACAATTTAACGTGTATATAATGTGGCATAATTACTTTTAGACCCTTGTTTTGTTAACATAAAAATGTACAGAAATATTTTTATATTACGTGTTCTCCAAGGTGTCGTGTCCTCTAATGTTTTAAGTTTAGGTGCCCGAGGTCAGGGTGGTGGCTGTGCCATTTCGCTCGCCCATGTTGTCGCTACATGGTATGCCATCTATATCTTAATATATTTGGGGTTTCTTCCAGATTGTAATTTGGTTAGATTGTCATAGGTAAACTAAGCTATAGGATGTCCCAGTCCCAGTCCCAGTCCCAGCTATGCTTTCTTATGTACTACAGTAGTGCAGATGTTCCATGATGAACACATCATTACATCCTCACAGTCCAATATGGCAAAAGTATGGGACGCATGTCTGATGCGTTGTTGGCCATGGACCCAAAGTACATTTAAGCAGTCAACCTTACTTATATAAGTGTGTAATTAGCGACCATACATAAGCTTTACATTCAATAAGAGAAAAGCTCTATAGCTCTATTTTAGTTCTTTTACAAAATAAACGATTATTTAAGAGAGTAAAATTTGGTTGTCCTACTATACTAAATAAACGATTATTTAAGAGAGTAAAATTTGGTTGTCCTACTATACTTTGGCGTGAAGTGGACCACACATGTAAAGTTTGGCATATAACTTCTCATTACTAATTTTACTATTATTTCATCTGAGTTGGATATTCAACATTTTCATGCATATCTTGTTAGCCTTTATGAATGGCTCTCATGAGGCGTGAAGAGGTTTAACTATTTGCTTCACACCATTAGTGATAAAGCCCTTTTCTATTCCTGTGTTACATTAGGAAGAGGAGTTGCTGGCATTGCTCCGTGACGATGAGGATGCTGAAGACAAGATGATACAGACAGATGTGAGCGATGAAGATTTGGAGAGGATCTTAGATCGCTTTGATCTCATTGCTGGTGCATCAAATGAAGATGGGAAGTCCGAGTTTGCTGCAAGTTCCCTTCCGCTGAAAGGGCCTGGCTGGGAGGTTGTGATACCAACTGCAAGTGGTGGCATGCTATCCACCCTAAATAGTTGATATATCCGGTAATGTGTATTTATAATAGAATTTTTGATTTGCGGGGTGGGGTCTTTTAGGATGCCACTAGTTCATGATCTGGAAATTCAGATCCAAGGCTTTCTTTCGTCTTTTTGAACAAATTTCTGGAATGATCTTATTTTTCTAGAAAGGGAGCTGTTTTTGTTATAAATGTAAAAATCCAGTGTCTCGGTGATTAGGAGAAATTGAATCATTTGCTATTATTAAGGCATTTCAATATGAATTCTAAACACTACATTTATGATCTTGATCTGGACGCTCAAGTCCTAAGGGTTCGATCATTATCTTATGCTCTTGTTTGCATTAATTCTAGTGTTTGCTCTACTTTACACTTTCTGTAGGAAATCGAAGTTGCCTGTTGTACAACAAGTTCAGACTCTACTGGTTAGGGGCTGCAGACGGTCTGAATCAATTCGAATTCTTGAATGGCAAGTCACATTCTTATAAACTAGACTTTACATCCTCCATAGAAATAGTATACCTTCTATAGAACAAGGTAGTCACAAAGTGTTCATATGATGCAGGCAAACAACATAACAATAACAGCTTGAGCTTCATCCTCAACAGAAACATATATATCATCTAAATGGCCTTTTATGGGCATACCTTCCTTCATATGAAATGTATAAAAGCGCTACTTCAAGTACAACCGGTTGGTCAGCGACTTCGTCATATAAATGTTCTCTAACTTAACCCAAATAATTACCAATTGTTGAACCCTCCTCCCTGACCTCGCGAAGCAAATTATTAGCTAAGCACAACTAAATTGAACTAAGTACCTTTGCATCAAGATCCTCAAAAATGCTATCCTGCATATTAGCAGGCTTCTTCGATTTCCCTGTCCAAGCTTTGTGTGTTCTTTGTTGCACCAACAAAACCTTCATTTTGATATGCAATAAACTTAAAGAAACACTATGCTTGTCAAACTTCTCAACTTCGAAATGTGTCGCCATCAAAACGATCACCAAATGCACAAATGGAGTGATCTTATACCAATTTGTTGTGCTGAAACACCCAAAGTATGAGAATATAAAATTAACAAGTAAACAAAATTACAAGATTTATGTGGTTCCCCTCAAGCACGAAATAAGAAGATACATCCACGGGGAAAGAGCAAGAGAATTCATTATAATAGGGAGAAATAAACAAAGCCAGCTATACCGTAACTCTCACTTGAAACACTCACACAATAGTTAGGGAACAAATCTATGAGGAAAAACCTAATAGAGATTCAAACGTATCAAGAAAACGAAAATAACAAAACCACCCTAATATTCGAATCTCAACTCAAGACCAAAAATCCTAGGATGCCACAAGACTCCTATTTATAAGAAAATACAAAAAAATTAAGTCAAAAACCCTCTTAAAAATAAGCAGCCACACAAATTCAGTGTTGGTGGTCCAAACCAAGGTCACGCTACTCTGGACCAGAGAAGCTGCAAGCTGTAGAGCCAAAAAACGACCTACGGTCCTGGTTTAGACCAGAGATGTTGTGACCATCTTATCGCACTGAATTTTGTACCTTTCATCGAACATCTTGAATTCAACGCATGTTTTGAACATACTACTAGAAATAACGTGATTTTTCTCTCTAGGATTCGTTTTAGTTATCTACATAAACCCACGGCATGAAACTATCTTCTTCATTCTTGTCTCTGGAAATGAAATTCTACAAGACACCCACTCAAATTCTCACTCATACACCCAACTAAGTTCACCTTGTTCGATATATGAGAACACATAAACCAAATGATATGTATGAAGCTAACGTCAAATTAATGACAAGCTAAGCAAGAGAACCCAATGTAGACAGAATCAAGGATGAGAGATAAGTGCCGGCGGTCCCTACCTCAACAATTTAAAAAAATGCAATTATTGTATTGAAAGAAAAAATTTATCTCTAAAATATAGACTCACCACCACTAGATTTTTCCCCCCCTTACAAAGAAAGTATTTAGTTCTTTAGGTTTTATTTTAGTCGAAGAGGCCCAAAGAAATAATCCAAAGCCGAGTTTAATGGGCCAGGCGAAATATTATGAGGCATAAGGTCTAAATTATGAAAAACTGAAGTTATAAATTTTTATTTTTATGCAAACTATGTTTCTATTAAGATATTAGATCAACCCAAAGAAAGGGGGAAAAAAAACTAACAAGGAAATCACCCTGTCAACAACATTTATATGAGTGACGTTCACGACCTGTTATACGTGCATATTATAAATGAGAAACAACATTAATTTGCTTTAGTTTTTTTTTTTGTGTGGCTGAAGTTCATAGTTATTCATGTAGCAGTCTTTCTTTTTATTTTTTAATATACTTATTTGCCATCACTAAGGTAAATTCATGGCTCCATCCTTGGAGAGAAACATAAATTAATTTGTAGGTATAACACTGGTAAGGAGATTAATCCCTCGAGAGTTGAATAAACTCGAAGCTATTTGAACTTTGAAACAAAAAGCTTTGTATGGGTATTCCAACTAAAGTCTTTGCCCTCTGTTCCAATCTTATGACTCGATTGAATGCCAGATTAGTTTTGGAGATATTATATATGGAGAGTGGATGAGATAATAGGAGGTAGTATATATGGAGAATGGTCCCACAGTGATGTAATATTTATGAATAAAAGATTAAATAGTACTTGGTTTGGATGATTTTGGTAGTATGAGGGGATCAAAGAATACTTAGTTTTTTTGGTGGTTGAAATGAGAGTATAAAGTTGGGTGAATGATGTAAAAAATTATCAAGAGACAAAATTGCCTTTGTGCATGCCTGTATTACATTATGTGTTTTTTAATTATATTAAATACAAAATTTATTAATTTATTACACTTGTCATCAAATAAGCTACAATAACTAATTTTAATAACTTTCTATAAAATAAAAATTATTAAATATTAATTTTAAAAAATATATATTTGGATTACACCACCTAACGTGTTTTAATTATTTGTAATATACATATTAAAATGCTTTCGTACACCATTTAAAATTTTTTTCCCATTGAATTAAAGATCTCCATTTGTAGTTAAATTTGGTGCCAAAAAATAAAATTTTATGCGCGAAAATACTTTATTTTTTGATCCATAGAAAATTGCAAAGTCAAAAAAAAAAAATCCCACTAGCAGCATTACGAAGTAGCAGTAGAGGGGGATTCGGTATGGGGTGGGGCTGACTGCTGAGGGATTAATTGGGGTTAGCAGGGTAATTTCACCGGGGGATAAGGGGTCATATTTATGGACACCCCTTGAGCTGTTCATAAATAACACTTCTGTGGAAATGATATTTAGTTCGGCTAATAAATAAGACCCCTTCCATTTTTCCTTCCAAACCAAGCCAAGCCAAGCCATGTTGGTGGGACCAATGCCCCCAAAATCTTATATCCCCAGCATGACGCCTTCCAAACAGGCTGTTACATTGCATAATCAAAAGGCTTGGTCCGGGCCTGTTTGGCCGAAAGCTTTTCTCATTTTCAAGTTTTTCTTTTTAAGTTTTGACCGTTTAGCTGACAAAACCCAAAAAATATTCAGTCAAAATGAATTACAATTGGAGCAAGAATTCAAAGTGAGCTTGGAAGGAGCTTTGCTCAATTTCTCATTTTCTTCTTCTACTCCTATTGCAAAATGCACTCTGCATATTTCTCCTAAACACTCATACCAGATTTAAAATAATCCAAAAGGCCAAAAAGTTAAAAATGAAAAACTAAAAATAAGGTTCCCAAACACTCTTGAAAAGTTAAAAAAAGAAGAGAAAAAGGGAGCTTCGGAATAGGCAAGAATTGGAAAACCAGAACTTTTTTTTTTCTTTTTCCAAAAAAAAAAAAAAATCAGCTTCTCAAAATTTTGCACCAAACAAATGCAGAGCTTCTCTCTCAAATTCTTGAAACTCATTCTAGACAAATAGCTTCCACATGAATTAAGGGATATATAAATCTAGACAAAAGAGAAAAAAAAAATGATATGCATTTGGATAATAGATTCTTTAAATGCCCTCTTGTCTGGCTTTGATTTCTTCCCAAAACTTTTCTTCGGTCAAAGGAGATTGTTATATCTAGTATTGTGTGGAGCAGATGGTTGAAGCCTGTAGGAGGAGATATACAAAGCAGCCGTGCAAGAAAAGTCGAAAAGAAACAAAGAAAATCTGAAAGACAATTACTACTATCTAAATCATGGAAAGTAATTGTCTTTGACTGAAGAAAATCTGAAAGAAAACAATTACATCTAAATCTGGAAGTTATTTGGACCTTTTTTTGAAATGTAATTGACTTTAGAACTCTATTTTTTTATAAGCACTCTAATATTTATCTTTTAGTGTTTAAAATACACACAAAATATTTGGCTAGCTACAAATTGGGGTAAAATAAAAGAATAAAGGGGGAGCGGGTTGGAGAGACGGAGGAGTACTGCATAAGAGGAAGGAAGCCTACTTTTAAGGAGATTTGGGAATTGGAGGTTTTGAAGGCTCAATACATAAGTATAGAGTATGTACTTAGTGTTGTACTCATTCGATGTACTGGATTAAAAAAATTACATTGGTGCTTTTTCTAGCCTGGTGTATTGAATGCACACATGACATGCTAATGTTGATCCCACCCTATGCACGGAAAGACATAAAATGTCTATTTTTTTTAAGAAGGAAGAAATTCATTAGATGAAGACCAGAGTACAACATCACAAGATAATAGTACAAACATCACAAAAGAACACCATAACATGAGAGACTAGAGCTGAAACCATTAAAACAGAAACAACACTAAACACAAACAGGAATTAACCAACACTAATGATACTAGAAGGCCGATATGGAAATCCATTCATCGTTGTCGGGTGAGAAAAAAAAAGTTGAGCGTGTTTGATGAGGATATGGAATCATTTTGGGCACGATTAGGCACCCAACTTTTAAGAGATGACAAAAAGACAGCTTTGAAACCTTTGCTGCCAAGTTGCTCAACAAAAAAGTGTCATGAAAATGACACTCAGCCTTCCCTGCTATCTGCATTATTGCATTGAAACAGTCAGAAAATATATAAACCACATTATAATTATGAGATAAAGCCCATTTAACAGCCTCAAAGCAAGCTATAATTTTTGTCTGGATAGGCGTCAATGCATAAGTTGATAAACCGTGTTGAGCAATAAGAATCCCATAAGGGTGGTTGGCCGTAAAACCAATTCCGCTTCAATAGTTTCCCTCTTTCCAAGTACCATCCACATGAAGATGATAGACACGTTGATCGGTATCTAATCGATGACAATGCTTGATAGTAAAGGACGGATTCCTTGACGAGGGAGCTGGAGAGTTTTGTGTCTTCGGTTGATACTTTAGGTGAGATAACCAATTTGAAGCTCGCAAAAACCATTGAGCACAATCTTTAGCCACAACAAGAGTAGAGTCTACACTAAAAGGGGTACCTGAGAAGATCAAATGATTTCTACTTTTCCAAATGGCCCAAAGGACAGAGATAACGCAAACTCTGCCTTTTTATCTTTGTCCTTTGGGGCATTTAGAATTTCCTTCAACTGTGCTTTCCTCAAATATTTTTCCTTGGCCGCCCCCGTTGATATTCCTTTATTACTGCCGTGGAGCTTTCAATTTGGTGACCCGAGAGACTGTCTTTGCATGTTCAATGTGAGGGAGAGAAAAATAAAGGATGAATTTTTATTTTTATTTATGTATATATATATATATATATATATATATATATATATATATATATATATATATATTTTTTTTTTGGGGGGTGTTTTATCCTTTTATTAAAATATAATTACAAACAATGTTTTCATGTTTGATTGCAAAAGTTCTTAGTCATTCCCTTCAAATAGACAAAATATTATGTATTTATGACTAATTATTTCAAAAATAAATTGGCTTGTTGGACGGGTTTGAGAAATTAAAATTTTTTTTGGGTTAGGCTTGGACATATTAAATAAAGCCTGATTATAAATGGGTTGGACTTTGAAATGCACAAATCTTGTTATTATCTAGTACTCCAAGTCAGGTCCAAATCCAGCCAAACCCTCCTGATGTATGTGTACCCCTACTCACACATACACACAATTTTGGTACATTAAAAAATAAAAAATCTAAAAAAGTAAGATTGGGCGGCACAAATACATTTACATATTAGTATTGACTGATTAATATAAACTTATATACACACGGGCATACAGATAGCAGTTTCAATTGGGGTGTCAACGGTCCGGTTTGGTGCGAATTGGTATACATCCGAGGACCGAACCAAAATTCTACGGTCCAATATAAGGCAATCCGTGTCCAAATCAAAAGTCTAAGGTCCGGTTCTAAACAATCAAAAAAAATCACAGTTCGGTTCACGGTTTATCCACGCATTATTACATTTCAGAAAATAAAAAAAAAACATATTCCACATTCACATTTTCAATGTAACTTTTGGAATCCATTCCCATTCCTACGAAAACCTTCGCACTCAACAAACCGAAAAGATAATTCATCCATGAGACAAATCCTAGCCAAAGCATCTCTACAAGCCTTCTGGTTAAATTTCCAAAACCCAAGTCCATTTTCAGATTCTCCTTTTACTTGAACAAATGATTCTAGTTTTTTCTGTCGCTTAAGTTTCTGATTCTCTAGACTTTTTAGGCAATTTATCTTGTCTTTCTTCAAGGTAATAGTCCCATTCCCACTCAAATATATATATATATATATATATATATATATATATATATATAGAGAGAGAGAGAGAGAGAGAGAGAGAGAGAGAGAGAGAGAGAGAGAGAGAGAGAGAGAGAGAGTCCCGATCTAATCCGGGAATCCCGGATCCGGGACTCCACTTTCCCGATATTTTTGTGACGATCCAAACCCTTGAATGTATTCAAAAGGTGTTTTCAAGGGTCCATGCGGGAAATCTTCAAAAAAAAATCCAGGAAGGGCTTGATCCGAGCAGTTTTTTGCACAATTGTAAATATATAGTTTTTGCGAAAAATTGCTTGGATCAAGCCCTTCCCGGTATTTTTTTTTTGAAGATTTCCTTAGTAGACTGTTGAAAACACCTTTTGAACACATTGGACGGCTCGGATTTTCCAAAAACAATTTTTAATAGCATCAAAACACTGAAAAACCCTCAATCCGGGATCCCGGATTGGATATATATATATATATATATATATATATATATATAAGAGAATAATATGTTTTTTCTGTCGCTTAAGTTTCTGATTCTCTAGACTTTTTAGGCAATTTATCTTGTCTTTCTTCAAGGTAATAGTCTCATTCCCACTCAACCATATATATATATATATAGAAAGAGAGAGAGAGAGAGAGAGAGAGAGAGAGAGAGAGAGAGAGAGAGAGAGAGAGAGAGAGAGAGAGAGAGAGAGAGAGAGTCCCGATCTAATCCGGGAATCCTGGATCCGGGACTCCACTTTCCCGATATTTTTGTGACGACGATCGAACCCACGAATGTATTCAAAAGGTGTTTTCAAAAGGGTCCATCCGGGAAATCTTCAAAAAAAAATCCGGGAAGGGCTTGATCCGAGCAGTTTTTTGCATAATTGTAAATATATAGTTTTTGCGAAAAATTGCTTGGATCAAGCCCTTCCCCCTATTTTTTTGAAGATTTCATAGTAAACTGTTGAAAACACCTTTTTGAACACATTGGACGGCTCGGATTTTCCAAAAAAAATTTTTAAAAGCATCAAAACACTGAAAAACCCTCAATCCGGGATCCCGGATTGGATATATATATATAAAAGAATAATATGTTTTTTCTGTCGCTTAAGTTTCTGATTCTCTAGACTTTTTAGGCAATTTATCTTGTCTTTCTTCAAGGTAATAGTCTCATTCCCACTCAACCATATATATATATATATATATATATATATATATATATATATATATATATATATAGATAGAGAGAGAGAGAGAGAGAGAGAGAGAGAGAGAGAGAGTCCCGATCTAATCCGGGAATCCTGGATCCGGGACTCCACTTTCCCGATATTTTTGTGACGATCTGAACCCCTGAATGTATTCAAAAGGTGTTTTCAAGGGTCCATGCGGGAAATCTTCAAAAAAAAATCCGGGAAGGGCTTGATCCGAGCAGTTTTTTGCATAATTGTAAATATATAGTTTTTGCGAAAAATTGCTTGGATCAAGCCCTTCCCGGTATTTTTTTTTGAAGATTTCCTTAGTAGACTGTTGAAAACACCTTTTGAACACATTGGACGGCTCGGATTTTCCAAAAACAATTTTTAAAAGCATCAAAACACTAAAAAACCCTCAATCCGGGATCCCGGATTGGATATATATATATATATATATATATATATATATATATATATATATATATATATATATATATATATATATATATATATATATATATATATATATATATATATATAAGAATAATATGTTTTTTCTGTCGCTTAAGTTTCTGACTCTCTAGACTTTTTAGGCAATTTATCTTGTCTTTCTTCAAGGTAATAGTCCCATCCCCACTCAACCATTTATATATATATATATATATATATATATATATATATATAGAGAGAGAGAGAGAGAGAGAGAGAGAGAGAGAGAGAGAGAGAGAGAGAGTCCCGATCTAATGCGGGAATCCCGGATCCGGGACTCCACTTTCCCGATATTTTTGTGACGATCCGAACCCCTGAATGTATTCAAAAGGTGTTTTCAAGGGTCCATGCGGAAAATCTTCAAAAAAAAATTCGGGAAGGGCTTGATCCGAGCAGTTTTTTGCATAATTGTAAATATATAGTTTTTGCGAAAAATTGCTTGGATCAAGCCCTTCCCGGTATTTTTTTTTTGAAGATTTCCTTAGTAGACTGTTGAAAACACCTTTTGAACACATTGGACGGCTCGGATTTTCCAAAAAAAATTTTTAAAAGCATCAAAACACTGAAAAACCCTCAATCCGGGATCCCGGATTGGATATATATATATAAAAGAATAATATGTTTTTTCTGTCGCTTAAGTTTCTGATTCTCTAGACTTTTTAGGCAATTTATCTTGTCTTTCTTCAAGGTAATAGTCTCATTCCCACTCAACCATATATATATATATATATATATATATATATATATATATATATATATAGAGAGAGAGAGAGAGAGAGAGAGAGAGAGAGAGTCCCGATCTAATCCGGGAATCCTGGATCCGGGACTCCACTTTCCCGATATTTTTGTGACGATCTGAACCCCTGAATGTATTCAAAAGGTGTTTTCAAGGGTCCATGCGGGAAATCTTCAAAAAAAAATCCGGGAAGGGCTTGATCCGAGCAGTTTTTTGCATAATTGTAAATATATAGTTTTTGCGAAAAATTGCTTGGATCAAGCCCTTCCCGGTATTTTTTTTTGAAGATTTCCTTAGTAGACTGTTGAAAACACCTTTTGAACACATTGGACGGCTCGGATTTTCCAAAAACAATTTTTAAAAGCATCAAAACACTGAAAAACCCTCAATCCGGGATCCCGGATTGGATATATATATATATATATATATATATATATATATATATAAAAAGAATAATATGTTTTTTACGCTTAAGTTTCTGATTCTCTAGACTTTTTAGGCAATTTATCTTGTCTTTCTTCAAGGTAATAGTCCCATCCCCACTCAACCATTTATATATATATATATATAAAAGAATAATATGTTTTTTCTGTCACTTAAGTTTCTGATTCTCTAGACTTTTTAGGCAATTTATCTTGTCTTTCTTCAAGGTAATAGTCCCATCCCCACTCAACCATTTATATATATATATATATATATATATATATATATATATATATATAGAGAGAGAGAGAGAGAGAGAGAGAGAGAGAGAGAGTCCCGATCTAATCCGGGAATCCCGGATCCGGGACTCCACTTTCCCGATATTTTTGTGACGATCCGAACCCCTGAATGTATTCAAAAGGTGTTTTCAAGGGTCCATGCGGGAAATCTTCAAAAAAAAATCCGGGAAGGGCTTGATCCGAGCAGTTTTTTGCATAATTGTAAATATATAGTTTTTGCGAAAAATTGCTTGGATCAAGCCCTTCCCGGTATTTTTTTTTGAAGATTTCCTTAGAAGACTGTTGAAAACTCCTTTTGAACACATTGGACGGCTCGGATTTTCCAAAAACAATTTTTAAAAGCATCAAAACACTGAAAACCCTCAATCCGGGATCCCGGATTGGATATATATATATATATATATATATATATATATATGCAAATTTTCTAATAAAAACCTCCCGGATTTAAGAAAAAATGTAATTTTTATCTAAATATATATTTTTATTTTTTTAACTGATTAGATTCTCACGGTTCGGTTCGGTTTATTCACGGTTCTTTTATGAAAATCCATGGACCGAACCACGAAGCACAGTTTTCTAATTTTTCAATCTGTGTCCGGACTATTAATCAGTGGACCCAATTCAAAACCTACAGTTCGGTCTGGTCCGGTTCAGATTCACGGGTTTTTTTTTTGATAGCCCTAATTTCAATGGTTAATTGCTCTATTTTTATGTTTAATTGCTCATCAGTGTGTAAATTCGAATGATTGTAGAATTTTTGGGTTCAGGGCGTGTGCTGTTCACCTATGCCCATTGCCCAACACACGTGTTCTGCGCCCACTTTGGGTTTCATTATTTGATCTGAATCGTTCATTTTGTTCGTCTCGTCGAGTACTTCGTCCACGTAAAATTTCAAGATGATCGGATACCAGTAACTATGTTTGAGGAATGCATTTTTCTTGAAAAAGAAATAATTATAGAGGATTTTTTTTAACAAAACCGGAAGTTAGAATTCTCACTGATCAAGCTGAAATTTTGCGTGAACCAAGTACTCAACGAGACAAACAAAATAAATGGTTCAGATCAAATAATGGGGACCCGAAGTGGGCCTCACATCATGTGCACAACACGTGTGTTGTGTACTTGCACAAAACACACCTTCAACCCCCTTTTTGATACCATTAATTGTGTCAAATGGAGGAAATAGAAAATTAGTCTTGGAAATCTGGTTCGAAATGGTCAAATTTGAAGGAAAATGATTGCTCTCACTTGATGGTTATTTGGCCCTTCATTAGATCCTAGTTGCATACCATCCATTTATTTGGTTGTACATTATAATTTCAAATACATGCCATAATAATTTCAATAAAAAAGGCAAAGAAAACAAAAATGCATGCTTGTTATAAAATCAAGCAGGTAATAAGAGCTGAAAAGTAAACAAAATGCTGGACACAAATATGTAGAAAGTTAGTCTTCTGGACTACTCAAATATTATTTAGAGTGGTATTTTGTTCTCTGCCTTTTCTTTCTCTCTTCGCTTGCGTATCTTTCTCTTTTGTTTTGAACGATACATATATAGGCAAAAGCTCTCTAATACAACCAACCTATTTACTACTATCACACAAACCAATACATCTCCAAGGTCATCCATACAGAGCTCCATAGAGAGCTTTTATAACACTCCCCCTTGGATGACCAAATAGTAGACCATGCCTCATTAAAACCTTACCAAGGAAAACCCAATGGGAAAAACCTTGGGTGAAGGAAAAAGAGTACATAGTGAAAACTATCTGTAGATTGCCTCATTAAAAACCTTACTAAGGAAAACCCAGTGGGACAAAACCTTAGACGAAGGAAAAAGAGTACAATCGTTTATCTCTAAGCATCAATTACTCCCCCTCAACTTTGAATGATATGTCTTTGAGTCGGCGCATCCCAATACCGCTAACCAGCTTCTTGAATATTGCGGTTGGTAATGCCTTAGTGAATAAATCTGCCAGATTGTCGCTAGAACGTATCTGCTGAACATCAATATCACTATTTTTCTGGAGATCATGTGTGTAGAAGAATTTTAGTGAAATATGCTTAGTTCTATCTCCTTTGATATAACCAGCTTTAATCTGTGTGATACATGCGACATTGTTTTCATGTAATATGGTCGGGCTATCTTTGATCAAGGATAATCCACACTTTTACCGAATGTGTTGTATCATAGATCTCGACCAAACACATTCACGGTTTCTTTCATGAGTTGCAATAATTTGAGAATGACTAGAAGAAGTAGCAGTCAACGTCTGTTTCACAGAATGCCATGAAATAGCAGTAACACCACAAGTGAACACATATCCTGTTTGTGACCAAGCTTTATGTGGATCAGATAAATAACCAGCATCTGCATATTCGATTAATTGCAACTTCGATCCATTTGAATAGAACAAACCCAAATCAACCGTTCCTCAAAGAAAATGAAATATGTGTTTAATTCCTTTCCAATGCCGTTGAGTTGGAGCTGAACTATATCGAGACAATAAATTGACTGAAAATGCAATATCTGGTCGTATATAATTTGCCAAGTACATAAGTGCACCAATGGCACTTATATATGGTACTTCCGAACCAAGAATTTCCTCTCCCTCTTCTTGGGGACGAAATGGATCTTTGTTCACATCAAGTGATCGACCAACCATAGGAGTACTCAATGGATGTGCTTTATCCATGTAGAATTGCTTAAGAACCTTTTTCGTATATGTCGATTGGTGTACTAGAACTCCAGTTGGCAAATGTTCGATTTGTAGGCCGAGACAAAACTTTGTTTTGTCAAGATCTTTCATCTCAAATTCTTTCTTTAAATATTCGGCGATTTTTATGAGCTCTTCCGGAGTTCCCACGAGATTTAAATTATCGACATAAACCGCAATAATTATAAAACCAAAGTTTGATTTCTTAGTAAAAATACATGGACAAATATGATCATTTTCATATCATTCCTTTAACAAGTAGTCCTTAAGCGTTTGTACCACATACGACTAGATTGTTTCAACCCATATAAAGATTTTTGTAGCTTAAGCGAATAAAAACTTCAGGGTTTTGAACTGCATGCTTCAGGCATAGTATATCCTTTAGGGACCTTCATGTATATGTCAACATCTAGTGATCCATACAAGTATGCTGTCACAACGTCCATCAGACGCATGTCTAGACATTCTATAACTACTAAGCTAATAAAAAATCTGAATGTGATAGTATCCATTACGAGAGAGTATGTCTCCTCATAATCAATTCCAGGTCTCTGTGAGAAACCTTATACAACAAGTTGTGCTTTATATCGCACAACTTCATTTTTCTTATTGTGTTTTCTGACAAACACCCATTTGTATCCCTCCGGTTGTATTCCTCCAGGGGTTTGAACTATAAGTCCAAATACTTCTCTCTTTGCGAGAGAATTTAACTCTACTTGAATTGCTCCTTTTCACATAAGTCAATCATTTCAGCGTCGACATTCTTCGACAATTTGTGGTTCACTTTCATCATCACTTCTAGTAATGTCAAAAGCAATCTTAAATGAAAACGCGTTGTTGACAACGGTTTTATTTCTGTCCAACATTTCTCCCATATTCATATAATGTATTGAGATCTCATTATTCTCAGGTACCTGTTCCATTTCAAGAAATAACTCTTCGGGAGGTTTCTTTTCGGGAGATTCAGTAGTAGGAGTAAATATTGATAAATTCATTCTTTCATTTGTAAGTTTAGCCTCTTCACGAGCTTTTACATTTATTAGCCTGATCCCATCAGGAGTATCAGCTATTCTGGGATTTCAATTTGTTTGCCTCGGATTTTCCTCTTTCGGGGAAGTTTATCTTTGGCATCAATAGGTCTCCCACGCTTCTGGCTTGCTTTAGATTCATTAGTTGTTGTACTAGTAATTTGCCATGTGGGAATTTCGATCCGTGTTGGGATCTTGGCATCTGCTATATGAGACTTGGTTACTTTATTCGCATCTGTAAATGCATCCGGTAACTGATTTGTAATACTTTGCAAATGAATGATCCTTTGAACTTCCAGTTCACATTGATTAGTATAAGGATCAAGATGAGATAATGTCGAAACATTCCAAGTAATTTCACGTCGAGCTTCTGGCTTCGACCTATCTCTCCCTAATGGTGGGAAAACTGATTCATCAAAATGACAATCGTCAAAGTGTGCCTTAAACACATCACCTGTTAGGGGTTCGAGGGATTTGATGATAGATGGAGAATCAAAACCAACATAAATCCCAAGCCAACGTTGTGGACCCATTTTAGTATGTTGGGTTGGTGCAATAGGCACATACACAACACAACCAAAAACTCTTAAAAGTTAGAGATATTCGGTTGTTGACCAAGAGCAAGTTGTGTGGGTGAATATTTATGATATGCAGTTGGTCTAACAAGAATCAGAGATACAGAATGTAAAATAGCATGTCCCCAAGCAGAAACTGGCAATTTTGTTTTCATAAGTAATGGTTGAGCAATTAACTGAATTCTTTTAATAAAAGATTCAACCAAACCATTCTGGGTATGAGTGTGTGCAACAGGATGCTCAACATCAACACCAATTGACATGTAGTAATCATTAAATGTCTGAGATGTGAACTCTCCAACATTATCAAGACAAATTGTTTTGATTTGATGATCTGAGAACTGTGCTCTTAATCTAATGATTTGAGTAAGGAATCTAGCAAATGCAACATTTCGTATAGACAGTAAATAGGTATGTGACCATCTAGTTGAGGCATCAACTAGAATCATGAAATATCAAAATGGTCCACATGGTGGGTGTATTGGCCCACAAATATCTCCTTGTATTCTTTGTAAAAATGATGGTGATTCAACAATCACTTTGGAGATTGATGGTCTAATTATCAGTTTCCCTTTTGAACATGCATTACATGGATAATTCTTGGGTAATAGAATCTTCTGATTCTTTAACGGATGCCCTTGTGAATTTTCAACAATATGACGCATCATTATTGAACCTGGATGCCCAAGGCAATCATGCCATAGCATAAAAAGTTTTGGGTTGGAGCACTTCTGGCGCATCACAGTATATGATTCAATTGTTCTAATCGTCGTATAATATAACCCAGAAGATAATGCAGAAAATCTTTGTAATACTATCTTCCAGCCAGACACATTAGAAGTGATATACAAATATTCTTTTCTACCTTCGTTTGTGGTTTCAATATGATAACCATTACGATGTATATCCATAAAACTTAACAGATTTCTTTTGGATCTGGTAGAATACAAAGCATTGTCAATATTTAAATTTGTTCCGTTTGCTAGAACAATATTTGCTCTTCCAGAGCCTTCAATTAGGTCTGCAGAACCTGATATTGTATTGACTTAAGTTTTTATCTTTGCCAAATGTTTGAAATATCTATTATCTCGAAGAATAGTGTGTCTACCAACTGTCTACCAGACAAATATCTTCACCATTTATTTTTGCATTTGATAATGTCCCATTAGTAGTATCAATGCCCCTAAAAGAAAAAAATACAAATTTAAAGATTTCACAAATAAGTAATTGAAACACATCTTGAAACTTTTATTCCAAAAGCAAAATACAACATGACATATCCCTTACAACATTATTGAAAGATAGATTAGTTCTTAGACTATTATTTCAAACATAAGCAAAGATACTTATTTAGTCCAAATGCATGGATCAATCAGGGTAGTCATCTCAATCATCAAAGAAATCATCTTTTGTCCCATTAGGTCCAGCAAGTAAATTAGACATATCAAAAGATGAAAAATCAAAAGGTTCAAAAGGGTCAGTTTGATTAACTTGATCAAGAAAATTGGTTTCAACTTCTTTTCCTTTCCCCTTGATTAATGCCTGGTAAAGATCAACTAAATGTTTTGGCATACGAAAGGTACGCGACCAATGACCTTTCACTCCACATCTGTAACATGAATCTTCTGTATTCTTAAAAGGTTTAGCTTGCAAATCTTTTTCCTTTCCTTGGGATACACCCGACCTATCCCATTTATTCTACCTCCGGGAAAATCCGTTTTCTTTGCTGGGCTTCTTGATGTGTCCTCCACGGACTTGGTAGTTATGGCCACCACGCCCCCGTCCGTGTCCGCGCCCATGACCTTGGCCACGGCCGCGGCCACCTCCCTGACTGTGGAATAAGACTCCATTTGCTTCTGGAAACGGTATAGATCCGATTGGGCCAGACTCATGATTTTTCATTAATAATTCATTGTTTTGTTCAGCTACCAGGAGACAGGATATCAAATCTGAGTATTTTTCATAGCCCCTTTGTCTATATGTTTGTGATAGATTCATGTCTCTGGCTTGAATCGTGGAATATGTCTTTTCTAACATATCCATTTCAGTAATTTTCTCCCCACACAGTCTCAAAAGTGAAACAATTTTGAATAGAGCAGAATTATACTTGCTAACCGATTTGTAATCTTCAAATCTTAGGTGCATCCAATGATAACGAGCTCTAGGCAACATGACTGTCTTTTGGTGCCCATATCTTTTGTTCAGGTTGTTCCACAAAACTAGTGGGTCTTTGACAGTGAGATACTCGGACTTCAGGTCCTCGTGGAGGTGATGTCGGATAAAGATTATGGCCCTTGCGCGATCCTCTAGGGATGCACTATTACCATTTGTGATCGTTTTTCCGATTTCCATTGCATCGAGATGAATCTCTATGTCAAGGATCCATGATAGATAATTTCTTTCCGAAATGTCAAGGACAACAAATTTCAATTTTGTGTAGTTTGACATTGTCTATAAAACAAGATATCTCTAATTAGACAAATAATTCTATAATAACATAATGAAATGGGTAAATAATCTACTTGCCCCTTAAACTATTCGAATTTTTTTTACTTCCCCCTTCAACTATCAATTGTATTTATTTGCCCCTTTAACTATGTAAAAACTACTCAGTTAGTCCATTCCATCCAATTTCGACGTTAGTTGGATGGAAAAGCAAAAATAGAGAGCCAACTAAAGGGTAAAATAGAAATTTCCTCCGAAACCCTGCTCAACCATTGATTTGGGGGAAATTGACAAACTCTAACTTCACTTTACTTGAAGAGAGAGAGAGAGAGAGAGAGAGAGAGAGATGAGGCCATTGTTGCTACTGTTATTGTTGTTAAAGGCTATTGAACAGATTTTAGTGTCAATGGATTGCCATGTGCATGCTAACCATGATATAGAGTTTGAGAGAAATCCCCCAAAAAAATCAATTGCAGAAATGTTGTCAATTAGAAGTCAAAAATTAAACCGATCTTAATTGATATCTGTGTCCAATGATCCATACCAAAAAGTTTAAGGTCTCCATCTTCAAATGCAAGAAGTTAACCAAATGGATACAAGCCTACATTAGGTAAGAGAGAGATTTTAATTAGAAGTCAAAGAAAGAATGAAAATAAAAACTGGAGTAATAACAAGTTTGTTCATGGCTCATTATAATAGAGAAGATATTGTTTTTGTTCTTTTGTTTTTTGTTGTAAGTAATTCTTACATTGAGAGGAATGAAGAGAATAGAGGAGAAGAAGAGAATAAATGTTATACATATATATAGATATAGGAGTAGTTGAATGACCATAATACCCTCTTTGGTAACTTTGAAATGGATGGAATTGATGGAATGGACTAACTGAGTAGTTTTTACATAGTTAAAGGGGCAAGTAAATGCAATTGATAGTTAAAGGGGAAAGTAAACATTTTTTGAATAGTTTAAGGGGCAAGTAGATTATTTTCCCTAATGAAATAATTAGAAGTATAAAATTTCTTTTTAACAATATCTATCCCGGGGTCACTATGATGATCAGTGACGTTTTGTATTGGGCTATTGCCCAAGAGATATATGAAGTAAGCATGAGGTGGCATATATAGCATAAAAATTCCTCTTTATGAATGCCTATTTCCAATACTAATTTTTATGCACATGAGATATAGATAGAAGTGAATGTGATGCCAATTAATAGCTCATTTTTAATTCAATTAAAGAGAACAATTGGCTATTAACATTTGCAGAAGGAGAAACCTCAATCTAAAAATTTACTTCCACGTATATAGGTGTAACATGGGTGCTCATTTTACACAGTATTATAAAAATTTATACATCTACTGAGATGTTAAAACATTGAGAATAGGTAATAAATAAATAAATATGTTAGTATATACTTAACCACTGGGGTTAGCTCAGTAGCCAAATTTGTTGGGTAAAATTCTTCTGGTATAAAAAGTAGAATACTTCAGGATTCATAAGTGATATGTACTTTAGGTACAATCTCACTTTTTTTTTCATAATTAAAATACTTCAGGATTCATAGTTTATATGTACTTCTGGTACAATAATTCTTCTTCTTTCCTTCTACTGTTGTTGGTATACAATATGACGAAAAAAATCCATTTAAAGCATAGTAGACATGAACTTAAGATTTAGCTACTGGTGGTTTAAAAAGTTTATGAAAATTGATACCAATGTCAGGTTTTGTACTTTCCGAAATCAAAATTGAAAGAAAGTTGTAGCAGAGTATATGCTTAAAAAAAAACTCATTTTGATGAATATGGATTAGTGTATCTAAAACCAACAAGTTGTATGAATGGAGTATACAACATTTACCTCTCTCAGATGGCTAGGGCTTCGTGCTGATAACGTGTTAGAAAATCAAGCAAATAATAAGAGTTGAAAAGTAAACAAAGTGCTAGACACAAATATGTAGAAAGTTAGTCTTCTGAATTACTCAAATATTATTCAAAGTGGTATTTTGTTCGCTGCCTTTTTCTTTCTCTCTTTGCTTGTGTATCTTTCTCTTTTGTTTTGAAAGGTACATATATAGGCAAAAGCTCTCTAATACAACCAACCTATTTACTACTATCACACAGACCAATACATCTCCAAGGTCATCCATACAGAGCTTTTATAACAATGCTAGTATTTTAGTCATTTTCACTGTTTTGAACATTAGTTTTTCTGAACACTTGTCAACTACTGTATTATCTTTAGGCTCTTTTGAGTTTCCATAACTTGTTTTGTTGTTCAATTTTTAGTAGAAATGAATTTTACAAGAAGAGTAGTGTTTGAGAGATATATGTAGAATACATTATGTAAGTCATTTTTGTTGATCAGAATAGAAAAAGTGTAAGATAAGAAGTTAAAAAGCTTCTCTCTTCCTACTTTTACATTTTGCTCTATATCACCCAAATTGAACAATTCGTTTTTTCAAAAACTCATATGGAGAGGGAAGGCTAAACACCAAAAATACGAAAACCTTAAAATCAAAATGGAACAATTAGGTATCCAAATTAACACACTCTTAATCCGAGAGGGGTACGGGATTCCTGTAGTGAGAGGCTTACTACAGTCCATTTGGCCATCCATCTCTATAATGGACCCTTAGATTTTATTCCAAAAAATGAGCGGCTCAAAACATTTGAAATTTAAATTAAATCCGAGCAATCGGTGCGGAAATGGATAACCGAATGAGGCTCAATATAACTATTAGTTTGGAGTTTAAATTAAATCAGAGAGGGTGTGTTGTACACGTTCCAAACACTTGTAATGATTGATTTGGGGGGGATGATAGTGCCGTGGAAATTCTCTGAGTATGTCTTGTGGAGTCGTGGACACGTTCCTGCCAATCAAGCGAAGCGTGCGCAATGATTGAACTGCCTCCTTTGGTAGTATTATATTCTTCATTTAATATTTGATGACTACCTTCGTTCATAATTATCAAGTTGAGTTGTGGGTGGGTGATGGACTTAGACACTTGTCCATCTCTCTCTCTTTTCTGGAGTACTTTTTCTTTCTTTTAACTTATTTATTTGGATCAGTTTATATGTACAACGATCAGACCTAGTTTTTCATTTGCTAAAATGAGAATTTCATAAAATTAAGTAAGTAATTTTAGCAAATGAGAAAGTCAGGTGCTAAATCAACCGATTTTCATTTCCTAAAATGGGTTGATTTTAGCAAATCACCCACTTAATTGTATGGGTTTTTCACTTTAGCAAATACTAGAAATTTAGGCGTAATTTGGGACTCTAATTCAATCGTCTATGTGCGAAGAGTGCAATCTAAGTCATTTGATCCGTGTTGACTATAACAAAAAAAAATTGATAACACTTGAAAGGTTTTGAATATGAGACATCAAGAGAAGAAAGCTCCGCTAAATTTTACCTGGCTAATTATTGGGGTTATATCTCTTCTTAACTTGGGAGGCGAACACAATGATCTCTTCTCCTTTTGTTTTGAATTTCCCCTCAAAGGTTCGATTTTCCTTTTGGCAGCCCCAGCATTGACTTGTCATTCCAAACTTTATCACAAAATCAAATATTTGAAAAAGATTGGTGGGTGGTATGGGAGGCTGTCGGCTAATACAACCGAAAAATATATAAATAGTTCTTATCTCAATTCGGAAGCTGATCGGCAGAGAAATAGTTCCCTCTTTTCTTGTATTTACTCTGTCATCAATAATTCAGTCAAACACACACACACTCTCGTCATCAAATTCTATACATATAATACAAGACTTTTCTTTGGCTTGTCTTATTGTAAGTTTTGGATTATTTTTTATTTTTAAATGATGATTAATTTCACATTACATGTTTCGAATTCTGCATTTATCTTGATGAGAAAAGTTTTAAAACCAATTATGATAAAAAAAAAAAAAAAAAAAGAAACTACAACAATAATTCATAATAGCCAAATTTTAAATTTATTTTTGTCTTTTTAAAATGATTTAAAAGAATTTAACACAACTACCGAAACTCTGATAGTCCAAAGGTGACCACAAACTCAACTTGGGTAATTCCTTCTTTCTAAAATAATAGTCCACTGTGAAAAATCGTTTCATTTTTCAAATAAAAAAACGAAGTACTTCCATGTATTACTTTTTGAATTTTTTCGCACCGAATCAAAGTACTTCACATGTATTTTAATTCGGTGCAAAAAATTTAAAAAATGATATACAGGTACTTTATTTTTTGATTTGAAAAATAGCAAGAGAGAGAAAGTACCCCCAACAAAGCCATCGGAACCCGACCTGTACAACCTTTGTCGGTACCCATAGTCATAATAGAATTTGAAAACGGATCCATCTTGGAAAAGTCAAAACCAACCAGATAAAATGAACTAGTATTTGTAATGTCCTGATTTTTTGAAGCATTATTTAATGTAAAAACAACTTATTTAAAAAAGATTTATTTCATTAAGCAGCGAAATAATATAGTAGTCATCATTGTTGGGTTACCGAAAAAACAGAGTACTCGTTGGGAATTAATATTACAATTTTCCAACATAATAAAGAGATGGTAGGGTCCTCTAATAGTTCAGATTCAAGTCTTAGCTCTCATTCGGGGCCTGTTCCTTAGTCTGTTCTTCCATCTGATAGTAGGGCTTGACCTTTTTCTTCAGTAGCAGGCATAATATGTCAAAGCCAATATTAGCACCATGAGCAATAAATAACTCAATAAACTCTTACCCCACTAACACTTATATTAAATTTAGTCACAGTTCATAAATAATTGAAAAGCAGTGCAGAATGGAAATATGTGAATGATTTCTTTATCTATCTTTTTACTTATATTTCATCTAAGCTCTCCACCTTGAGAACATCTTCCCCTTTTAACCACCAAGACTATGAACATTTGTGATTCAGTATTATACTACAAAACATCTTATATCACCTAAATTCATAAGGAGTAATCACAAAATGTCATAATTTAGGGTTCTAAACCAAAACATTCTTTGGCTAACTACCATTCAGAATATCTCATAACCACCGTAATCCATTTCGTTGACCACCAATCATAACTATGGGATAGCCTCCCAGATCTCATCAAGCCTCGGCCTTAATCATTTACAATTTCCTTTTAAGTAAACATTGTCATTTCTAACTAATCTCCAAATATGTAAGCCAACCCAATGAGCCTAATTATCCAATCTAACAATCTCATCATCAACATTCATTTCAACGGAGTACTTATAGTATATTACAGTAATCACAATTTATAACTTGGATGAATAGCACATAAATTGTTCAGATTTGTTCGTGTGACTTGTGGGTTCACGATGTTTTAGCACATAAGTCCATTTTATTGACTATAACTCCTTAAGGGTATTTTAGTAATTTCATAAATCATAGATGATTTAGAAATCTTAAATATTTATGAAATCTATTATAAAAAATTTGAATGATTTATTCAGTGCATTTCTCCATAATTCATTTTTGACAGAAAATAAAGTGTTCATCACTTTAATCATTTTTAAAGTATATATATATATATATATATATATACAACGCACTTCCCATCAGGACTACCTGACAGGAACTCGCATCCGGGAGCCTCTCCTCCACCGTCGGATCAAAACTTACGGCTCAGATTTAAAATAACTTCTCGCGGGTCTAAATCACACCCGGGTCATATTATATGGGTAAAAACCCGGGTTACACGGGCAAAAGCAAAACCCATTCTCCCACTTCTCATTCACGTTTTTCAGAGACGAAGAGAGAGAAAGAGAGGCGAACCAGGCGATTTGAAGTCGATCAAAGACGAAGAACTTGAAGATCCTCTGCAAATCCTACAAAATCGAACAAGGTATCTCTCTCTCTCTCCTCTCTCTTCTCTCTGCTTCGTTTTTTACTTGTTTGAACGAAACCTAGGGTTTTTCAGGTGATTTGAAGACGAAGAACTTGAAGATCCTCTGCAAATCCTACGAAATCGAACAAAGTCTCTCTTTCTCTCTCTCTCTCTCTCTCTCTCTCTCTCTGCTTCGTTTTTCACTTGTTTGAACTTTACCTAGGGTTTCGATTTGGTACAAGTCGAAAAATCTAGGGTTTCAATTTCTTTTCAGTAATTTCTCTCTGTATTTACGTATACCCGTGTGCTTATCTAAGTTGGGAGACATGACTGTTGTTGTTGTGAGGTGAAGATGGGTATGTGGATGCCAACTTAACTTATCACTGTTTCTGAACCTAAACCAGATAAATTTCAATGTTAACTGGGTTCTTTGATAGAACCAGATAAATTTCAATGTTCCTAAGGGTTTTTTAATTAACTGGGTTCTTCTGCTATTATTCGTGGCCCCAAGATGTGTTTATTTCCAAGTCTGTTTATTGCTGTATTTTTGTTGTTTAAACCAAGAGAAATGAAACAAAAGTAAGTTAGCAAAGTTAATGGATACCTAGAAGCTCTGGTAGCTTCAAATAGAGCTATTTCTTGATGGCTGTTGTTGCTTTTGTAATGTTTCTGTTCAATTCACATGCTTGAGCCTTCCATTGGACTGTCTATTTTGATAATGCATTGCTACGAATAATTTGAGTATTTGTAAAACCTGAACACATCTGATTTTGGTACAAGTCGAAAAATGTAGGGATGTTGAACAATGTCACCTATTTTATAAAATAAGCAGTTTTTTTGGTGTTACTTGAACACATCTGAGTATTTATAAAACCTGTCCCACACTTATATTGTTATTTTCTTAGTTTACCTGCGCTTTTTATGAATTGTTTAACCCTTACAAATACAGTATTGAAGTTTTATTGTTATTTTGATTTTTTTGGTTTTCAGAATGGAATCTGTGGAAGATATAGGACCATCTGAACAGTGTCATTCATCTGCTAATTCTTCTGTGGTAGTTTACACTCCTGAAGTAAAAAATGAGTTGATTCCAAAAATTTCACAAAAGTTTGACAGTTTAGATGAAGCTCACCTGTTTTACAACAACTATGCTAGAGAGTCTGGATTTAGTACGCGAATCAATTCTAGTAAGAAGAATAAGCAAGGTGAAATCATCCGAAAAGAGTATGTTTGTTACAAAGAAGGGGTTAGGTCCAAAAAGTACACTCAACAAAATTCTGGAAAAGTTATAAGGAAAGTTGGCCTAACTAGAGTCGGTTGTGGTGCGAGAATGCATGTTGTGAAAGACCGGACAGGAGAGGGATTTGTTGTCATCCAATTTGAACCGGGTCATAACCACCCTCTTACGACACCAAAGAAGGTGCATTTGTTGCGATCTCACCGTGGAGTGTCACATGCAAAAAAAGCTTTAACACGACAACTAGGAGGTGCAAATGTGTCAATTCCCCAACAAATGAGTTTATTTGAGATGGAAGCGGGAGGTCTTGAAAATGTGGGATGTTCATTACAAGATCTTTATAATGCTGAAAGGGATAGGAGGAAAATGTTAGAGGGTCATGACGCTAATTTGTTATTCGAGCATTTCGAAAATGAAAAACATAAGAATTCAAGTTTTATGTATTCAATGGAGAAAGATGACGAGGGGATGATGACTGATTGTTTTTGGGCGGATGCCACCTGTAGAAAGTCATATCAATATTTTGGGGATGTCGTGGTGTTTGATACAACCTACAACACAAATCGATATAATTTGATATTTGCACCTATACTTGGGGTCAATCACCACAGTCAAACAACCCTTTTCGGGTGTGCATTCTTAAAGCACGAAAAATTTGAAAACTTTGAGTGGCTTTTGAAGGTGTGGTTGAACACAATGCCTGCTGGCCCGCTTGAAATGATCATAACTGATCAATGCCCAGCCATGGCAAAGGCAATTTCTGTTGTTCTTTCGAATGTGCTTCATAGGTATTGCATATGGCATATTGTGAGTAAATTTTCCAAGAAAATAGGTGCATTAGCCTACAAACAACATTATGAAGAGTTCAAGAAATGTATATGGAAATCTGAGAGCCCTAGAGAATTTGAAGAAAGTTGGCTACAAGTTGTACAAAAGGCTAACTTGTCCACAAATGAATGGTTAGATGTCATGTGCAAAATCCGTGAAAGATGGGTACCTGCGTATACAAGAAACATTTTTTCGGCCCACATGACAAGTAGTCAACGAGCTGAAAGCTCTCATAATTTCTTCAAGAGGTATGTGTCTAGGGAAAATACTATGTTGGATTTCGTGACGCGGTTTAACCGGGCACTTTCACATATACGACATAACGAGTTGGATTTGGATCATAAGGATGTGAATGAGAGTCCACTATTGAAAACCCCGCGGGTCATGGAGAAAAAAATGAGCGAATTATACACACGACATATTTTTTACAAGTTTCAAGCGGAAGTCTTTCAAAGTAGTGCGTATGTGCTAACGAGGATATTTAAAGATGAACATCGCACTTCTTACAATGTGGTGAGGGATGACGCGAATGGATCGAAGGGTCGTGACGTTTCGGTATACAAGTCATCAAACTGTGTTTGTTGTAGTTGTAAGATGTTTGAATGTGATGGAATTCCGTGTCGGCACATGTTGGCGTACTTCAACAAAAAGCAAGTGTTAGAACTACCTAATGAGTACATCTTGCAGAGGTGGACTAAATCAGCTAAAGTAGGTAGAGTTATGGATGACTTGGGTGGGAGCGTGAAAGAAATTTGTGACACTCCTTTGTTAGTGACGCGAAATAGGCTCCTCCGACTTGCTTGTAATGTTATTGACGAAGCTGTATTAAGTGGAGAAAAGACTGAAGCTCTTGAAGAATATTTGTTATCAACTCAAAGGAGGTATGCAGCCAAGAAGCGTGGAAGGGAGGATGGCGGAGGGAGTGGTAGTGGTAACCAAGTGCCTATTTCTCTTGCAAGCCAACAGAATTTTAAAGAACCGGGTAAAACTAGGACAAAGGGTTGTGGCAAACGACTGAAAGGAGGGAAAGAGAAGGCGTTGAAGAAAGGAAGGCGTTGCAGTGGTTGTGGGAAAGTGGTCACTGGACATGACAAAAGGAATTGTCCACTTCTTCTTGGAATGTAGGTGTTTATTTTTTGTTGTTTTTTTTATTATGTTCATTTATAATTAAAATATTTGAAGACAAATGTTAAATAGTTGTATTTTTTGTAGCCCTTCGCAAGATGTTACGTTAAATGATGATGATGAGGAGGAGGAGGAGGAGGAGTTTGAATCTGACGATGATTGTAAGTGTTTAATTGTTTTTGTAGTTGTATTTTTTTGTATCTTTTGTTCATAATATGACCTTGTCTTCAGGATGGGAGACATGAAGCTCGCTGGAAAATGGTCACTGGAATCTGGAAATGGTCACTGGAAAATGCTCTCTGGAATCTGGAAATGCTCACTGGAATTTGGAATCTGGAATCTGGAAATGCTCACTGGAATCTAGAATTTGGAAAATGCTCTTTGGAATTTGGAACTGCTCACTGGTTCTAACATGTTGGTTGAATTAAGTTGTAATGGGAGATGTGGGATGTTTATTTATTAGCTTGTAGATGTTTATTTATTAACTTGAATTAAGTTGTAACTGGAATCTGGAAACTAGAACTGCTCACTAGAATATCATTTTTGTTTGTTTTTGTGAACCTATCTATCTATGGAAGTCTAATTTGAAGTTACTGGAGATGTGTATGTTTTCTAAGTTGTTTCATTTTTGTTGCTGCTGTGAACTAGTTGTGCTGGAGTTTCTAGATAAATATGTTTTCATAGCGTATGGCAAACTGTGCAAAGCTGTGTTTGAACCATAAACATAATCACATTCATTATATCATAAGATTAGAAAGACGACGCTGCGCGAGATTATGAGCACATCTCTCATCCCGGTGGGTGGCCTTAAGTACATGAAGAAAATCAAAAGAAGCTAAATCTATAATATTCGAAACAACATTTTTAATCACAATATTAGCTTCTGTGATTCATCTCCTCATCTACTCTACACCAAGCAACTACCCCACGGCACAAGTGCTTCTTCCAAGCCCCATCAACCACTATCTTAGCAATATATGATCCATTCTTCAGTGATCTAGCACATAGGAAACTTGCTCACATCAGTTTTGCCTCTGGAACTTCCATCTTTTGCAGCAATCTCATCTAACTTCAATAATACAGACAAATTGTAGTCAACATTAAACAAACAATGTTCAACAGTAGGAGTAGCTAGATGAAAAGTCGACCGATTACAAGCACCCCATATTTCCCACAAAACACTATTTGCCAATCTGCAAATTTCCCCATCAAACATCTTAACAAACCAATCTGCAAATTTCCTTGTTAACAAATTTCTCATTCAACAAATTCATGGATTTCGCCTGACGAAAACCACACAATAGTATGGCATGACTATGCAAACATAAATGAGAAAAAAAGTTGTAAGCCAGCCAGCTTAGTACAGACGCCAAGTGTGACAAAAAAAGTTTAACTTCCAATAGCAGTGGTCTATCAAATTAACATTTCTTGTTGTAAACAGGTTCCTCGAAACAGGTCCAATAACAGTGGTCTATCAAATTAATCGTAGCCATGCATTATCAAAATAGACAGTCCAATGGAAGGCTCAAGCATGTGAATTGCACAGAAACATTACAAAAGCAACAACAGCCATCAAGAAATAGCTCTATTTGAAGCTACCGGAGCTTCTAGGTATCCATTAACTTTGCTAACTTACTTTTGTTTCATTTCTCTTGGTTTAACCAACAAAAATACAGCAATAAACAGACTTGGAAATAAACACATCTTGGGGCCACGAATAATAGCAGAAGAACCCAGTTAATTAAAAAACCCTTAGGAACATTGAAATTTATCTGGTTCTATCAAAGAACCCAGTTAACATTGAAATTTATCTGGTTTAGGTTCAGAAACAGTGATAAGTTAAGTTGGCATCCACATACCCATCTTCACCTCACAACAACAACAGTCATGTCTCCCAACTTAGATAAGCACACGGGTATACGTAAATACAGAGAGAAATTACTGAAAAGAAATTGAAACCCTAGATTTTTCGACTTGTACCAAATCGAAACCCTAGGTAAAGTTCAAACAAGTGAAAAACGAAGCAGAGAGAGAGAGAGAGAGAGAGAGAGAGAGAGAGAGAGAGAGAGAGACTTTGTTGATTTCAGTAGGATTTCTGCGAGGATCTTCAAGTTCTTCGTCTTCAAATCACCTGAAAAACCCTAGGTTTCGTTCAAACAAGTAAAAAACGAAGCAGAGAGAAGAGAGAGGAGAGAGAGAGAGAGAGATACCTTGTTCGATTTTGTAGGATTTGCAGAGGATCTTCAAGTTCTTCGTCTTTGATCGACTTCAAATCGCCTGGTTCGCCTCTCTTTCTCTCTCTTCGTCTCTGAACAGCGTGAATGAGAAGTGGGAGAATGGGTTTTGCTTTTGCCCGTGTAACCCGGGTTTTTACCCATATAATATGACCCGAGTGTGATTTAGACCCGCGAGAAGTTATTTTAAATCTGAGCCGTAAGTTTTGATCCGACGGTGGAGGAGAGGCTCCCGGATGCGAGTTCCTGTCAGGTAGTCCTGATGGGAAGTGCGTTGTATATATATATATATATATATATATATATATATATATATATATATATATATATATATATATATATATATATATACACCCTCCGTCCATGTTTATTGGCCCATTTTCGGCACACGTGTCATGTTTTAAATCGTCTATATCTTTAAATTTATAATGAGTTTCATGATTTTGAAGATTTGGTGCAATAGAACTAATTGAGATCTATCAAAGAAGATTTATATTGCATATTTTTAGAGATTCATATTGAAAGATATGTACAATTTTTCAAGTGTTGTGTAAAAGTGAATGTGGACAAACAAAAAACGGATGGAGGTAGTATTTCAATGAAAAAACTAAAGACTCTATTGCACTGACTCAAATCCCTATAGGGATAAGTATATATTGAAGTCTTATTTTTAAGGGAACTGTAACTCAAAGGGATTAGAATGGTTGGCTCGTTGGATTTTACCTCTTATATCTATAAAAACATACTCCATAACACCTTTACAGGGACGCTACTATTGCTATTTAATTGCTTGAGTACATTCTACATGAATCCACTGCAACTAGAATAACTTAGGAATTAAAGGGTTGTTAGTTGGCACCGTACTAGTGTCCTAGTTCTTACTTGAAGGTCCAAAGATCAAGGGCGCTCGTAACCATTTCATCAACTCCAATGCATTAATTTCAACTTCTTGATAAATTTGGACATGGGAAGGCTAATTTGACAATTGGTACATGTAATATTAGTGTAATGGACCCATTTATGTAACGCCCCAATTTTTAAAAATGTTAGTGAAATATTTTTCAAAATAATTTCATCAATTAAAAGTTAAATTACTTAAATAACAACAAAAGGTTAGTTTGATTACATTAACTTGACATAAATAGGTTATGTCCCAAAAAAAGATTACAACTTCAAATTAAATTTCTAAAAAGGAACATAACAACTACTATTAGGAAAATCTAAGTTACAACAACTAAGATTCATCGGGAGGGCTTCATCTTCTGTTTAGTACTGCTCTTTTGCTTCGTCTTAACTACGTGATGTAAAATGCCAAGGCTAATATACACCATGAGTGAATGAAACTCAGTAGATAGTTCCCTACTCTTCTAATACTTACTTTACACAACAAGTCAATCAATTGTAAAGTAACAGTAAGGAACATCACATCATTTGATTACTTTAACTAGCCATAACTTATGTGTGATCTACAAAATCAATCCACAAGACCCTTTCCTCCCATAATCACTAACCATAACTATTATAGGAATCACTAAGTCCTTCAAGCTACCCTTAAGGTCTTGTCAGCCTGTCCTTAATAATAAGAGGTCTTGGTAGGATGCCCCCAAACAAATACTGGGTCCTTCATGCTACCTTTAGGATCCTGCAAGCGACCTTCGACACTACATCGTTTTACTAGGCTACCCCCCAAAGTCCTGCTAGGGAAATGGCAAATTGTGTTTTAAGCTAGGCATTGTTCGTAGCTCTAGATGAAGTTCTAGTGCCTACTTGGAGTTCTTGACTAGCTTCTTTGGTGTTCCTCTTAAGGGTCCTGGTAGTTCATTGGACCTCAGTGAATTTTGAAGGGCCCTTGTGATCTCTTGGAGATCATTTGGTGTTTCTTGATTATGGCGTTCCCTTGTTATGGGGGATTTGTTTGATCATGGTTGTGTAAGCCATGAACTGGAGATTTGGAATCACAGTTTGGACATGAGGATTCTAACTTTGGATTTGAGATTTACTTATCATTTGACATTCTGATAGTAGAGCGCGAATCTAAGCTCGGGGTATTGATCACACTGTTGAGTCCTTGGAGATGGGGAAGTCTTTTGTTTTTTGGATGATAGAATCATCTTGTGCTCGGTGACCGAATCTGTTGCAAAATCTCATCAATTTAGGTTGAGCAAATGTTATTCGCTTTTCTCACTTGTTTTTTTGGAAACTACCGATTTGGAGCACATGCATTTGGATTGTTTTGGCAAGCAACTTTGGCATGATACTTGGGAGAGGCAACTTGGAGCCAAGTTTATCTTAGGCAACTTACTTCTTGCTTCCGTTCGTGGTGGTATGTATCAATCTGGTTTGTTAGTCATTATGTGTTCCGTTGCATTTGGTCTATATCTCTGAATTTGGATATGGTTAGCTGCATATGGCACTCACGCTGGTGGAGATAGATCATTGAGCAACTAACCTGGTTGTTAGTTGTTTGAATTAATACTTAGCACTACAGATTTGTCAACTGAATTTACTGGGAGTGAGTTTGAATGTGGTTCAAGCTCAGTCCACCTAAATCAATGTTGAGCACCTTTATGGTGCATGTGCCTCTGGGGCAATGGGGCTCTTGGCTTAATGGAGGTTGAGCATTTGGTTTGATATTGGTTAAGCATCTGAATATGTATTTGAATATGTTATTGAGATTTTGAGGTGTCGCATGACTTGTCCTAATCTATTCCGAAGTTTACTAAAAAACTTTGGAAATCTGGCTCTTCTGTTAGTTAGGTTCAATTTTGTGAATTTGTTAAAAGTATCTTTTATCTACAGTCAATCGGTTTCTCTTTTCTATTTTGAGAGCACTGTTTGTTTGCTTATTGTGTTTGGCTCTCTTGACTCTCATTGGTTTGAGTTTGTAGATAATTATGTTTGTTCTGGTTTCCGCATTTGGAATTGTATTTGGTTGCAACATAATTTTTTCGAATGGTGAATTCTCCCCATGGTTGTGAGATAGTTAGATATTTGCACGATATGTTAAATATAGGTTGGTTGCAGATATGAATTGGATTGGCTTCATTTCAATTTCAGATCCTCACAAATCCCTCTAGCCATCTTTGTTGACTTTTGAAGATCATGTTCACACAAGATTTTGGCTTGCTGCAAGAAAAAGAACAACCTCCTTTGCGTATATATAGCTATGTTTCAATATTTGTATAGAGAAACTGTAGCAGAAAAATGTGAGGAGAGAGATATTAGGCGGCTTTGCAGTTTTTGACTCTGGTGAGCGAACCCTTTTGTAAATTTTTCTCCAATATTGGAATTAGCTATCCATGAAGTAGGTGATTTGCCAAATCACAAAAAAAATAATATTGTAGTACCTGTATTTGGGTGATTGCCATGTGCGTGTGTGTGCATTTCTAAGTGTCCCTGGGCACAACAATCTCCTCATATCTAAGTGTGGTGGTAGGTCTAATTATTTAGTACTCCGAAGTACTGATATGAATGTTAGAAATTTATACTAAAAGCCATGCTTTTATTTAATGGATTAATATTTAATTAGTTAATTATTAATCAGTTTTATCTCTTTTTTTATGAGAATCTATTATGAGCAACGTTTGCATGATATTATTGTATGTTGTGTGCATGCGTATTTTATTATACATAGTAGATTATCTAGTGTGTAGAGTTAGGCTTACACACAGAAGATTAGATTATCAGTTCTTTTAAAATATAAGTCTTTGGTTCACAATCTTAGAAGGAATTTGACATACCATTAGTAGGATTGTAGCACAATGTTGTAATAGGCTTGTCTTGAGTACATGGAACAGTTTTAGTTCTAACTCATTGTGCTAGTACACTTTGTGTGTATTGGACGTGAATGGTTTAAGGTAATTGTCTTAATACTGGTAATACAAGACAATTTGAACCTTATGGTTATTTATGCTCTTAAACCAAAAATAATTAATGCATATATACATTTAATGTTATTGACTTTGTTTCATTATAATTTAAGATCCTCTTAGGGTCAATAGCCTTGGTGAATTGGATCACGACATTATATGCATGAAATATATAGATATTAATTATTGATGGAATCCATATTCCTATTGGGATTGATGACCCCTTGAGTAAGTGTATAAGTTTTAATTATGTCAAACTCTGCAGATGGATATTTGTATCCAACATATCGAGTGAGTTAAGTGGTATGTAATCAAGGTATTTTATAAGATGTTGATTAAATATAATTGTCAGTAATTTAATTTAATCAACGGGTCTTAATATGGGGAGATTAGTAAGTATTTAATCACGTGGAGCTCGAAATATAATTGAGATAAAGACGGGAGTACAATTATAATTCTTTAGTGGTGTAAATTATAATTTTTGAAATAAGAATAGAATCTGGGTGAGATTATGTTTTTTTATTTACACAATGAGCCCAAATTTATTTCTCCTCAGGTCCCTGCTCTAGACCTATAATATATCGTTATGTTCTCTAGGTCTCACAACAGTTATTCAGAAAATTAGAATAGAGACTGTGGGAGAGAAAACAAAGAAACCACGTAGAAGTCCATGCTTGGTTACGTGATCGAGGCATCAGGAAATATGATAGAAGATTGTGAGGTACTGTCGAGCAAAACAGTCTTTGTTGCGTACAATAATCGGGTTTATCAAGTTCTAAAAAGAAATAAGTCAACCAGTGTTTGTATATACGGATGAGAGGTAAACCCTAATTCCACCTCGTAGGGGTTTTTTTTTTCCTACTTTGTACGCATTATTGCTGAAACAATGCTACATGTACAACTATTTCGGCTCCAACAATTTTTACCCCTTACATACACGTGAGGCTCACACACAATTATGGGTGTAGACCTCATGTGTATGTGAGAGGTTGTATATAGTTAGAGCCGAAATAGTTGTACAAGAAGCATTTTTGTTATTACTTGGTTCTGGAATTCGTATCCCAACAATAAATGTGTGGTGCTGAAATGTCCGAAATACTCCGAGACTACTGAATTCAGTGAATTATTACTCTTGAGAGAGATAGAGGAGAGTGGTGCCGGATGCGGATGATAAAATTTGATTTTGTACGGCAGACAAATCCCTCAAATCATGCTTGTCACAACCACTGCAGAATTTGTCTATACAGTTAAAACAAAGTCTAAAAAAAAAAAAAAAAATCTATATACCGATGTACAAAAAAAAAAAGACTCAAAAAGTCTGCTCGTCTTATTTTGACATAATAATTCTAACTTAATACTTTGAAAGACCTACTAGTACACTACCAAGTCCACCTTTCAATTCAAGATACTGGTACTGGAATTAACTCCAAGAAATTCAGACACAATCATGCCAATTTTATATATTAGATTAGATTGCATGTTCTCCCTGGAACATTAGTACACGACTAGACATGACCAGAGCCGACCCTGACTTTCGAGGGGCCTAAGACGAAATTTAAAAATGAAAATCCTTAAAAATGCTAGCGAAACTAAATATAAAGTCGATAAACACCGTTTCAAAACTATATACATGTATTTAACACGGAAAAAACCCAAAATGGGCCTACATACTTGGTGGTAAAAAATATTTGGAGACCTTTTTTTTTCATTTTTCGCGGGGGCCTAAGGCGCCGGTCTACTGAGCCTTAATTCAGAGCCAACCCTAGACATGACTACAGATATTCCACAAGACGACAAAAAAGAAAGCCCATGTAAGTGACTCAATAGGCTCAAAAGTACCCCGGAAACAAGTTGATGATTTCTTCCAAAGAAATAACCAAGAGTTTCTAAGAGCTTTTGTTTAGATGCTTCCTTTTATGCTTTTCATTTTTGTATTATTGACTTTTGGTTGTTTGGCTAGAAAATTGAAAATGCATTATGTTGTAATATGTTTTGGATTTCTGACATTAGAGCGGAAAAGTTAAAAATAAGCCGTGATGAGCTTTTTAACTTTAGATTTTTTGTTTTTCTCATTTTAATTAACAAAAATACCTACTAAATATATCCTGTAAATTTCTTTCAGACATTATTAAACTTAAAATACATTCTAACTATAATATAAAAAGTAAAAAAACCAAAACATTAAAAATATAAAACTGAAAGTGAGCCTCTCAAACACTCAAACCTCTTTTCCATAAAATGCACAACTCCACAAAAGTGGGCATCTGCATCTGATTTCAGTCACTGCTTGAGTGAAAGAAAGAGAGAGAAACACTCATACAGAGCGAGAGGGGGAGTCAGTCTAAATGTCTGACTTGGAATTTCTCCTCTTTCTTCTTCCATCAGCCATAGCTCTGTTTCTGATCTTCAATAAAGCAATAAAGAGCAAGCAAAGCAAAATTAATCTCCCTCCAGGCAACATGGGTTGGCCTTTCATTGGCGAAACCATTGGCTATTTGAAACCATACACAGCCACTACCATAGGAGAATTCATGGAGCAACACATATCAAGGTAACCAATTAAGTAGACATGGTAAAGAATTAAGTGGAAAAGTATTGAAATAGCAAACTGATGGAATGAAGTTGTTTTGAGAAATTTGCAGGTATGGAAAGATTTACAAGTCCAATTTGTTCGGCGGGCCGACGATAGTGTCGGCAGATGCAGGGCTGAACAAGTTCATATTGCAGAACGAAGGGAGGTTGTTTGAGTGTAGCTACCCAAGTAGTATTGGTGGGATTCTGGGAAAATGGTCAATGTTGGTTTTGGTTGGAGACATGCATAGAGACATGAGGATAATCTCTCTGAATTTCTTGAGCAACGCTAGGCTCAAGACTCATCTCTTGCCAGAGGTTGAGAAACAAACTCTGCTTGTACTTGCCTCTTGGAAGGACAATTCTACCTTTTGTGCTCAAGATGAAGCCAAGAAGGTACAATTTCACCTTTTTTTCAAATTTTTCTTTTTGGTTTGATAACTCCGATGTCTAGGTGAACTTATCCGCACCTTTGACTATTTTACACGGGAGATCCATTCCATGCACTAGTGGAGGACCAAATAAAGTTAGAATAAAACTCTATATGAACCGGCTCTTTGAAGAGTTGATAGTACCTATAGATTCAAACCTGAGACCTTATGGCAGCCGGATTAAAGCTAGGACAGAATTCCTTTTGGATTGTCAGACTAGAGTTGATAGCACGAGGTTTCAAATATAAGATCTTACGGGAGAAGGTCCTAAGTTTCACGCCTTGACCACCACGTCTAATTCTATACGATTCAAATTTACCCTTTACTGAACCTGTCTAAACCCATCTCGTCCTTCTTTGTTTTTTTCCTTCCAACTGATGTGTTGGTTAAGATAAGAAGGAGCAATTGATTAATTTTGCAGTTTACTTTCAATTTGATGGCTAAAAATATCATGAGCTTGGATCCTGGGAAGCCTGAGACTGAAGAACTCAAGAAAGAGTACATTACTTTCATGAAAGGAGTGGTATCTGCTCCTTTGAACTTTCCTGGGACAGCATATAGAAAGGCCTTAAAGGTAACTTCAATATTCTTACTTATCAAAAAAAGAAAAAAAAAAACCTTCCCTCTTGTGAGGGTTCTTTTTAACTCACTGTATTTGTACTCTGAGTTTTTCCAAGAGCGCCCTTTTGGTTGTTTTAAGTGGTGGGCCGAAGATTTTATGTATAGAGTGGCCGAATTTTCTTCTTCGTGTTCAATTCGTAACATTTTTAGATACTGTACCATTGAGTATTTTGTGTCGCGCTCACGCTATTGCCAAGTTGAATTTTGTCTTTGTTTTTGTTGTTTCGTTTCGCTGAACAGTCTCGATCAATAATCCTGAAATTTATTGAGCAAAAGATGGAAGAGAGGGAAAGGAAAATGAGGGAGGGAGTTGAGAATATGGATGATGATGATCTTCTAGGATGGGTATTGAAGCACTCCGAGCTATCAAAGGAGCAGATTTTGGACTTGGTACTGAGCTTGCTCTTTGCTGGCCATGAGACTACTTCAGTGGCCATAGCTTTGGCCATATATTTCCTGCAAGGTTGTCCCAATGCCGTTCAGCAACTGAGAGTAAGTATCATGTCTTTTTCCATACAAAAACTGTATACATGCTATAAAATAAAGAATCCGTCTATCTGTATGCACGCATCTTAATCGTCCATTTCAAGAAATCATTGGTTTGGATCTTAATTACTCTTTTACCGGTCAAAGAGCTTTCCTACCGGTAAAAGAGGAAATAAAATCTTGACCGTCGAAAATGCTTTTGAACGGTCAAGATGCACCCACAGACTTGCATGTACATCGCTTTTTCGTAATATAAAATAGGTGCTTTAATAATCTTAAAAAGAAGAGTATATTGGTCCTCATAATTTTTTCAGTATCGGTGATGCAGTAATATATCGCTTCCTATATTGGTAACGAGGCTCGAAATCCTGTGACTTTCTAACCCATAGCCTAGACGGTAGGATTAGTTCGGGGTGCGTTAACTCGTCCGGACACCAGATTAGTAATTACATATAAAAAAAAAAAATTAACTTCACTTGCAATGACTTGTTCCCTTTTATTGATTTTTTTTGGGGACCCTAAATTAATGAAATTCAGGAAGAGCACTTGGAAATTGGCAAAGCCAAGAAGCAATCAGGAGAGACAGAATTGAATTGGGAAGACTATAAAAAGATGGAGTTCACTCAATGCGTAAGCTCATTAGTCGATTACTATTTGTTTAATTTTTTTCATGATTGCATGCATATT
The DNA here is from genome assembly GCA_022606695.1 of Vaccinium macrocarpon. Classification (NCBI taxonomy): domain Eukaryota; kingdom Viridiplantae; phylum Streptophyta; class Magnoliopsida; order Ericales; family Ericaceae; genus Vaccinium; species Vaccinium macrocarpon. Next base: position 16,316,536 of record CM040172.1, read on the forward strand.
AAAGGCTGTTAATTGAGGATTGCGTATCTGTTTTTGTGAAGGTTATTAATGAGACTTTAAGATTTGGTAATGTGGTGAGATTTCTGCACAGAAAGACAATCAAAGACGTTAGGTACAAAGGTATGTGGGCATTATATTTCAAAAAAACTATGGGCACCAATCATGACCATACAGACCTTGTATTGATGGATGTATGTTGCTCTTTCCCGGGTCTCACATAAATAATTGGAATTGTACATTAATTTTTTTAACAATTTTTCGATGCCTTGAAAAAATAAGCTCAATCTGATAAAAGTAACTGCTTAATCTAATCTTTCATTTTTTTTATTATTGAAAATCCAGGACCCTGAATTCTGAAGGAAATGTTAGACATCTCGATGAAGCTCTTAAACTAGCTTTTGGATTGATCGGATATTTTGAAAAGTAATTCAAAGTAATAAAAATTAATAAACGGTTCAAATCATTTGAATGGGACCTCGAATTGGATTCTACAGAACCTTTGGTACCCATCGGACTCTGACCCGGTACCCATCGGACTCTGACCCATTTTTCCACTTTTTTCCTTCTTCCTTCTATTTTTTCAAAAGGTTATGACATTCCAAGCGGGTGGAAAGTGCTGCCGGTGGTTGCGGCCGTGCATTTGGATCCTTCACATTTCGACCAACCTCAGTACTTCAATCCATGGAGATGGCAGGTCAGTTGAATTTAGTCCTCTGTTTTTTTTTTTTTTTTGTTTTTGAAAAGATAGAAATATATAAATCAAAACCACCGGTCCAACGAGTAGAAAATACAATCACCGTGTCTCAGTCCTCCGTTTTAAACACTTTGTAGACATGCCTCCGTGAATTTCCCGTCTCTAAATTTTTACCTTCGTGTCTCATCTCTCATAAATCATTTAATCACATGATAGACACAAGACACCCATTCGCCTAATTAGTGGGGAGACATTGGTGATTGCAATCAAACACAAATAAAGTTTTTAATATTTGAATACATAAATCTTAAAACACATGAGGGGCGAGAGCTTATGGAGCCAAAAGTTCTTTAAAATTGAATAGCTGATGCCGCATTTCATGTGCCCTCTATTAATACAGAATATTGTGTTTTTTTTAGATTATTATTATTATTGATTATTGCCAAAGTCAAAAGATGATGCTACACATTGGTGAGGAAAATGCAACATAGAAAAAAAAATGTGGTGTGAAGAGATGTCGAGGCACCGTCGCATGGTGCTCTAAGACCATGAAATGATCACTCCACTATTGAGCCGTACGGCTACTCATTGTGAAACAAAAAAGGGATGATAGGGTACAGGAAAATTTTCTCCGAAAATATACAAGAAAGAAAAATCGATGGTCGCGGATTCACATTGTTGCAAATCTGGACTATTAATTTCTCTTTTTATGCATTTTTAGAGAAGATTTTTCTGAATTCTAGTAGTAACATTTTTGGAACCAAAATGTGGTCCGTCCAAATTCCTCTTCATTAAAAGACAGTCGGTTGCATCTGGGACCGGGCTGAGATAGGAGCCTGCTTTGATTGAGGCACAGCAAGTCTCATTGTGACATTTAAACGCCTCTTTCAAGTCCATAAAAATTATTTGAATCGTTTAAATTATTTTGCCAGCCTAATTTATCGCATGTAAAAAAATATTGTACGGACATCTGTGAAGATTTTATATATATAATATACTTAGGGTAGGCTTCGAAAACGGGATTCCCATTTCCGGACCTTCATGATCCAAATAATTTTTTGATGATCCGAGCCGTCCAATGCGTTCATAAGGTGTTTTCAAGGGTCTCCGCAAAAAATCTTCAAAAAAAAATACGTGGAAGGGCTTGATCCAAGCAGTTTTCGCAAAAAATATATATTTACCAAGCCCTTCCCGTTATTTTTTTTTTGATGATTTTTCACGTGGACTCTTGAAAACACCTTCTGAACACATTGGACGGATTGGATTTCCAAGAATAATTTGTAACACAAAAAATCAATTTTTTCTTATTTTCGAGAGGTGTAGACTAGAAGTTTATATATATATATATATATTTTTTCGACAATCCAATCCGTCTAATATGTTCAGAAAGTGTTTTCAGGAGTATATACAAGAAATCTTCAAAAAAAAATATCGGGAAGGGCTTGATCCAAAAAAATTTCGCAAAAAATATATATTTACATTTTTTGCGAAAACTGCTTGGATCAAGCCCTTTCCGGTATTTTTTTTTGAAGATTTCTTTCTTAAGCTTTAGAAAACACCTTCTGAACACATTGGACGGATCGGAATTTCAAAAAAAAAAAATTGCAACACAAAAAACCTCCATTTTTTCCTTAAATCTGGGAGTGTGGATAAGAAGTTTTACCATATATATCTTCAACTTTTTTCTTCAAATTTATAGTAACTGATAAATTTTTGCAAAACTCAACGTGTATTGTTCATTTCTTCACCAATGTCTAATCAGTTTAACGTGGCCAACTTGACAACCAAAACAAAATGACCAATTTAAACCGTGCTCTCGACCTCAGGATCAAACAAAATCTTAAGGATAAACAAATTACACGTGTCAGGCCCAAACACGCATCTCTCTCGCAAAAGTAATATAGTAAAATCAAAGAGAAAGCATGACACATAAAATAATCAAGACGTATCCGAGTATTTGTAAGAATTACAAGATAAAAACCTTAACCACTTCCATCGGGCCTAAGCTCATCCGACCCACACGGGGTGAAATTCCCAACAACACGTACAACTGGTAACTCAAGTTGAAAAATCTGCATATTTTTCCTGGAAATAAGTTTTAGATATATAGGAAAATAATTTTGTTTGAAATGATTTTTTCCACAGTCTTTTAATTATCTGGTCCCCCACGTGTACGTCTCGGGGCACTCCTGTCCTGACTGAGATAAAAACAGGTGAACTCTAGTTTCTAGTCTATCAAAGCCTAATTCATCGCACGTGTAAAAAAGTATTGTATAGACATCTGTGGAAAAAAAAAATTACATTTATCTTGAAATTTTTTCTCGAATTTATAATAACCGTTAAATTTTTGCAAACTAAACGTGTATTGTTCCTTTCTTCACCAATATCTAATCAGTTTACTTTAACGTAGCCAACTTGGCAACCCAAACAAAATGAGGAATTTAAACCATACTCTCTATCTCAGCACGGCCACATGCATACGTGTCCAGGCCCGGGCCTGAGACCCCCCGATTTTTGGGGCCCCTTCTCGTAGGAAAAAAAAATTATATATATATAAATATGAAGGGCCTCAAATTGAAAATAGGTCTGGGGCCTCGCGAAACACAGAGCCGGGCATGTACATGTCAAAGGGCACTTGTGTCCGGACTGACAAGGCCGGTGAACTCTAGTTTCTAGTCTATTTGTGTGAATCCATTCGTAGATGTTGTGAGACACCTGATGAACGAAATAGTCTTTATTCGGTAAATTTTTAAAGACGACATGGTTCATTTATGTTTTATCAATGTCTGATTAGCGTTATCTTTTATTAGCAATTAATTAAATGAATCAAATAAGATGAACATTTAAATTTACATAGGTTATGAACTCGGAAGGTACGGGTATTTTTGGTTTCTTTCTTCTTTCTTTTTTTTTAGTAATTTTTATTATATTGCTATATAATTTTTACATCGCGTTATTCTCAACATGATGAGAGAAATGAGAAATCCTCCTATCAATAAATATAGGCCAAAATTCAAAAACAAATTACATAAGACGAGAAAAAAAGACCCAAAAATTCAGTGTTTCCCATGCATTCTAATTGGGTTCTTTGATATTACAAATTAATACTTCTAAAAATTACTACTACTAAAGTACTGTAACTAAAAAAAAGTAAAAACCTTGTCATTTTTGTGGGTGGGCCTGCTAATAATCACAGCGGGGCCCAAAGACAAATAAGGGAGATGAAATTCTACTATTCTAGTCTATCAACGTTTATCACTCCGCCGAACTTGTGGGCCACCTGATGAACTGTCATCTTCAATTTGGCGAGATATCTTGTTGCTCTAACCGTACGAATGTTGGACCCACCATAAGTTTTGATGTACTCGAGTACACCCACTCCTTTCCCTGCACCCGTGCGTGCGTGTGAGGGTAGGGACCACTTGAAGATCATTTACTACTACCTCTTTAAAGTTCCCCCATGTGGATGTGGGGGAGATCTCACGTGCACGTGCACGTGCACAAGTGCTTTCCCTACGTGGGTCTCCAATGGCACGCTCGCTGGTCCAACCAATTTCCGAATTTGGGGCGGGTTTCTTTTTCTTTTTCTTTTCTTCTTTTTTAAAGGTGGCAGAAGTAATGAATAATTTAAGGGTAAATTTCACCTACCTGCCCTGAGGTTTCTAAAAATTACAAGGACCTCCCCTAATGTTTCTAAAATTCCACTGACCTCCCTTACTTTTGAAAATAATGGTCACATACCTCCCCTCCGTTAACTTCCGTTAGAAAAACTAACGGAAAACGCTGATTTCAGTACCACCTCACTCTCCTCTTTTTATTTTAAATCTTAAAATGTTTATAACTTTTGTTTTATATATTCACTTTTTATGAAAATTTATATATTTAAAATCTACTAAAAAATATCTATAAAATGAGATCCATATTCAATGTGAAATTATGAAAAAATATAATCTTATTTTTTCAATGTGAATTTTAATTATAATGTTACATAATTTAAATTATTTTCAATGCGTAAGTCAAAATTTTAAGCTAAAATTGTAATACCTCCGTTCCAAATTGTTTGCCCCTTTTGGGAATGCATGCATGTTACACGCAAAAATAATGTACAAGTAGTAATTTTTTTCAACAAACTTTATACCAATTTAAAGATCTTATTGAGAAGAAAAAATTGATGTAATTCTTTTTCAAAAAAAGTTCTCATAGACACATTATTTTTTTAGTGTAAAATACACGCACTCCCAAAAGGGGGCAAACAATTTGGAACAGAAGGAGTACAAAACATCATAAAATCTTCTTGTTTAACAATTTTATTTTTTCCAAATATATTCTTAATTAAATAAACATGGTAAATTTGTAAGTCTATTTTTCTATTTAATGGTGACTTGGTCCCAATAAAATTTTAAATTTCCAATACAAATTTTAATTATATTGTCTTTTTTTTTTGTCATTCGATATTCATCAATAGAGTTAGTTAGATGTTAGTAAACTATAAGGGTTAACCTCCTCTCTATAGGAGTCGAGTTCATAACCTTACAAAAAAAGTTGTAAGAATCTTGAGGTTTAAAGTTTTGAGTTAAACATTGAAAATTTTAAATTATGTAGCATGATAATTCACATTGAAAATTAAGATTTTATTTTTTCATAATTTCACATTGAATATTGATCTCATTTTATAGATCTTTTCGAGTAGATTTTAAATATATAAATTTCGTAAAAAGTGAATATATATAAAAAAAAGTTATAAACATTTTAAGATTTAAAATTAAAAAAAGGAGAGTGAGGTGGTGCTGACATCAGCGCTTTCCGTTAGCTTTTCTAACGGAAGTTAACGGAGGGGTGGAATGTGACAATTATTCTCAAAAGTAGGGGAGGTCAGTGGAATTTCAGAAACATTAGAGGAAGTTCTTGCAATTGTCAGAAACCTCAGGGGAGGTAGGTGAAATTTACCCATAATTTAATTTGGAAATCTTTTCCAAAGTTCTCCCTTCCCAATTTGTTTTGTCCACAGTTCCATCAATTAGGGCATCTCCAATGCTGACATTAGTGTAAGAAATAGGGTAAGAAATAGGCAATTAACTAACATTTTTCCCCTTTTTTTTGTCCCAATTGTGTAATTAACGAGAGGTTAGGGTAAAAAAAGTTCGTGTAAGACATTGTGCAGTGAATAACTTTGCTTGTATGGCTAACTAAAGGGAAAGGAGAGAGAGAGAGAAGAAGAAGAAGAAAAAGGCGCTGGCTGTCAGGTGAGAGGAGAGAGAAAGGGGAAAATGGAGGAAAGAGAAAAGGAGAAGGAAGGAGAGAGGAGAGGAAGGGACCCACTTTTTATATCTTAACAACACTTTAACAAAATCACTGTAACACTTCTTACCTTAACAACACATTTTGTCATAACACCACAAAAATGGGACCCATTTTTTACACTTTTGTGTCATATAATAATACATTTTTAACTCCAGGACTACGGATCCCCTTAGCTTTGTTATATAAGGTTTCCATGGTGTAACATGTGTTGAAGAATATAAACAATTTAAAATTTTCACAAATTCTCGTAAAATTGGAAAGACGGGAGTATCTCCGATAGCAATTTTTTTTTTTTTTTTCATTTGGAAAAGTAAATTCATTTAAATAGAAAAACACAAAACAATATGGCCAAAGATGAATGGACATGTGATCTCAATTTGGGGGATGAACATTATTTGATTTTTGTAACAAAAGGCGAATTAATTTTGGCAATAATACATGTAAAAATAATTTTGAAAATATTATCATATATATATATATATATTGTTATCAACATATTTAATTACTTATATACAGTGCTTAATACTTTCAATTTTAAGTGTTGAATTGAATTATCAAACTGAACAGGTATCGAAGCAAAACAATATCTCTAGCATATGTTAAATAGATAAGTGCTAAACTAGTCACAAGATATTCTAATAGTACCATCAAGTTTTTTCGTAGCAATTTCAGTATGAAGATGCCAATCTTGACAATTCTCTTGAGTTTCGGTAGTAAAATTGAGGCGTCGGCCAAGACCCCAACACCACAATCAAGGAGAATTGTCCCGTCATATCACATCACTATCTGCAAAAGGAGAAAATTTTCAATGCCGGTGGGTATTGCCCACGTGGTACCCACTTGGCAATTTGCGCCATCCAAAACGCAATGTGACGGTCAGGAAGAGGAGAGAGAAAAGGAGGAGAGAGAGTGGTTGGCCACGAGAGGAGAGAGAGGGAATCAATCTCATCGTCCAATACACTTTTGGACGGCCGAGATTGTGCTCAGCATGGCCACGTGGTACACATTTAGTACCCAAAATTTTTTCTTGCAAAAGACTCCACCGCAACTACAAAGGGGCCAAAACTTACAAAGTCATCACACAAATAAAGTTTCAGGCACGATTGGATCTAATTTGTCTCACTGTTGCACCAACTGCAGTTTCTCTTTCCCATGTTCCTCTTCTACCTCACGGACATTAGTACTGTTTTTTTTTTTCTTTTTTTGGTGCAGAACACTAGTGGATCTTCATCTTGCTCAGCCATGGGCACGACAATGAGCAATAATTACATGCCATTCGGGGGTGGACCACGGCTGTGTGCCGGATCAGAACTTGCCAAGCTAGAGATGGCAATTTTCATCCACCACCTAGTCCTCAACTTCCACTGGGAATTAGCCGACGATACGGACCAAGCTTTCGCTTTCCCTTTCGTCGATTTCCCAAAAGGCCTCCCCATTAAAGTCCGTCGTCACACATAATATTTGTGAAAATGGATATACCAGAATCAACGCAGCTTATCCACCCCAAAAAAGTTCGATATTGGGCTATTGTTTGGTGCAAAACAAGCAGAGCGAGCAAATTGGGAGTTGCTTGGATTTTTCAAACGGCCTTTGGGCAAGTTCTTTTGTCTTTCACCCGTACATCACATGAACGGATCGATCCAAGACAAAAGAAATTGAAGTACAGAGATTCTAGGACCACATTTTCTTGTTTTTCCATCTCTTCTTTTTTGTAAACTACTTTGTCCCCCGTGAGAGGCCACATGATTCTGTCACTCTCTCGTGTACCTTTGTCGAGAACTCTCTTTTCATCACACGGTCATGCTGTTGGTGGAGGTGAGAGATTGATCGTCGGGTGAAAAATAGTTTGGAATAATAGAGTAGGGAAAATGAAAAAAGAAAAAATGTTCGGAACAAGAGATATGGGAGATAAATTGGGAGTTTGGACGGGTGATCCTGCATCTTGTGTCCTTAGAGTGTGACAGTTATCATTCATTTTAACTAACGCGAAACAGATTTTGATTTCCAGGGGGAATCGTAATTCACCCTTTTTTCCTTAACGCGTTTTTGTTATTGTTTTCACTTATTGAAATTGCGATTGTATGTAAGTTTCACATTGGTTCCTATCAGTCATTGTAATTCACCATCTTCTTGTTTTCTGAAAAATTGGAAATTGAGATTGTATTTTTTCTCCATATTTGGTCATTGTGGTAATTGTAGTTTTCATATAGAACAGTGTGCCTATTTGGGCTTTGTTGTTGTCTTACTGTTGTCTGCTGGTACTCCTTTACCTTTTGGTTCCTTTCAATGTATTTACGTATTAGCACAGAGCACATTCCCTTTTGTCTCTAAATCCTTTTGTTTGTGGGGGTTGTAAACAAGGAACTTTTGCTACTAAATCAAAAAAATTCTGGGATAAATTTGAATAGAAATACTTAAAGAGCATATGATCGAAAATACGCAAAACTTGCATCCTCTCGGGTGTCATCTTCGCCAGAATATCGACACACTTGTCAGCCTCATGATAGACGTGCTTGAGTGTCGTTCTCTCCACTTTCCTTTGAAATGCCCTACAATCAGCACCCAGCGCAGATTACTCAAGCAATGAAATTTATCACCATTTTCCGGTAAATAAAACTGCAAGTTGCAAACCCGATTCAATTTTCCATGCGTTGGTTAATGACAACCCATCGCGTAGTGCTCATAGCTCGGCTGCAAGACTATTAGGAGTGCCGATGAGTCTATGAAAACCTTGAATCCATCTGCTGGCGCTATCACAAATAATTCCCACTTGTTTTAGCTGAATTGCCTTGCACCGAACCATCCACATTCAAATTGAACCATTCTGATGGGCCTGGTTGCCAATCAATCTGCAAAGAGAGACTTCGACCCATGAAGGAGTCATATCCCATAGATTTTTCCACTCCAAACAACGGGCAGGAATGCCTTTAGGATCAAGTTGGAGATAGTAACCGGATTAATAAAGGTTATTGCAGTTGAGCCAACAAGAGATAAGAGAAGTAGCCCATTTTAAGGTATGGAGATTGAAGGAGCCAGCTACCAAATAAGGTTTTTATGGGGAGTGACAACTTCATTTGGATACAATGGAGGAGGATTACAGCTCAAACTAGTTCCGCAAACATCAAGGCCGGCCAAGGCCCATGCTGCCGCCAGGGCCTAGGGCACTTAAAAAACTCTCAAAAATTGAGGCAGTCCTATAATTTTTAGTAGAATATATGTGTATGAATCTTTTATAGCCCAATAAGAAAATAAAAAGTCCCAATAGGAAAATAAAAAGACCGAAAACAGTTGTAATGAGCATTGGGCCATTAAACTAATACAAACCCCCTATCCCAAAAACAAATTAGTTTTAAAGTGATTGGGCACACCCAGGCCATACCAGCAGACCCAAAAAAAAGAGAGAAATTTAGTTTCTGAAGATTGTTAATTCTTTAGTCACTCTTGCCGGCCATTGAAGTTATAATTCCTATTGTTTTTTTAATACTCGTTGCTAGAAAAATTATTTAAGTGTTGTACACTTAGGACACAATTTTTAGACTAGGCCTAGGGCACTGTAAATTTTTGAGCCGGCCCAGACATGGTTAGTGAAGCCGAGAATGAAAATTGGGGGAATGACGAGACAGTGGGAAATGGGGTAAAAATTTCCAGAATGATGGTGAGGTTTTCTGGAATCCCAGCTGGCATGAAACGGAAAAATATAATTACACATACATTGAACCAGATTATGAACGGACAGTTCTACCCCCAATATTATGGAAACTTATCATTTTTACCTCGTCTCTCAATAGCACACCACCGCAGTGGCAGCACCGATGCAACCCACCTCTCCTTCTGGTCACATTTGCAAACACATGAGAGTTCTTCTCTCACCATAAATGAAAACTCACACATAGTTTCAAACATGTGATAGTTAAACTAAAAACATGTGAGAATTGAGACACCCAATTGCAATTAATTTCAATAACCGGAGAGAGGGGTGAGTGAGACGTTGAAAAATAGTCATTGCTCCTTAAACGAAAAAACGTTGCACTTTGACTGAATTAATATTGCACCCTTTGAGAATAACCATTGCTCCTTAATCAAACTTTTTATTTTGAAAAGAACCATTGCTTAAATGGAAAAAAAAAAAAAAAAAAGAAGGGGAAATGACTGTTCAGAGGCAAATGGGGCAAAAAAATGCCATCTTCATGGCACACTTTTTGGAAATTCCCACTCGCATGAAAAAAATGTTGCACCTTGAGTGTATTAATATTGCACCCTTCTCATTGCTCCTTAAATCAAACTTCTCATTTTGAAAAAAATAACCATTGCTCCTTTAATGAAAAAATGTTGCACCTTGAGTGTATTAATATTGCACCCTGCTCATTGCTACTTAAATCAAACTTATTATTTTGGAAAAAATAACCATTGCTTCTTAAATAAAAAAATGTTACACCTTTAGTGTGTTAATGCTGCACTTTTAATGTATTAATGTTGCACCCTACCCATTGCTCCTTAAACAAAAATACGTTGCACCTTAGAGAATTAACTTTGCTCCTTAAACAACACACTAGCACCCTCATATGGACCAACACGAGTGCAAGGATTTGGTTTGAGAGTGCAACACAATTGCATTAAAAGTGCAATAGAAATAGACCCAGGGTGCAATGCTGATAATATGGACCAATATATAATTTTATTTTTATTGTTCAACTTCTTCACTGCATTTTGTTATTACACATAGTACATATATATATATATATATATATATATATATATATATATATGGAAGTGGAGCCCATGGCTATCCATTTCAATTGTTAGCTTATTCGCATTTGATTTGTTCGTTTTCTTCTTTAATAGGGTTTTTCTGGGTTAGGGTTGTGAGCCAATCTGGGCTTACCCACGAGGTAGGTCTGTTATTTTTGGTGGTGATTGTGGGGTTGGGGTTTGGGGTGGAAGGTTTCTACATGGAGGATTTGACAAAGAAAATACTGGTGGTGGGTTTGTTGATAAAGGAGTGGTGGTGGTGGGTGTGTCTTGTGAGGAGAGGGGGAGAGGGAGAGAGAGAGAGAGGGGGAGAGGGAGAGAGAGAGAGAGAGAGAGAGAGAGAGAGAGAGAGAGTAGGAGTGATAATAATTTGGAAGGTCTGATGAACATTGGAGAAGAGGGGGTTTTCTCTATAAACTTTGAAGCTTGAGGCAAATTTGTCTGAGTAAAATTATCATACCATGTATATGTAAATATTATTTTCCTTCCCATTAGTTGATGATTCCAAAAACGTATACCATTACTTTGGCATTGTTTGTCCCGACAGCCACTGTCTCATCATTAACCCATGAAAATTCAACTTTGCATCGTAGTTTGCACTTTGCACATTCTGATTTTGGGCCTTTGTCCTCTCAGCCTATGATGTTGTTATCTGGGCCTTTGGAGCGATAATAGTAGGCTATAGCTTCCTTTTAAGTTCACAATTCAAAAGGACAGGTACAAGAGACACCAAAAGGCAGCCCGAATACCTTTCTATAATTATTTTTTCCTTTTTTTTTTCTTTTGACAACAAGAGGAGGTATTCCCATACTCAAATGAGAATAAACTAATCCAATTAGGGCGGTCGCACGGAGCCAACACCCACCGAAAGCAGCTACAAGCAGCTATGAAAGTGACCACCAAACGAGTTCATGAGGCTACCCTTATATAATGAAAGAGCACTTTGTCACAACTTTGATTATGATTTTTGTGCTGCTTAGAGCAAGTCCAATAGGGTTTTATAACGACTATAGCTATTTGCTCATTTTTACTACCAAAAAGTGGTTAACTAAATATAGGTGTCAAATTTTAGCACTCCCTCTCTAATGGTGAGTTCTATAAAATAGTCGAAGAGTTTCAAATATTAACTTTCCCTCTACTTTCTCAACCTTAAATCAACAACTTTTTCCATCTCAAAATATTCGTCCGGTCCACAAAAGGAGATTTTTATTGTTTTAAAAAGAATGTTTTATTTTTAACTTCCATCCTAAATACATTTTCAACATATAAACTTATCTTTGCAATTTTATTCTCTGTATTGTTAATAGATAACATTATATGCTCACCTCTTGATTTTAGAATTTTCATAATTCTATTTTGTAGTTGACTGACATATTCAGTAAAACAGAGAACAAAAAACTACAAATAAATGTATTTGTTACTGAATATGTCTATCAGTAACGATCGACACAAAGTTACAAACATTCTAAAATCAAGAGGCGTTCATATAATGTTATCTGGTAACAATACAAACAATAAAATCGCACAAATAAGCTTATCTACTCATTGTTTAGTTGACGATTTGCAAAATTCGGTTACTATTTCGGAGAACCCAGGTAATTACGATCATCATTTTTCTGGTATGTGGCAGTTGGTTTGCTAAGCTGTTCCAAATATAGAAACCAATTTAGAACTTTGCAATTTTTCATCCCACTTTCTACCCCCGTTGGAGCAGTGAGTTCTATAATAATGGGGGATAAAAAATGGCTATTCAACCCCATTGAACATGCTCTTAGAATTAATTGTTTTTACTGTTATTTCACTTATACATTTGAAGTTCCTGAAGGCACAGAGCTAGGATTTATGTTGGGGGCGGGCTATATATATGGAGGAGGGGTAGGGCTATAATTTAATGATATATATAATTTTCAATATAATTATAAGGTTTTTTTTTTCAAATTGCAGTAGGGGAGCCCCCTCTAGCTCCATCATTCGATTTGTCTAACACTTTATTTTCAATATCAAAATCACCATAAGTACTTTTTTCCAGAACTTGAAATTTTTTTTTGTTCTTTAAAAAATGAACTTCGACTCATATTTTTGTTTTCCTATTTTTCTTGAATTGTTACTTTGTGTTTCCAAGGACGGATGCAAGGGCAGATTAGCTCGAGAGACTGCCCTACCCAAATTTCAAAATTATCTTATAATATAGTAAATATAGTAGGAGTTTTTTTAAAAAAATTACATCTATGTAGATTCGCAAAGTTGGATTTTATTACATCTTTTCTCCCTTGAGCTTATTGTGTCGATATTTGACCTTGGAATAGTTCGATTTGGTGTCCAAGTGAGTTTTCCCCAAAGTTGGATTTTCAAGCAGTTTTTGGGTGTGCTCTCTGGAAATCCCGCATGGGTGCGAGTCACGGCCGTTGGGGCAGTTTTGACAGATTGTGGTCCTAAGTTTGTTTTGTGTTTTTCGTCCATTCCCTTGCGCTTGTTTGGTTCCTGATTGAGTATTTCACTTGTATAACTTGATTTTCCATTCCGGTGACACCTAGAAATCAAATGAGCTTGTGGAATGTGTGGCAATGCTGGTGTTTGTTTATTGGTTATCTAGTGAGGACACGATACATGAATTGACACACTGCTTGCTCTTATTTCGAATTGAGGGTACAAGCCACCAGTTAGTAATCGACATTTAATCAACGGGTATCTGTAATCTTAACGTGGGGAGATTAATAAGTATTTAATAACGTGGAGCTCGAAATATAATCGAGATAAAGATGGGAGTGCAATTATAATTCTTTAGTGGTGTGAATTATAATTTGTGAAATAAGAATAGAATCCGGGTGGGATTAGGTTTTCTTATTTACACAAGGAGCCCAAATTTATTTCTCCTCAGGTCCCTGCTCTAGCCCTATAAATATATCGTTATGTTCTCTAGGTCACATAACAGTCATTCAGAAATTTAGAATAGAGGCTGTGAGAGAGAGAACAAAGAGATTATGTAGAAGTCTACACTTAGCTACATGATCGAGATATAAGGGAATATGGCAGAAGATCATGAGATGCTTGTCGAAAGCAAAAGCTTGTTGCATCTGATAATTAGGTGCATCAAATTCTCAAATAAACAAGTCAACCAAATTAGGTGTCTACGGATGAGAGGTAAACCCCTAATTCCGCCTTGTAGGGTTTGTGTTTTATTTTTGTTGTTTAATCTGCACGCAATTCTTGGGTTAAGGGATTAGTTTCCCCAACAATGGTATTAGAAATGGGTCAGTAATCATGTGTATGGATTAAACAAGCCATGTTGTCTGTAGAACATAGATATAGAATTATGCTAACCGTTGTTTTGTAGAGTTCTAGTTTGTTCTAACGTCTGTTTTGCAGAATCAATTATCCCACTATTATGGTCACACATGTTTTTGATTGTGTGATTGGATCCCACGCTTTGTAATTGTTTTATGCGTGGTTACTATTACTGTTTTTTGATTACAAATTTAGTTTTGTAATCTGTAATAGTAGTATGTGGGAGGTATTAGTTTTTGATATAATCTTTGTTTTTTCAGTTGTATCGTTTTAGATATATAGATCTGTTGTAAGATTACAGATTCTGTAATGGGGCATAAGATGCGGAGAAAACAATCTTTTTGACAAGAAGATAAGTTTTGTCAAGAAAAAAGAATGTTTGGCTCACAGCAGAATTTTTCCAGATTTTTAGGGTCAGATTGCAAGGTTTTTTTGACCCAGTAAACGTCGAAATTGGAAATTCTGTTCTTCATAGACGTTGTAGATAATTGAATTTCGAATCCAACCCAATTGGAATCAGTTCAATCGGAGTTCGGATGAGGGAGAAAAGTCCAAAATACTGAAGGCTGTGCAGTTTACTCGGGAAAAATTTCAGATCCGATTTTTCTTGCCTAAGTATGGTTGGATTTTGGTTTCCTTGATTGATTCAAAGTATCTAAGTCTTCAACATATGTTTTGCTCAATAATTTCAAGTTTGGAAAGGATTCCTTACTACTTAAGGATTTCAAGACTCGAAGGATTCCCTAGACTTAGGATTTCAAGACTGGAAGGATTCCTTATTGCTCAAGGATTGCATCTTTGACCATAATAGTTGGGATACATATTATTTATGTTTCCTTTTTATGAATATTTGAATATTCATCTTGTTTGCATGTGTGATAGTTTACCATATTTGGACAACATGGTAATATTTGGCTTTTGACCTAGATCACGGTTTTTGCAAACATGTTAATTTTGATAACCCTCACAAATTTTTTAAATTACTAAGTGGGAGAGGGAGTTTATTTTGTATAAATCCCATGGTCTCCATTACTAGTATGTAGATGATATAATTAAGTTTTGTGTGCTAGTTTTAGTACCTTCCTCCCTATCGGACGAAATTAATTATGGCATCATCAGTACTTACTTCCTTAGAGGATAACTCCAAGATAATTGTTGTATGGATTGCTCCTCCATCTGGGGTAGTTCATTACGGAACAATGGATTTTGAGGTTAGGTAATGGTATACACTTAGCTATAAATAACAAGTATCCTCTCCATCCGAGTCATTGCTTTTATTTATAGGACCGAAGTAAATTAGCTATTTAATTTTATTGGGCATGGTTTAGTACCTTGATAGTAAAATTAAAAGGTTGTCATATCTATCTACGAATGATGAAGAAGAGTAAGTGGACCTACCCATCGAGGCATACTCTTCACGGTGTGTAGGGTTGCTAATGTTTTTCTTTTAATAGACTGGTTGAGGGAACCAATTTAATAGAAATACAAAAAGTTTTGCCCTTCATAATTGTTGTTATGTGATTCTCAGATTCAAAAAATGGTCTCTTTCAATCCACTTGATGACATTGTCAAACAATTTCACTGGTCTTAATTATATTGACTAGAAAAGGATCTGGATATTGTGTCGACTGCTTAGGAGACCAAATTTGTGTTCTCTGAGGTGTGCTCTATCAAACCCACTGAAATTGCAAAAGAACCTGAAATCCGGTATATAAGGATTAGGTTACAATTGACGAGATGGCGCGGTGTTACATTTTAGCTTCTATGTCGAATGTATTGCAACATCAACATCAGTTTTTTAGAAACTGCCTATGACATGATGCATAACCTAAAATAAAGGTTTGGGGTGCGACTAGGCAAGTTGCAATGTGGGATTTGGGGAATTAACCATTGGTGAAGGAACCAAACTAAGGGGATTATGTTCTGAAGATAATAGGTCTTCTAATGAACTAGAAATCCCAGGAGCTAAAATCAATGGGGAAACCCAGGTTGATATTGTGCTCCAATTGCTTACCAAGTTTTTTCAGCAGTTCTGCCTAAATTAAAATATGAACAAAATGCTTTATTATTTGACGAAACTGCTGAAAGAGAGTTAAATAAGCCAAGGGTCTTTTGGTTAATAAATAGACAACTGTGAGTGTAGTTGAAGAGGTTTCTACTTCTTAGCCGAAGGCAATAAGAAGTAGGAAAAGGTTCAACAACAAGCCACGGTTCCTCAGACAATTTATGAGTTTAGAGGTAGAGTGGAAAAGCCTAACGGCAAGTGTTTTCACTATAAGCAGAAAGGACACTAGAAGAAGGTTATCCGAATTATCTCAATAAATTTAATAATCAAGGAAATTTTTATTCACTAGTAGTTGAATCATGTTTAGCGGTGTTATCTACTAATACCTGGTGTGTAGATACGGGTGCCACTAATCATGTTTGCAATTTATTGCAAAGGTTCCAAGAAACCTGGAGACTTAGTGATGAAGAGATTTATCTACATATGAGAAGTGCTACAAAAGTAGCGGCCAGATTCTTGATGGCGTTTAATTTTGAGAGATTGTCTTTATGGTCATTGAATTAGGAGAAACTTAGTTTCGGTTTCTAATTTGGTTGAAAATGGATATTTGGTTTATTTTTAATAACTCCGTGGTTATTAAGTTAAATAAACATTTTATCTGCTCTGGTTCATTAGATGACAATCTCTACATAATTAATCATATCATTCCTATGATGCAACTGCATGAATTGAATAACACTAATAGATTGCCATATAAGAGAAAAGAGCCTTATAAGTTGAACCAAACGTATCTTTGGCACTTACGCCTAGGTCATATTAATCTAAATAGAATTTCTAGACTGGTTAGAAATGGATCTTTGGGTTCATTAGAAGTGGAGGCACTTCCGGTCTTTGAAATTCCGTCTGGAAGGTAAAATGACCAAGATGCCCTTTTCTAGGAAAAGGGAGAGCCAATAAAACGTTGTAAATGGTTCACTTTGATCTATGTGTACCTATGAACATCCGGGATAGAGGTGGTTTTAAGTATTTCAATATTTTTATTGATGATTACTCAAGACATGGTTACATTTATTTGATACACCGTAAGTCCGAATGCTTTGAGAAAGTCAAGGAGCATAGACCGGAAATGGAAAACTGTCTGGATAAATGTATCAAGACACTGCGATCCCATCATGGTGGCGAATACCTCTTGGATGATTACTCAAGACATGATTACATTTATTTGATACACCGTAAGTCCGAATGCTTTGAGAAAGTCAAGGAGCATAGACTGGAAACGGAAAACTGTCTAGATAAATGTATCAAGACACTGCGATCCCATCATGGTGGCGAATACCTCTTGGAGGAATTTAGGAACTAGTGACAGGAGAAGGGATTACATCCCAATTGTCTGTGCTAGGTATGCCACAACATAATTGTGTAGCAGAAAGAAGGAAAGGTCTCTTATGAATATGGTGAGATCAATGATGAGTTATTCAAATTTACTAATTCGTTTTGGGGACATGCACTAGAAGCAATAGCGTACATTCTTAACTGGGTACCATTTAAGCTAGTACCAACTGCACCCAAAGAACTATGGACTGGGAGGAAAACTAGTCTATGACATGTTCAGAATTGGGGTAGTCCAGCACATGTGCTGACAGGGAAAACAGATAAATTGGAATCAAGAACGAATGTTTGTTTGTTTTGGTGGGGTACCCTAGAGGAACGAAATTTGCTCTATTTTATAGTCCTAAGGATCATAAGGTCATTGTTAGCACCAATGCTTGATACTTAGAGGAAGACTATGTCATAGATCACAAACCCAATGTAAGATTGTTCTAGTAGAATTGAGAGAAGATAGACCAGCACAGACTTCTTCAATACCTATAGTACAATAGGTTACATCATATGAAATTGTTGTTAACACACCAGTACCTTGTTGTAGTGGGAGGGTTATTGTTTTACCTAATCGGTATACGTTGTTGGGAGAGTCTTATGATATGATCCCTGAAGAACAACAGGTCAAACCCTGAAACTACAAAGAGGCCCTACAAGATAAAGATGTAGAACTTTGGCAAAAGATCAAGAGCACATGTTGTGCAGTCTTAAGAAGTCTATTTATGGACTTAAGTAGGCATCTAGGTCTTGGAACATTCGTTTTGATCAAGTAATCAAATCTTTTGGTTTTGATCAATGTCTGGATAAGTCGTGTGTATAAGAAGCACAATGGAAATGTGGTGGTGTTTGTGTTGCTATATGTAGATGATATCTTGTTCATCGGAAACGATGTCAAAGTGTTATCTTTGGTATAGTTGTAGTTATCCAGCCAGTTCGATATGAAGGATTTAAGAGTAGCCGGTCATATCCTTGGGATTAAATTTTTGCGAGATTAAGCAAAGGATGTTGGGCTTCTTAAGCTTCCTATATCGATGCGATCCTTGCCTGTTTTAGCATGCCGGATTCCAAGAAAGGATTGCTTCCTTTCAGACATGGAGTCTATCTATCCAAAGATTAGTGTCTTAAGACATCTGAGGAGATGGAGAAAATGAAGGGAGTTCCTAATGCTTCAGCAAATAGGAAGCCTCATGTATGCTATGCTGTGAACTAGACTTGATATTATCTTTGTTGTCGGCATGGTTAGCAAATTTTAGTCTAACCCTGGACAAGAAGATTGGACTGGTATAAAATGTACACTTAAGTATCTGAAAAGAACTAAGGATTATACGTTGGTGTACCAGTCAGACAGTCTAGTGCCTTGTGGGCACGCAGATTAAGACTTTATGTTATATAAGAGTTCCAGATAGTCAACATCGAGATATGTGTTTTCCCTAGGAGGTAGAGCCATGAGTTGGTGGAGTATCTAGTGATTGTATTTTGTAGATTCCACCATGGAGGCCGAGTATGTGGCAGTTTTTAAAATAGCCAAGAAGCTGTTTGGCTCAAGAACTTCTTGATGGATCTAGAAGTGGTAGGTTCGATAGAGTCAGCATTTTCAATCTATTGTGACAATAGTAGTGTAATTGCTGACTCGAAGGAGCCAAAGATTCATAAGAAGGGAAAACACATCGAGTGTAAGTATCACCTTATTCGAGCGATCGTATAGAAAGGTGATGTAGCTGCGACCAAGATTGCATCGGCAAACAACCTAGCAGATCCTTTTACGAATGGCTTACATGCCACGACTTTGATAGTCATGTAAAGGGAATGGAAGTGAGATGCGTGGGAGCATGATTTTGAGTCTAAGTGGGAGATTGTTAGAAACTTAAACTAAAAGCCATGCTTTTGTGTAATGGATTAATATTTAATTAGTTAATTATTAATCAGTTTTATCCTTTTTGATGAGAATCTATTATGGGCAATGTTTGCATGATATAATTGTATGTTGTGCAAGTGTCTTTTATTCTACATAGTAGATGATCCAATTAATGTAGAAGTCTGACTTACACATAGAAGATTAGATCATCGGTTCTTGTGGAATATAAGTTTTGGTTCACAATCTTAGGTGGAATTTGACACACCATCAGTAGGATTGTAGTACAATGTTTTAGTAGGTTTATC
This sequence comes from Vaccinium macrocarpon, assembly GCA_022606695.1. Taxonomy (NCBI): domain Eukaryota; kingdom Viridiplantae; phylum Streptophyta; class Magnoliopsida; order Ericales; family Ericaceae; genus Vaccinium; species Vaccinium macrocarpon. Next base: position 16,336,110 of record CM040172.1, read on the forward strand.
TTGACTACAGGGAACGGTTCTAGTTCCGACTCATTGTGCTAGTACATTTTGTGTGTATTGAACAGGACCGCTTTAAAGTAATTGTCTTAGTACTGACATTTTAAGACAATTAGAACCTTATGGTTATTAAGAATACTTATGCTCTTAATCCGGATATAATTAATACATATATACATTTAATGTTGTTGACTTTGATTCATTATAAAGTGAGATTTTTTTACGGTCAATAGTCTTGGTGAGTTGGGTCACGACATTATATGCATGAAATATATGGATATTAATTATTGATAGAATCCACGTCTTGTTAGAGATTGATGATACCCCCTTGAGTAAACTTATAAGTTTCGGTTATGTCAAACCCTGCAGGTGGATATTTGTATCCGACATATCGAATAAGTTAAGTGGTTAGTCTCAAGGTGTTTTATAAGATGTTGATTAGTGGGAGATTGTTAGTAATCGACATTTAATCAACGGGTATCTGTAATCTTAACGTGGGGAGATTAATAAGTATTTAATAACGTGGAGCTCGAAATATAATCGAGATAAAGATGGGAGTGCAATTATAATTCTTTAGTGGTGTGAATTATAATTTGTGAAATAAGAATAGAATCCGGGTGGGATTAGGTTTTCTTATTTACACAAGGAGCCCAAATTTATTTCTCCTCAGGTCCCTGCTCTAGCCCTATAAATATATCGTTATGTTCTCTAGGTCACATAACAGTCATTCAGAAATTTAGAATAGAGGCTGTGAGAGAGAGAACAAAGAGATTATGTAGAAGTCCACACTTGGCTACATGATCGAGATATAAGGGAATATGGCAGAAGATCATGAGGTACTGTCGAGCAAAGCTTGTTGCATACAGTAATTAGGTCTGTCAAATTCTCAAATAAACAAGTCAACCAGCGTTCGTGTCTACGGATGAGAGGTAAACCCTAATTCCGCCTTGTAGGGTTTGTGTTTATTTTTTGTTGTTTAATCTGTACGCGCAATTACTGGGTTCTGGGATTCGTTTCCCAACACCACCTTTGGAGGGATAATGTGAATGTGGGTCATGTTTGACACAAGAATGATATTTGAAATTTGTTAAATGGAAATGAGAACTTAAAACCATGGACAAGTGGTCGAAAGATAGCTCGGATCATACTAGGGTTGTCCTGTGGACATGTCGCTAGGAATTACTAAGATGTTTGACTTAAACGAATCAATGGCATGGTGAATTGAATGAGTTTGACACATGTGAGATGATGGGTACATATTGGGTACGTATCAAGTACAACGGGGTCAAATTAAAGGAGACCTAAGGACTTGTGAGTTTATCTTTGTTCCCTTGGCTCTTATAACCCCTTAAAATTGTTGTATGGCTTTTATCCTCTTTTCTATCCCGCACTTGCATTTCATTGCATTTAGGATTTGGTAGACTTTTCTCTATTGGGCTAGTGAGCTCACCCTAATAATTTCAGGTACCCGCACAGAGCATGATGTGGAATGTGTGTGCATGCATGTTTTGAAAAGCTCATTGGAGGAGTTATTCCATCATCTTATTGACTTCACTCTTTTTGGAGATGATCTTGGCTGTGTTCGCTTGGGAGTTTTGGGCCGGTTTTGGCCATGTTTTAGTTTTGCTTTCATCATCATAACCTATTCACTTATGTTTGGGGTACGTGTACCCATAGACTATTGTTGTTGTATGACTTTCCTTGTTTACTTTCCACGTGGAAATATAAAATATTTATCTTTTGAAATTCGAGAGCGTGACACCTCTCAAGTATAAAACTAGACTCATAAGGGCTAACAAGTATCTAAATAAGGCCTGGTGCGATTAACAACAATCTTGGTGACGATTTTGTAAGAAACATTACAAACCCCTATTGGTCGGAATTGATTAATTAATGGTCTCAAGGTTATTAATTCTGGGAATAAGAGCAATAAAATTGCGATTCATGTCTTTGGAACAGCTTTATTATGAAAATAGCTTTGGATGAGATGGAAAAAAGAAGGATCAACAATGTCCCAATACTCGTGATAAAAAAACAGCTTGATGCCCATGAAGTCCAAGATCTTTGGGCTACTTTGGCTTGAAAGCTAAAACTGAATTATTCATTGTCTTTATTTAATTTTTTTTTTGCATTTGTTAGTTTTGCGTCAAGATTTTATGATTTCTGGATTCTTTTCGTCGAGACAAATCCAAAGAGCATAAAATTGTGGTCAAAAGTAATATTTTTTGAACAAAACAAAAATAGGTGGATTATTAGCCAAAATAAGAGTGATTATTCCCAGAGACGTAGAGAAGTAGTAATAAATAGAGTCGGAGGCTGTTGCTGCAAATTTTGTTTTCTCGAAGAAGAACATAGAAATTGCTTTTCCGTGTGGGACTTTTATTCCCTGCGCATAAAGCAGTGGTGGTGGTTCCACTGGAGACGTGGCCTTGGTCTGCGATCATCCCCGTCTTGGCTACAACAGCTGAATCGCGTCCCACTTTATTGCCAGGGAATGGATTACTAAATTTTCTCGTGAGTCTTTTCGCCGACCATGATTAACATTCTACATAAAATGCTTTGAAAACTTTTGTTCCTTCTTTCAAGTGAAGTTGATCGTAAAAGCCGAAAGTTTAAAAAAACAAAAAAAAACGAAGCTTGATCAAAAGTTCATAAAGATATTACCAATGGTATACTTACGTATAATTGAATAACTAAAAGTTGTCAAATTATATTTTAATTATCTATTAGAAGGATGACTAAAGTTAACTAAGAGATCTACAATGGCATAATCAAAATTGAGTACTACATGACCTTTTTTAAAAAAGAAAATAGCTTTTCAAAAAAAAAAAGTCTTTGATTTTTGAAAAAAAAATACAATTCAATTTTGAAAAACAAACAGTTTTCCAAAAAGATTTTGAATGAAACGTGGGGTTATTGGATCAACCACTTACACATGTCCGACGGAGTTGATTTCTCGCGGAGCCCCTCGAAAAATTATTCTAAGATGATTGAACGGCTCGGATCGTTCATGTGGGATCCAAAAATGAGTCTCTGAGACACATTTGTGCACTATCTGTACACAACCATCTGTCCCTGTGGTTTTATCGATTTAAGTATTGGTTCAATGTTGCCAACTTTGATCATTTCATTGTGGGCACTTTTCGGGTCATACAAAAAATATTACTTTTGACCATAATTTTATACTCTTTGACTTTGTTTCGTCGAGACGAATTCATAAACCATAAAACTTGACGCAAAACTAACAAATGCAAATTTTTTTTAAAGAGAGACATAACGAAAAATCCAAAAAATTATTTTTTCCTTTTTTTGTCAAAGCGCTAAGTTTCTTAAAGTTTGGTTCTTTTTGTACGAGACTTTATACGAGACAAAACTTTATACGAGACAAAATGATCTAAAATATGAAAGGGTAAATTACACTGACCTCCCTTGAGGTTTCTGACTTGTCACTGACCACCCCTATTTTATCTGAAATAGCATTGACCTCCCCTGAATTTTATATTTTAGTATCAAAAGAACCCTTCAACAGTACCGACAAGTACCGACGGCGCTGGGGACCCCCTTGTGGTTCCTCAACGGTCCATTCGAGCCGTTCATTCATTCCAAAATTGAATTCCGAGTGGGTTTGCGTGGGAATCACCTCAATCAGACGATCCTAAGTGCTCGATCCAAAATCACCCCATTTCATTCAAAAAATTTGGATCGAGCACTTAGGACTATCCGATTGAGGTGATTCCCGCTAAAACCCACTCGGAATTCGATTTTGGAATGAATGGACGGCTCAGATCAACCGTTGGAGATCCACAAGGGGGTCCCCGGCGCCGTCGGTACTGTTGAAGGGTGCTTTTGATACTAAATAATAAACTTAGGGGAGTCAGTGCTATTTCAGATATAGTAGGGGTGGTCAATGTACAAGTCAGAAACCTCAGGGGAGGTCAGTGTAATTTATCCAAAATAAAATTAATTTTTTTTTAGACATTCTGAATGGGACTTGACTGAATTATTGGATTTACAATCCGAGGAAGAAGATACGATTTGACACCTCATATGCCTAGCTCTTCTTTATAAATTCTCTTTTTTCATGTCTAGCTATGGACAACTCAGGTTGGATTTAGATCTTGTATTTTTAAGGGGAAAAAAAGAAAGAAAAGAAAGTAGGCTTATCTATTAAATTTTATCTCTACAAAATATTTTGTGTCAATTTCGTCTATATAGTTTCAAACGAATTTTAATTTTTTCCTTCCGTCAAATTAAAGATAGAAAATGCTTATGCAGCAAGCAAAAAATGCATTAAATACCGAAAAAATGTTTAAAATACCCAAAAAAATGCTTAAAATACCAGAAAAAATGATTAATTTAAAAAAATGACAAAAATTTTAAAATACCAAAAAAAGTAAAGAGGCAAAAAGTTTATGAAATTTGTCTAATGACTTTTTTTGGAAATTAATCATTTGTACCGATGAGAAGAATCAGAAAAATATAAAAATATGCGCCAAAGTTTTAAAAAAAAAAAAGTTTATATAAGATGACACTTTTTTTTTTTGAAACAACAATAAAATTTATTGAAGAAAACTTGATAATGGGTACATCAAGTTGGAAGGAGAAAAGAGAGGACTCCAACTTGGAGAAATTAAAACACCCCTTGGGCCAAAGCCGACACTTTAGAGCAAAAAAAAAAAAAAAAAGAAGCTATTTTGGTATTCTTTCATCTTTGGAATTTTATTATTTTTTTGTCTAATTCGGCCCATACTTTTTCAACGAGAGTAATTCCTTTATATAAAGGGTCGTCTTATATAAAAAAAAATTTAACTTCGACCAATATTTTTATACTTTTCTGATTTCTCTCATCAATACGAATGATTAATCTCAAAAAACAGTTATTAGAAAATTTTCATAAACTTTTATCTAACGATTTTTTCCTGTTATTTTAAATTTTTCGTCATTTTTTTTGGAGATTAATCATTTTTTTCAGTATTTTAAGCATTTTTATGGTATTTTATAAAGACGAAATTGAAACTTGTAGGAACTAAAATAGCGGATAAACAAGTGAACTGAATAAATAAATAAGCATATAGGAGTAGTTGTTTATTTGCTTTAAGAAGTCGAAAATTCAAAAGGATAGATAATTGTTTTTTTAAACGTACGGTGACATCAGTGACTTGGTGAAGGACTTGGGAGTGTTTTGAGCATTTAGAATTTTTTTTTTATAAGTCAAGTTTTCGGGTCAATTTTTGTGTACTTTGACTTATTTTAAGAGTCAATCTCACCGCCACTTGCGGCCTTGTGAAGAGCCCAATTAGATCCGGAACAAAGCTACATATTGGCGAATTGATAGCACCGATAAAGTTTTGTAAGACATCTTTTTGGAACTTAGGGACAGGAAGAAAAGAGAGAAGAAAATAATTAACAAGAAAATATGAGCAAAAATTTAAAATTGAGAAGAAAGTTGAATTGAAATTTGAAAATTTTCTCGGCTACCTAAATTTAGATAGCTCTTATTACTGCTAAGTACAAAACAAAAATCCTAGAGTGTCTTTAAGTGGTGGTAACTGAGAAGCATTGAAGAAAGTGGATGCCAAATTTACTAACCAATAATTGAACTTTTATGCAACTTTTTTAATTATCTTTTTCTGAGGAATCGTTTTGTTTAATTAGCAACTTCTTTAATTATCGTTTTGTTTAAAATAGATCCAATAATCCAACTATTTTGGTTTTATTTAAAAAAATTTGAGTTTTAACCATAATTTTATACTCGTTAGATTCATCTCGTCAAGAGGAATTCAGAAACCACAAAATCTTGATACAAAACTAAAAAATATATAAAAAATTAAATAAATAATAATAATTTTTAAAAAAATCGATTTTTGATTTTTTACCCGAAGGCCTAGATAAGCATAAGAATATCCTGAGTCATTTTTCTCAAAAAGCTCTCTCACTTTGACCGTTAATTTAATCTAATTTTACATCAGGGGAAAAAACCCTGCATTTGTAACAAAAGCCCCGAATCACATGCTTCTCCAGTGTTTCTTTTTTTCTCCCAATTAGCCATCGGCGTCCCATTTGCCTCCTCAGTCCTCTCTCCTCAATCTCTGTCCTCCCTTCGATCGCCGACCGCCGATATATATATCCATATCACAACCCCCTCAATTAGATACAGATCGATATATGTATTAACATATCTCTACTTACACACAGAGAAGAGATGTGGCGGTACGTTGCTCGTGGATTTCGATTGCCATCGAAGAGATGGATCTCCAGCGACGTTCAAAGATCCTTCTCCACTGAATCAGTACGATCCTCTCTCCTTCTTTCAGCTTCTCCACCTAATTACTAGCTTTTTGGATCTTTGTTTTCCTCTGAATTGTAGGGGTTTTTTTTTTGGCATTCTCATCGTTTTATGGGTTTTAGGCTCGTGTTATTGTCCGTTAATAGCTAATCATTGTCATTACTTGTATTCCTGTACATTGATTAGATTTAACGCCATAGGTGAGTTTAATTAGTGGACCTATACGGTCCTATTTGTAATTAATTGTTTTTTTTTCCCCTCAAATATTAATAGTGGTTTCTTTTCTCGAAAATTTGATTTCTAGAGACTGGAAGGCGGTCCTAATTAGATTGGGAGCGTCATGCTGTTCTTATGTTATGACTTGCTGTTAAAATACCAGTGCTCTAATGCTATTCTACTGTTACTTATCTGAAGAGCCTTGCACATACTCCATTCGTCTGTGTTTGTCCATGTTTGTTGGTCCATTTGCGGCATTCGTGTCATGTTTTAAATTGTCTATATCTTTCAATTTATTGGGTTTTATGATTTCAAAATTTTTGTGTAATAGCACTAATTGAGATTTATCAAACAAGATCTATATTGCATATTTTTGGAGATTTGGGCTCTTTAAGGGGTGTGTAATAGTGAAAGTGGACAAACAAACACAGACGGAGGTAGTTTATTATTAACTCTTTTGGTGAGGCATGAAGATTTTATAGTGAATATGTGTAATAGTGAAAGTGGACAAACAAACACAGACGGAGGTAGTTTATTATTAACTCTTTTGGTGAGGCATGAAGATTTTATAGTGAATACGGGAAAAAAAAAACATATGGAAAGCTTAGGCAGAGAGGAAAGTTACAATTTTGTCGAATTGAAGTTAAATCGTAATAAAAACATTTGGCGTAGAAACTAGAAAATTCGCTGAAAAGAAATCGGTTTAGGCATTGAGAGGATAGGATCCTAATTAAGGTTTGGAAATGCTTAGTTGAAGTGAGGATGTCTTGGTTACTAATAAGGGTGTTCAACAATTTTACTATGATTACGAAAATGCTTGAAAACTAAAGAAAGAGCATTTTAGTAACTTTTTGCATCAATAAAAGAGATATCTAAAGCTGCATCACCTGTAGGGTATGTTGTGTTTTGAGTCATGCGATGACGTAATGAGAGAATTATTGAAGATTGTTTAATAATGATAAAACAATTTGAAAGGGTTAGTTTGGGTTTATGTTGGGTAGATTAGCTATGGTACTAATTCACTTACCTATGAGATTGGAAAGGTATAGATAGAAGTTACAAAGGAGGCCTCCATTTGATTTTTACAAATCTAGAAAAGTCGGAGGGTGCCTTAATGCATAGTATGGTGGGTATTAGGGAGGAAAGGAGCAACAAAGGGTGCATTGATATGATAACAGAATTATTTTAAGTGCCTTCAACTACAATTACATCACCTGCAGGAGAAACATGTGAATTTCCAATAACAATAGGATTGCAGTGCCAAGTGTTGATATACGGGAAGCAATGCTGGGCAGCTTTGGGACAGCGCATTGTGAGTGTGTCGTGGTGGATTTATGGTAAGATAAGATTAAAAGAGATATAGTAGCGAATGTAGAGTTTTGAGGGTTAGTCGGAGTGACACCAACTGAAGGTGAGTCGAGAAAAAATAGGCTTTAGATTTGGTCTCGGTGGAGAAAAATGTTTGCAACATGAAGAAAAGCGATTGTGGAGCTGTAAATGAGAATGCTAGAGCTAGGGACAGACTTAAATTGACATGTGATGTTATCGTAGAAAAAACAATACGAGGTGATTAAAACTTAATTCCTCATATAGCTCTTGACAGTGCTAAATAGAAAAAACGATTCACATAGCCATACCCACTTGATTGGACTTAGTTTGGTTTATTTGTCGATTTATGTGCATATCAATGTTTTTAAGTTTAATTAGTAGATGTATGTTGGTTTATCAATATAGTGTCTATTTCGTTATGTTTGCTCTTGCGGCTAATCTTGTTGTGTTGTTTGTTTGAAGCAGATCGGGGGAAGATCCTCATATACTGTGGTTGATCATACGTATGATGCGGTTGTTGTGGGCGCAGGAGGTGCAGGGCTCAGAGCAGCCATAGGGCTTTCTGAGCATGGATTCAATACCGCTTGCATTACCAAGCTATTCCCCACTCGCTCACATACTGTTGCAGCACAAGTATGCTGGGATATTTGCTTATATTTCAGCCTCTTTTCAAGCTGTTTATTTATTTTTTGATGTATGGAGGAAAGTTGGATTTAGAAATCAAATTGCGATGTAGAGACCCGACTGGAAAAACAAAAGAAAAATAAAATAACTTGCTGTAGCAAACATAGTAACCAACATGTGATGGATAAAAAAAAATATTGTTTTGATGCTTATTTGGGGACTTGAAGCTCCAGTATGGAAAATGGAGGAAGACTTTCATTTCGAAGTTTGTTTGTTTCTTCTTGATTAACTTTGCTTCTTACACGTATGGACATGACAATTTAAAAGCAGCCACTAAAGACTCTTAAAAAAAACTTCTTAAAACTTGTTTTTAAACTAAAGCAATTGTTTTACTCTTCAGTGAACTTTTTCTCACTTCCTTGCAAGTTTACAATTTTTTTGTTTTAACAATTGACGCTTTGAAACTCATGGTAGAAAAATTGGATGAAATTTGGGGAAAAGTCTACTAAAAAAAACAGAACATTGATAGCTTGCTGCTTCCTTCGAAATCTAAGAATAGAAGTTTGGGTGAGGATATGACGCATAGACTTTGGCATATTGTTTACTCAATTTTCATGATTGAGTCAACAGACAGTCCATGTGTTTTGGACTTCTAATCAAATATTTTGTGGTAACAATGGAATCAACCAAGAGAACACGAAGTGATCTCAAAGGGATTTCCTATCTTCTCCCAGAGCCTTGAGAACAAATCTTGATCGAATGTGTATTTGTAGTAAATAGAAAGATAAGCAGTCTGTGACATGAAATTATATTGCTGAAACTAACAAGGTGTAAAATATCTTTATCAGTACAATATATTTGTCTTTAACCACTGACATCACCTGTTTAACAAAATTCGATACAGGGAGGTATAAATGCTGCACTGGGGAATATGACGGAAGATGACTGGAGGTGGCACATGTATGATACAGTGAAAGGCAGTGACTGGCTTGGTAAAAATGTGCACCATAGTTGGATGCTCTTTTGCTTTATTGTGCTCTAACGACGATGTGTTTTCTATACATTAATTATTGTCAGAGTAATGTTTACCAACTAATTTGTATCTGAGTTACAAATTGTTGGGTAATGTGAGTTTATTTCTTTTCCTTGTTCTTGTATCTTTGACTCAGTAGTGATTCTACAGGTGACCAGGATGCTATTCAATACATGTGCAGGGAGGCACCGAAAGCAGTCATAGAGCTTGAGAACTATGGCTTACCATTTTCCCGAACTGAAGATGGTAAAATATATCAAAGGGCATTTGGTGGTCAAAGTTTAAACTTCGGCAAAGGTGGGAAAGTGCTGATTTGTGTTTCCAATGTTATTGCATGAATTCTGTAAAGAGCTGTCTCACCTTAATTCCTTGCTAATTTCCACAGGTGGACAAGCATATCGCTGTGCCTGTGCTGCTGATCGTACAGGGCATGCTCTGTTGCATACTCTTTATGGCCAAGCTATGAAACACAATACACAATTTTTCGTTGAATATTTTGCTCTCGATCTCTTGATGGGTAGTGATGGTAAGTTGATGTATAAGCACTATCCTCACGGACCTCACCTGCAATAAATGTTGATTTCGTTCATGAATTTTTTTTAGAGGGTATATATTTTGTATGGGAAGAATATTCTACTTGTAACAACTAAGAACTAGGGTTTAACAAAAGAAAGATACGGTAAAAGAAGCTGTTTACGTTGGATTCATATTGTAGGTGTGTTTCATCGTATCCTGGTTTATTTTGTTTCATGGTTGGAGTACGTAGGACATGCATATGCAGAATAACCTACAAACATATTATACAGACGAACATATCTATGATTAAACTGACTAGGTGTAAAAATCACATTTCTTACATAATCCAGTAACTTGTTTGGGTTATACTGTACTCTGAATCTTGCACTATAATTGTATTATTGGTTTTCACAATAGGTAGCTGCCAAGGAGTAATTGCATTAAATATGGAGGATGGGACTTTGCATCGGTTTCGCTCAGCATCTACAATTCTGGCCACAGGGGTATTCAGCTGTTATTAAGTCATTTTGGTTGATTTACTTGTACATGTGTCTGACATTTATGGGTGTATTTTTGTTATGTGTCTCTCAGGGCTATGGGAGGGCATACTTTTCTGCAACCTCAGCTCATACATGCACTGGAGATGGCAATGCCATGGTTGCGCGTGCTGGGCTTCCTCTAGAGGTCTGTTTTCTTGGTTTTCGGTTAATTGTTTTTTTCCCTGTGGGACTAGTTTTTGTATCTTTGCATCTAAAATTTTCTTTTATTTTATTTATTATAGGATCTTGAGTTTGTGCAGTTCCACCCAACTGGCATATATGGTGCTGGGTGCCTCATCACAGAAGGTTCGTTCTCTCTAGTTCTATATAATTGCTGGGGACGACTCTATGATATTATCAAAAACCAATAATGTGACATACCGGTTGGTGTGAACGCCTTCATGAAGCCCGATCTCACTGGTTCACTTTTCTGTAGTTATCCTCCAAACCAATCCGCTCTCACTGGTTCACTTTTCTGTAGTTATCCTCCAAACCAATTTTGCTAACAACGGAAATTGGCATTAATAGCGACAATCCACATGCCCGACGTCCCAGCAGTTACATTTTGGTTCCCTCCTGTTTCCTTCAAACGCCTTAGATCCATTGTCTTTATCCTCCATTCCCGTCTTGAAGCCTCACAACAGTCTCCCAGTCGATCCTAGTGTATACATATACTTTTAGGTGTGGTAAAAAGATGTCCATGTAGAAACATGCCCATGCACCTCTAATGCGCCAGGTTTATTTGTATTAAACCTGATTTTTTGGTTGGTAATGCCTTTTTGCATCTGATTGATGATGAGGAATGTTAAATTTGGAGTGAGCTTTAGTACATTGTATGCCTATGGATCTGATAAATCCTAGTGCAGTTCAATTTTCTTTGTTGGATTTTGAGGAACTTTGTATCCAATTGGGTAAATAATCATGTGTGCACACACCCTTTAGTTATATAATAACACGCGAGGAATGCTATCCAATTCAAATAGTTGGCTCCCATTCTACCTTGTGTAGATGTTTTTGGATATATTTGTTTTCAATTGCAAACTCTTGCCAAAAAAGTGGGAAAATGAAGTAATTCTGTAAAGTCAAAAATAGCAATAGATAAAAATATTCTGGATTTCTTTCTGCCACTTGTAGGATCTCGTGGTGAAGGTGGTATTCTGAGGAACAGTGAAGGTGAGCGATTTATGGAACGGTATGCACCTACTGCCAAGGATCTTGCTTCAAGAGACGTCGTTTCAAGATCAATGACTATGGAAATCCGGGAAGGACGTGGTGTAGGTACAATCTCATCCCCATGATCAAACTGTCATAGAGTGGTGAATATGGTGAAGCCTTGTCCGAAATAGGTGCTGATATCTAGAAAACTTGCATCACTAGAATGGTATCCTAAAAGTAAACATGATCTGGTGGTCTTGATTCAGTTGATACCCTGAAGTGGTAGTGTTTTTTGGCTACAATTGAGGATAATTAGTCCATTTTGGTGCTTAACAATGGATTTCTCGTTTTGCATAATTTGTATGCTATTACTTGTTTAATAATGCTGGCAACTCTCTGTCTGATTTGCTTTCCACTGATCTGTTTCTTGTTTGATTTTCCATAGGACCCCATAAGGACCACATTTACCTCCACTTAAATCACTTGCCCCCTGAAGTCCTCAAGGAGAGACTTCCTGGCATCTCTGAAACTGCTGCCATCTTTGCTGGCGTTGATGTTACAAAGGAGCCAATCCCTGTCTTGCCCACTGTTCATTACAATATGGGTGGAATTCCCACTAATTACCATGGGGAGGTAACAGATAAATTTAACCTGTAATGTCGATAGTATGGAAGTCTGTAGTTTCTAATTAAAAGCCTTTGTCATGAAATTCCCGTTTCCAACTAGTTGAGATGATTTCTTCCCCAGGTAGTTACCATTAAAGGAGATGATCCAGATGCAGTGGTTCCTGGACTAATGGCTGCGGGGGAGGCTGCCTGTGCATCAGTTCATGGTGCAAATAGGCTTGGTGCAAATTCTCTTCTTGATATTGTTGTGTTTGGTCGAGCATGTGCAAATAGAGTTGCGGAGATCAATCGACCTGGCAAGTTGTTGTGTCAAGTTTCCATGATACATCTGACATCTCTGATGAACTATGCGCTAAAAACTTAGATGTCTTCACTTTCTTTTGTGCAGGGGAGAAACAAAAACCTTTGGAAAAGGATGCTGGTGAGAACACTATTGCATGGTTGGACAAGCTAAGGAATGCCAAGGGTTCAATTCCAACTTCAAAAATCCGGTTGAATATGCAACGGATTATGCAAAATAATGCTGCTGTGTTCCGAACACAAGAAACCCTGGAGGAAGGTATGCCAGGAAACAGTCCCCTGACAACATCAAACAAAAAAACTCATAAAGGGATATGTTTCATTTTTCCCCTTTCACTTTGTACTGTGCAGCAAATCTCAACATCGTTAGTTGTACCATTTGGTTATATGGTTTTCATGAGAAATGGAAAATGTGCTCAAACTAGATACTTCTATTTGTGACCATATCATGCTCTTGCAGGTTGTCAGTTAATTGATAAGGCGTGGGAAAGCTTTCACGATGTGAAATTGGAGGATCGGAGTTTGATATGGTAAATTTTTGGGTACGGTAGCAAACTATGTATGTTGTACAAATGTCCATTTTATCTTAGACCTCCCAAATGCATCTTGTGCAGGAACTCAGACCTCATAGAGACGATAGAGTTAGAAAACCTCTTGATCAATGCATGCGTTACCATGCATTCTGCAGAAGCCAGGAAAGAAAGCAGGGGTGCACATGCCCGCGAAGATTTTACGGTTAGTTTAGACTTATCTTTTTCGGTTAATGTTTTTTGTCTCCTGCGTTGATCTGTTATGGACTTTAATGTTTTTTTTTTTTTTGTTTTCTTGCACGTGTGCGCAGAAAAGAGATGATGAAAACTGGATGAAACACACATTAGGGTATGTCCTTTCTGCCCCTATGACTTTGATTGCTACGTATATTAGCCTCATTGTTTCTTCCACCTGTAAAAGCTTGTTTTCACTATGATGTGCAGATTTTGGGAGAATGAGAAGGTTCGGCTAGACTACAGGTCGGTCCACATGAATACCCTTGACGACGAGATTGAGTCATTCCCACCCAAAGCTCGTGTTTATTGATACATCTGCTGCCCGTGAAGAAGGGGTTGGTGAAGAAGAGGAAGCTGATATATTTAAACCTGAGATTGCAATTAATTGTTTGAAGCCGTAGTATTTTGGAATAATTGCCTGTGTATTCACGGAATCTGGAATTGTGAATTAGCTTTTGTAAGTGCATTAGTGAGTAATAATGCCTTCCTTGAGCATCATCCTTTTGGGAATAATTGTTGAACTCGTCATTGTCTACTACCTTTTATAAAAGAGGGAGTTGTGATGTTTGTCAGCTGACTTCAAATTACAATTATATCCTCCCCTTCGTACTTTATTCCACGCATATCCTGGGAGCTAAAGAAACCCAGATACAATGATACCGCCACCACCTCACCCGCTTCCTACCACCGACACAGTCCAAGATTGTGCAACCGCAGTCGAAACAGAATGTGTACTCCTAACACAACTCCATATTTTTGGTCGAATAATCGACCTCGACCATTACTTGTTCTGCAACCTCAGCCATTACTTGCGGCACTTTGGACATAGCACGCACCTCTACGACAGCGTCTATATATGTGGGATACTTTCTCCTTCGAAATTACATTCACCCTTAACTAAGTGACCAGTTTCGGCTACACCAGCAGAGAGAGACAAATAAAATAAATAATCCCTTGTTGCTACTCTAGGTTTTGGTCAACAGATCTCGATGGATGAATGTTGTATAGACATTAAACATGCGCAAATGTTTGTCACTTGAATAGAAACGCGAGTTCATGAAAGTGTTGTATGCAAACAAGATTAAGGGGCAAAGCAATTGACGACTATTAAAAGATAGAACTTCAATAGAAAACTCGTTTTTTTGCGTGAATTTTAAATAATTCGTCTCGATCATAAATTTCTTGATTGGTGATAGAGTGGATGTTCCTTGTGTGTATCAATTTAATGCATCAAGTTGCCTCTTCTGTTATTGAAAAGGAAGGGGAAATCAAATTTACTACAAAGTTATGGTTTACTAAAAACTTGTCAAATCTTCAAATCATATTGCTCAAACTACATATATAACTCATTTTACCTTGGTTCTGAAGGAATCCAATACATTTTCTTCATGGTCCTACGTTGTACCTTGGGGCTTGCATTCGGTGTCTACTTTGATCAAAACTTGATCTTGCATTCGGTGAAATTCAGTTGGGCATTTAGTCAAACACATTGTCTACCACCTAATACTTTTCAGAAAGTAAGAGCTAAATTAAACAAATGGTGGGGAATTGTAGAAAAGAAAAGGGAAAGGATTTTGTTACCTGTAACAGTAGTGAAATGCAGTACATGAAGAATCAGGGGTAAGCATAGCTGGAGAGCTGTGAAATGACTTGGGCACAAGTTTTGGAGCGCTGTGAGTCAGAATTTGCGCGGGAAAATTTCTTTATTTCAATTAAACACTTGATCTAATCTGCCATTACTAAACACTTGATACTCAGTGATGATCGACTTAATGTGAAAGACTTCTATGATGAAGTTATGAAGACAGAAGGGTTCGATGAATTGATACTTGCATCAACATTTGACTACTTGGTTGAAAATGAAAAAGTTGCAAAGTTGTTTATGGTCAAGAATGCGAGGCTCCGAAGGACATGGTTGGGGAGTTTTTCCAATATGAATGCGTGAAGTAAATGGCTTTAATGACAATTTACTATTTTTTTGGGTAAATGACAATTTACTGTTTTTATATTATTAATGTAGATAATATAGTAGGTGAAGCTTTGTTTGCTATTAAAAATCAGTTTTTTTGGATTATTTTTCGTCTTTATTCACAAAACTTTAAGTTTTGCTAATAATTTTATACTTTTTAGATTCATCTCGTCGACACAAGCCAAGATATCATAAAAAATCGACCGAAAACCAACAAATGCAAAAAAAAATTGAATAAGGACAAAACTAAAAAACTAGTTTGTTCAATTCACCCAAACCAACCCTTAGACAGTGGTAGTGCTCTAGATTTTGGCTGATTAGAGCATCAATATCAGGCAACACAAACATTGCTAAAAGCTATACTAGCAAGTGCAAGAGGAAAATTGAGCAAAAACTGCTCCACATCAGGCAACACAAACTAACTCAAAGTTATAGGGAATGAACAATAACTTAACAAAACAAAGGAGTAACTAGTCACTTACCAAAACCCAACAAAATAAATAGAAATCAAAAAAATGGGCATATCTGGGTTTTAAACGTGAAAATACTATACAATCAACCAACAAAGAACAAAACTTCAATTTCGGTTGCACCAAAAAAAATCCAAAAAAAAGAACAAATCTTCCCGGAAGGATGAAAATCCAAGGTGCTCCTGCAGATACCCCTGCTCGAAAGCTCGTGCTTAGGATGAAGGCGTTCACTACACAACATGAGCAATAAGCATCTAGGTGCCTGTTGCAGCACACCTTCGAAATTAGAGTCGCCACTTGATTAAGGCTAAACCAAGAAGAAGCCTCGCTAGAGATTCATGGTTTGGGAAACAAGGGTACGGTGAGGGGAAGGTGTTAAGCACTCCTGTAAGGACCAAGTTCCAGAGTTCTTTGTTTTGGCAATTCCATTTGACAAAACACACATTTACATCGAGTTGTAATTTTAATTTTTAGAGCGTCTATTTAGGTGTGGAAAGGAATCATCTCTTTATGTATTTTTATTCGAGTGCGGTAGTTTTTAGTCAAGACGGATTGCATAACATTCTGATGGAGTTCGATGGATGTTTTGCTAGAGCAAAACAGTCGGCAAAAAATGCACAAGGCAAAAGGTAGATGTCGCACGTTTTGCTCAAGCATTTCAAGGCCCTTTTATTAGCAAAACATTCTGTTTGTTTTTGCTGGATATTTGGCTCGAGCAAAACAACCGGCAAAAATGCCCGATTCTGCAATTATAAATACCGATGTGCTAGGGTTTTTTGGGCATCTTTCATAACATATAGCAACCGACTTTTTGGAAGAAAAGAGAGAGAAGCTCTTTGATCTTTTGAGTGATTGCCTTGGAGCTTCAATGCAATCGAACGATCGTACAACTACTCATCTCCAAGAAGTTCTCTACAATCTAGAAGTGATTTCTAGGGAATACTTTTGGTGAGATTCCGAGAGTATCCAAGGAAGGCTTGTGCGATTCAAGGCGTTGGCGATCAAGATCATTGGGTGCGGTGTACGTGTGACTCGACAGGTGATACTTAGAATGTTGTGAGGATTTACATCATTTGGATAGGTATATCTGTAACTGCACAATGAGTATAGTGATTTTGATTCCTTTCCATGGTTTTTTACCCATTTAGGGTTTTCCACGTATATCTCTGTGTTGTGGGTTTTGACTGCTTGCGTGAATCTTTGCTAGTAGTATTAACTAGTGATTCGCATTCATACTGTTAGGGTTTTTATGAAATTTTTAGGGAACCCTGATTTTTCAACTCCTCTCCGCCTAGCCATAAAGGCTAGCTTACTCGTTTGACATAAAATTGTTTTGATGTTTTAAGAGATCTCGCATTGATCCGTTCTAACAGATATGATGATGTAAGCAATAAACATAAGCACACAGAGACAAGGGAATGGGAGCACGCAAAAACACAGAAAAATACAACACATGCCAAAAGTTAATAATTTGCTATCATTTTGATCTGTCGAACAGCCAATGAATTTGGCGACCAGTAGATCACGCTGATTAATTTATCGGTAGGCACATCAGACCATCGGGCGGTATTCTTCCCAACACCTAAAACACAAAAATAGGAAACTAAATACACTGAAATGAGCTATAAATTGAATAAAGGTTGAGAAATTGACCAACTAGAAGGTGTAGCACCTTTCTTGATTTACTCCCTTGGCGATGAAATTCCTCGGGTATGCTTGCCTCGATGTTGAAGTTTACGGGACCCTAAACCTTAAGCTCAGATTTAGATGTTTTACGCACAAGTGTTCTCTCTCCACGGGTTGTTGGGTTGTTTGAAGCTAGAGATATGGGGAGTATTTGCACAAAATTTCAAGGTGTGTGGCTTGAAGATTGTGTGCTAATTTCGAAAGTGAAGATGTCTATTTATAAGGCTTGGAATGGGAGAGTCTCGATGTTATTAAAACTCAAATTAGGAGTGATTTGAAGCGGGCAATCTCTATCAAAAAGAGTCCCGATCTTGCTTACCACATAAAACGAGTAATCCAATCAGTGAAGAAGAGCTAGAGTTCTAATCGGACTCCTACTGAAAAGTTTTTGAAAGAAGCTAATTTGCCAGCCGGTTGATGTATTTAACTGGGGATTTTTGGTATGCAATAGGAGACCAGGTTTCTGGCGGCTAGATAATGGATTTACTGGCCGGTTAATGAGAATACCGACTGATATTTTGGCCAGGTTAAAAAGGTTTGTGGTTCAGGTTGCCAAATCCTTACAAAGGTTTTAAGATCCACCCGAGTCCATCCAAAGCCGCTATTATCATCGGGAGTCCGCTTGCAGTAGTATTGAAATATCTACTGAGCCAACTTAGGGTGTCTACAGATTTAATGGTGATTTTGTTTAGAGAGATTTGAACATCTCACCGAGTAAAACAACCTTCCCTCATGGCTCTTAGATCGAATCCTATGTTATAGCCTTCAATTTTGGGTTTGAATTTGAAAAAGAGAGAGAAAGAGAAACAATCGACATTTAAAATAAAAAAAAAAACAGAGAGCAATTGCATTTTCTCTGGAAAATGAAACTATATATAAGTGGAAATTTCACTAACCCCTTCCAACTATTTATTAGTGCCTCCACCAATTAAAATAATTTTTGTAATACTTGAAGTTTTTATTTTAAAAAATTAAATTTTCAATGAAATAGATTATTATAGTTTCAAATTGTCCAAAATTAATTGACTTGAGTTTTTTTTTTTTTTTTTGCCAAACGATATATATATATTAGCGGGAAGCGGGGTTAATAATTTTAGTGAGTTAGTCAAACCACACCCCTCGTGGGGCTCGAACACATGCCTCCACTGAGGAGACAGGTGAAGTTTCTAGTTGTGCTAGCCAGGAACTTCTAGTGGACTTGAGTTTAATATAGTAAAGTTATTATAGAAAGAAAGAATAGAGAGCATAATTTTTTAGTTTTTGAAAAGTGACTTGCTAAAGTATAAAAGGTATTTTTGAGGTTGAATTTGGTGCAAAAGTTGGTGCTCCTAATAATGATGCTCTTAAAAGCTCAATTATTGTTGTTTCCTAGTAATTTGATGCATTTTACTCAACGTGGAAAGTTCTTTGAACGAAAATATAGTTATGATGTAATAATCTGAAATTTTTAATAAAATTTAGGATTATTTAATTTCATTTTAATTACTTTAATTTCATTATTTAATTTCTAATTGCGTTTAGGGCCCTTAATTGGCAATTACTACAGTTTATACCTTAATACTTCCAAATTTTTACAAATTCGACCCTAAGGCACGTTTTTATTTTAATCGCGAGCATTACATTTTTATAAATTCATTTCATACATAATTATACCCTTTTATACCTTATACACAAGCAAAACTAGTACACATACACACATATGTGTATACATATACCTTATACATCATCCTACACTACCCAACCACCCCCAACCATCATCAATACCGCACTTCACCTCCTCCCATCAGCCAAAATCAGTCAATATAGCCTCCCATTGACTGCCATACACTCCACCACCCTCCACCATCACTTCCTAACCCACTATAGTACTTCTTTCACCAATTTTACACTCCAACTCCACCCAAAACTCATTTTATACTCTCCCAAATCCCAAATTTCGTCCATAACATCTACTGCCCTCTCATTCACTCTCTTCCTCCTCCAAAATATCCCAAGAACTCCCAAACCAAGAACACAAAGCCTCATTAACATCTTTCAAGTTCTAGAGTGAGAAAAGTCAAGAAAATTGGGTTTTCACTTCAAAATATCAACCAAAAGCTCCCACCTCTCATCTTCCACTTCAAGATCATCCAAAACACTCCAAGGTACCCACATTTTACCACCTGTTTACATCTAAAATTAACCAATCCAATGATTAATTGACACGTAATCAAGAGTGCCAAACGTTGGCAATTACTCGTCAATACAGACACACTGGATTAAAAGAACATATTTGAGTGAATACGATGTCGTATCGTGTTCAAATATAAAAACGGTTATTGGCAGTTACGAACCATCGTTATTGGAAAGAATTGACCTCAAAGCTATGGGATTAACTGCTAAATATATAAGTTCCACGTGTGAACTTGGGAAGCAAGGCAAATTGGCAGTTATAACACGTGGAATACTTATAGAAAGGCAGTTATTCATCTTAACGCTTAATCATTTGAGTTTGTTTAAACAACTGTACAGATTCAAAATCAAAGCTTTTAGAGGAAGATTTAGAAGAATTCAAATTCAGACGTGGAGGAAGGAGCAACTGCCAACTCGAAGAGTGGAAGTTAGAGTTCGAAGCAAGCCGATGTTCAAATTCATTGAGCGGGAAGTTCAAATTGCAAGCAGCATCTATAAATAGAAGAAATCAAAGAGTGAAAAGCCCGGACAAATCTTCAACAAACAGCTATCAAAAAACTGATGCTTGGTTTGTTCATTGGCAAATTAGTTTAGGATCTCGAACACAGTTCGAAGTAGATTAGGAAGTAGTTAGGATTAATTTCGATTGTTCCTGTAACAATCACCCCTATCTCGATTGTTCCTGTAGCAATCAACCGTTCGAAGTTCTTGTATTTGAAGTTGGAGACAATTTCAAAGTAAGTTTATCTTTGATTCATTAATCAAAGTGTCTTGTTTCTTTGTTGTTCTTCGATTTCCTAAGTTTGTTGGTTTACATTTCTTCACTTGTTGAAAAAATCCTCTTAATTGAGGTAATTGAACCAATAAAACACAATCGCCTGATTAGATTTGGTTTTTCCAAAGTTAATCTGAGGGAGGAGATTGAAACTCTCTCTGGCACGCTCGCACACAATTATTTTCCATTGCAAAGAAGTAAAAGAACCAAACACCACCAAGGCCGGTCAAAGAGCTCCCTCCACTGGTTTTTCGCAAAAATTCATTTTTTGTCAAATCTTCGCAAAACAAGGTAGAAACTCGTACCCAACCTATTCCAATATTTTGAATGAGTTATAATAGTTTAGGAGTAGTTTAGAGTTGATGAGTTAAAGCCCCAATTCAAGGGTTTCACGAAACCCGAGCCAAAACGCAATGTACCCTTTTGACCCAAAACTTTATTTTCATACTTAGTAAACTCTAGATTCATTGTGGTTCATGTTGTTAATTATTCCAAGCATTTTTAATACTTTACTAACTGTTTATATGAGTTTCTCCATGAATTTATTGTGCTTAACCTTGTTCTTGATCCTCGTGTTAAATTTCACTAATGGAAATCCAGAAGTGTAACAAAATGACCAGAATGCCCTTCAGGTGTAAAATGACCATTTTGCCCTTGTGTTTGTAAATTACATAATGTGTAGTTTTGTACTTACTAAAAAGATCCAGGAATTGCATTTTGCGGCAAGTTAGGACTTTATTAACTAAAATAAAGTATTTTTACATATTTACCCTTGTTGGTGGCAAAATTACCTTTTTGCCCTTGTATTATGTTTATTTACAAAAAGGCCCCTAGAGTTTGTAAATTACACTAAGAACCCTAGAGTCGTGAAATTATGTTGGGCACCCTTTTACTTACTTAAAATGACGTTGGCGACCCTTACTTTCTTTAAATTACATTTTGACCCCAATAGTTTAGTAAATTACATTTTGGCCCCTATAGTTGAATTTATTACGTTTAGACCCCTGGTTTTCGATTACTATAATTTTATGAACTTGTGAATCGTATTATTTGATTTTGTGACCCTTAGAATATTGTTATCGCTTTGCTTCTACTGTTAAGTGCATTTTCCATTAACCTCACATAGACAATGAGGTTAATGGAAAAGTGAATTGAAATTGATTGATGGGGAGTTACCCCGAGATTGTTTTTGAATGGCAAACAGCCAAGTGATTTCGGTTTGGAGGATTATTTGGCAGCCTACCAGTATTTTGAAACCCTAGGATATGACAATCTGTGATTACTTCATTTGAATTCTGAGGCATTAAAAGGATGGATGTATTATAGACCGAGTCACGGCTATATACCTACAGGAGTTGACAATTGTCACTCGTAGCCCAATGGTACAGTTAGTCCCTAGGAAATTCATCCTTGTGAGGCGGTTGATGGTTGGGTTAAGTACGTAACTTATGCCTTCCTTCAAGGCTCCCAGTCGGGGCAAGCAAAGGGGAGTTTAATCATGGATTGGTCATAGTCCTTAGTGGTTATTTGAGAGGAAAGTTCTCTAGGTGAGAACTTAGATGAATATGTAAGTTAATGGCTAGTAATGAAATTAGCTATGTGTTTAATTTCTGTTTTACGATTTATTTCATGTTTATTCCTTTTATTACTGCTTTTCAATCATATATGTTGTACTTGTATGTTTAGCAAGGATTGGGAGGGTTAGAGTGATTTATCGCTCACGGTGTTACACTTCGTGTAACCTTGGTATAATACTATGATGTTGCTTTGCGACTCGAACGTATTATGTCAGACTGTGATCAAGCAGGTACTGTTGGTGTCGAAGGAGATAGTTATTTCAGAACCGAGGGTTTTCCAACAAACCAAGCTCAAGAGGAGCCGTGGAATCCAGAGTTGAACCTAAATCTATAGAACCCACCCTTTATTTTTAATGTTGGATCTGTAATATTAATTTCTCAAACCGTACTAAGTATTTTGTAATGGGTTGCACTTCACGTTGTCCAATGTGTACTCTGATGGAAACTCTTTTTATTAAATTAATCATAATTAGTTGTCTTAATTAATGCTTCCGAAAATCAAGGCGTTACATATGAGGTCCAATAGAACTGAAGTTACCAACTTGGCTTCGATGGTTAATCTAGTTCTTATTTTTCTTTGCATCTCTTTTCTTAATCTAGTCAGATTTTGGTCATTTTATCACATTACTAATTTTTCATCTCTACCAAACAATAGAATATGTTTTCATACCACCCCGAAACAAACCGTGCCTTAGTGCCAATTTCCGTCCAATTGCTACTACTTACCTTCTCCCTCATACTCTTCTTGTAAGTCTCATTTCCCTAAACCCAAAATCAAAGTTCCCCCATTTATATCTGCATCTAAATCTCAATTGCCAATTTTGTGTTTCTGTGAATTTATCAGGTGGGAAACCGCTGAAGAAAAACCTCATCAGCGATGTCCCATTCAAGAAATTCCAATCCATAAATTTGCAGGCCTAGGCTATAACATGTGCGCCTCAGTTGACTCTCTTCATTTTCATGGGTGGCAATTCACAGTTGCAAAGAGGGTTCAAGCCGAGAAAGAACCAATTGTCCTGGGAACATTTACGCTATAGACGGCAGCAACATTGAATCCGAGAGTTTTTTATTGGACTAGCAACTTTTTTAAAACTTATTCCCAAAGTAGCTACATTTTCAAACGTATTTTGAAACTAGCACTTCATGCAGTTTGGTAATGCGTTATAACCGTGAATTGCTAACTCGACATGCCAGATCAGCTCAGGGGGTTCAGTGTCAACTGTAACCACGCATAACCAAAATTCATTGTCTTTAAATCATAACGCATTTTACAAATGTGTTAGGGTTTGGAAATTTAAGGTTTCATAGCGCATATCTAAAGTGCGCTAGGGCTATGTAGGGTTTGATCACTTACCCCTTTTTATGACCATTTTCCTCCAATGTAGGGTAATTTTTGGCCTTGATCCCTTGATGAAAGCTTTAAAGGATGTCAAGTACTTTAATTTTGATGCAAGAATCAGCCAATACTGAAAAATATTGATTGTATTTTCATCATCTAAAGTTTAATAAAATCCTTAGATTTTAACATCAAAACATAGGCTCTATTGAAATTATATACAATAGTCTTTTGGCCCTCTTTTTTGTTGAACTTTTGGACTTTCCATTGAATAGTTTGATTTAGTTGAAACACTTAGACTTTACCTTGTTTGTTTTTAGAAAGACAAAAATTGGTAACAATGTACACAAATAACAGTATTATGTAAAAATTAAATTGAATAAAAATAAGCTAATTTCCTCACATACATAGATTAAAGTGCGGTATCTCTAGCCACAAAATCTCATATTTGGAGCCACAAAATCCCATATAGAGTAATTTTTAAGGGGGGTGTTTACCGTAACATTCTCCTAAAGTGCAGGTACATTGGTACTAAAATTGAACATGGATAGTGTTATTGATTAGAAATCTCAATCCTCGCATACATAGATTGATATGAAATTACATATTTTCCAAACTACGTAATTAAGATGATGATGGTTCCCCCACTCTTCCGCATCTTCGCATGTTGTGACCTCTCCCGCCACATAATGTGTAGGTTTGTGGCGGTTGAGACTCAAGCCAATCCATCTTAGTTCGCAATCAACTTACTCTCAATTGCCCTCGACCCCGGAGATGTTTTGTGTCAGGAAGAACTCTGGGCTCATTGTATGGTGGTGTAGACACCCCAATTGTGATTATCCGTGAATTCTAAGTAAGAGTCTGGATGTGTCCCCAACGATGAAAATTGCTAACGACGCCAAGAAATTCTTTTTATTGGATTCATGCTTCGAAATTTGAATTTTACCATTTTCATAGCCCAAACTCCTTGGAACCACCCAATTTGAAACCCAACAAATAAGTCCAAGCTAAAGCCCATTAAAAGGCCCAAAAGAAGCCCAAACACAAGCCCACATTTCAGCCCAAATAAAACTGTCGGTGCCAGCACAAAAAATGTCGGCTGCCATGTTTGACTTTTAAAAAGTAGCAGCCGCCATATTTTTTATAGCGGCCGCCATGTTTGAATATAGCAGCCGCCATATTTTTTGCTCGGAAATTAGACAAATTCTGTAGATGTAGTATGGGTTTCCATGCTGAATTTACTTGCCTCCCATCCGATTTTGGTTAGGAATTAGTGCAAGAAGCTTCCATGGTGCCTATAAATAAGACCTTAAACCTCTCATTTCAACACACAACAAAAATCCTCAAGAAACCCTTGCTAGAAAAACCTTTGTTCTCATTGTTTTTCCTTTGTAAACCCCTTTCCCGAGCCCAAAATTCCTCTCCAAAAAGCAACCACGAAAATTCCAAAAATATTAGTCTTAAGCTTATCTTCCAAAATTACCCAAAGCCTTGCCTTTAACCCAAGTTTTTCGAAGCATTAGTTAAATAAAGTGTTTTTCGTGGCAAACGGAGTTATACTTGCTGAATTCGTGATTTTGAGGGTAGCATCCGGACGTTGATCAAAAGAAGTTCAATCTTCGCCTATTTTATCTTTTTCAGTAATATTTCTTTCTATAAATCTAGCCTCATGCATCATTAATTTTATTTATTTTTCCTTGTTCTCTTTCCCGTAATTGTCTAAATCACTCTAAATCTTCTTTTAAAATCTCATAATTATGAGTAGAGACTAATCATTTTGATTAGGCGGGATGGGTGCATTTTTCAAATAAAACCTTCCCATCCCATAACTTAGCTCCTGAACCAAGATCACTCTGGCTATGACGGACCGGTTGTCTTGAATTTTGTACGTTGAATTCGGTTGCTTGGTTAACCTTAAAATCAAGTGGCGACTCTAACGAACATGATGTTCTAGTACTTTCAAGGTTTCTCGCAGAGGTCACGGGTGCCCACAGGTGGCCAATACGGTACTTCACGCAATGGCTTGAATGTTAAAGGTCCATACATGGAAATTGTCATGTCGATTGACCAACACTTGTTGAAGTATTGGCGAGGGTCAAGCTTCATTTTTTTGCAAACAACAATCACGTGCGAACATGGTAGTTTCCATAGTTGAATCTTGTTGCAGGTACACCTATGCGTTGGCAACTCAACCGTGTGCTTCTGATTTCTTTTGTATGGACTTGTTGGATTCATTGGCGTATGAACCTCATACAATCTTGCGGCCCGATCAATAACAATTACATTGTGTCCCACTGCATTGTCATTCCATCTATCGTACTTTTTCGTGGCAAATAGGCTAAAATCATTCCTGTAAGCCTTGAATTGCATAGATTTGACAAGTCTGTCATCAAAATACATTACACACTTGTAGAAGGTAGTCATAACAGTCGCCATTATCAGGAAGTGCCGAGCTTGTTTTAGGACTCCATTGAAGCTCTCAGTTTTTGTGTCATATAGCCTACTTCCATCGTATGCAAACGTCCAATTCTTTCTACCGAGGCCTTTGAGTTCATTGTAGACAAGTTTGTTCGCAAATCTTTGTAATTGGTTTATTTTAGCC
The DNA here is from genome assembly GCA_022606695.1 of Vaccinium macrocarpon. Classification (NCBI taxonomy): domain Eukaryota; kingdom Viridiplantae; phylum Streptophyta; class Magnoliopsida; order Ericales; family Ericaceae; genus Vaccinium; species Vaccinium macrocarpon. Next base: position 16,362,085 of record CM040172.1, read on the forward strand.
TTGAACTTGTGTTTTTGCGCTTCCATTGCTGTGATTTTCACTTCAGTCCCCACTATTTTTCTGAATCTTTGAAGATAGTTTGCCCCCAAGTGATGGAGGTAGAAACGATGAACAACATATGACAGTCTCCAATCATAAGCATCATCACCGTTAAGGTAAGCTAGGAGGCTTTTTGTTTTTTGACTTAAAACAGGGGGAAAGCAAAAAGCTTTTTTTTTTAAACTTATTTTGGCCTAAAATGCTATAGGAGTTTCTTATTTTCCCAAAACAAATGTCTTTTTGAAACTCAAAAGAGTAAAAAATATGCTCAACATTTTAGGCCAAAACAAGCCTAGCATTTCACCAAGGATTATGACAGCACATAACAATGTGCACTATTATAAAATCTATACTTGTACGACATTTTGTAGCTTTACCAACCAGGGAATCAATATTAAAATTTAAAATTTGAGAATTTTATTAAACTTTAGATGATAATAATGCAATCAATATTTTTCAGTTTTGGGTGATTCTTGTGTCAAATTAAAGTACTTGACATCCTTTAAAACTTTCATCAAGGGAGCAGGGCCAAAAACTACTCTATATTGGAGGAAAATGGTCATAAAAAGGGGTTGCACTTCATATATGCGCTATGAAACCCTAAATTTCAAGTGTTATCATTTAACAACGCATATTGGTTATGCGTTGTTATAGCTGACGGTGAACCCCCTGAGCTGATCTGGCGTGCCGAGTTGGCAATTAATGGTTATAATGCATTACCAAAATGCGTGAAGTGCTAGTTTCATAATATGTTTGAAAAGGTAGCTACTTTGGAAATAAGTTTCAAAAAATGTACTACTCCAACCAAAAACTCTTGAATCTGAATGTCAGTGCGTGTAATCTGCTCGACGCGATTGCATGAGAGGTTGTGAGGACGAGAATGACCACCACAAAAGCTCTTGTGCTTTTCTTTTCCATACAGAACCCATGGGCACAAACTTAGACACCCTCTGGTCCGAGAAAAAAGCCATTTTGGATTTTCAATAGTGAAATTGTTTTTTGGGGGGGGTAAATAACAGAGAAAAAGTTGAGTTTGAGAAGGTAGGCTTCAAGAGTAATCTGGGCTTTCCTAGCATATCCAATTGCCATTACCATGTAATTTGAAAATATATTCTTTTTCCCAAAAATAAAGAAGCACAATCACAATTCTGGTCTTAAAAACCATTTAGTAACTTGTTTTTCAGGTGAATTGCCAAAATGTCACAATCGATCTAGGTGAATACTGAATACGAACGCTACTGAAGGCTTAACTTTCCAAAAGTAGAAGATGTCGATGTGGGAAAAGAGCTTGTGATATCAAAGCAGACCCCTTTGGTCATTCCTCCTCTAGTACATGTTCACATGGTCTTCGACATACGAGCGCGAGTTTCATTCTGTTGTGGTTTCCAGTTTACACCACTCAAAATGTGGTGCCCCGTTTCCTAAATGAACCCTTTGGTTTGCTCCTTTTTCACTATAGATGATCGACATAGATCTCTCAAATACTCATGCACACATAGCACCGTCGTTAGCCCCCAACCTGGCCGGAAGTTGTCCAGGGATTCAGGGAAGGCACTCCGACAATCTAGTAAGGAACTGGAGAAGAGGAGTACCAAAGAGAAGTATAATATGTTTAGAGAAAGTGAATTGTGTACCTTCTAGAGTTTCTTCTCTTCCTTTATATAGACTTCTCCTGACTTGTGCTCCAAGTATAGGAGCAAATCAGTCATTTGGCTCGGGTGACGTCATGGCACGTCACAAGCCAAATCAATTACCATTGCATGCGATGATCTCAAGTTGTAGCTTGACACGTGTCATAACAACTGGGTTGTCGTCTCAGTGATGTTGGGCAAGTTGTAACATGCACATGGGTCGCCACATGCCTGGCACGAGAAGTAACCGCTTTGGATGGCATCATCCATTACATCAGTCATAAACGGCTTCCCAGATTCCTCGCAAGTCACTTCAAGTTTGCTCGGCTCAGGTGACTCGTCCGGATTAGTGCAGTCTTGGCCGAGACGTCAAATCATACCCATCCAAACCATCTCGATTCGATCATTTTGGGCTTGGACACAGACCCAGTCCACTTTAAGCTTGGTATTGGGCTTTACTCCATTTGGAGCTTGGGCCTGAGCCAACCATGTTCCCTTTGACCATCACATTTCAACCCACTACACAAAATATTTGCAACTTTGATCTATGTACAATATCCAACTTAGGGGGTGTTCCACTAACATTGTTTTTTTAATTTTTTGGTTTTTTGGTTTTTTTTTATCTTTAGTTTTTTTTAAAAACCAACTTGTTCCACTATGTAATTTTTTGGTTTTTTGGTTTTTGAGTTGTGTTACCAAATTACCAACCTACCCCTCAAATCTACAAAAAAAAAACGCCTAAAAGAGCAAAAACAGATCTGACATTTTTTCTTTCTTTCATGGGAGTGAAATGGAGGCCCCACCTGATGACGTGGAACAACCACATAGGTGGGTGTGTGTTGGTTTCCTGCAGGTAATAGTGCACCCCTCCCCTTTAGCAATTAAATATTCTCCCCCACCACACACATGCAGCCACCTGTCCATTCCCCCCTTTCCCTTCCCTCTCTCTTCTCTGACGCAGTAATAGAACTGGGACCCACAAACTGCTGCTGCAAGGACAATGGAGGGCATATTCGTAATTTCAATTGCACGGTTGTTTGGTTTTTTTTTAAGTTTAGTGGAATGAAGTAGTTTTTTTTGTTAGTTTATTGTGGGTTTTAGTTAGTGGAATGAATTAGTTTTTGAATTAAAACAAAACTGTTTTTTTTTTAGTGGAGCATGGCCTTATTCTGAACAAATCCAAAGGACTAATACTCCCTCCTTCTTAGTCTACTACAAAATTACGTGTAAATTTAAGCTTAAAAATAAGGAGGAAGGGGGCCTGCATACTCCACCGCACCATCTAGTGCACCTAAAATGGTGCCACTTTGGGTCACAACAAACACTTCACCAAATGTTATCTTTTGAAACTCACTTTTGAATCGCACACAAATAATGAGCTGTTAAATAATTATATTTCATTTAATATAATTACTCAAGTAGCTTGATAGATAATCAGGTCCATCGGATAGTTTAACGTAATTGATCTAAATTGTTGAATAATTTACTTTTTAGTTCATAAAATCAATCACCCTATTTGATTTTCTTATTGAAAACTATACTAAGTCCCTTCATATTGTCAATTTGATTCGCGCTCTGGCGAGTTCAGGAAAATTTCACAGTAGACGTCTAATTTAAGAGAGGTTTTGGGCTGTGCGTTGACAACATCTCAGCCGTTGGGTTTACGACGTGTCGGTTCAGCACCAAAAAAACCTCCGAAACCAGACACTCCTACAGGTGTCCACATTGAAGTTGTACGTGTCAAGCTATCAGAACCCAAAGCATCTTTAATCGGAGCATGACCAGGATCACCATTCACCACCCTTTAGAGCTTGACAAATTAGCTGCTCTCTCTCTCTCTCTCTCTCTCTCTCTCTCTCTTCTTCTATCCTTAATTTAGCAATTTCTTTGGAATTTCTCTCGTCTCCATCTTCATTTATTTATAGGACCACTAGTACTGACAAAACTCCCCATCTCTCTCTCTCTCTCTCTCTCTCTCTCTCTCTAAAACGGATCAGGCTCGAAAGATTTTTTCAACAGCTACGGAGTATTACTATTGTTATGCTTATTAATACAGTAGCGCGGTCAATCCGAGTTCAATCACCGACTCTGTTTTCATCACCTAAGTTTCCTTATCAAATCAGCCGCAGCAACTGCTCATCTGGGCTCAGTTTCCAGCAAAAGCCGGCCGCCGCCGACGACGACGACCAAAAAATGGACAAACAACAGCAGCAGACCAACAACCGAAATACCAAAACGGGGTACGTTTATTTATTACCATTAATAAGAAACGTTGGTTTCTTGTTGTACAACCAAATTAAAATTTGAAGTCTGATTATGCTTGCTGGCTCGCTCGCCCTTTTCTTGCCAGGGACTTGACGTCTCATTCGTTTGGGGAAGGGTATGGGACTAGGTGCGATGATGAAGGATTTGGTGGGATTTATGGTGGCAACGACCCTCTTTCCAAAGAAGATCAAGGACAACCCCAGGCCTCCAAAATCATCCATGAGAGTCACCCTGGTTAATTTCTTCTCTCTCTCTCTCTCTCTCTCTCTCTCTCTCATGATGAAATAAATATGTATTCAATTTTCCCTTAAAATTCTCTTTCAACTATAATACTATACTACAGTAGTAATTATTCCATGTACTTATGTTTTTTTTGTGGTGGTGTATGTAATGTGGATTTGGGCATGAAAGAGTACGACAGGACCCAAGGAAGTGAAGTTGCTGAGAAGGAAAAAGCTCGACATCAGAAAACAGCAGCCTCTTAAATGAAACAATAATAATGTGACGTACAGCCTAGGGTTTTGATATCTGGTCTTGAGCTTAGCTACAAGCCAGGGGAGACGCAATCATAAATAAATACTTAATTTGGTGTCCATCATGTTTTGTTTGTTTGCTCTACGAAAACGACGTTTGTTGATTTCATGTTTCTAATCTATTAGTAGGTAGCTTAGGAAATAAAGGTCGGTACGGTAGGATGCGACACGACATGAAACGACGATGTTCTTGTTTAATTTGCTGAATAAATTTGTAAGCTAATGTTATTGTTTTGCTGAATAAATTTGTAAGCTAGCTAGTATGTGGGTTTGTTTTTGTGCCTTGTCATGTGCAGCACTCTTTAGTGATCAAATTCTTGGGCATTAGGTGATCGATGTGTTACCGATGCATTTAGAAACACGTACATCAATAATACAATCACACGTTTTCACGGAACCTCCGTTAAAAAGATTCTCTCTACGAAAAAAATGCTGTTTTTGTTGTAAAATTCAAAAATGCTAAGTACCCAGAATTAAGTATCCAGAATGTGTGTGTTTGGGTCAATTCTGGGTATGTATCAACACCCTGTAAAATTTGTAGTACGAATAAATGGATGTAGTCTGCTTTTTTCGTAGTAATTCTAATTTCTATAAGTTGGTGATAATAGAAATAAAATTCAAATTCGGATGGTCCAAAGTAAATTACTACTATCAAGATTTTGTTTGGGCCAGAATAGTTATCACAAATGTCAAAATAAACATAAAAATGTGAATACAAAAAAACTTTAGGTGTGTCGTAGTCTTCAGCTGCAGATTAGTTTTATCATACAAAAATGATGCAAAAGCTAACAATGGTCAAATGTACACATCTGTTAATTTGATTGGTGCAGCTGTTCCTTGTACGTACTAAGTGTATTATGTGAACAGGTTACGTGTGTTGGTGTATTTGTTTGGAACACGGCTACATGTACGGATGCGTGCGTACGTAATATGAACGGACAGAGACTGTCCGTGCATGAAATTAACGGTCTGGATTTTAAATAAACTATTCGCACAAATCGTTTATTTAAAATTCGGACCGCTGATTTCATGCACGGAGGGTTAGGATGCACCATCTGTGAATATCGCATACGCGAAGTTTTTTTGATTTGCTTATTTGCATAGCGCAAGTCTATTGTGTATGCGTGACATGCGATTTCAATGACAATTGTGCAGTGGCTCGGGCATGGAAAAATGCAACACCGGCCCTGGCCTAAAGCGGGAGGTGCGTCTGCTTTAGGCCCAAAATATTAAACAAAAATTAAGGGCCCGCTCCAATATAAGAAATTTAAATTATATATATTTGATTTTCCAAAACATTGCAGTAGCTTGGTTTCCACCTATGTAGTCATTGTGAATTCATCAGAACCAAGGGGTCTTCGGTTCAATACTCTCTGCTAGCTCCTTTGTGGTAGAACATTCTTTTTCTTTTTCCTTTTTTTTACTTATATTAATCTATTAGTCTTCTATATTCTTTTTTCTTCTTATTTTTCCATTAGATTAAAAATGTTAAAGAATTCTCTTCTTGTTACAAAAATTATTATCTTACAATTAAAGTTAACAATGCGATTAGTTTGAAAATGAGTGGGACTTGTTATATTTTATTCCTTTTGTCAGAATGGTATAAAAAAAATTAAAATTTTGTTTTAGTTAACTTACGAACTTAAAATACCATATTTACTATTTTTTAATTATATTAGTCACCTATATTGAATGTTAATCCCCCCTTCCCAAATTTGTTGTCCATTTCTTGGGAATTGAGTTCTTTTGAGGTCAAAATTATGGTGCTCTAAAAAAATTTACTTTCCAAAATTGCCCCTCGAAATTCATAAGCAACTTTGACTATTTTAGCAATAAATAGCTACATGTACTACCATTACTATTGTTTGAAATTGCATACCCCGTACATTACCACTGTTTGAAATTGATTGGGACAATTTTGAACGGGCAAAGGTACAATAACTCAGAAAGTGTGTTTCTTTAAATTTTGAAATCCCTTTATCAACTAGCACATAGTACATGAATTCCAAGGCTAAAGGGTAAAAATGGAATTTCATACCATATTGTACATTGACTTTTTAAATTGGACAAAAAAAATTGGGACATTAAAAGGTGGGGAAAGTGGACAACAAATTCGGGACGGAGGGAGTAAAAAAAAATAAAGGGAACCTATTTATTAAAATTCGCTTTAGGCATCTATAATCTCGGGGTCAGCCCTGGAAAAATGACCAACACTACAAAATCATTCCAAAGAGAACAAGCCTGCACACGGTATATTTTTACACAAACATATTGTTTGTATGTGATAATAGTATATCCACGTTTAAAAAAAAAAAAACAATAATAGAAACTATTGAAACTGCCATTGCAGTAGGCTGTGTTTAGTTGACAGGAATATTAGTAGGAATTGTTCACTTCACATTTCTAAAAAAAAATTCCAAAAAAATCATTTTCCCACCTCTTATCTCTTTAATCATTAATCACATTTTTCTCTTTTCTCATACCCCTCTCTCCAATCATTATTCTCATTTCTCTCTCTATCTCTCTCATATTATTACACATCTCTCTAATTATTACTTTTTCTAAAAACCCATTCAAACACTATCTCAAAAATATTTCTCAAAAAAATTCATCTCAAAACTCTTAACCAAACACAACGAATATAATTATCGGGAATCAAATTCCAAGGAATTTTATTGGGTATGAATAAGAATATGATTACTAATAATCAAATTTCTAAGGATAAGATACCTAGAGAAAATTCATTTCGGTGTTTAAACTAATTCAGTAATCTTACATGGAAACTATTATTTTGAAAATTTATTAAGATCAACATTTTCTTTTCTTAATGAATAATTGAGGAATCTAAAGTTCTCGTGGGATAAGAAAAAGATCAGATTCCCACTCAGTTTGGGAATATGATTTCTAATTGAATATGTCATCATGAATTACATTATTATTCCTATTTCTTCCAAACGTCGAAATCATAAAAGCATAACATCACATTCTTGTTCATGTCTCTTCCAAAATCGTCAAAAGAACGTATCACAATCTCATTCCCCTCAAGATTGTCACCATCCAAACTAAGCCAAGGGATTTCATGCAAAAATAGATTAAAAAATATTACCACCACTTAAACCTAAATGCAAGCTTCAAGCTCAAGTAGCACATACTGTAACGCTAAATAAAATTCTTTGAAAGTGCAAGTTTAAACATAACATAGGAAAATTACGCAGAAAAAAAGATGGTAAAGATTCCAACCAATTAAGTAGAGCCCAAAACAATGTAAAATCGGCACAAATGAACTCCACGAGGTTCTCGAAAGAAACAACCTTAAAGCATGCAAAAGCTCCATAAACGAGGAAAATAATTCATAAAGGGAGAAGAGAAAACAAAACAACAAAAAGAAAACGACCTCTCTTCTTCGGTCTTTGCGGAAAATCTTTGCCGGAATTGACGCCTAGGTCACCAGACGTAACTCCATCTGTGCCAGAATGTGAGATGGGGGAGGAGTGCCAGATACCCTGCTCTCAGACAAGTATAGACAGAAGGGGGAGTTTCTTCGTTTTCTTTTTATGTGGAAGAAACAAAATACAAATAGAAAGAATATGATAGTTTACCCACTGAGGACCTGAATCCACTTGTTACAATGGAATAGTAAAGTAAAAGTCTGCTGGACAAAGATACGAAACAATTTTTCATGCATATTAAAGTCATCTCAAATGTGCATGTTATTTGGGATTCTTCAGCAATGACATTGTCATCAATGGTAAAGGTATCACATTGGCAATTAGATGATGGACAGCAGCATCGAACACAACTAAAAGAACGGAATTTCCACAAGACTCGGCGGAAAAAGAACGCAAAAACAAGGACCCCCTTCAAGAATAGCCCTTAGAAATCCCATAAAAGGATTTGAGTTCCCAAGTCCCTTGAACCCAGGATTTGAGTTTCCAACCACTTCCAGCGTCTCCAAGTCTAACTCACAATTGACACAGGTCCTAGAGTTTTCACTTTCATATTCAGGTAACAGAAGTGCTACATGTACTGGCATACAGCATACTAAAGAGGAGTCCACATATCCAACAGGTAAGAAAATGAGGTAAGAAAAGGGTAAAAACAAATGCAGCAAGTACTTTGGTAACAATATTATAACAGCAATCATCATGCTTAAATGTATCCAATATTACACTCCCATTTTATCCGATCATATACAAGAGGTGCCAAAGCTATTACGCAGCCTAGTGCCATTAGTTCGACATTGTCTAGTAAAAGCGCATATTTACTATGGTCTTTACAATACTGAAGTAAATATTTTTGTAGTTCTTTTTTATTTTTTTGTACCTTCTTGTCTGCTTGCTTGAGATTGCATCGTGGAGAGACTATAAGCTGATAAAGAGTATAATATTCGGAAGTCACTTAAAATCAAATCAAAGTGTTTGGGTCATAGCTGATCCGCTAGCTGTGGAAATCGTTGCAGCAGCCATGTGACGCCTCTGATAGCAACCTAAGCATAAATGAACATACTAGTAAGGATTAAAACTTGGAAAGCTTCTGTAAAAAAAAAAAAAAATACCTAGGTGTGAGCAATGATCCAATATAACAAATGAAAGGAATGATCCACTATAGCAATTGAAAAGAAGCAAGTTAATAAAGGTGCTTAGTTTAGTCAACTAGTGATACTGGTGGTGACTTTGTCAACTGAGGTGTTCCACTAACCCAGTTTTTTGAAAAAACTGGTTTTCACGGTTTTTTATGTGATGTGTTGTGAGAGAATGACATGTCTCGGTGTTTGGAAAAAATAGTTTTTTGTTAGTGGAACACCCCCGAATGTGATACTAAAGAGTAAAGAGCAAAGGGAGACAATACTTTTCAGTAAGATTTCTACATATAACGACAGCAAATGGGATACTCCGGTATTGTATGCTTAATGAATCGGTTAGTGTGGGCCATATGTTTCGCTGTGGATTGAATTTTCCTACAGCATATCAAATTTCTTCCTTTTCAATATTATAAAGAAGGAAAATCAGGAAATTAAGGGAAGGATCATGTTTAAAAAACCGCTTGGTATCAGGAGAGCATAAGTGCTACTAGCAGGAATCCTTCCCTACTTCATCTTGGTCCCTGATTGGGGAACTTTTCCCACCCCCGCCCTGATTCTGATGGATCGGGTTTTCAAATACATCCATATACGAACCATTTGCCCGAGTGTTTCATATAATCACAAGTCTATTCAAGTAAACCAAAACCCCAAGTTTCCCATAAAATTCCATTCAAATTGTGAGCTTTCACCATTCAAATTGGGATTCTACAACAATAGCAATCAAAAATATGTTTTTTCACCTCTACTCATCTTCCCCGTACACTTTCCAATATAACATTAAGGATCATCCAGCTATATTTTGTATGTATGTCGCCTACAAATTCTCTCATTTCAAACTCATCCTCCAAGTGCAGCAGCTAATAAATTTTGGTCCACACTCAAGCAAATTCTTGATATGTCCCTAATGGACTTTATCCAAGCAGCTACCTCACAAGTTTAATTATTGGTGGCGGGCTTAGTTTGGGAGCAGCCAAGGGAATGATAAGTTGACCATCCTCAGACTTTGACTTAGTTGACCACTCCTGCAAAATACATCCAATCAGAGACACACCGGATGGTATTTGGCTTTAATGCCCTCCGACAGTGCGAATGTACGATGCACAAGCTCAGCCACGCATCCAAGAGTTGAGGGTAGGGCGTAAAGGAAATGAAGTGTGCAATCTCTGCCGTTCCCTTCCCCTTTCTTGGTTGTTGGTATTTATAGGCAAAGATGGAGGTAGCAGAATATGGGTTACCCATCGACTAAGCCTGGTTTGGTTACAATCATTTCTTCTTAGTGCGAAGATTTGGTTACATCAGGTGGTAAGTTCTGCCAAAAGCCTCCTCGTTGATTGGTTGACAAGTCGTGACACAATCATTTCAATGTGCACGCCCAACCAATGAGTGGTGGGTGGTTGATCTGTTCCTTGTGTGATTCGTATGACGAGCTCCTCCTGGGAAATTAGTCCTTCTGTGCCACTCAAGAGTATTTCATCTGTACATTTACATTTGTCATGCAGAGTGATCTTCTGCTTGGATAGTGGTTTCTGGTGGAGATGATGAGACGACATCCTTGTCGGCACTTTAGTGGTAGTGTTGTTGCCACATACTTCGCTCATTAACTGGTTTTTTCGTTTACTCCTTAACTACTACTGGATCTTTATTACTTAATGATGGTATGAGTTTCACCTCCCACGGTTATTGCATCAGAAATAATTTGTAAAGCTTACGCAAATAAATGGAGGGATCTTTTAACACAGAAATAGCAATCTATTAATGTAGCCAGCCACTCCCCCTATTTGTCCAGACATTAACCTGTTGTGCACAGATGCTCAGTGATAACTTTCTTTGTCTCAACCACTGGTTACAGATGGAACACAACTACCCCTGTAGATCTCTCATGTTTATTGATGGATCACGTCACTGTCTTTTGCAGTAGAAACTGGTTCTATTACCCAAATAAACATTTGCTGATAGACATAAATCCAAATTTTTAGATCAAGTTGTAGCTTCTATTTTCAGAAACATGTTCAGCCATCCTTAATGAAGTAGTAAAATATTAATGTCTCAGAGTGGAACTGACAACATGAGATAGCCTCACACTTCACAGGCAACACGCATAGGTGTGAGTGACATAGCCTATCTACATTCAGATAAAGAAGATGAAAAGCATAGAAAGAGTAACCAACAATCTTTTGAAGTCAACTGGAAGAACACTCATTAGTCAACTTCAAAAATCTGACATCCATGGTGTTGCCTCCAGAAAATTTATGAAGCCCTTGATGTTCAGCTTTTCAAAGTTCAGGTCCAAGGCACGATGGGAAAGCCTAAATTAACATGAATTGAAGTTGCAAGGTATGCATAGAACTGTGGTATATCATTTCATCTTGCCATAGGTTCCCTGAAAACATATTCTTCAATGTTCCTAGAATCCTACTCTCTTTTATCTTCTTTTTTTTTTTTTTTTTTTGAAAGAGTTAGAATCCTACTTGTAACCATCCATTTTTTAATACAGCAGCAATAGTGTTTTTGGATAACAAAATTTCACTAATAAAGTCCCATCACAAGCCACAAATGACTACCTACCAAACTTATCCAACCTCAATTGGGCATATCCATGCCATTCAATTATATACTTTCAAACAAAAAACTTCAGAATTGAACTATATCCAAATGAATTTCCACAGGTGTCATGCCTCTTAGCTGCACTCAGGTGATGGATTTGTGGAGCGATTTACAGGAAAGATAAATGATGGGAAACCAAAGAGTATACTTTTCGCAGGGTATATATATGCATGTCGATGCCTACAGACATTAATGGCTAAATCATAACAAAAGTTACATACCAAAGCCATCTCCCCAGGCTTGATAGCAGGTTCCACGCTGTCTCGTCCATAACTGTTTACAAAAGCTACTATTAGTAAAACCTAAAAATGTTATTATTACACCAAGGTATTGATGAGAATTTAGTTTAAAGATGGAGTTATATGTTAACTAAACTTCGCACTCCGTCCTTCTGAGGAGAACAACACAGCACTGTGGAATAAAGTAAAAAACTACAGATAAAGCAATCTTGAAAAACATCGTGTGCTCTTGTAATCAGTACATACATATCTGCAGGTGACTCACCAACATTCTAGGATTGTCACCAAAAGATTTCTTTCAAATTTTAGGGCAATAACAGGTTAGGATCGACAGGTTGATGAAAGGAAGAATAGAAAATGCGACATTGGGAAATTACCCAGTACATTTGTCATTTGAAGATGCAGAGAATAGAGCAGAAGTGGAATAAACAAGCAGTGCCACATATTCACGTGAATCACAAATCATAGTTCGGTGGTCTCTTCTACATTTAGGAGACAAAATTAAATCATATACAGAAGCCATGACGACAAAATGGAAATATCCAAATGAATTCTTAGAACAATGAGATCCTAGTGAACATTCACATGCAGTCCTCATACTTTGACAGTAAAAAACCAAATCCTTGCACAATTCATTGAATATCAAATTGATGTAATAGGGAACAAGAAAAACCCAACAGGCTAATCATCTTTTATTTTGGGGCGATACTTTATATTTAATTGTCAGCAAATTCGCAACTTCGTGAATTTGGGTGGCAGCCTTTGAAACTTTTGCACAGAATCTGTGACTTTTTTTTTTGGGTAAATAGAATCTGTGACTTATTTCCAAAGTCCTACGAGTTCCGTGGATATCCAATCATCCAAGCAAAATGCCGCCTTCTTGCAAACACATTCTCTTACGCAGCATTACCAATCATCAATTTTTGTTGGTTTGAATATATCAAATTGTAACACACGAAGATTGCACGATGCAATATTAGTTTGATTAACTTATGAAATAATAGAAGGCGTCATTTAGATATTTGGGATGACCACGAAAATAAAACTTCTAAAAATTAGGGTTCCTAATCCCACCGTTCACCTTAAAGAGGTTAAAAGATCCAAATTTTATCTGGTTCAAAGCAATACGTCTAATGAAAGACACAGGGAAGAAACCATGCAAGTTCTCCTAACAAAGAATTCTTTCAAATGGAAGGTACACTTACGTTATTTGCCTCTTGCCATTTACCAACTCCAGCCTGTAAAAGCTGCACCCTTTGCTAAAAGGAAAAGGCTTTCCCTTCCATTCTGTCATTCCCATTGTTAGTTGCTTTGTATGTAATTTAATATTCGTAAAAAGGGAAGAATCAAAAAAATTTAAATAGACTATATTCTTCATCATACCCAAGTGCCAAGTAACCCCAAGAGCTGAGGTATCCTCTTCTGAAATGTCATCAATGACAAATTGCAGATCCATGCTAATTGAATCAATGAACTTCTGGAAGAACTCTAGGATTGCCTGCACAATAATTCAAACTCAAAGTGACTCTTTCAGAGAAAAAAAAAGCAACAGAAAGATGATGACTAGTTGTGAATGGTTAATAAACTATCAAGATAAAGTTAAACTCCTAGCATAGACTACTCTGTTAAGAATATTCTCCGTAGAAATTGAGTTGCAAATAGAAGAAAATATTGTCCTTAGAAGTTGATGGCCATGTTCGATTAGGTTTCTATTCCCAGTTTTCAAAACTGGTTTTCAAAACTGGAGGCCCATGGTGGGTCCCTCCCAACTTTAAACCCATTAAAAAAAATAACTAGAAAATATGTGGGTCCCATTCTATAATACACTCTCTCTCCCCTTCTCTCTCTCTCTCACCCCATTCCCCAGAATAAAACCCAACGGGTAAGCCACATTTTTTACTTTGTCTCTCTCTCTCTCTCTTGTACTTTTTCTGAATATGACAATGGAAACCATTTGAGAACCGAACAAGGGTTTTTGCAAAATGGGTCCTGAAAACCGGTTTGAAAAACCCAACCAAACAAGGTGGATATGACCAGGATGAGGAAAGGGTACTCTCACAAAATCACATGCAGTTTATTGGCTTGAGAAGTCCCTGAAATGAAATTTCCAATTTTTCCCACAAACTGTTCCTAAGATCAATCCACGATTTTCAAAGTATGGCAAATATTATTCCTTCTTTTGGAAAGAATTTTTTTTTACATATGCTGTGGATTGTTTCATAGATTTTGACGAGGAGATTCCGAAAACATAAACAAAGCATGTAGATCAAAAGTTTGGTGTGTCAAAAATTGCAAGTCTAGTTCAGCTATTAATGTGTTGGGACTATTTTAGTCCTATATTGGCTGAGTCATTGAGGAAGGACTTCTCAGCAGAAAACTCAAGTCAATGAACTGAACATCTCAAAAAAATTCTTCAAATTATGGACCTTGAGAAAATACTCCAATATTTTTTTATTATAGAAGGTGAACTATAAAAACCGAAAAGCAATACAAGAACTTATAGAGGCCTCAAAATACTGTCTGAAGCACAAGACTACCCATGCTGCATGACAGAGCTGAAGATTCTATGGTATTCCAACTCAAAATCAATTAGCAATGAATGGAGAGATCGTCCACATCCAGGCTCATATACTAGTGTTGGAGGCAAGGTTCACACACCATTCACTTCCTAACCCACGCTGATTTACTTCTATGTATTAGTTATAATTAACCAACATAGGACAAACTCTCATAATTTGTAATATCTCATTTTCATTGTCAGAACAACATACTCAAATTATGGCATTTAGCATTGTAGTTTTGGCTTTACTATTTTGACTTGAACAAACAGAGATGGTCTAATTCAATTTGAGCCCGCGATATTGAGCCCAAACTTGGGAATAGGGACTTGTAGTAAAATTGAACAAATTAGGTCGGTTTAGATGCACATTGTCATACAAAAGCAGATGGGTAACATGGGTTATAATTCCAGGATTGAACGGCAAACAGTTAACAGAAAACGGAAAACTTAAACTCTTTGTTTTGGATCAAATCAAAATATGCTTTTAGCCTTTTAGGTCGTGAAAACATTAGAGCATTGCCTAATTAACGTGACCCACATACTTTCAAGTTTCAACTTTCTCCCTTTATCAATTTAGTTTTTTTTACTCCATTTAATGACGGCAGTCCACAGCTAAGAAATTGCTTCAAGAATGAAGAACCCCACTAAAAAAAGCCTTGTCATCTTCTTAACACTGCAATTTTAGCCGACCCTATTAGCCGTTCTTGCAACAGCGGGAGTCTAAGAAAGCAAGTTCTTGGTAACAGTTGCACACTGCTGATCCATTTTCAGCTCGCAGCACTGTAGCCCACTGCCCCAACTTCCTTTTTGATCATTTTGACAGAGGGATGGAGAAAGTAGGCAAACAACCCGTCCTAGATGCAAGAATAATACCCCAAAAACACAATCTAAAACTTTACTGAAAATCACACGACTATCAATGATTCAATATGCATATTGCTAAGCTCTTTTCACAGACACGGCGGGACACGTATGGGACACGGCACGAGGCATGTACCCAAATTTATTTGATTTTTTGTAGGGAACAAGGCGGGGACACAGCTGGGGACAAAGCAGGGGTCAAACTGTAATTTTTTGGAAATTTTGGGGTCAATCAGTAATGTTTAAATTTTCAGGGGCCAAATTATAATTTTAAAATTTTGTGGGTCAAACTGTAATTATTACTTTTAAAAGTTTTAAATCTTTTTATATATTATTACCGTATCCTCCACCGTATCCATGTCCCTTTCTTTTAGAATTACCGTATCTGTATCCATGTCCCTTTCTTTTAGAATTACCGTATCTGTGTCTGCATCTGAGTTACATAGGTAATATCTTGTGCAAAATTCATAAACTTGTGTTAACATTAATAACATTTGCACATAATTTCATAACATGTGTTTAAAATTTCATATAATAAATACAAAAACTCATATAACATACAAATGTTTCGAATTCAAAAGAGATGATGTGCACACCCAACTGGTTACATGCAATACACACTTGTGGCATTTCCCAGTATACAATCGATTGAATAAGTAGTCCAAAGAAAACCTAGGGTTGAACAGGGTGTCGGTACTGAGAAAAAAATGGATTGGGAACAGAATTCCAGAGAGAGAGAGAGAGAGAGAGAGAGAGAGAGAGATACCTTACGACCAACGAATGGTCGAGAGAAGATAAGGTCTTCGTAGACGCAGTTGTGGGCAATGAGTTCCTCCACGGAGGCGAGATCACGGCCGTTGATTCCCTCATAGAAATTCCTCACAACTTCAGACGACGGAGATTCACCGGCAGGTGGTGATGATGATGATGGGGTTGTTGCTGGCGCTTCAACCACCGTCTGATTGTCTGACGACGACAACACGCCCCACCTTCTTCTTCTTCTTCTTGTTCGTTCTTCGATTTTCACTCTTTTGAAATTTGTACAAGTAGTTGTAGCAGTGTGGTTTGCATCTGTAGGCAACAAAGCGGCGGCTACGGTGCTTGTGAAAACTGGCAACAATGGGTTTGTGTACGATGATGCGATGGTCATTAGCATCATGTTTTGTTTTATCGAGATGCTTCTGGAGACTTCGGTCTCGCGGGGGAAAGCAAGGCTAGTTCAGTTTGGTTGTATTTTGTCTGTGTGTTTGAGTTTTGGTTTTTATAATAATTAGAGGGAAAAATAGAAATAATAATTAAAAATATGTATTAATTATTAGAGAGATATAGAGAAAAAGATAAAAATAATATTTAAAAATAGAAATAATAATTGAGAAAATCAGTTCTTGAAAATCAAAAACAAACAAGACCTTTGGGTTTTGAAGAATTTATTGGAAACAGTGTAAGGTGGGTTTTGATATCCTAACCAAACAAGGTGCAAGAGTGAATACCCAATAAAAAGAAATTTTTTTTACAAATTCACTAATTTCAACATCAAGAAAGAAAATATTAATTTTAACATTAAAAGTAGAGTATTTTAATAAGAGTCCAATTTCGGTCAAACACCTTAGTTGATACTATTATGGCCACGTTTGATACGAGGTTTCATTTTGAAGGGATTGGTAATGAGGTGGGATTGAGATTGGGATTGATAATGTTATGAGATTATTAATGAGGAGATAAATCCTTCCCAGATGTTTGTTTTGCACAGGATTAGATCATAGGATTACCAATAACATGTTTGTTTTGCTTAGAATAGGATTGGCTTAAAATAATTTGTTTTCAATTCTACCCTTCCATTGAAACACCATTTTCATCACAGGAAAACCATGAAATGCCACTAGAGTTCAAGAGTTATTTGACAGTTTATTACATATTCATTTTGGAAGCATTTTTTTGTCAATTTTTTTTTTTCAAATTTCAAATGGAGAACAATTTTTTGTTTTTCCAGATTTTCAATTAATATTTCAAATGCCTAATTGTGGCGTTTTCCCATTTTTCTATTCCAATGGTACATTCTGGGCAAAAGCCAAGTCCATGTCAAGATTTGGAGCCAAATGAATAAAGGAGAAAAGCCAACATAGTATAACATAATGAGATTCTTCCTCATATATATATCCATCATACAAAAGGAGGCAGTCATAATATGTCACTTCATATTTTTACCTTACCTATACAAAAGGAGTCATAACATGTCACCTGAGGTTTTCACCTTACCCACACAAAAGGAGGTAGTAATAACATGTCACTTGGGTTTTTACCCATCATTAACATCCCCTGATAATATTGTTTGCGACCTTGGATTGTGTCGTAGAGAGTGTCGCTCCAAGCGTAGGGCTAGGTCGGCGGTAGCATAATAACCAGTAAGACCGGGTTGAATTCATAGGGACCGAACGCACTCGGCGTGAGAGTTGTCTTGCAAGTGTAGGTTTTCAGCTTTGAAGCGGCAAACTTAGTTTTGTAGTTTGAGGGTTGAATTCACTTAACTTTGTGAATGACTCGGAAGATTAAAAATGAAAAATTAAACTAAGGCAAAGTCTAGGGGTATTTAACTACCATGACTCAGGTTAATCCATCCCCTCTTGATGACCGGCTTGGGGCATCGTTAAATGCCTCCGAACGGAAGATTTAGATTTTAAAACCTTTACTAGAAAAATGTGTTTAACAAAGATTAGGATTTTCTGTTCATTTGGCAAACGGATGGGTTGACATCGCCCAAAGTATCGCACGTGCCAAGTAGTCAAGCTCTTTGGCTACGTGTGATCAAAGAGATTAACAAACCCACCATTTGGGTACATAAAAGTGCTAGCCCAAATATTTGATAAACAAGCAATGTATGCTTTAACATAAGATGGATGGATTAATCCTAAGTCATGGAGTGTTAATCACCCCATGACTAAGCCTATTAAACTACTCACTCATTAAGGTAGAAATAAAGCCCAGGAATTTGTAGAAAACCAACAACATGCTTAATAAACTTGAAAACTGATTTTTAATGAAGATTATAAGTCTACCTACAACTTTAAACCTTAAGAAAATCACAAACAACAAGTAAAAGCTAAGGTTTAAGAAGGAAATGACTAGAAAATAGAGAACACAATTTAACCAATAGAAACGTAAATAAACTTGATTTATATAGAGATCTAACAAATAGCTACAACATTAATAAACGACAATTTAACAGCAACTTAGTACTTACTTGAGAGTTCTAGAGAGATAAAACTTGAAAATCATCCAATGGAGGAGCAAAAACTAAACTAAAATGAAAGTGTAAGAAGTAGTTAATGATGGGAGAGAAGGAGAGAGGGGAGGCCCCCATATAGTCTTTCCCTTCCCTCTCTACAAAATATCCAATAAAGTCCTCACAATAACTAAAAGTTTACATTAATAGAAAGTGAATAAAGTGCAGAAAAATTGGTTCGGAGAACTTTTGGACCAATCCAGAATTATTTCGGACCGGTCCGGAATCGTCTAGAAAATTTTAGGCAATTCTGGATCGGTCCAGAATAATTCCGGACCGGTCCAGAATCGTCTGGAAGACTATTTTTTTTTACCCAACTTCACGGGCACGCCCCGGCTTCATCCAAACTCGGAATGAGGTGATTCTTGAACCGTTGGAAAGCTCTATGAGTCTACTTTCCATCCCAATTGACCTCATATTCATAGCTTTTGTAGCTTGAAAGTAATGAGTCTTTTTCTATCGGTTGGTCAAATTTTCTCGAGGTTCATAACTCTAAATTTCTTGTTCTTTTGTTTCGGGCCTTCCTTGATCCTTCCAAAGCTTCTTGAATCGACTTCTAAGCTTCGGCGATTGTCCTCCACGGCATTGCGGGATCTTGGGTACTTCCGAATACAACTGGGGATTTTTTGGAGCTTTGGACACACCTTTTAGCTCCAATTTTTTGAAACTCATCAAAAACACAACTCGCGCAAAATCAATCGTATAAAGACACCAAATGCAAGTGTGTGTGTGTGTGTGTGTGTGTGATCACAACGAGTGAGATAAGCCCAGATATATACAACATTTGGGGCTTATCAAATTTGCAAAATGAGGCACATAACATGCCATAGGGGTGTTAACAAAATGAGACAGCAAATATCCAATATGCTGAACCTAGCCTACTCAGTCAAAGTTATAATAAGTTCAACGACATAATATCCTAATAACATATACTCCCACAACCACTATCTTCTAGATGTACCCACCCAATAGAAGGGCTACCCACTCAACCTGGTCCTCCTTGGGAAAGCTGAAAAACAAGTCCACACGTTGGGCTTCTTGGACAATCATAGTGGCTGCCATCAGCCTTTGGTTCCAATCCAGTGGATGGTCCATGAGTTCAGCATTCACTCGTTGTCTTTGCAAGGAAAGGTTTTGATTATAACTAATCCCTTGCGCTATTTCAACCATTGAAGCATTTGTGGCAGCAAAGAAGGTTCCAAATGCATTAGCCATCTCTGAAAGCCCCTTAGTTACCCCATCTGAACATCTTCCCTTTTTTCCCCCAGTAATATTAGAGGAAGAAGGGGCAGCAACAGACTGTCCTCCATTGCCCGACATGGAGAAGTCCATAGTAGTTGAGGTAAATTGCGCTACAGGACTCTCACCCCCTTGTTCAACTGTTGCATCCTCCTGATCCATTGCACCTGCAGCATCTGCAGCACCTTCAGCCAAGTCTCCAGTGGCCCTATCCTTTCCAAATGGATGCAGCCAGTCTTCATAATAGGGCATGGGCTTGTTCCTCATGCCTTTTGCATTACTATGGGTCTACAAAAAGTTGGAAACATGTGTTACACAAGTTTGTAAGAATGTACTATTAAAAAAAATAGAACCAAAGTATGAGGATCCATTTTACCCTCACAAAGTTGTCCCACACATCATCACTATCAACTGTTATCATTTTTTCAATGTCATCCCACCCGAAACCACTTAGCTTTAGGGCATCTTGCACCACATGGTACTGCTTCCTCCACATTTTAATTTTGGAATCGATGTGAGGATTTGCCCTTAAGTTAGTCCCAGGGAAAGCAAGGATAATTCTTTTCTCACACTCTCAGTAAAAACCTGGCTTAAATTGTCCACAATCGAGCTTCCACATGGTATTTTCATTCACCAAGTCCCTCATACACCCAATGAGGAACTCCTCCTCCTTCTTCGACCAAAACCTACAAGGTTGTTTTCCACTCTTCTTACTCATACCTATATTACACAAACACGTTAAAGAGAAGGTGCTCAATTGTAATGCAAAAATAGAGTTCAAATGCAGCAACAACGAAGTCCAAATGCAGAAATGAGAGTGCAGAAAATGCAGAATTACAGTTTTAGAGTGCAGAAATGGCATTTTCAAGTGCAGAAAATGCAGTTTTAAAGTGTAGAAAATGCAAAATTACAGTTTCAGAGTGCAAAAATGTTGTTTTCAAGTGCAGAAAATGCAGAATTACAGTTTCAGAGTGCAAAAATGGCATTTTCAAGTGCAGAAAATGCAGTTTTCAGTTGCAAAAATGTTGTTTTCAACTTCAGAAAATGCAGTTTTCCAGTGCAGAAAATGCAGAATTACAGTTTCAGAGTGCAGAAATGGCATTTTCAAGAGGAAAAAAATGCAGTTTTCAAGTGCAAAAATGTTGTTTTCAACTGCAGAAAATGCAGTTTTCAAGTGCAGAAAATGCAGAAATAAGAGTGCAAAATAGCCATCCAATATCACATGACATTCATCCAAAGTCAAACACAACCTTATCAAATGTCATGAAGTTAACATTACAGTCATCCAATTGAAAATAACAACCACAAACTCAAGTTCAGGATTCAATGACAAATACATCACGACTCCTACTTTGATAAAAATAGCTCCTGGAATCCCATGAAACTAGGCCGCATTACCACCACCTCCTTGACCCCTGTTTGCTTGCCACTCTATGAACATTTGGTTTGCTAATGCAGTTCTCCACTCACTCCATTGGTCTGAGGCCTCCACCACATCAATGTAATCCACTTCCTCATCAATGGGTTGTGGCGGGGGTGGTGGTTCATCGAATTCTATCGCAAATGGATCATCGGGCATCTCACGTGTGATTAGGTTGTGTAGAAGGCAACAAGCAGTGATTATTCGACATTGGGTCCTAATTGGGAAGAAAGAATGTGACCTTAGTATAGCCCACCTTGCCTTGAGAATGCCAAAGGTCCTCTCAACGACATTACGAGCCGAGCCATGCTTGACGTTGAATAACTCTTCGGGGGTGGTAGGGTTTGGGCCATCCCTAAAAGTGGACAAGTGGTAACGTTGACCTCTATAAGGTGCTAGGAAACCTTCCTTGTTCGTGTACCCCGCATCTACCAGATAATATTGACCTGTGGATTTGTAAAAGTAATAAGTATGACTTCATTAAAGTGGTCTTTATTTGTTGCATATATTCCAGAAATTCATACCAATAGGTACTTTCAACCCATTTTGTCTACTGACAGCATCTCTAAGAACTCTAGAAACTGAGGCAGATCCTTCCCATCCTGACAATACATAAATGAATTGGGTGTCTGGGGCACAAACACCCAAGACATTGGTAGCAACTTGACCCTTCCTCGTTCTATATCGTGGTTTATCTATTGCAGCCGCACGAACGTCAACGTAGGTCCCATCTAATGCCCCAAGGCAGTTCTATTAAGACAACATACATTAGGTCACAATACAAATTTGGTCGTGTTGGAATTGGAAAAGAAAATGCAATAATTTCAAAAGTATACCTGAAACCACTTCCGCCTTTCATCATCACAGTTAGCTAGCACCGGTTCGAGATGCTTAAGAAGGATATCTTGGAGTTTTAATATAGCCTTAAGAACTTGATTGAAATATTTACTCATGGTTTGACCACTCCTAGAGTAATCAAACTTAATGACACGATTCTTTTTGTGGTGTGCAATCATTTTCAAAAACATACCAACCTTCTCCTCCAACACAACATACTTTGAATCAGTCAATCCAACACCTCTGACTAGTGTACAAAGAATATTGAATGTACATATATCGACTCAAAGTTGTTCATGACAATTCGTATCGTTATTTCTGAACAACCTATTTAAATGGACCAATTGAGTTTGAAAGGGATGTGGTGACCTTTCTACCGGTAACCTCTCTACACTATGTTGTAAGGCAGCGTGCATAACCACCACATACAAAGCACATGCATAGTTGATGGCGGACATAAGTTGTTGAAGGGCTACAAATGCATGAATGAGATCCATTTGGCTATTTTTGTTATTGTCCATCTATAAGAAAAATCAATGGATAAAATGAATCAATAAGTTGAAGACAAAAAAAAAAAAGATTAATGTGAGTCTAATCTCAGCCATATCATCAAGAACTCAAAGGATTGCAAGAAATTCCCAAATTTTGTACAAAAGCAAATCTGTGTACCCAAATTCTTATCTAACTACCAATCTATTTTGTTAAACAAACAAAAGAAACCCATCAAAGGATGCTACTTTACAAATCACAACAAGCTACAAATAGAAATGGGTGTTCTATAAATTACCCAGTTCTGAGAATTTCTTAGTGAGAATTTATTTTTTCTATTTTTAAAGTTTAATCATTTTTTACAGCTTTGACACAAGTTCACTGGTCTCTAGAATCCCTTACGGTCTTGGTAATGCAGTAACGTATGTTTGGAGAAACATCTTGACCTGAATGACTAAATCAGCCTTTTAAATCTGTCTTTACTGAACTTTGCAGTAAGGTATGTTTGGAATCCCTTACGTGAATGACTAATTGGTCCATTCTTTGTCATGAGAATTAGGCCTAGGTTTTGTACAGATCTTGGATCTAAACAAATTGATATATTGACAACAAAAAGGAGAGTAATACAAATCTTATGGCCATCATTGATGTTTCAAGCTTAGGATTAGGCAGAAAACTGGACATGAGAACCAGAAACTCGTATGCCCAATATTAAATCTAGAAAGACTTGCCAAGAACAGGGTATTCTAAATGAAAATAGCAGGGAAATAGAGAAGGGAAAAGTACCGTCGTTCATAGAGAAAAGAAGTCGCCGGAGTGTGCTTGATTTGTGCCGGCGAGCCCAGAGAAATTGGATCACCAAGTTTCTCTCCCTGTGCGCCGCTCTCTGGAGAAAAAGATGAACTGGTGTATTGTAGGGCTTTTGACGTTATATACTGCAAGGGAGGAGAGTGAGGTCAAATATGTCATTTACGTGATCAATCCCTTGGGACAGGATTGAGAATACCAACCCCCCCATAGGATGGTGAATCCGGGAAATTTGGGGGATTGCTAGTCCCAAGGGACTACTAGTCCACCTCTCAAAATGCACACGAAACATAAAATTAAATGGGCCCACAAGATTACTAGTCCAATCCCATACTGTATCTCTCTTATCAAACATGGCCTATGAGTATTAAGTAGTGAATGCCTAACACTGCATTTCGGCCCCTAGTGTGCATAACTTGCATAAAATACTCCTTTTACTTTAGACTAGTGAGGGGCTCGCGGGCAGGGCCCGCAAACAGGGGCAAAGTCGGAATTTTAAGTTAACGAGGTCAAAAATTAGGTATGCATGCAAGTTATTCTTTCTATTTGCTCCTACAAAGAATTAACTAAACTAAGAAGTGAACTCTAACGTAAATATACATACGGTGATACATGTATTTTTGTTCTATAACTCATCCCAATGACTTATTGTATTTTGAAAACAATGTAAGATAACCTTATTTGTAAAACTATCAACTCTCTCAAAAAAGAAAAAAAAACTTGAGAATTCTATGAATTTTAAGTAAATTGGGGAATTTTTGAATTTTTTGCAGGGGCGAAATTGCAAAATTTAACTCCAGACTATCAATAATCCTTGTGAAAAATTGAAGTGTGAGAGGGATCACTTAACCCCTCTCATTTCTGCCCATGCCCACAAATATGACAACTGGCCCATGACTAAAATTAAGAGTAAACATTCAAAAAGTTCAGATCAAAAAGTCCCTAACAAGTTAGGCAGAGAGGCCCTAACAACACTGCCTTTATACGTAATTTATTATGACTATCAAAGTAATGAAGCCCTGACAAAACAAAAGTAGGGTGAAATTAAGGCGGTATCTCAAAATTGACAACCAAACTCACTTTTCCTTCATAATACAAACACATCGATGATAAAAAAAAATACATAAATAAATGCAATAATAGATAAAAAACCAAAATATCTTTAGACTTCACTATAACAGAATTGGCTACGTTGCGCATCCAATTAAAATCTCAGAAGTGGAGGAAAACACACAATTAGGCTTAACCTAAGGTCAAAACCCCAAATTGAGATCATACATAGGATAAACATTTCATGTCATTGTAGTTTGTTTCATTTTATAGGAAATAATGAACCATCCTCATGAATATAAAGCGCATATAGCAAAAATGAATTTTCACATAGGACGAAAATACGACATGGTGCACAACACCTTATGGTGTAGGGATCCAATTGTCCTTTGCGGTAATGCAAATCTCAGATTTAATCCGAGAAAATGGATGGTTCGGATTTGCATGGACTCGGATTAAATCCAAGCAGTGCATTTTCGCAATGGACAACTGGATGTCCCACACCACACGGTGTCATGCACATGAACTCCTCTTGCACTCTTTAAATAGTTGATAGAGTATATGTCTGCATACACATGTGTATATACGTACGTACATACATACATCAATCTACTATATATATTTACGTGTGTGTGTTCTATTTATATATATTGGTAGTAATTGCTATAGAGAAAGATTATAAAATAAAATAAAAAATCATAGGAAACAAAGGCTACAGTACAATTTATATGGGGAGTGATTCTCACACCCCAAAATTGATGTCCACACCCCTTTTTTGTCTTTTAGCGAAATTTTTATGTGGGTTGTGAAAATCAATTACCTTTTTTAATCTCTCTGTTTTCCAAAAAATAGAGTGTTGATATCAATTTGGAGGTGTGAAAATCAACTACTTTTTTATTCTCTCCGTTTTCCAAAACCATTTATAAATTTCCTACGGTATATCACATGTCCATTTAATAAATCATGTTACTCCAAAATACTAGTAAAAGACAAAGAATAGAGTGTGGATATTAATTTGGGGATGTGAAAATCAATTACCTTCTTTATTCTCTCATTTCCAAACGATTGATAGTATATCACATGCCCATTTAATAAACTGTGTTACTCCAAAAATATTTACGGTAGTATTAAAAACACAAACATACATTATTTTGGCATTTTTTATTGGCAAGAAAAAAGAATATAAAGGGATATAACACAGTTACTGTTCCATGACCTGTCATATCAAAGTTAGGCCATCTCTAGTGGTGTAGTTAAACTTGTGATTTATGTAAGAATTAGGAAAGTAAGTATATGTTAGTGTTTTTTTTTTTTTTTTTGTAATGGTGTAGTTAAGTTGTGGTTAACTTGTGTAAGAGGGAGAAGAAGTTTGCTCCGGGAGTTAACTGTGAGATGGGTTGGAGTTGTGGTTAAGTGGGGTCCACATCCTTTAATGGCCAAAAAAGTGGACGAGGGAGAGGAGAGGCCCTCTGAGTCTCTGACACACATGGAAGAGAGAGGAGAGAGAGAGAGAGTGAGGGGACTGCCAAACTGGACCAAAAGAACAAAAAATAAATTATGGGACCCATTTGGAACACAATACTAGTTACACTATTAGGCCATCCGTAGTGGTGGAGTTAAATGTGTAGTTTGTGTAAGATTTAGCACAATTAGTATAGATTAGTGTTTTTTTGGGTTGTAGTGGTGTAGTTAAATGGTAGCTAATGTGGGGTTAAACTTGGCAATGATTTGCTCAGAAGTGAATTGTGACTGTGCCAGGAGTTACCCCAAAATGGGACCCACGTAGAGAGAAAAAGAGAGGTAGAGGGGGAGTGGAGGTGCCAACGCATGCAGC
Organism: Vaccinium macrocarpon; assembly: GCA_022606695.1. Classification (NCBI taxonomy): domain Eukaryota; kingdom Viridiplantae; phylum Streptophyta; class Magnoliopsida; order Ericales; family Ericaceae; genus Vaccinium; species Vaccinium macrocarpon. The sequence continues at coordinate 16,388,355 of CM040172.1, forward strand.
TTGTGATTCGTCTGACACAGAGGAAATTTTCAGATGCCAGTGCATTGAAAGTATGAGAGAGCAAGAGAGAGGAAGGAAGGAGGAGAGAGAAAAAGGTGGTATTCTCACACATTTTTTACACTTTAACAACACTCTAACAACACCATTACAACACTTTTTAACTTAACAACACATAATTGGGTCCCACTTTTTACACTTTTGTGTCATATAACTACACAAATTTAACTCCACCACTACGGATGGCCTTAGAACACAAATGAATAAACTACCTAACAACAACTTAACAAAACATAAATGGGACCCATTTTTTACACTTTGTGTTATATAACTACATGTTAACAAACTCCAAGTCTACTTTAAGAGCCCGTAGTTAAACTAATATAACCTCCCCGAGTTAGTATTAACCAATAAAGCGTTGAGTAATGTCCATTTATTTTTTAAGGTGGGTGACCAAAATCGGACTCTCCATATCCTATCCTACATACATCTCAATGCGGTCTTTTTGTGGTCTTATTCCAAGCTTATGTACATAATTCAAACTGTCGATTTCGTATATTCCAGAGAAAAAATGTTTGTGCAAAAGCATCACTTGATCAAATATCATAGATATATGGATAACTTGAACAAAAGAAAAAATAAATGTAATTTTAAACTTTGGTTGTCCATTTCATAAACAAACATGTGAGTTATTCACAAGCCTATCTATGTCTCATTCTGATTTTTTTATAGAGAGCTCATTAATATGCACAAAATAAATGGTTTGAATTATCAAATGTAAGTCGGAATATAGTAGGTTTCTAATATAAAATCAATGGTTTGAGTCATAAATCATACATATAGGCCGAAATTGGCTAATAGGAGTATGGAAGTTAAAGAAATTATCAATTAATCCATAAATTTGGGCCCAAAACATACAGATGTTAAACAGATGATGTTTTCCATATGCAATTATAGTATTAAAAATATTTATTCTAACATACTCAATCTATCTATTAAAGTGAGGCACTTGAATGGATGCTTTAGCAACAATGGTAAAATTAGCATCAACACATTGAAAATGTCTTTCTCAATATATGTGATTATGAATCTTGCAAAAAATTTAAGAGGTAATTAAATAATCATTCTATTTAGATATAGCACGTAAGTTTTCATCCCTATCATGTTTTCATCATTTTTACTTGTAAATACGTTTTCTACCCTTATTTAGGGATATGTATTAATTTACATAATTATTGTAGCCTAAATAGGTGGGATGTTGTTTTCCTAATTAGGTGGAATATAGTTACCTAAAATAACGAATTTTGAATATTTGCATCCCTTCCAACGGAAAAGGGGGAATTTTGAATTTTTAGATTTTGAAATTATTATATGATATCTTATTATAATTGTTGTTGGTATCAAATTTTACCATATTTATGCATTGTAGTTGATTTTTACCATGATTACTGGTTCATAACCTCCATCATTTTGGATGTGATTTCTGTAAATATACCATATTAAATGGTACACCTTTGAAATATACAATTATTATTTGGTAATGGGTCACATTAGACATTTTTATCATGGTCCTTAATTTTTCCATATTTACTGGCGTAGACTTGTTTTTTACCATAATTTTTGGATGATATATTTAGATATGTTAATTTGGATGATATATTTAGATATGTTAAATATACCATATTTAGATTTAGATATAGTAAATTTTTAGAAGGACAAACATATCTCAAAATTTAGGAAATTAGATATGTAGATATGGTAACACATATTGTCTTGAAATTTAGGAAAATTAGATCCAAACAAATTTCATGGTCAATTTTATTAAATTTCATGGTAAATTTAAATATGCAATCATTAAATACCATAAACATACACCGTCCCCATCTACCATGACCATCGAACAAACCCATAAATCATGATAAATTTAGAACTAACTAAAATAAACACGATGAATTTTGAACCATGAGACATGGTTGGAAACTAAATCAAACCAATTTACTGCCTATCAAAAAAGCAAAAACAAAACCAATCTACAACTAAACTCAAACTAACCCAAAAATCATCATAAATTTCAAACTCACCCAAAAATCATGATTTATTTTAACCAAACCCAGAAATGAGAATACTTCATTGTCGAAAGTGCTTAGTCTCAAACTAATCCACCCGATTAGTGAAAACCCATAAGAGGAATATTCGAGAAAACTACTATTATAATAGTTTCAGAAAAGCAACGAGAATAAATATCGTATTTAGTGGATCTAGATTACCCCTACCATTCTTGTTGGCCCAGATAGCAATCCAAGAGGGGGGGATGGGAATTGGGTTTCTAAACTAAAATAACTCTTAATGAAATATAAATCACAAAATTATAATGCAGCTCTAAGACAATCAGTTACAGCAGTTTGGTTTAGAAATAAATGTCAACTAAAAAATAAAGAGTGTAAGGAAGAAAGAATCAAACACAAGGATTAATAGTGGTTTAGTCCGCAACTTCACGGCCTACTCCACTCCGCAAGTATCCTACTCGGGAATTGCTGCAGTATCTCTAGTAGTTGTTACAAACCTCTAGCTTCACCGATGCTAGAGAACCTTTACAACGAGCGATTACTCTCGAATCCATTCTCAACTAACTAAGAAACCGGCACTAGTCAGACCTAACCCAAGTGATTTTCTACTCAAAAATCACTCACAAAAATAGGTTGCAATTTCAGAACAAGGGTGTTAAATCCTTTTTAAAATAACTCTAAAAAAAACACTCAAACTAGTGCAAAGTATTCAAGATGAAGAACTTGAGTTTCGAAGGCAAATTATCGAGTCATTGCTCAATAAATTTTGCAAGTGTTGTGTTGTCCATTCTTCCTTCATCTTATTTGTGCTTCACGTTGGACAAGAAATATGAACGCTAGAAATTTTTGCTAGTCGTTTGATGATTATGCTTCATAATCTTGCCTTGTTTAGACCTTTCCATCTTTAGTCTTTCTATATCCTCAATTAAGCTTCTTCAAAAATAATTGTTGATTGTTTGATTTTCCTTTGAAAGGATTCCAGCCGTTCAAAATTGAAATAGTGAGACTTCCCAAAATAGGATCTGAACCATATTTCCGTAATCTTGTTTCCAGATTTGCTCCTTCTCAAATTTGATTGGTTCCTTTTCTTTCCTTGTAAAGATTTCTAGCCATTTGAAACTTGAGAGAAGATTGGTCCTCAATCTTGCTCTTTCCTTGACTATTGGAGATAGGAAAATTGATGAGGAGTACATTCCAATAAAATCTTCCATTGATCCAATTCAAATTGCTCCTTGATTATTCGATTGAAAAGCTTCTCCTTTCCTTCCATGGCTGCTGTTGCCTTATTTTTTGTTTGTAACGTGAAAACTAGGTCTAGAAAAATATCTCCTATCGTTGACAGATTAAAAAACTAGACTGGAGGGAAATCGCTCAGTAAGTCCCTTCAAAAAATAGTGAATACCACAATTAGCCCAACAAAAAAATATATTACACAAATGAAGCCCAATAGACTAATAAAGCTTTAAATAAATGTATGTTTGTTATCATCAAAATCTAAAACCTTGGGGCTAACAATTCTTATTTTTCTTCCCTATTTTCGTCTTCTCTTTATTATTCTTTCCTTAACTTGATCCACGCGGCTTCAATTGTCGCATGGGAGACGGCTACGAAGAAGGGTGGTTGTCAACGGCAATTGGGGATGTTGGTGTTGGATACCGATGTGAGAAGATTTAGCTTTGGACGGCGATGGAGGATGGTGGTGATCAACGAGAATGGAAGACAATGGTGGAAGACATTGATCGACTGGGAGGGAGGACTAATTTTGAGGGGAGGGAGGACTAATTTTGAGGACTTCTATAGTAGAAGAAGAATTGGATGACAATAATTTGGGGAATTCGCAAGTTTGGGAATAGTATATACTTATAGGATGAGTTTGGGATTTTGTTAATATATCCCTTAATTACCACATAAGACCTCAAATTTCAGATTATAGTGCCATTTTTCACCACATATATAGGGGATACAATTTAGTCCCATAAATCACAATATCTGTACAACAAAGGGCAAATTTGTTTTTTAAAAGAAATTGGGGATGAAAACATAATTCAAAAAAGAGGAAGGGATGATAACATAAGTTAATGTACTTTGGAGGTCTAATATTTAAGTGCCCCAAAATTTAACATCATTCTACTACACACAATGTAGCCTTCCCAAATTTTGAAGTTGAAAATGCACATATTGTTGCAGCCGTTGAAAATGTACATATTGTAGGAGGAGTTTGCATTGAAGTCAAAATTTGTATTTTGATTTTGATTTTTATTGTTGTTATTTAGCCTTGTTCTTCATCAAATGGGCCATTTAAAATTTTCATTTTTGGCTATATATCTGGGCCTTTTGAAAAAATAAAAAAGTTACATGACTAAAGATTTAGTTTACAATAAAAAATAATTTTAGGAAAACCTTAAAGTTGTGGATCTATATAGTTTAAGGATAAAAATAATTTCTAACATAATAATAGAACCTCGCTCCATTAATATCAAAGTGGCCCCAGGTGTTCTAATATCACATATGTAAGTCATAAAGGAACCATAGGCCAAACTTACATTTTGTATTATAGATGTTATTAGGAAGAGATTAAAAGCATTAATTAAAATTTAGCATAGCATACTAAAAAGAGTGGCATCTTGTTTGGAAATTGGAATAAATGGGCTAGTAGAGTGAAAAGCATGATAGTTGACAATTTTGTTTTGATGTTCCACATTTAATCAACCAGCCCGTAAAAGTTATGTAACCACTTTTTTGGATCTCTCTCTCTCTCTCTCTCTCTCTCTCTCTCTCTCTCTCTCTATATATATATATATATATATATGTGTGTGTGTGTGTGTGTGTGTGTGTGTGTGTGTGTGTGTGATTATATAGCTTTCTATATCACATGAAACATCTTCTTGGAAATGGAGCCTTGTAACGTACCTCTAATTTCATTGCATTTTCATCATGACAAAAACTTCCTTTCTTGAAGTAGTAAAATTGTTATGTCTTTTTATTTGGCTTTCCACTACGTTTGTTATTTCCTATTTTCTTTGTGTTGTATGTTGAACGTGTCAATTGCAGAAAGAGATGACGTTTGCAAATTAAAGAAGATAAATGAATAGCAAGACAGTAGCCATGGATACGGAGGTTCAAACATGGCAAGAGAAGAGGAAAGTCTTTGACAAGGAAAGAGAGAATTTGGAAAATGAATTGGCAAATCTTTTAGCCTGGGTATGTAGATGAAACCTTTAATTTATCATCTTTTATTTTGTTTTAGATCTATTATATTGATGTCTCATTTTTAAAGAGTTATACTAAATCTAATCTATTTGTCTAAGTTACAATTGTAGTATATTTTGGACGAGGAGAAAACATACCTATAACTCGATATACAAAAAATAGATCTATATTATGAAAATATTTGAGTAACATATCTATATAAAAAGTGTAATGATTAAATTTATAATTTAAGCTTTGGTAGTTACATGTTCTTTTATAATTACATGGTTTTCATTCTATGAATTTGACAATAGGGTTTATTATGCTTAACTACAAGCGATGTGGCATATTATATTCAAATTTCCATAGAATCATTTGATTTTCCCCAAGTTGAATCATATAATGTCAAACACTGTGCTTGTTCCATCTTTGCAAAAGTGGCTTTTGTATTTCTAAACTAATTAATTTAGAAAGAGTGATGGATGAAAGAGTTCCTGGGCCCTACATATTGTCAACCACTGTTTATTACCATTTGTCTCCTTCTCCTCTCCTCTTCCTCCTCCTCCTCCTCTCTCTCTCTCTCTCTCCCATTACCCCTCCTCTCCTTCTGCTTCTCTCTCCTCCTTTACCCCTTTCCTTATGCAAAAGCAACTGGTCACCCTCCTTTACTCCTTTCCTCAGATCTACAACAACAGAACCCTTGACCATAGCGCGAATCTCCCCTCTCAATTTGTATATAGAGAATCCCAAAAGAGTACAAGCCTATGCGCGAATCTCTCTCTCTCTCTCTCTCTCTCTCTCTCTCTCTCCAGACCCATCTTCCCCTTACCCAACCCTATGAAGATTTTTACATTGTTTAATCGTTGAAATTTTTGACATATCCCATTTGTTTTTGTTTTTTTTTTGGGTACCAATTTAAAGTCTCAAATGTAATTTGTCTCTAAGAAAAAATAGGTTCAAAACAGATTTTGCCATCATTTAAAAATTAAGTTTGTTAAAAAATAAACTAAAAAGATTAAGGGTTGGTTTGGGTGAATTGGAAAAATTGGTTTTTTGGTTTTGTCCATATTCAATTTATTTTTTTTGCATTGGTTGGTTTTTGGTTGATTTTTTGTGGTTTCTTGGCTGGTTTTTTGGATTATTTTTTGTCTTTATTCACAAAACTTTAAATTTGGCTAATAATTTAATACTTTTTGGATTCCTCTCGTCGAGACAAGCCAAGAAACCACAAAAAATTGACCAAAAACTAACAAATGCAATTTTTTTTTTGAATAAGGACAAAACTAAAAAAACCAAAAAACCCAATTCACCCAAACCAGCCTNCTAAAGAATATTCACGAACTAAGCAACGTGATCCCTGACCGCAATTTGTCTACCAACTTCATTCCCGAAGCGATGTCTATCATAGTATGTTGGGGTGTAATTTAAAATTTCTTTGATTAATTTTTCTTAGTTTACGTATCGGAATTTTTCAGGGCATCTGTACACATGTCATTTTACTTTCCACAAAAATATAAACAATTGAGACCAATAATTAAAAAAATGAAAAGAAAGAAAGTTAATGCAAGTTTTACACATCTTTTTTTTTTTGAAAAAGTGCAGAACCTTTATTTCAAAAGCTTCTCTCTCTCCCCTCAAACTTAAAGAACCCTTTCAACAACCTTTTGCTAAGTCAAAAGTGGAGCCCATTGTTGTGGGGTTCCTGACAAAAGTTTGACTAATAAATGGGGCAAGGTGCTACTCCATGTGTAGAACCTTTATTTCAGAAAAGTGATTTTCAAAATTTTTTTGTTGGAAGCAACAAAATGAACATAGTGAAAGGTTTTCTTCCACACTAATTGTATTAATCACTTAAGACAATCAAAAAATTTCTTGTTTGTGTTTGAGATTTGAGACTTTTTTGCAAATACATTACCAGATAAGCTTACTTCATCAATTAGACAAGACATTTTGAACTCCTCTTAAATGTCGTCCATTTCTTCTTCACTCTAGGAAGTAGTCTTGAGACTCATGCATCTTCTACAAATTTTTTTACCTTTCATTTTGTATTTATTAAATTCGGAGACATGGAATCTATCATTTTAACACCGATGATATGATACTCATATTTTTTAAGTTCTTTAATAGTGGTAGTAGAGTGATACACATCATACAAGTGTATTGGATAAGGCATTACGGATCTTACTTAAGTAGTGGAATTCTATTGTGCGTCGACCTAGAACCTCCATGTCACTAAGGCAAACACATGACCCAACCCGATGATCTAAGTATTTGATTTTCTTATGCCTATCATTTTGTCAACGGTTTATAGTACGATAATGATAGTGTGGGATGGCAGCTCTAAGTAGTTTTTTTTAACTTGTTATTAGTTGAAATGAAAGACAATTAATACCATTCTTGTTTCTAACTACCATGTTAGTTTTTTCGATATTTGAATCATATCTCCTTGCATTCAACTTCTAGGAATATCCTCAACTTATTGCATCACATATATCGATATACATAAGTACTTTATAATTAATATTAAGGGGAAAATATATATAACAGTAATTGATACTAATGATATTTAGTGATTTTTTTTTAGCTTTTGTTAAAAAATTTAGTTTAGATACTTATCTTGATGATAGGAATAAAAAAAATTACAAAATATGAATCGAAGTTGAGATAAATTTAGATAATAAAAAAATTCTTTTGGAGAACTTTTTTTTTGGCTTTTCAGTTATTGTTTATTTATTTTTTAAAATTTCTCGTCAGATGAACAATTAATTCACTATACTAACATGTGATTGATAAAAGATAATTTCCCTAATTTAAGCCAAACCACCGCTACTGGATATGATCCCATTTATTATGCTAATTTTAGCATTAGCTGGTGTGATCAGCTCCTCCCTAAATAATCTTTAAATTTCACATGAGAGCCCCACCTCAGAATCATATTGACAATTCAAACTGTTCATCTTGGACCCACAGATAATATCTAATATTTCTAAAAAAATCATATTCATTGGATTTAGTAGTCACTTGAACGAATTGGATTTTGATTGACAAAATGGATGGTTTTGAGTTTCAAATCATACTTGTCATCCATTTTATTGAACAAAAATTCATGTTTGAATGTACTAATTTTTACATTTATAGCATTCTTTTCGAGTTCTACAATGCGAATGGTTCGAATTATCTTACGAGTAAAAAATGAGATAATTCGAGTAAAAAATGAGATAATTCAAGTAAAAAATGGAGCTCATAATTAAGAGCTTTGAGGGGTATAGAAAGAGGGTATGGAAGGAGCTCATCACTTTGTTTGGATAAACCAACATCTATGGTGTAATTAGTTATTTTTCAACAATACAATGGGTATACCACGTGCACACCAAACTGGTGTGATGGATGAGGAGAACCCCATTTTTTTAGGTGGGCTACGCATTGGGTTTATATATCCTCATCTACCACATCACCTTGGTGTGCATGTGGTGTGCGTAAGTGGTATATTCACATCATTTCCCATTATTTTTACTCTTCATGATTTTTTTGTTACCATGTATATAAACAGATAAGCGAGATTGAGAAGATGGATGACCAAACATTAAAGCAATATCTTCAGAATAGACCTAACAACTTGAAGACTATGGTCATCGACAAGAGCACACTAAACAAAAGAGTATGTTGTCATACTTAAGTTACGGCTCATGTACTTGTAATTTCAATTGCTACATATCACTATTGATTGATTACTAACCTATTATAAAGTACTCCTTATGTCTAGAATCATGGGAATGTGGAGCGATTTACCATTTAAAAGGAAAAATGTTAAAAGTTGGATGATATTTATCTTGCCTCTTCATCTGATTATTGTTATATACCTCTTCTTTTCTTTTCCTTCATAATATTTTTGTAAACAACATCCAGGATTCAAGCACTTCCTTAAATAATATATGTCATTTGTGCAGGTTCAAAAGGCAAGAAAGGCAAAATGCTCAGTGATAATGTCTACAGTGTGGAAGTATAACAAAGAAGATGGTGAAGACTCCTCAAATTCAATTATGAAAAATGCCTAATGCTATTAAAAACAAAGGGAAGACAACACAAAGAAACTGCCACCCTAATATTTCTCACTTGTCTCACAATCTCTAGCAGTGTGCAAAAGGGAGGAAAATGGAATGAAGTAGTGTATATGTGCCAACCAAAATCCAAATTAACAAAGGTTCGCATGATGAAATAGTCAATCAATATGTCTTCAACAAATCTTGACATCAAAAATTACATATGTGTTTTCCAGCATAAAATTTCATTATTATTAGATTGGTCTTTTAGTATAAGATCTGTGTGTTTGGTTGCACCAACTTTGAATACACCAATTGAAACATTTGAATGAACCTAGTTTATGTATACACACAACAACAACACATAAAACGTGCTCCTTTATGTTGGGTTTGGTTCAAATTCCCAATTGCTTGCACAAGAACTTTTTTGAATGGGAAGCTTGGGTAATTGTTGTTTGGTGGCAGAATTCATGCATGGCTATAACTATTAGTAGGTTTGTTTTTTCATGTATGGGGCATACAAAAGGTCTTGCAATTATTAAGCTTGTGGACCATTCTCTTGTACTCTATTTAAATATAAGTCTTCTTGGTTCTAAACAATATACGCTTGTGTATATTGGAATAGAGTGAGTGCAAGTGTCAAGCATTGTGCTTGGTATGGGTGTGTGTTCTTGTATGAGTGAGGGTATAAGGGTTTGGGTGTGGGCCTTTTCATACTCAAGTGTACTTTGTGCTAAAATTCTCGTAGTGAAAGAACAGGATCCTCTCTGTGGAGTAGGCAAGTTATGGTCGAGCCACGTAAATCTTGTGTGTCTCTCTATATTTATTTTTCATCGTACTTCCATTGGTTGTGATTGAGCTTGTGTTTGAATCTAAGTGCTTGGGTGCTTCTGTGTCTAATCACAATGCTTTAATGCTTGAATAAAACCCATTTCGATGGGCCGGACTAAGAAGAGCAAATTTTCAAAACATCAAATTTGTCCATACTCTGCAAAAGCATACACCAGTTGTTCTATATCCATAACTTGAAAGATTCATCAAAACCCGAAAAGAAAAAAATAGTAGTAGAATTCTTTTAATCAAAAACAGTAGAAGAGGGCTACAAAGCAACAAAAAAGGTACAATACTAACATTTTTTCTAAGAGAACCCATACAAATAATTTGAGAGATCGTAAGCAGGCCCGGCCCTGAGATTTTTGTGGCCCCAGGCGATAATGTAAACCAGAGCCCTATGTTTTTTTAGAGAAAAAAATTTAAGAACCAAGATTTATTTCAAATGACAAATACCGTGTTCCATATTTTGTCTTTTTCGTTATTCATGTCTTCATGTTAATAAAAAAATAGTTTTCGGTCATAATTGTCTATTCTTATTGCCAGAATTAAAAAATCAATTGAAATGGGCAATGTGAACATTTTATGAATACGCACGAAATGTTTTATTTATTTATTTTTCCCTAATTACTACACCGGCAATTTTTTTTAAAAGAAGTCAACAAACGATAAGGATGTTGTAGTGGAAAGGGAAAAAAAAGGAAGAGAAGGTAGAAACTGACTATGGTAAAAAAAAAGAAAAGGGAAGAGAATGTAGGAAAGGAAAAGAAAAGCCCCTGGAAATTGAACCCTGGCATTTACTAAGAAAAACACAAACTTTTCCACTATGCCAAATGCTTCTCTATTTCTTGTAGTGCAACATTATATATTTATTACTTGTTATGAACATATAAATACCTAATTGGGCTCCAAAAATGGGCTATTTTTGGTGGGCCCCAGTCCTGGGCCTACCCGGCCGGCCCTGATCGTAAGAAAAGCACAAAGGTTCTTACTTTTGCATAACAAAAATCTAAATGCTGCAAAACCTATCTCAAGCAAAGGGAAAAGGAAAAATTAAATCATACATGTCATTGTGAAAGCAACATACTAAAGATATCAACAAAAATACAACAAAAACATAATAACTAATGTAAAAATCTCTAGAATAATAATAATAATAATAATAATAATAATAATAATAATAATAATAATAATAATAATAATAATAATAATAATAATAATAACAACAACAATACAACCTTTTTTTTTAGAATGGAGGGAAAAAAAAACCTCGCGTTTAATTCTGATCAAATTTAACCTCATGGCCAAATCAGTCAGTAGCAAGATGGAAATTGTCGTCAATATGCAATCTCTGTAGTGTGAAAGAAACCCAACATAACTAGTTTGAATGATTATTTAGCTACGGATGAGGGCTTTATAGAAGAGGGAAACAGATAAGGTGAGAGAGAGAGAGAGAGAGAGGAGCGTTGAGCGCCATAGTTGCGTATTTGTATGAGTATCACCTAATCGGCGGAGAGTGAAGGAGGGGGAAAGGTTAAAGGTGTGAGAGAGAGATAGATAAAGAAGGGCAATACATTTTCTTTTGATTTTATAAATGTAATATATGAAAGGTAGTAAAAAAATGAGGGGGATGTGGCTATCATGTGCCCATGAGAATAAAATGTGGCTGAGAGTAATCCAAGTAGCTTTTTTTACTTTAAAACCAAGACAACGAGTTAACAAAAATTAGGAGTGCACACCGGCCTAGTAGCCCCCCCAGCCTGCCCAACCCAGCCTAATGTTTTTAGGATTTGGGAAAAATATTTAAGCCCGTTGGGCCGAGCTGGGTTGACATTTAAGCCCATTTACTAATTAGGATGGGTTTGGAAAATTCTTCTGAGGCCCCGCCCGATTTAAATCATATTTTTATTTTAATACTATATATACACCACCAGAAACCTAACCACTTAGGGTTTGTTTGAAGAGGCTCATCTAATCATCTCTTATCTAGGAAGATCTCCTCATCTCTTATTCCAGAGTACGATCATCTTTATATCTACTCTTCAATATCTCCTCTCTTTTTTAATAGTTTTTACTATTTTTCTTGTTGAATCTCCTTAATTTTTTGGTTGTAGATCTTCTTAATCTTATGGTTGTAGATCTTCTTAATCTTATGGTTGATTAATTTATGTTTGTAATACCATGCGTTGGAAAAATAAATGGGTTTGTTGGACAGGCTTGGGATATTAAAATTTTAATTGAGCCGGGCTTGGGCATATTAAATGAAGCCCAATTACAAATGGACCTTGTTTGGGAATGCACAAATCTCGTTATAATCTAGTATAAACCTGGCTCGACCCAGTGTTTGTGCACCCCTAACAAAAACACCCCTCAAGGCAAACCTATAATTCTCAAAATTAAATGGTGCAATTGGAAATAATTGCCAAAAAATGGCAACCTACCAAGCATTTTTTTTATCTATAGGTGTTTGGATAAAGACAAGATTAGATAGTGTGTAAATAAGTTAACATCTCCAAAATATCCAAAAATCACTCGTATGGAATGTGTTGCATATTCCAAAAAGTTGTACTTCATCTCTATTTTCAATTCATATTCAACAATAAATGAAGAGAAATGCTAGAGGCACTAACTAATGTACTAACTATCACGCTAAATGTGCATGTGGCATTCTCTTAGCGGATTATTCTATCCATGTATCCAATAATGTATTAATGTAGTAGTGCTATGTGTATATTTAGTGTAATAGTTGGTGTACTAGTTAGTGCCTCTAGCATTCCTCATAAATGAATTGCAAAGATACAAAATAAAACCAATCAACCACCTGAAGGAATTACGTTTAGTATGAATTCTAGGATACATAGACGAAGAGTAATAAAGGATACATTCATTTGATTTACAAGATGAGTTAGCAAGTCTGCTACATGAAGAAGCCAGAAAATAAAATAGCAGAAGATGAGTCAAATTAGATATAAACATAATTTTTTGTTTAACATGCTTTCTTTGCTCAGCATAGACAAATAAAAGTGAAATTGAACTCACAAAGACTTGTAAATTTTGGAAAACACTAGTAAGCAAAACATAACCAAGAGATTTTATTTATTTTGATATGGACCACAAGATTTCAATTGAAACATGATCATTGGGTTGACACGCTTATCAGTGATTTCGAACAAGATCAACCAAAACCAACCCTGACAATAAAAAAGAAAAAATAATCAAATATCAAAAAGATTCAAAGAGGAAATGCACAACTTAATTACGAATGAACTATATAGGAACAAATCCAAACAAGAATGCAAATGAGAACAATATTGTTCTATAGACAAAACAAAATCTAACACTCAGCATCCGCTCAATCAACCCAGTATTGAATGGTTGATAAGCCCCTAATAATGTAAATATTAGGGTTTACCTCGCTCATTTTTGTCACATACACATGCATTTCATTGTTTTAATTGAATGATATTGCAGGTAGTTGTGTTTTTATTAGTTTCAAGAGAAACTATAGAAGAAGGCTCATTTTGACGCTATGGCCAAACCAAGGAGTTCCAGAGCACCCAAAGCCAAATGGCACTCCACCACTGAGTCCCAAGAGTCAAGGAATGAAGCCTCAGATTAGACTCGGGAAGCCAAAAGGTCACGGGAGATCAAACAAAGGAAGGACAACTATTTTTTCAGCCACTAATAGGTACCTACACTTCATGTGGTACTAGTACCTTGTTTCAACAAGTTTGGCTACCGGTACCCCATAAAGTATCAGTACCGGTAGCCACTTCAATTTTCCAAATTTTTTGGCCCGACTAAGAAATATCTAGGGGCACTTTTTATAATTATTTTGCACAACTTTTGGGGCCTATGAAAGGGGATCCGGGGTGGGTGTTGTGCGGTAAAATGATGTAGTTTTTGACACACTTCTGAAACTTCCAAAGACCTTGTTTGGAAGAAGGAAAAAGGCACTACAAAGTGCCTAAACCTTAATCTGAAAGTGCCTAAACACAAAGCGCTTAAACCTAAAGTGCCTAAAACCACTATATCCTACTCCAAAGAGCCTAAATCCCCTTAAAATTAACTCTCCAAACAAGGCCTATTGAAGTGTACCGAGAAAATGAACTAAACTACGTCGTTTTGCCGCAGAACACGCTGCAGAACACGTACCGCACAACACCTCCCCCGGATTCTATAAAAGGTCCCCAACCTCAGATTTTAGGTTATGTAATATTTTCGCGCTCTCTCTCTCTACCTCCCTATTCCTTCTCTCTAGTTTAGTTACAACTTCTCTCTAAGACTCAAGCTTTCCTACTTAGTTTCAAGGTAGTTTGTCTTATTTAATGTTGTAGTATGTATTTGTATCTTCGTATACATGTTCTTAGTTACCATGGTTGAGTAGTCTTTTAGGTGAAGTCCTGGGGTGATTAACACCCCATGGTCAGGTTGTAGTCTATTGTTCTCGCATATGCTTTCAAATACTTATTTAAGGAAGTGTTGGGTACATTTTTATGTATCAAAAGGTAGGTTTGTTAATCTCTTTGATCTCTCATCGTCAAGAGTTTTCTTTTATTGAGACATTTGATGCTTAGAGTGATGTCAACCTATTCGTTTTTAAAAATAGCTTAAAAAACCCTTAACTTCATTAAACACCATTTTTCAGTAAAATGAGTTTAGTTTCTAAATCTTCCGTTCGGGGAATTTAAGTATGTCTCAAGCCGGTTATCGAGAGGAGAGCGAATCAACCTAAGTCATGGGTGTTGTGAACCCCCGTACCTCGTCCTTGTTTAATTAGTCATCTTTAAATCATTTTCAAGTCATTCTAGAAGTTAAGAGAATTCCACCAAACAAACCACCCAAAAAGGTTGGCCGTCTTAACGCTGAAAACTCATTTGCAAGTCAACTCTCACGCTGGCCACATTTGGTCCTTGTGGATTCAACCCCGGGTATTTTTCTCTACTAGAATACCACAAAAGATAGACAATCATCACAAAAATTGGAATTACGAACATACCACAGTGGGCCACCTCGTTTTAACAAAAAATAACGTTTGAGCCTAAAATACCCCCACAACAGGACAAAGAACTAATGAAAGGCTGAAGCAAAATGGGAAAGGAAAATAGGTGCCATATGAGATATTGGATTTCATTTTTATATAGGTTGGATGGATAAGAAAATGTAAATCCTCTCCCCCCCCACCAAAGAAACATCAGAGTTAAGGGGTGTTTGATAGTTTATTGTTTGTCTTTTCATTTTCCAATTTTCAAGTCTTGTTTGTTTGGCTGTCCATCTCCAAAACATATTATGGGAAAATGAGTTTTTTCGTTTTGATGATTAGAGAGGAGAAATAAAAAAGAGGTGTGGAGGAGCTTTTCACATTCTCGTTCTGGATCTCTTTTCAACCGCAAATATGAAAAGACCATTTTACCCTCCTCTTTACTAGGTAATAACCAAATTTCTTGTGTTACACACCCAGGGGTTGCCTCAGCGGTTAGAGTGAGTGTCTGACTTTAGGGGAAGTCCCTTTAGTCAGGTGTTCGATTCCCCGCAGGCTGAGTACCTGTGCTAAGTGGGGGGCCGTGACTGGTGTGGGTTGTGCCAACTCCCCTTGAGGTTTGGGTCGTACAGTGGGTCCAATTAATGAGAATTTCTTGTGTTTTGGGTGTTCCGATATGTATTTATTGTTTTTTAACATTTTAGGCTTAATTTTTTTTAATGTAGGTCGCATTTTTTTTCCCTTTTAGTTGGCAGGTTTCAATTTTTTATTTTTTTTGGTTAATGACGGTTCATAGTTTGCTTTAAATTTTTTGTTTGCATTTAGTTGGATTTTCAATTTTTTCTATATAATTATTTGTTAAGCGCAAGAGGCAAACAATATTTTACAATATAGCTTTAAAAAATAACTAAAAATATTGTTTGTACACACATTATAACACAACAATAAAGAATCCATGGTAACATGTTAAAAAACCAACACATAATTCGTTTTGATCATTTATCTCCCCAATACTACTTGTGTTGCAAAATTTATTTTGCAAAAATTAATTTTTACATTTTTCGTGTTTTTTTGATTATGGTCTTTTGAACCTGTAAAAGTGTTTGAGTAATATTTGCAAAATAAAATTTGCAACACAAGTAGTATTGGGGAGATAAATGATCAAAACGAATTATGTATGTTAATTTGCAAAATAATTTACTTTTTGTATGTCAATTTTTACATTTTTCATGTTTTTGGATTATGGTCTTTTGAACCTGTAAAAGAGTTTGAGTAAAATACAAAAAGTAAATTATTGGGCAGATTTTTACCACTAGGTCTAAAAAAGAGGCATTTAGTTATCATTTAGGTAAGTCACTCTTTTTTGGGTTTAGATTTATGGTGCACTTTCTTATTATAAGGTTTTAGTGGTTAAACACTTTCATAGATCACCCTATGATTTAGGATGCACTTTCTATTATAGGGTTTTTGTAATTTAGGCACATTCATAGGGTACTCTAGGATTTTAGGTACTTTCATAGGATAATTTAGGGTTTAAGTTTAGACATTTTCATCGGGTGCTATAGGATTTAGACATTTTCATAAGGTACATTAGAATTTAGATTTAGACACTTTTATGAGGTATGCTAAGATTTAGGCCTCCTTTGGCTAAATACAAAAACTAGTTTTTTGGTTTTTGGGGTTTTTTCCTTATTCAATTTTTTTTTACATTTGTTAGTTTTTAGTTGATTTTATGTGGTTTCTTGGTTTGTCTCGACGAGAGGAATCTAAAAAGTATAAAATTATTAACCAAACTTAAAATTTTGTGAATAAAGACGAAAAATTATGGCAAAAAATCGGTTTATTGGTTTTTTTCGTCTTTATTCACAAAATTTTAAGTTTGACTAATAATTTTATACTTTTTAGATTCCTCTCGTCGAGACAAGTTAATAAATCACAAAAAATTGACCGAAAACTAACAAATGAATTTTTTTTTGAATAAAGACAAAATCAAAAAAACCAAAAAAACAGTTTTTTCAATTTACCCAAACCACTCCTTAGGCATTTTTCATTTTTCAATTTTGTCTGTACCTATATGTAAAATGTCAACGCCGGCTGTACCGGCCCGTACCCGTTTATAAAGCCCAAAAATTTGACCCCAAACCAGAGAGCCTGAGGAGACACTAGATCTGGCCTGGACCTCTGAAATGGGCTAGACCGGGCCGATTTTAACCCGCGTGGACAATTCAGCCCTAAATCACAAAAAATATCTGAGCCCTAGTTCCCCCAA
The DNA here is from genome assembly GCA_022606695.1 of Vaccinium macrocarpon. Classification (NCBI taxonomy): domain Eukaryota; kingdom Viridiplantae; phylum Streptophyta; class Magnoliopsida; order Ericales; family Ericaceae; genus Vaccinium; species Vaccinium macrocarpon. The sequence continues at coordinate 16,405,728 of CM040172.1, forward strand.
CCTCACCTATATATACATAGTCGTGTCCATGTCCGCTACTGTTTTGTAATCGTCTCGTTACTCACTCATCACGCAGATAATAGGAGTGCAATTTACGAATAAAACATTTATCAGATATAATTGGCAGTTGAAACCCTAACCCTTGTTGTTATGGCGGAGGAAGAGGTCGTGGTTGCTGTGGCGAGTCCTACACCGTCGGATCACAAGCGGAAGCATGAAGATTTGGAGCCTGATGCCCCTGAGCCACCACCGACGAGCGTGAACGGGACTGAGTGGGGAAAGGGAGATGATGAGAGGGTTGAGGAAGAGAACGGAGCTGCTGCAGGTTCGGATGAGTCCGAAACTAAACGACCTCGTTTGGAGGAGAATCCCGATGGCCTAGGTATTCCTTTCATTTCACTTTGTTTGTTTGGTTTTTTTTTAAGGGTTTTGTTTTTGGTCGGAAATTGCTTAGGGACGAACAATTTCTTGTTAGCTCCGTTCGGAAGAGACTGTCCGGTCTGCAAAGTGAGAATTTAAAAATAATATGTTTGTTTCTCTTGGATTTTTTTTGTGTGTGTGTTTATGAAAAATTTCAATTTGTATTCGCTCGTTACTAGATGCTATAAATGAGTTTTTTCAATTTATGCAAAAATGTTACGATTTTATTTATTTATATATTATTGTTAAGTTATTCGTTTTTGACCGGCAATTTTTTGGGGCGGAGGGAGTTTTTTTATGCGTTAAATTTTCCCAATGAGTTTAAAGTTTAGATACGAAAACCGTGGGGTAAGGATCTTACCATTAATGGTCGATGTCAAACTTCTAGCTCTCATTTGATTCCATTCATTTTGTTCTAGTTATGTTATGTGGCAGATTAATTTTTCATATGCTTCAGGCCCCAATATGTAGCAGGAAGCTTATCTATTTCTAGGCTTTTCAGTTTTTCTTGGCTGGAAATGGACGAAAACTTTCGGTTGAATGCCGATGTTACATGCATTAGACCCATGTTACATGCATTAGATATGTAAACCCTAGATCTCACCTCTCAGATGGGAAGGGTTGCACAAGTTTGCTGCATGATGCACAGTTTTGTGTCCATATGGGTGTATTAGTTGACAGTTATATATATGTTAACTGTATTTGTTTCTGGATTCTCACTAGTAATTTTCTTGCTAGATTTTTAGGTTGTGTAATGTTCCGTTCTACGTGTGTTAGGTGTTACTGAGAATGGATTTCAAGAGATGGTGGAGAGTGCTGAACTGCAATCTGCGGAAAATAATACCCAGTCAGGGGATGCTCAAGAACCACCAGCTGAGGAAGCTCCAGACATTGAGAATGGCAACCAACCTTCTTCTGATGATCAGGCGAAGGAAGAAATCCAGCCATCTTCGGCTGAGGATACCCTGGTGGAAAGTTCTCAGCAACAACAATCTGGTGGCGCGGAGCACCAGGAACCGTCAGCAGAAGTTGCTCAGCTGGCAGATGTTTATTCTGAGGAACAGCGACCTGAAGCTGAGACTCAAACTGTGTCACGGAAAATGGAGGTTCCGAATAACAAGGTGAATAATATGCTATTCAATGACCAACTTGGTTCTTTTGGTGTTGTATAGGACGTTATCAAATTGGTTTAGTCACTTTAGTGGCCTTTTCTTGTTACTCTAGTGAGTAGGAGCGCTTATTACAAGTGACCTCATCTCCTTTCCCCTCGCCCCCAACTAAAAATGGTAGTAAGAAAGGGGAGTAAATCGTACTTTTTCTCTATGTTACTAACTTACACAGGCTTTCTGACATTAGGTGGGTTAGGTACTTAGGTCCCTGAAATTTAGTTAGTTTAACATAGCAAGTAATAAGAGCAGGTAAAGCCAAGCAAAGTTGATTAAGATGACAAGTTCTTTATCAACTAAGAGCCGAAAGCAAGGCAGGAAAGCTAATGTTTGCCGGACCAGGGATTGAGAAAGTAGAAATATTCTTCTTGTTATTGCTTTGAGTCATCTTCCTGAAAAAGTGGATCCCACTCTAATTGATTCAAATACATTCAAGCCAGGAATTAAGACACAGAGGTCACAGGCTCGTTATTCTACAGCAACGAAAGTACTTAATCGCATTTGGACATTCATGTAGAAAGCATACTAGTATTTTCTATAACGCGTACATCTTAGCACTATACATGAAACTACCACATTATGCAGAAATGCTTTATGACACCTCAGTATTGGAATTGGATAAATCCAACTCGTAGACACTAATGAATGGTTGGTGGATACATTGTATTGATATATGGACTGTTAACTCTGATAATTATTGTAAACTCTCTTTGAGAAAAACAAGGAGATTGTAAAACTCTCTTTTGACCAGAGGAATGGAAAGACACTTTGTAGTGAAGTCGTATTGACGTGGACACACTGGCTTTAAATTTTATTTTATTTTCAAAAGAGGACCCAACACGTTGAGGGCATGCTCAAATATGTAATAGCTATGTTTGTTATGTTGTGTACATCCATAGTTGATAATGAAAAATGCAACATAACACTGTTTAAATTTAGAAGACGACCATACATGACATAATTCAAAGGCCAAGCTGTGGATGAAATTATTTTCCTAAGTTCTGAAGAATGTTTTTCATGTTTTCACGAATGACGGATTGAAGAGTGTCCGGTTCTAGAAAAAGGAACCAATGAGACATTCTTCGATGAGTTTCCATCATGATCTTCTAGTGTCAGGAAGGTGTCAAGTGTCAGAACATGATATGCAACGCGTTGGAAGTGTCCATCCTTCGTGTTGCAGTTTATAACCAAACCAAACTAATGTCAAGTTCCATTCAGTTGGTGGGAGGTATCTGCATCCTTTTTCTCCAATGAGCTCTGTGGAAAGCATCGAGGTTAGCATATAAAGGTGGAGCAAAAACCTATTTATTACTTATTAGTGGATCTAGCATGAAGGTTGTCAACTATATGCATATTTCTCGTCTTGTCAACAAAAAATTCATGCATATTGCCACTCATCTAGATTCCATCTATGCACTTGAGGTCAAATCTATGCAATTTTAAGGTCCATTTGATTAGTTTGAAAAGTTGGGGAACCGGCCCTTAGAGATGAATATTTTTCGAAATAGGTATATCTGTTGTTCAACAGAGGGTATCTAGAAGTTAATTTTGTCGTGGATTTTAGACTGACCCTGAGTGAGTACCTATGTAGCATTGACACGGGTGTTCTTTAAAAAAAGGACACAGACACAGCGAGGGACTTAGCAAAAATAAATAAATGAATAAATACACACACACACACTCACTTGTGTTTTGATATGTAAGATATTTACTCTGTTATATATACCAATGCATATACATATATGTAAGATATACACCCAATGACAAAGATATATACATCAAATATATACCAGTAAGTAAGAGAGGGAGGGAGGGAGGTGTGCCCATGCCGTGTCCTCCGATTAAGCGCCCAATACATGGACGCGGAGACCTCTAAATTTATGCTAGAAGCTCGTTGTTTTTGCATGGTTTTCTTTGATTTAAGGTCCTCCCTGAAGAGATTGTTGTGGTTCTTTTGTGTAGGTTGGAGTTCTTATTGGCAAGCATGGAGAAACTATTCGTTTTTTGCAAATCAATTCAGGTGCCAAGATTCAGATCACAAGGGATGCAGAAGCTGATCCTAATTCTATCACCAGGCCTGCAGAACTTATAGGAACCTTAGAAAACATAAACAAGGCTGAGAAACTGATAAAAGATGTTATAGCTGAGGTTTGAAACTACTATTTCCTGCTTCTTACTCTGTCATGTTTAATTGGTTATTTTGCTTGGATTGTAGTTCTGTGATATGCATTTGATGAGCCGAGGTTTTATTTTTGTAGGCCGATGCAGGGGGTTCCCCTTCCCTTGTAGCCAGGGGCTTTGGTAATGTACATGCCACAGGAGCTGCAGAACAAATTCTTATTCAAGTTCCAAATGAGAAGGTGACCTTCGTCTTCATGTTTGTTTGTTGCTTCTCTTTGACAGCTTCCTTATCTTCACTTTCTTGTGTTCCAGGTTGGTTTAATCATAGGCAAAGATGGGGAAACTATTAAAAACCTACAGACAAGATCAGGGGCGCGCATTCAGGTAGTTGTGCTCTGAGATGTATGGGACAATATGTTTGTTGGCCTCTCAGCATATGTACTGGCTATCCTCCCCAAGAGCTATAGATCTAATAAATACTGACCGTGGCATTTTGTTTAGTTGACACCACAACATCCTTCTGAAGGTGACCAATCTAGGGAAAGGACAGTGCGTGTTTCTGGTGATAAGAAGCAGATTGATATGGCAAAAGAAATGATAAAAGATGTTATGAATCAGGTTTGTTTCAACTTTCTAGCTTTCCTTTTTGTATTTTTGCTGTTTCCATATCCTCTTAAGCCTATGAACTGGATTGTTTAACATTTATCTTTCTCTCGTCCACATTTATGGAATACATTGTTTATACATGGAACATCTTAAATTTGGAAACCGTACTGATTGGGATAGTAGATGTAGTGTCATCTAAAGAAAGAATAGGATGTGGCTGATATTATATCTCCACTCATCTCAAATGTTATGTTTTTTACTATACGTTTTTTCTCATCTATGCTATAAGTGTGTCCATCTTACCTGGCACATTAACTTGTCTTACCTATCTTTGGCTTTGTATGTTATCTAAGTGTTTCTCTATAGAATATATGCTGCGGTTCCCTATTTTGAAACCAGGTTCAAATTCTTCTGTTATGATAGACTATCATGTGAAGGATTCTGAGGAGTGAGAGAGAGCATGCATTAGCTGGTGGTCCTTTTAGTATAGAAGGATATTGAATTGTTGTTTTTCGTGAGAGTCCTCTATATTATTATTTTTGTTGTGATGATGGCATGTCCAGAGGGCCTTAGTTGTTGTGGTTGTTTATTGACGTTTTAGGTTTGAATAACAGAGACTGAAACGGTTATGCATACTCTGGACATTTCGGGTTCCCTTTGTTTGTTATATGGAGTTCTTTTTAAATTTGGTAGCTCTTTTATATGCCAAAGCAATATATCAATTCTTTGTTTGATAGAAATAATTATTTTCGTGGACCGATGCATGAATTTGTGACAGTTCCCTTGTGCTGTACTGTTGAGTGGAGCCCTTTCATCTGTTGAAGAAAGAATTGTTGCATAATAATGTATCAAAGTGGAAGCTCCATTGCCTAGAATAGAATTTATGAGAGTTTGCGATTTTGATGAATGAACCATTGATGAATGATCCATGCCAAAGGTCATCTGAGTGCAATTAGGAAGATCTTTTATTCAAGCTGAGGGTTGCCATGATTTATTTATCCTGAAAGTGCCGATTTCGAATTGGTTTGGCTTTAAAAATGCAGATTTGGCTATTGCATTCCTCATGGGGTCAGCATTTCCTTCTTGGTGTAGCAATAAACAACTACTATCCACTCTCATCCACTGAAGAGAGGTATCAGGCATTAACACTCGCGATTGCAGGATGTTAATAGTTGGTAAGATTGCTTTTGAGACTTAAAACTAAGACTAATAATACTTTTACCACCACATTGTGTTGGTCCTAGTCCTCTCTGGCGTCCCAATTTTCCTCTGCATCAGACAGGTTAATAGTGTAGTGGCATGCCTGGTTAAGTCATCATGCTTGAAGCTTGTATAAGATATTGATTTGATCTGTCCTTGGTACACTTGATGAACTCGGTATGTCCTTTGTTGTATTGAGATTTGGCACAATCGTTGTAAGCAAATTAGTGTTTGGAAGTATAACATCAGTGTTGTCATTCTTGTCACTTAAGAATATTGAAAGAGTTCATATGCAATCTTCTGTATGATGAAATTGATGGTCTTGCCAATACTGTGATGAATGTCAAATGTGTCCTAGTCTCCTAAACAACGGTATCTGAACTACTGCTTGGTGCTTCTGTATAGTTCTCCTGTCGGTAGTCCACTACCAATAAATAGCTCCTCCAAAATTTTCCTTTTATTAGGAGATTGCGGCATTTGGTTCTGCAAGATTCATAGATTGCAAGCAGCATTGCTTGTCGTGAAACTACCATCGGTGGCCTTATTAGTTGGGTACACCAGCGTTTTGAGAAAATATATATTTATATTGATGCGGGAAGCAATATCCTTGCCTATATGAGCCCATATATTGGCACTCGTGCAGTCAAATTGATGCATGTTTTGCAGCTTTTGAAGCTATTGAGGAACATGGTTGTGGGACATAGTTGTTTGGACATGATTTACAAGGAGTAAACGTCACTGTGTGGTGACATAAATTTGACTTGGTAAGACTATCATGTTTAAGAGTTGATGGATTGTCAGGGTGAGTTCTCGTCATTCTGGTTTGTTCTTGTCTAATATCTGCTCTATAGGTGGGAGGTTCATTATCTTCTTAGTCTTTTGTGAAGTGAACAGTGAAAAGAGGGTGATAGAATTATTTTCTTGGTTAGGATTTTGAATTCACATGTTGATATATGTACCATAAACCTGTGCTGTTGCAGTTCGATGAAAGAAAATTGTTTCTGGGGTTATATATTCTTCCATTGGTTGTTCTCTTGTGCATATGAGAAATTGGTCGTTGACGAACACAAGGCCTCTAGCTTCTCCTTGATCACAAGCATCAGCTAAGCTAGTGCCTTGTGGGAGATTTTTTTCTTTTTTTGCTCATCATTTCTTAATGTGATTTGTGCCATCATGTGTGGGCATATTTATTTGAATTGAGTGATGAGGGATAAATAGGGGGCATATATCAACTTCCTATATTGTCTTCTGTAAGGGCTAAAACCTCACGGTTTTGTGGATCTCTGCATCTTACTTAATCAGTTCTATTTTTCAGTTTATGTTTGTGTTCTTCCTATTTTTTTCGTACTTATTGGCTACTTCCATTGGTTTGTTCGTGACATTATGATGTTTCTAATATCTATAATTAGGAAGCTGACTCCTAGCTGCAACATGATCACATTAATCTTATATTTTATGTGATAGAATGGGTTCTAATTTCTGCTGTTTTTTTGCCCTTTTTTTTGTATCCCTTTCTTCTTGTTTTGATTAGACGGTAAGGTCGTCCTCTCTATCTGGCGGTTATAATCAGCAGCAGCTGCAGGGGTTTCGTCCACGCGGACCTGCACAGCCCCAATGGGGTCACCACCGGGGTCCTCCTCATCCTTCACAGTCAGGTGGGTACAATTATCAGCAACGAGGATCATATCCTCCTCCATCTCAGCATTCACAGTATGCTCCGCCCCCTCAAGCATATGGTGGTAGTAATTATCCGCCTCAGCAAATGGGCTCTTCAAGGAGCGGCAGCTTTGGTTCAGGATGGGAGCAAAGACATCCTCCATCAACAATGCTGCAGCAGGGACCGGGTGGTGGTGGTGGGTATGACTATTACGGTGGTCATATGGGTGATGTCCCGGTATCAAATCATGGCCATGGCCCTTCCCCTGCTCCCATGGGTCCTCTGCCTCCTTCACAGGGGAATTACAACTACAATTACGGACAGCCACAGCCAGCAGCTCCTCCATATTCCTCCCAAGCTCCACAGAGCTATGGACATGGTCCTGGATACAATGAAGCAAAATATGATAGCCAAGCTCCTTATCATCCTTCTTATGGAGGTGGTAGTTCACAGCCAGGCCCAATGGGGGCTGGCTACCCTCATCAGGGCTATGCTCCCCAGGATCAGCAGTATGGTAAGGCACCTTACGCCCAACAACACTATGGTGGTCCGCCGCGGGGGCCTCAACCAGGAGATAATATGCCATATCCTACTGGCCCTGTCACAGTGCAACCCACCCAGCAGCAGTATACTCAAAATGCTGCACCACCGCCACAATCTCAACAGACATACCCGCAAGCTTATCCACAACCATATGTCTCTGATGGGTACAACATTAATCAGCCGCAGCCGCAGCAGCTGCAGCCAGTGGCTACAGGACCTGCTGCTCCAGTTTATCCCCAGCAAGTTCCTGTTTCAGGTTATGGGCAGCAGCAGCAGCAGGCTTTTGCGGGTTATGCTCAAGCGGGACCAACTGGAGGTTACGGTTCATACCCTACTGGTTACACTGAACAACCAGCAGCTCAAAACACTGCAGCAGTAGCAGGTTATGGCGGCTATCAAGGTTCTGTGGATCCAGCTGCTGCTTATGCTAGTGCTCCACCGCCGACTGGGCAAGCTGTCTATGCTCAACCAACTCCTACACAGCCGCCAACTGGGTATGATCATTCAGGTAGTTATGGAACTGCACCTGCCACTTACGGTAAAAGTGCGTCACCCCAGCCTGGTGGATACCCTCAATACGATGCAACCGGTCAGGTGATCGGAACACACCGGTGAATATTTTGGATGTTGATCGTCTTGGTTTGGTGATCATAACTAGGTGTTCCTGTTTCTTTCAAATACTAGCTTGCATCTTCTAGCTACTTTGTATTTTCGACTATTGCTCTGTCTTTCTTTTTTTTGGGCCTTTTGCCTATGGTTCCTGTGTCATTTTTATCCTGTTCTCCAGATGTTGTTCTATGCCGAGTGAGTACGTTCCTATGGATTTCATGACCTGACACTTTATTTAGCATATCCACTTGCATTGAACTTGGGAATTTTTGGCATGGCTTTCCTCCGTATGGCCCTTGTTCGGAAATTTCAAATTGGGAGGTGATAATGCTTCAAACAAAATGCGCTGTCCTACAACAAACCTTAACAAGAAACATTTCTGGCCTTTTGGATTTTAGCTGGAAGAAACTTCCACCCGCAATCTTTAGCTTGACAAAATAAAAAAAAATGTTCACGCGCTCTGTAACTTCTATGGCTAAAGTAGTACCCCTCCGTCCCAAATTGAATGTCCATTCTTTAAACCCGTGCCATTTTTCGATTGTTATAACTTTTAATTTATAATGTTTTTCGTAATTGTGAACATTTTGTATTATAGAATTTGTTGAGAACTATCAAACAAGATTCATATTCATATTGAATATTTTTGGAGATTCATGTTGAATATTTTTGGAGATTCATAAAAGATATAAGCGATTGAAAATGACACGGGTTTAAAAAATGGACATTGAATTTGGGACGGAGGGAGTAGTACTATAAGGTTGTGTTTGGTTTGGGTTTTGAGTTTTTGTTTTTCGTAATGATTGGGAGGGGAGATATGGATAATAATTAAAAATAGGGGTTAATGATTAGAGAGAGAGATGAAAGTATTTGAAAATAGGGGTAATGATTGAATTATAATTTAGAAAACTATATCTTGAAACTCAAAATGAACAAGAGTAAAATTGTAAAACATAAAACTACAATGGCAGATGAGGGGAGTTGAAATTTGTAAAAAATTGGGTTAATATCGTACACCTCCTCCCTCTAAGTAGGAGTATGTATTGTACATCTTCCTAAAATCTAGTTTCTCATAAGATTTTATCAAGAGTTGATAAAATCACCCCTTGATTTTATCAAATGAGGAAAAGGATTGATAAAATCTTAATTTTTTTGTATTCAAATCTTGATTTTATTGATAAAATCAATCAAACAAGAAACTTAGTCTTAATACAATAATTAATATTTTTACACTCTATACTGGAGCAAAATAGTTTATACAAAAGTTAATAGGGGATCCATTTTTCCCCAAAAAAAACCGTTCAATTCGTAGCTATGCTACGTAAACAAGCAATATTTGTTCCATTTATGTCCATTATTAATTGATAGGTAAGCATATGTTGATACGAAAGTCATGGCTTATCCATTCCATGTTGCATGTGGCGTCTGTTTGGATTGTAAGTCAAAATGATACGTAAAAGTTCATCATTTATGTACTTTACATACCATTTCCTATTCTTTTGTAAAACCCCATTTATAAATCCACAAGATCCTATCCCAACACGTGTGTAGCAAGCATGCTAAGGAATTTATTATGCGAGAAAGATCAAGAGTGCGATTTTGTTCATCCTCACTTGATAATGGTTAATTCGTGGACTACATATTTTTTTTATCAATCAAAATAGAAGTAACGTTCACCCTTCCATTTAAAGAGCGTGAACAAAATCACATTCAAAAATCAATATCCAATTTATTAAACTATATGATGATGTGGTGGCTTTACCGAAACCTACTAATGAGACATCTCGTCATCTTCCTCTTTCCTCCCCAACTACCCGCGCAGTGGGGCTGTAAAGGAGCTGAATCGAGCCGAGCTTTACAAAGTTTAGATTCGTTCATTATGTTTTTATACGAACTCAAGCCGAGCTCGAACTTTATGAAAATTTGACGAGCCGAGTTCGAGCCGAGCTTGCCGAGGTTTGAGTCGAACCTTAGCGAGTAAAAAATAATAGATATTTATGCTCTCATACAAGTCTAGAACTTCAAATAATTTTTTTTATTTATATTTTGTACATAAAGAAGCATATACATATATAAAATTATAAAACAAATTAAAATTTAAGTTTACAATACATGTACAAGTTACTCCTTCCGTCCCAATTTAATAGTCCCTCGTTCTATCCTAACCGGAAAAAAACGATTATATCTTTCAATCGGTAATACATTTTATATGCAATATGGATCTTGTTTGATAGATCTTGATTTAATCTAATAAACAAAGTGTTCAAATCACCTTAAACATTGTAGATTATAAAATATAATACTTTGAAAAGTGGCACGAACTCCCAAAAGGGACTATAAAATTTGGACAGAGGGAGAACTTCCATTCTGTATATGTGAAAGTTATATGTATTCAAGGTTATGTATGAAATTCTTATGAGATATATGTATATATTCTAAGTTCGCGAGCTTAACCGAGCTGAATATTGTCAAGTTCAATAAACGAGCTGAAAATTGAGGTTCAGGTTTAATTCATTTAGTAACCGAATTGAACTCGAATGAGCATTTACCGAGTCGAGCCTCGAATAGTTCACGAAACGTGCAAGCAAACCCCACACAATTACTAACACAATTCGGGTCTAGGTTTCATTCTGGTTCTGGATTGTTCCCATCTTTAAGTCATTACTTTTTGTTTCTGTTGCTGTTGTAGGGAAGTTTAGTCAAGTTTGCGCGTATTTAAATTCATATAACTTGTAATTACAATATTTTTTCATGATTACTTGTAAAGTGAGGTGATTGTAAAAATTGTTAGCAATCTAAAGAGAACAAACTCTTTAAGTCCCGGCCAAGACCACCGTTACGATTCTTGCATTTGCACTTTTAATAGAACTCAGAACGAAATTCTGAAAAAAATGAAACTTTTGCTTTCATTTTACTTCTACTTGAATAAGAACCGAATAAAATTTGAGCAGAGATGGTGATGCTATTGGATCCGAGAGTCTTGTAGGATGGGGAATGCTCTACGAGATTGTACTGCACGATCCGGACGGTTTAAAATGTTTTCAATGGTCGAGATGCTATTATAGTCATCACTCATCAAATCGGATGATCTCATTAATGCGATGGCTATGTCATCACAGTTCCTAACAAAATACCCGGATCCGGATCCGACAATCCAAACCCTTGGAAAAAAAAGAGAAGGGGCACGAACCACGAAGCCACGAAACCGCCATTTCCCAGCGGGGGAAAAAAGAAGAAGAGAAAAATAGCAAACGAAAAAACTTTGATCGGTTGTTCCAACCTGCCATTCAACACCGATCGGTCCTTTCCTTGTATCTGGGTTTTTGCTAATTCCCCACACTCGTATGTTCATCGCAATTTAGCTTTCCGTTTTATACAACAAAGTTCATCTCATTGTATCTCGGGCTGAATTCACTTTGGTTTTTACCTGTTTTCCCCACGATTCCTTCTGTAGTATTCGATTCTTGATTTCTATTTATTTCTCATTTGGAACGAACTTTTGCGCCCTTCTGTTTTCGTTCTTCAGGTCATTTGAATTCATTCGGAAGTGACAATTAATTTGAACCATACCCATATTAACAGAATGGGTATGGTTTAGATTTAACTCATGAGTTTGAATTAGAAGCTCACATTTGGTTCAATTCAGAGTGTACCTAATCGGTTTTCGGCTGTTACTGAATTTATGTGAACTTTGGGGGTAAAATTCACGTGAACAACTTTTGAAAGATCAAATTAGCCCACATTAGCCAATACCCATTTGGTATTGGGAATCAAGGTTAATTGTATTACGTTAGAACTGGTTTGATGGAAGAAAGTAGCAGAAAACGTGAAGGTGAAGCTGGGGTATCTGCTCCAGCAGCTACTGGGTCTCATGGGATTGAAGAAACTTCCCCTGACATGTTGAAGAACACGCCCTCAAACATAATGAGATTGGCAGATGAGATCCAGCAGTGTGAGGGTCGGCAGAAGTATCTCGCGCAAACGAGAAGTCCATCCGATGGGGGCGATGTTCGTTGGTATTTTTGCAAGGTCCCTTTGGCAGACAATGGTGAGTTGTTGGGTCCAATTCGGTGCTGTGTGTTTGGATTTTATAATACTTTCTTATATTGGCGATTTTTGTTCTTGTAGATGGAAGCTTTTCACTATGGAAAAAAGGCCAAATGTGTTAGTTTGATGCTAGTAAAAACCGTTGAATATAGTTATGCGTCTGATCTTTGAGCAGTATTTGTCTGAAGTAGTCTGGAACATGCAATTGGTATTAAACATATTGGACTAAAATTAAAAATAAGATAAAATCATGAACCCTTGACTTTTTGAGAAACAGTAAAACATACTCAACGGCAAAAAAATTGCATATCGGAAAAAATAATCCACCACTTCGTGAGGGAAAACCCCGAAATCGACATAGGTTCTATAGTGCCTTTCTATGAAACTAAATGCATGATAAGTATTTTAATACCAGTTTTTTTTTTAATGAGTTTAGCGTCGGGTGAATCTTGACCATTTGGAGTCGTAGGCAAATCTATTAGTAAGATTGCATGTCAATAGCAACATTGTTTGAAAATTCCAGGTGGGTTAATTGGAGGAGGCTTTGGTTTCCAGCTAGCCAAATTGAATTTATGCCTGCCCCGTATTTGATTTACTTAAGAAGTATAGGAACACAATAAATCTCAATTAACCCAGGCTTTGAGAAAAAAACGTAATAGATTCCTACAAATAACCAGTTTCCTTCTCAGCTATCATTTCATAATTACTGTCTTAGGGATCTTAGGAAGTAGCACTTTCTGGTCAGACTATGAACTTGACTATTGTGAGTGGTCGTGAATGCATGGCAGTCCTTTCGAGGAAGGAGACATCTGTGACTGTAGTGAGTTGAGTTTGTTACACGGTCTTAGATAGAAGTAACCCCAAAAGCTAGCTATTAAAGTGAGGGTGCCCTTATGCTTATTTACTTCATATTATTTTGTTACCCAGACGATGTAGGACTTCGCTTCACTTTCTCCCTCATGCGCAACATGCTCACTCGGCAACACCTTTCGTGTGCAGGCCAGAGATGTGCACCCTACCCATCTCTGGTACCTAGCTCTGATACCAAGTTACACTGTCTTGAATAGAACTTAACCCCAAAAGCTAGCTCAACCCAACTTATAGTGCCATTAAGGGGAGAAATAACCAAACAAAAACAATAGAAATAATACCCACACGCAAATGGGAAGATTCGAGCTCATTACCTCTTAATAACGTGGTATTAGAGCTCACGTTGGTAGACGTCTTGGATTCAAGTCTCCCTGTTTGCATTTGTTTCCATCTTGCATTTTGCTTCTCTCCTTTGTATTCTATTATGCTCTATCTGGATCTCCACGTGCAAGATGGGGTTGCACGTGACATAGGATCTTGAATAGGTTGATATACATTGTTGGGCCCGTGGTTCGATTTACGATTCGATTCACGATTTTGTGAAAAACCGATACGAATCGATAGGTGAATCAAGGTTGATATAGAATCAGAGGTGAATTGTCCGATTCACAGTTCGATTCGCGATTCGATTCCTGATTCAAGCAAAAAGGATTCGAATCTTTAGGTGAATCAAGGTTTATCACAACTTACATTCGACAATATGAAACTACTTTTGCTATTTTGCCTTGTTTTTTCTTATAGAAAAGTAAGAATATGAGATCATATAGTACAGGAAATCATATTCCTTGCTCAATGGAGACAAATCTACCATGGATATGTAATTTCACAAATCAATCTTTTTGGTTCTTGTATCATAGACCAAGACACCGCTCTGAGGCTCGGACTAACCCACATACTTTGCCCTATAAGCTAGTTTCCTACCTATTAGGCTACAAGCTTTATTTTGTGAGCTTTTTATTATGCATCCTTAACATCTATATGCATATATCGATGTTACTATAGTATTTATTTTGCTATGATGCCATGTGATCATCAAGTTATAGTAGAAAACAAACTTAAATATGTATTTAAGCTAAAGAATTTCAATTTTACAATGTATCTTTATTATGTAGATGCATAGATACATTTTCCAATGTATTTGTGAAAGTTGGACCAAATCATCACGATTCACGATTCGATACGATTCACGATTCAAAAAAGGGTCAATTCGATTCGCGATTTGACAACCTTGGTTGGGCCCATTTCCTAACAACTTAAGCTTTTGGGACAGCCGCTAACTTAAAAGAGTTATGAAGTGTTTTTCAAAAGCAACTAAGATCGAATGAATTTGTTGAATTCGAGAAAAGACTATAAGGGGTTACAATCTTGGCAAGATGAACCAGAGAAATTCAACATAAACTAAAAGAACATGCACCATATTTATTCCTTAAAATAGATTAAGGTGGGGTATATCTGTTGAACTCCGCGAGATAGAGAATTTCAAAAAAGGGGAGAAACCAGTGGGAGCCTTGAATCCAACGGGGAGAAAGGAAAGTGAAGGAAATAGAACTCCTAGGGGGGCTTGAAACCACATGGAGATGAAGAGACAGAAGGAGAAGGGGGAAGGATACATGGGGGCTACGGTTTCTCACTTCTTTACTGCTGTCTCTGCATTGACATAATTCAATCTTATTCTAAGTCTCCTAACCCGAAAAGAAAAACCCATGAATAGAAGTCCTATTTTTATTTTTATTTTTGCAGCTCATATTACATTACAAGAAGCAGGAATGCCAAGTATCTTTTTAGCATTTTGGATGACATGCGGATGAGCTGTGGAAGATTGGAAATATACAGATGTCTATGTAAACAAACAGATAGAGCAGCTCACCCTCATGTAGATTACATCTGGTTATTGTTTATTACATGGAAGATGCCTCAGTATTCCTTTCTTGGCTTAGTTTCACAATTAATGGTTGCAGAATCGTTGGGTACTGTCTTAACTTGCCTTTGGAAATCCAGTTTACGTAAGGAACTAGTTTCAAGAACTGATTCGGGAATGAGGGAGGGACTGGGGATGTTTGGAACTTTTCGTGTTAGGCACAATTTACTTGGGATGTAGATTTTTGTCCCCTGATAAAGTCAGAGTTGGTGAGGGTTATGCATAGCAATAATATGAATTGGACATCGAGAGAGAAAGAACCCACATCCAACATGGCAGTTCGTTGAATTATTTTTGGCATTGTATATGAGATGTTTTGGCAATCTTTCAGTTGCTAAATTTCAAAGACTTGGGCTACGATTCTAGAGCTATGTGAAGCGGTCTGGTGCAACTCTTTGGTTCCATGGTGGTCTAAGAAAATTGTCAGAACTGCTGAATAAGTAAAATACTTTGTAATAGAATCGTAATTATTAAGGATGTGACTGTTTGATACTTTGCATTCTATGGTAGTATGGAAACATCAGGACAAAAGCATTTTTTTTCTGTAACTACCTCATTTAATGCTTCTCTTGGTATTATCTTCTTTCCTTGAAGCTTTTTGGTTCATGACTTCAGATCTTTGAGTGCATGTCTATTTCTTAATGCTATTTTTGTTACCTTTGTCTCTCTGCAGAGCTCGCAGCCTCAGTCCCCAGTACTGAAATTGTGGGAAAGGGTGATTACTTTCGATTTGGCATGAGGGATTCTCTTGCAATAGAGGCATCTTTCTTGCAGGTCATCATGACTGACTCCTGATTGTACTTATTACGTACTTGATCTCATCGTCCTAAATTCTCAATCATCTTATGTGGCAGGGTATCCTTCTTTTAATATGATCATGTGTGTTGGATGATTGATGATTTGAAATCAGTCCGACTCATGATTATATGTACCTCAAATAAACTTTTTCCCTCCTCTTCTCTTTTGCTAATAAGAAAAGGTATATTCTGATGAATGGCACTGAATGGTGGCACCTACATAAGTTAAAGAAACATGATTACGTACCAAATTTCCTATGCAACTATTTTTCACTCTAACAATTTGGCAAAGTCAGAAACATGTTAAAGGATATGTAGTTTAACAATGTCGAGAGCCTGTACAAAAGTTTGAAACACTACTTTTCAGATCAGCAAGGGGTTCTTCCACCCCCAAATTTTTTTTACACCTTCCCTTAGTTTGTTATTTTAATCAAATTGCAACACACCAAAAGGTGGAAGTTGTAATTTATCTCTACTGACAGTCTGACACAAATAATTTATTCAATGTACATATAATCGCTGATAAAAAAAATGTACATATAATCCGGAGCATCATTTGCATCTAGTCCTAAGGCTTCGTTTGTTCCATGTGTATCTGCAGAGAGAGGAAGAATTGCTTTCTTGTTGGTGGAAGGAGTATGCAGAGTGTAGCGAAGGTCCCAAGGCCCGTCCCAGTTCTGATGCTAAAGTGAGTCCAGAGTCAAAATCATCCTCATTAATGAGTCAACAACCGTTATATGCATTGGAAGAAGAGAGAGTTGGTGTCCCTGTAAAGGGAGGTTTGTATGAGGTATTATCTGATCTATATTCATAGTCCGCCCTCTTGTTGTGAATGATATATGTCACTTGCAAAGCAAATGATGTAAAAGATTTCTGAGGTTTTTACAAGTCTCAAAAAATCATCCAGTAAATGCCTCCTAGAAAACCTGCAAGTATTGTTCTCAAATCATGCAATGTAATGATTATAGTCAATGAGCACAATGAAATGATACAACCCTACCTAGCGAACTTAGGTCTTGTTTCCAAAATTAGCACCAATTTGTGTTCCTATCTGGTTATCAGTTAAGGCAAAGTATGGCGTCTGATTGTCCATCCCCTGAAAGATTAGTCGTTAATGGTGCAATGTCTTTCTTTTGGGTTGTGGTTTCAAGATGACAGGTGTGCAGTTATCTGAATAGGGGATTATTGTTACATAATCATTTTGGTGTATTACATTTGGCCAAGTGGTAAGTTACAACATGTCTATTCTTCCCTGAGCCTATGGTAAGTCTGGCTGTCATTGGTTTTCTCATATTTTGTCGTATTTTCCTTTCATCGTCTTTGTTCTGGCCTAGAATGCACATTTGTGCATCATACTTATGGAATCTCAGAGGAAGAGACTTGTGAAAAGGGTATATGCTCTAAAAGTTGATTCACTTCATTTTCTAGTTTCCATCTCATTGATAATAGAAGTTTTTTTATTTTATTTAAAAGATTGGTAATAATAGAAGTTGGTGCCATGCAAAATACAAAGAGGTGATTACTTGTAAGGAATTTCAGTTTCTGAATGCTTTACATAATGAATAGCGTCTTCGTTGCAGGTTGATTTAGTAAAGAGACATTGCTTTCCAGTTTACTGGAATGGAGAAAATCGGCGTGTTTTAAGAGGTCATTGGTTTGCTCGTAAAGGGGGCGTTGAGTGGCTTCCTCTTCGTGAAGATGTCAGTGAACAGTTGGAGTTTGCATATCGCAGCAAGGTGTGAAACAGTTTTAGGATTTGTTACTTTTGTTGTTCAATACAACATTTGAATGGGGTGCTACATTATGGTCATTTAGTGCTTCTCAATATAATGGTGTGTAGATTAAGAAGCGCGGACATGTCTACTAGCCTCACTTATAGATTTCAGACAGGTGTTGCACATGGACACGGCATGAGACTCACCAAACACGGGTCGTACATACCTAAACACCTGTCCAGATTTTTATTATATTTTCTTAAGTTGGACACGTTTTGGACACTCTAGGACACATTAACGACACTATGGGGAATGCTGAGGACATGTTAGGAGGTTTAATTGCTGCTTTTAAAAGTCTGTCAGAATCTAAATTTTCATGGGTGTTTAGTTTATGCAAACTTTTATAATAACCGTTGATTTGTTTCTTCATTGCTTATTTTTTTTATTATCCTAATTTCATATAATGATGCTTTCAACTTTTATTACATCTATGATAGTAATATATTTTATGTTCGACATGTCCCTAACATTTTCCTGTCCTTAGTGTTCCAAGAAATGGTGTTGTTAGAGCTTGTCCCACATTAGTTAATTATAACCCTCCAAAACTGTTATTTAGGGGGGGGAGAGAGAGAGAGAGAGAGAGAGAGAGAGAGAGAGAGAGAGAGAGAGAGAGAGAGAGAGAGAGAGGTGTTTGGGTGTTAAATTAATCTTAACACAAAAGAGCTTCATTTATATTGTCACGAGACATGCTACTTAACATAACTAAGCAATGTGGGACAAATAAACATAAACTATTCTAACACTCCCCTTCAAGCTGGAGAGTAAATATCAATAAGTCCCAACTTGTTGCAAAGCAACTCCAATCGTGGTTTAAACAAAGGTTTGGTGAAGATGTCAGCCGACTGAGCTCCTGTAGAAACGAATGGAGTAGATGACACACCACTATCTATCTTCTCGCGAACAATGTGACAATCAACTTCTATATGTTTCGTTCTCTCATGGAATACTGGATTCGAAGCAATATGTATTGCTGCTTGATTATCACAATACATAGGAATAGGTAACTCCACATCAAAACCTAACTCATTGATTAAAGCTCTCAACCACACAATCTCACAAGATGTGTGTGTCATGGCTCGATACTCCGCTTCTGCACTGGACCTTGCGACCACTGTTTGTTTCTTGCTTTTCCATGTGACCAAATTGCCTCCAACAAAAATGCAAGACCACAGAAGGGACCGCCTATCGGTGGTGATCCCCTTGTCGGCATCGGTAAAGGCTTCAATACACAAATGTCCATTAGACCGATAAAACAGACCACGTCCAGGATGAGCCTTAAGATATTTTACAATACGAAGACAGGCTTCCCAATGTGGAAGTCGGGGAGCTGTCATAAATTGACTCACCACACTGACAGCAAAAGAGATATCAGGACGTGTATTGGTAAGGTAATTCAATTTACCAACTAAGTGACGATACTGGTCTGGATGAGAAAATATCTCCCCCTGATCAACACAAAGTTTCACATTAGGATCCATTGGGGTCTCCACAGGTTTTGCTCCCAACAAACCGGTCTCCTCAAGAATATCCAATGCATACTTCCGTTGGGACAAATTGATTCCATCCTTGGATCTTGCTACCTCAATACCCAAAAAATACCGTAGCTTACCCAAATCTTTAGTATGAAACTGACACTGTAAGAACTGCTTCAACTCATCAATACCTTTCTGATCATCTCTAGTAATAATGATATCATCTACATACACAATCAACACTATTTTTCCACGCTCTAACTGAAGAGAAAAAACAGAGTGATCTGAATGAGATCGACGCATACCAAACTGTAACACATCATCACTAAACCGACCAAACCAAGCTCGAGGGGACTGCTTCAGACCATATAAGGCTTTGCGAAGACGACAAACCCGAGAACGCTCCCCCTGAGCAACAAACCTAGGAGGTTGCTCCATATAGACCTCCTCCAGCAAATCACCATGTAAGAAGGCATTCTTGACATCCAATTGAAATAATGGCCAACCGAGATTAGCAGCAAGAGAAATAAGAATCCGAACAGAGTTTATTGGTCTTTGCATAATCAACCCCATACGTCTATGTATAACCTTTGGCCACAAGACGGGCCTTATATCGCTCAACAATACCATCCGGATGATACTTGACTGTGAATACCCAACGACAGCCAACAGTAGTTTTACCAGCAGGAAAAGGAACCAACTCCCAAGTGCCATTACGATGAAGAGCAGACATCTCAGCCTCCATAGCTTGCCGCCGCTCAGAAACAGATAAAGCCTCCTGAACAGTTTTAGGAACAAAAATAGAAGAGACCAAAGTAGTAAAAGCACGAAGGGATGGTGATAAATGATTATAGGAAACAAACTAAGCAATAGGATGTATAGTGCATGACTGAATATCTTTACAATGGGCAATAGAATGATCAAGGTCATCTAGATCCCGCAATGGAGGAGAGGACGGAGCGGTGGGCAAAGGAAGGGCTGTTTTTTCAGATGGCTCAGGCTGAGATTGTGCTGGCTGAGATGGCTCTGATGGCGCAGGTGGAAGTTTAGGACGACGAACATACACCTGCAAAGGTTTTGGTGGAGGAAGACCAGTACCTGACGGGACAGCTATAGGAAACACAGACTCAGATGCAAACCGATCATTTGTACTAACAGGCTTCGAATAAAACGGGAGTGACTCATTAAATGTGACATCAACACACAAAATGACGACGTAAAGATGGAGAATAACACTTATACCCTTTCTGAGTTCGAGAGTATCCAAGAAAAATGCACCTAATGGAACGAGGGTTAAGTTTGCTCCGGTTGGAATCCAGAGCATGAACATAACATGTGCACCCAAAAATCCGAAGGGATAATGCGTGAAGGGGGCGACCAGGAAACAATACCTTATGGGGTATTTGACCTCTAAGAACAGTAGAGGGCATACGATTAATCAAATAGCAGGCAGTAAGAACTGCGTCACTCCAATAAGACTTGGGAACTTGCATTTGAAATAACATTGCACGCATAACTTTTGATAGATGTCGAATCTTGCGTTCGGCAACTCCATTTTGTTGTGGAGTCCGAGCACAAGAAGACTGGTGGATAATACTGTGATCATCAAAGAATTGAGAAAGACTATTTTTTAAATATTCACGGGCATTATCAGAACGAAATATGCGAATGCAAGTATCAAACTGAGTTTTAATTTCCATAGAAAATGACTTAAAAATAGAAGATAACTCGGGCCTTGCTTTCATGTGATAAAGGTAGGTAACACGTGAGAAATCATCGACAAAAATAACATAATATTGAAAGCCAAAAATATTAGGAACATGCATTGGACCCCAAATATCAGAATGAAGTAACTTAAAAGGACGCGATGCACGACTCTCAATCCTAGGAGAAAAAGATACTCTATGATGTTTGCTAAACTCACAGACTTCACATGGCAAAGCATCCACACGGCTACATGAAGGCACTAGCCTTTTAAGGTTCTCAAGTGATGGATGACCAAGACGACAATGATGTTGATATGGTGACACTGATGACTGAAGAGAAACAAAACTAGGGTGGAAATCATCGGTGAAGTAATATAGGCCACCACGCTAAACACCGCCACCAATCTTCCTCACTGTCTTGAGATCCTGAAACACACAACCATTAGGAAGAATGTGACTGAGCAATTCAAAGACTTGGTAAGTTTACTAACAGACATAAGATTTAATGGAAAACGAGGAACTTGCAGTACGGAGTCCAAAGTAAGAGAGGAAGTAACATGAACAAAACCCAAACCAGTAACATTGGTAGTAGAACCATCAGCTAAGGTAACACGAGATGGTTTACTGAGAGACTGATGACTGGAAAGAATAAAAGGAGTACTAGTCATATGATCAGATGCACCAGAATCAATAACCCAATGATTAGAAGAATGAGAAGACGCAATGCAAGCAACGGAGGAACCTGTCTGAGATAACGTAGCAATGGAGGAACTTGTTTGAAGTGACAGTAGGCGTTGATACTGTTGATACTCCTCTGCTGAGATAGTCACCCTACTGTTGGCAGAAGAATGAGTAAACTGTCCAGCTTCCTCAGAAATAGCAACCGGTTGAGCGTGGGGAAAACCATGAAGATCATAACAATACTCAACTATATGATTTGTACCCCCACAATGGGTACACTGTCGGGTACCATAATCAGAACTACCACGACGAGAACTACCTCCCCCTGACATGCAACCACAACCAAAACCACAACCACGACGACGACGGAAATTAGAACCACGACCACCAAAACCAGGGCCAAAACTACTAGAAACAACTGAAACAGACTTCATCATAAACAAACCCAAACACCAACTCGAAATCTACTAACAACCAAACAACCAACAAACTTCGCTACTATCCACTGTATGAAATCAACATCTACCAACAAATCAAAAATTGACCAATAAATCAACCAACCGCTACCTCTAGCAGAAGAAACCAACCACAACTACAAATAACTAATCAACTAAGCACCGAGAGCCAAATAATAGAGAAAAAAGCCACCAACAAACTTCTCCGCAAAAAACCAGAACTAGAACTAGAAGCAAACTTCTCCTCAGACATGTTGCCAAATAACATAGAGAAAAGTAATCACCAACAAACCAACTCACTAATCAACTCACTAATCAACCCACTACTTCAATACCAGTAACGAACAGCCACCAACCCACCAACCGATCAACTTCGTCTACCAACTAAGTGAAAACCAACATAGTCAAACCACCACGAGAACAACTACTGACAGATGCAATACTAGGACACAAATAATCACCACCAGCTGCCAACAAAAAGTGCATATCAGTAGTGCTGTAGGTGTATACCAAGTGACCAATGAACCTTTAGTACATGTTTTAGACTAAACAAACTTCAAAGATCTCGTCGAAACAATACACCTTCCGTGCATATCAGTAATCAACTTGAGATGAACAGTGAACAATAATCGATGAACAGTGAACAGTGCGCAACACAGTAGTCGTGATGAACAATGATTGAAGTCTGTGTTTGTGGATTGGTCGATTGTGGTCTTGATTTATATTTTCCGAGGTCAATTTTGGGATTGGAGAGGGGTTTCAAATATGGGTTTTTATTTGGGTTTCGATTTAGGGTTTACAAGGTAGTAGGGATGGGTGGCTATGGTAGATTTAGGGTTTCTTGGATGGCAGCAATCTGGTGGTTAAGGTGGATCAATGTTTGGCTTTGATACCATGTCATTTAGGGGGAGAGAGAGAGAGAGAGAGAGAGAGAGAGAGAGAGAGAGAGAGAGAGAGAGAGAAGCATAAGGGTGTTAAATTAACCCTAACACAAAAGAGCTTCATTTCTATTGTCATGAGACATGCTACTTAACATAACTAAGCAATGTGGGACAAATAAACATAAACTATTCTAACAACTAATGTATGATCCTGGGCAGCCTCTCCATTCGTTGCCAATTGGTTTTGAGTTGGATGCTTTAACATGGCATTAGAGCTAGGTTTTTAAAGGCTTTTGGACAAGACTCTTTTCGTTGATGGTTGGTTCCCCCTTTGTTTGTTGTTGATGGTTGATAGTTGTCGTATGTGTTGAATCGTTTGTTTACCTCGCCATGTGCGTGTTAGGGGGCGCATATGCGGGGGAGTGTTAGAGCTTGTCCCACATTGGTTAATTATAACCTCCAAAACTAGTATATGATCCTGAGCGGCCTCTCCATTCATTGTCAATTAGTTTTGAGTTGGATGCTTCAACAAATGTGTTTCCATACAGTTTCATGTCCATGTCCCGTGTCTGTATGCGTGCTTCTTTGATGTTGAACATAATAAATATATACTTGACTCCGACAAATAAAAGAAACAAATGGATGCTTTCTGGGTTGGAAATAACTAATTTATGTGGATTTTGGAGGCAGCCTTTTTTTGGGCATTCTTTGGGATGCCTTTTTCGTTCTAACCTGTAGTTTTTTGTCCATCAGTCTCTAACTCTATATTAGAATGCACTTGTATCTAAAATATTTTCGTTTGTTACCTGTCACGTTCGGAAGTTAAGGCTTGTGGGTTTTCCATCTTTCATTTCATTGTAAGGAGAACAAAATGTTGAACATGTCTTTTTTCCAAAGGTTTGGCATCGGAGGTCATTTCAGCTGTCAGGACTTTTTGCAGCCCGAGTTGATTTGCAAGGCTCTACCCAGGTATGATACTCACTTGAAATAAAGGTGAAATTCACTCTTTACTATGAATATCCTGTGTTTGTTTATCTCTAGGTTTTGTACATTCAGGGACTGCATGCTCTTTTTACTGGAGAAGATGATACATGGGAGGCTTGGCTAAACATTGATGCTTCTGGTTTTTCTTCTGTCCTTAGTTTCGAGGGAACGGCATTATGTTAAAGGCGAGGATATGCTGCATCTCAGTCATCGAAACCTACGCAGGTCCTTTTCTTTATTATTGTATATGTATCCGATATTTGGTACTTTTACTGAGAAAGTGTAATTTTTCTATGATCCCTGTGCTCTGCTTCGCATTTCCACAATAATGCTTTGAGTTTTTTGATTCCTGGACTGCAATCTTTGTAAAGTCTCAGTTGCATATTTTACTTGCCATGTACTTCATACATCCATTATTGTTACGTGGTAATTTACTTCTATGCAGCCATATAATCGTCTTTCTTTGGGAGGGAGTGTAGTCCAAAAATGAGGATTAGAATGACATTCAAACCATAGAACTCTATTAGCACCAAAAAAAAAAAACCATGGAACTCTATCAGAAGCAGCTTCTGCAGTTTTTGTTATCGTAATATTCAAAATTAGTTATGTTAGGTCGAATATTGGCTAAAGAGAGAGAATTCGGGGAAAGACTGAAACAAAGAAACTGATTTAAATTAAAGATACTGTTTGTTATGTTAGGTCTAGTGTTGCCATGTGCTAGAAAATAGGAACGTTCAAGGCTAAGAACGATATGAAGTGAAATGTATTGCTGAAAGCACTGAGGTTGATTGATAGTGGAATGAACTATGCAATTTAACCTGTTACTTGATTTCATTCCTGCTTTAAGAGAACTCAGAAGCGATGACCTATTATAAAGGAACTGAGAATTGGTTGGGCAGAATGAGGACATTTTATATAGTTCAACCATTCAAGTTCCAAGGAGGTACATCAACTGTCAAGATGATGTCCTCAGTCACCACCATAATTATTAATCCTCTTGACGCTTTCATGTTGCTTTCTTTTTGGAATCGTCAGAATGGAAATTGTTGTCTTGCGAAAAACGACGGTCTACAATGTTATTATTAACCAAAACCGTTCCTATTCAATATTCAGTCAATAGTTTGTTTAGGGAATTCAGCAAGACTTTTCCTAGTCAATATTCAGTCAACAGTTTGTTTAGGGTTTTTAAGTGAATGCATATGCTACTACCGCCACTTTTTTGTTTTCCTCCTGTTTACTGCAGATATCACTTCCTCTTCTTTTTTCCCTTCTTCCCCTTTCCCCTTTCTGCTTCTTCTTCTTTTTTTTTTTTTTTTCCGGGCCATTTAAATTCAGATTTCTAAATTTGATTGGTGAATATTTTAGCACTGGAACAGCTTCAACTCTGCCATTCGTTGTGACTTCCCATGTTGTTTACCGAGCATTCTTAGGACACCTTACTTTCTTTTTCTGCTAGCACAATATTATAGGGTTAGTGCATGCATGAAGTAGTATTGACATAGTTTAATTTAAATTTGTTGTTAAGTGCATATTTCTCTGCTATGTTATAGTTTTGTGCATATCAAACGTAACTATTTCAAATATTATACTTAAGAAAAACGAGTATTGCCTTTATCTTTGATTTATACTTAAATCCTCCAAAGCATTATGCTTCATTCTCTCTTCTCTCATTTTTTGTGTGTTCAATCCAACAAGTGAGGTTTGTTCTGAGTTAGTAAAAGTTGTAGTTTTCTACTGAAGTCGCCTTATCATTGAATGCGCTGCTGGACGAAGGTGGCATCCAACACTTACTATTTTTGTTTCTTCAGGACGAATTACGTCAGCAGAAGGAGGAAGAGATGGATGATTATTGTTCACAGGTATTCTCTTTTACAACTTGAATATTTTGTGGTGTTGGGAATTTTTTTTTGCAACATATACACGCTATGTAATCTACATTTACATTGAACTAGGATTGAACTTTTTTGTTAAGTCAACGTTTCATCCTTGAACTTCATATTGTTGATTACTAGTAGTGGGGTTTAGAATATTCTTCCCTGATCTGTGGTGCGGCGTAGCCAAGCCCCTGTACTGCCTCAAGAGTCAGAACTGCAAAGGAGCAAAGAGTAAGTGCTGTCCTGCCGTATTCTAGGCTGAGGGCAGTCTGATGCTAAAGTCAGTCTCAACTGAAGGTCGTCAAAAGTACACAAGACTTGGCTCACAAAAAACAGCCTACCTTTCTAGGGTTTATCCTGTACCTTTATAGAGGGACTGCATGTGGGCTCCAAGTAAGCTTGTGCTCTCCATGATGTCACTTGTAACCGTTCTCTTAAATAATGGTCGCACATGACGGTTGCCGGATGATATGTTGGCTAACACCACGTGGGCGAGCCATGCAATAGTTTTTACCAACAATAATTTTCTTCCCTCATGTGTGCCCTACAGGGGAGTAGTAGTGGGCCACCAATATTACACTAATAGCTTGAAGAGATTCTGAATTTCCCATAGCCATAATTCCAAGAACAAGAATAATTATAATTTCAGTAGATCAAATGTGGTCAAAAAATTGAATACAGAGTTGGGGGGGTTAATAAGTCTCTAGTTGTGAAGAGGAAATTTTAGCTGATGAAAGATCCTTGTTTGACACCGCATATGTAGGTTGAGAAATAAAGCTACCAGCTCCTCGTACTTTGTATTTAACACTCTGTGTGTGTGTGTGTGTGGAACAGGAACTGTCTCTCTTATTCTTCCAATTGTGGTACTTGGAGCAAGTTTCATATGCATTCTCACAAATACAGTCTTGTTTTCTTATATGTTATCTGCTGTCACTATAGAGTCCACAGATTATATAGTTTAACCTTCCATTGATTGTCCAGGTGCCAGTTCAGCATTTAGTGTTTATGGTTCATGGTATTGGTCAGAGGTTGGAGAAATCTAATTTAGTAGATGATGTGACCAATTTTCGCATTATCACAACAAAGCTTGCTGAACGGCACCTAACTTCATATCAGCGAGGAACTCAGAGAGTCCTTTTCATCCCTTGCCAGGTCGATAATATTTTCTCTGACTTGGACAAGTTTATTATTATTTGTTTATTTATTTATTTATTTACAGTTTTCATCTTGTTGCTTGTGACCTAGCTTAGTGTTGTAGTTAGCATCGCCCCCAGCGTAGGGCTAGGTCTTTGATAGCCCAATATCTGGAAGTTCGTGGTTGATTCCACAGGGAAGGAACTTGGAGCTATTGAGAGGTTTGATTTACAGTAGGGGTTTTCAGCGTTAGGACGACCAACCTTTTGGTTTTGATTGTGGAATTCTCGCTCTACCTCAAATTCAATTGAAAATGAAGCTTGAAGCACTAATTTAAAAGCGGCATGGTCTAGGGGATCACTCCACCAATGACTCGAGATTATTTAACAGCTCTCAACTATAACTCAATTGAGAGGCAAAGTCTATTGCTCTCACTCAGAAGATTTAGGCCCTGTTCGTTTGGGGGTTTTCCCCCCAGTTTGGCACTATTCCAGTTTTGATTACATCATCACTTTTTTCACTTTTCTCTCTATCTCTCTCCACTTATTACACCTGCTTACATCATCAAAACAAAACAAAACAAAACAAAACAAAACTACTCAACCAACAAGGCCTTAACATTTTATAATCAAGATTTCACAAGAAATGGGGTTTGGTTATGGATAAAAACTCGTTTAGACATTTTATCGAACACCTAGAGTGCCATTGTTTCAAGCGTTGTGGTGCCAAGTGATTTGTCTACACCTAATAAAAGATGTTAACAACCCTAAGTTTAGACCGAAAATAGGAGTGTTTTATCCATTCACAAACCCACAAATGAGCATATAACTATGAGAAACCACTAAAAACCTAAGCCATGGGGTGATATTCCCCCATGACCAAATCTATGCTACTACTCACCCATTAGTAGAGAAAACATGTAAGGAAATGAGAAGGGATTTGAAAACATGGAAAATACCGAAATAAAAGCTTGATCTATATAGATAAGAGAAGCACTTACAACTTTAATGAAGGCCAAAGCCTTGAATTCTAAGGTTACAAGGTTAATTCCTGAGAGAAGGAAAAGAAAATGTAAAGAGAAGGCAGAGGGAGGTCGAGAGAGAGAAAATCGGAGATGACCTAAAAATCTGGGGTTGGGTGGCTTTTCTAGCCCCCAAAAAAGTGTTACAGAAGTCTAAAATGCTCCTGGGTTAAAATAGGATCGAGCACAAAAAGTTGCAGAATTTTACAGTGGGTACCGGTACTGAGAAAAGTGGGGTACCTATACCCAAAACTCTCTGATCACTGGGTATCGGTTCTGATGAAAGTGGGCTCTAGCACCCCCTGGGCAGTTTCCTGCCTCGTTTTGTTTGATCTTCTCTTGGCTTTTTGGCTTCTCGAGTCTTGTCCTATGCTTCGTTTCTTGACTCTAGGGACTCGATGGCTGAGTGCCACGTGGCCTTGGGTGCTTGGACGCCCCTCGGATTATCCATGGCGTTAAAATATGCCTTATTCTCACCTTTTACCTGAAACTATAAAAAACACACCTTCGTGCGATATCAGTCGTATCAAAGCCATATTATGCATGTGTGTGACAAAAATGAGAGAGATAAGCCCCATTATTTACACTAATGAGGGCTTATTACTCATGATCATATTTGCTATGATAAAAAATTACGAGCTTTATCAGTTACACTTCATGGAGTTTGAAATTTTACCATTTGGAATCCTTTCAATGGGAAATGAAGCAAAAACTCAGAGTTTGGCGTAAATGTTAGATCTTCGTATCGGAATAATCATTCACTTTTCCGTTGTATATACCTATGGGTATGGTTATGTTATGCATTTGCATGGTATCTGATATATGAGTCGCAAATGTCCAATATATTAATCCAAAAGCCTAAGTTGTTGGACAAAGGTCCCCACAACTATATGATCTTTGACTGGCTGTACCCCAATATTTGTTTTTCCACTTTAATGTGGCCCATAGGCTGATCTTTCAGCTCGTCCACTTAATTTCTTCAAGAAATTTATAGCATTAATTAATGAAAAAGTGGTGCTTAAACAAGCTTGGAGTTATACAGCAACTAGTGACATCCTTGTACATAGAGTTTGCAAGAAGAAAATTAGTTACCATTTGTTGCAATTGAATTAGGTGTTATAAGACGGGAAATTTTCATCTTGATTTATCTTATTTACATCATCAATTTCTTTCATTCTGTTTCTTTTAAATTTTTGTTAGGCCATGATACACGGAAGAAAAGTGATTATCTGGGTCATAGATATGGGGTTTAAGGTTTATTTTTTGGTTATCATAGTGCACTTAGTTGAATTAAGAATGAATATTCACCCCATTGTAAGTTTTTCGTGGGTAAAGTTTTTTTCCCCTCGAATCATGAAGGTTAGCTTAATTGGATTGGTGTTAGATTCATCTCTTAGAAATATTGTTATATAGGGCACATATTGAAAGAGGACTTTCTGTTTTTTCTTTTAGGAAAGTTTGACCTAATTGGTGATTATGACTTTAGCTAACATTTAACCTAAATCCACTGCGTTGTAGTCTTGCTCTCCACATTGTGTCAAATCAATAAATAATCCTAGCCTAGCCCATTAACTAGTGGGATACTTTTTGGAACCATTATACATTTTTTGTCAAGATAATTGTATTGACTTTTAATCTTTGGTTGATGATGTGCAACAAGTAATTGAGTCTCCATTTGTTAAAAGTTGTTTCTAACCTTGGGATCATGATTTGATAGTTTGTTTGGTGCTGATTAGAAAGAGTGAGACGAGGAGGGCGTCACACAAGGGTCCCACTTACAATAAGGTTTGGGAGAGGCAGTAGGTCGGCGACCCTTCACTCCATCTTCTTATGGAAATCTTATTTCACTGACTCGACCTTGCACTACAACGTCGTGGCTGGATAGCAGTTGCTCTGTCACTAGGTTTCAAAATAATTTCTTTACCTCTTAACTAAGGCCTTACAATCCTTGTTTCTGTTAAGTTATGGATGTATTTGTTATCTTTACTTGTTCCTAGGGGTAGACTTGTACATTTACATGTGTTCATATATATATATAGTGAGATGGGTCAGAGAGTGCCCTAACACCTCTGAAATTCACAAACTGTGTTCTCTCTCTCTCTACGTTATGTTACATGGTATCAGAGCGATCTTGGATTGAGCTTTGTCGAGAGAGACTCACGTTGTGACCTTCCTTAGATCATCGATAGTTTGTGTGTTCTTTCTCAGTGGATTGATCGAACATA
Source organism: Vaccinium macrocarpon (assembly GCA_022606695.1). Classification (NCBI taxonomy): domain Eukaryota; kingdom Viridiplantae; phylum Streptophyta; class Magnoliopsida; order Ericales; family Ericaceae; genus Vaccinium; species Vaccinium macrocarpon. The sequence goes on from CM040172.1 coordinate 16,435,887, forward strand.
GGCTGCTTTCACAGTGTAAGTCGTGTTTCACGCTATTACACTATTTCAGCAACAGTCGATCACCACTGAGCTTCTACTCCAACCACTGGGTCTTTACTCCGGCGACCCCCACGACCTCCGGCGACTCTCGTCTGACGAGGACGACCTCCGGCGACCCACCCCTGACGTCGGCGAAGCTCCGGCGAGCTCTGACAGCTCCTTTTTGAAGCCGAAATCACTGTTTTGCCTCAGGTGACCATTTGCTTCCACCACCAGGCGACCATCGCTTCATCCTCCGTGAGGCTCATTGACGTCGTACAGGTGCTATTTGGGTTGTCTTTAATTGATTTGGGCTTGTTGTACTCAACTCTGTTAGGTTTGGGTCAGATTTGTTTGAGTAAGACTCTGGTATACCTCCCTTTGTGATCAATAATCCCTGTTGGAGATCAAACTTGACTGGGTTTGCTTACTTAGGGTGTCTTGACATCACTGGAAATGTTTTAGGTTGTTTCACCTGTTTTTCCTTATCTGGAGATATGTCAGAGATACCAAAAGAGGCTTCTGGCAGTGCGAAGAGTGACAGGAGCCATTTTGTGACTCAACCTACTGCTCCTCTGAATATTTGCCCTATTAAGTTGGATGGTTCCAATTATTTGCTTTGGTCTCGGAATTTTACTTTGGCCATCACTGCCAATGGTCTGTTGAAATTCATCACGGGGCCTGTTCCATCACCGGCAGCTACTAGTCCTGATTTTGTGTCATGGACTACTCAAAATGCCCAAGTCCTGACTTGGCTATTCAATTCCATGATACCCACCATCAGCAATAACTACTTGTTCCTTGACACTCCACATAAAGTGTGGACTTCTGTGGCCCAAACCTACTCTCGAAAGGGTAATGATGCGCAAGTGTTTGATTTGAGAAGGAGACTTCGAGGGTTGGACCAAAACCATAGGTCCTTAGCCGAGTACTATGCAGATTTGAATGGAGTGTGGCAGGAACTTGATCACTATAAGAGTTTTCACCCTGCTTGTCCTGCTGATGCCACTGCATATCAACAAATGGTTGAGAAAGACCGTCTTTATGATTTCTTGGCAGGCCTCGATGTGGAGTATGATCCTATTCGAAAGTGTATTAGGCCGTGTTCCTTTTCCCTCTTTAGGAGAGGCTTATGCTTGTGTTCAGGAGGAGGAGATTAGACGGAGTGCTATGGTACCTGTTTCTATTCCGGCATCAAACTGCTCACGGTTGCCATTCCTACTCCAGGGGATGGTAAGGCTCAAGTTGGGGATAAAAGCAATTTTGTTGATCGTGATTTGCTTCAGTGTGACTATTGTCACAAGACTCGACATACCCGGGAGTTTTGTTGGAAGCTCCATGGACGTCCCTCTCGAGGACGGGGTGGTAGTCGAGGTAGTAGTCGAGGTGGTGGTCGAAGTTCTCATGCACATGTCTCGGAGTCTTTTTCCGATTCTAGTGGAGGTCGGTCACATCCTTCAGCCTCCGATAGTTCTCATGGTGGTGCCCTTTCTCAGGGGGACTTACAGACTCTTGAGACTCTTAGGCGTCTTATGGCGAGGCTTGACTCTCCATCAACTACGACTTCTTCTACTTCCCGACTTCTTCCCACTTTGCTCACACAGGTATTCAGGCTAGTGCCTTTACCGCTTCATCCTCACTTCCTTGGATAATAGATTCTGGTGCTACTGATCATATGACAAGTTGTTCATCCTTCTTTTGACTCCTATTCTCCATGTTCTGGTAAGGATAAGGTTAGAGTAGCAGATGGATCCCTATCTTCCATTTCAGGGAAAGGTTCTATAAATTATTCTCCTACCATGTCATTTTCTTCAGTACTTCATGTCCCAAGTTTTTCCACCAACCTTCTCTCTGTTAGCTTCTTACTCATTCCTTAAACTGCTCAGTGACATTTTTTCCTACTCATTGTGTCTTTCCGAACCGGATTACGGGGAGAATGCTTGGCAGTGGTAAAACTCATGGAGGACTATACTTTTTGGAGCCTGCACCTAATCCAGTCCGTCCACCTATGTCATGTGGCCAAGCTCTTGAAGCAGATGTGGGCTCAACTCTTTCCTTATTGCACCAGTGGCATCGTAGATTAGGCCACCCATCTTTTGGGCTTTTGGAAAAACTTTTTCCTAGTTTAGTTAAGCACTGTACTAGGAGTAAGTTTTTTTGTGAAGCGTGTGAACTTGCTAAACACAAACGCTCATTTTATGCTCCTGTTCATCAAAGAAGCGATTCTCCATTTATGATTATTCACTCTGATGTTTGGGGTCCCTCACCCGTTACCTCTCTTTTATGCTATCGTTGGTTTGTTACCTTTATTGATTGTCATTCCCGTGTCACTTGGGTGTACTTACTTAAGGCAAAAAATGAAGTTTTTTCGTGCTTTCAATCTTTTCACAAAATGGTGTGTACTCAATTTGATGCTAACATTAAAGTGCTCCGTAGTGACAATGGGACTGAGTATATTGATGGCCACTTTCAAGCATATCTGCATGACTCTGGCATTCTTTTTCAGACTTCTTGTGTTGGCACTCCACAACAAAATGGAGTTGCTGAACGCAAGAATCGTCATCTTGCTGAGGTAGCCCGTTCACTCTTGTTTACCATGAATGTTCCTAAACATTTTTGGGGTGAAGCTATCCTTACTGCAGCTTTTCTTATCAATCGCATGCCATCTAGTGTTCTTCAGTTCCAAACTCCTCTTAAGTTTCTCCCTGGCTGTTCTCGGGTCTCATCTCTTCCACCCAAGGTTTTTGGTTGTGTGTGTTTTGTCCATGCTCTCAAGCACCCTGGAGGGAAACTTGATCCCAAAGCCCGTAAGTGCATCTTTCTTGGCTATTCTCCTACTCAGAAGGGTTATAAATGTTATGACCCACACTCTTGCAAAACATATGTCTCCATGGATGTCACTTTTTGGGAAACAGAATCCTTTTATCCTCTGTCTACTCCATCTCTTCAGGGGGAGAATGATAGACAGGAAGAGATGTTGACATATTATACTCCTGAGTCTTGGTCTTATCTACCTTGTCATAGTGAGGGGGAGAAAGAACCTTTATCTGTAGAAAGAGTGGAGCATGATGTTCGGGAAAGACTGGATAGGCCAAATTTGCAAACTTTTTCTCGAAAGAAAAAAGGCAAGACTACATGTGCGGTACCACTTTGCCAATCTTCATCACCTACTCCAGTTCCTGACTCTTCAGCCGACTCATCTGGTAAAGATCTTTTCCCTACTGTTGTTGATAATCTTGATGCTCTTATTGCTCACAGAAAAGGTGTTAGAACTTGTACCCAACATCCTATTTCTCAGTTTGTTTCATATTCCCGTTTATCTCCTTCGTATCGTGCTTTTGTCTCTTCTCTTTCTTCTATATCTATCCCACAGGATTGGAAAGAAGCTATAATAATACCTGAGTGGAAAGAAGCTATGGTAGAGGAGATGACAGCCTTGAAAAAGAATGGCACCTGGGAATTAGTGACTCTTCCAAATGAAAAGAAACCAGTGGGATGTAAATGGGTGTTCACTGTGAAGCATAAGGCAGATGGAATGGTTGAGAGATATAAGGCCAGGCTTGTTGCTAAAGGTTATACTCAAACCTATGGTATTGACTATGAGGAGACATTTGCCCCTGTAGCGAAGATGAACTCTGTGCGAGTTCTACTCTCTTGTGCTGCCAATTTGAATTGGCCTCTTCACCAGTTTGATGTGAAGAATGCCTTCCTCCATGGTGAATTGGAGGAGGTGTACATGGCTATCCCACCGGGTTTTTCGTCGTCTCAGACTGAGGGGAAGGTGTGCAGATTGAAGAAGGCACTCTATGGCTTGAAGCAATCTCCTAGAGCTTGGTTTGACAGGTTTCTCAAAGCCATGTTGAGATTTGGATACAAGCAGAGTCATGCTGACCATACTATGTTCATCAAGAGAAGTAATGGTAAGATTGCCATTCTTATTGTTTATGTGGATGACATAATCATGACAGGTGATGATGTGGATGAGATTGTTAGCCTTAAGGCTCTTCTTGCTCAAGAGTTTGAGATTAAAGATTTGGGGTCTCTGAAGTACTTCCTTGGAATGGAGGTGGCTAGATCTGACAGCGGCATTTTTATCTCTCAAAGGAAGTACATCCTTGATCTCCTGGAAGAAACTGGTATGTTGGGATGTAAGCCAGTTGATTCTCCCATTGAGGCCAACCATCATCTTTGTAGCAATGTGGGGGAGCCTACAGAAAAGGAGAGATATCAAAGACTTGTGGGTCGTTTGATATACTTATCTCACACTAGACCAGATATTTCCTATGCTGTGGGGGTTGTGAGTCAGTTCATGCATGAACCTTGTACTAGTCATCTTAATGCTGTTTATCGTATCTTGAGGTATCTTAAATCTGCCCCAGGTAAAGGAGTTTTGTTCTCTAATCATGGTCACTTGAGATTAGAAGCTTTCACTGATGCAGACTGGGCTGGTTCTATTGATGATCGACGATCTACTTCTGGCTATTGCACCTTCCTTGGAGGGAATTTGATTACATGGAGGAGCAAGAAGCAGTCGGTTGTGGCTAGATCTAGTGCAGAGGCTGAGTACAGAGCCATGGCTCATGGTGTTTGTGAGCTATTATGGCTCCAAACCTTCTTGCGTGACTTGGGATTTCCTGATCATGGTCCTATGAAGCTCTACTGTGACAACAAAGCAGCCATAAACATTGCTCATAATCCGGTTCAACATGATCGAACAAAGCATATTGAGATTGATAGGCATTTCATCAAGGAGAAGCTGAGCAACGGTTTGATATGCATGCCTTTTGTGAGATCTGAAGACCAATTAGCTGATGTATTTACTAAGGGTCTTAGTAGTAAAAGTTTTCACCCTATTGTATTCAAGTTGGGCTTGATAGATATCTTTGCACCAACTTGAGGGGGAGTGTTAAGTTATGGATGTATTTGTTATCTTTACTTGTTCCTAGGGGTAGACTTGTACATTTACATGTGTTCATATATATATATATAGTGAGATGGGTCAGAGAGTGCCCTAACACCTCTGAAATTCACAAACTGTGTTCTCTCTCTCTCTACGTTATGTTACAGTTTCTATTCCCTGCCTCCCTATGGAATTGAAGGTTCGTATTAAACAAAAGCAAACACAGATTTTCATAAAATTACATAGTTTTACTTCGTAAAATTACTTCTTTCTTTTGTGGGAGTAGTCCTTTCATTTGGAAACAAATTATGTTCCAGTAATGCTGGGATACCAATTGAGAGGATCAAAGCATGCCTAATTTGTGCCTAGAGGTAGTAAATAGGCTAAACCCATAAAAAGATTGCCATTTTGAAATCAAAGCAACAAATATATAGTAATCAATTGATAAGCCACACGTATCAGAGTAATTAAAGAAAGGAAAAAAAAAAAAGCCGTTTCATTTTACGTGGAAACTCTTGAAGAAAAATATTCCCTAGGTAAAATCACTTGTATTTTGCAGACAACAATCCTTCATATGAAGAGGCCAAGAGGTTAATACAGGACTCAAGATAAGTGACTTAGAAGCCTAACCAGGACGGGCTTAATGTTTACCTCTTTCTGCAACCTTACCATAGTACATCATGCAGGTGAACTGTGTACTGTTTGGTGTTTTTGTTTAGACAATACAAAGAGAGAGGGAAACTGAAGGAGCACAACACTGTAATCTTGAACACATTAAACTCTTATTCCTGGTAAAAGATTTGATGGCCTTCTCATCTAAAAGCTTAAGTTATTAGAAAGAAAAACGGAAACCAAATGTTATCTCCCTCGTGTCTGCCCTTCATGTTGGTTTCTAATGGTTTAGAATAAATGACATTGGAGTGAGACAAGAAAAGCCTAGTGAAATATATTCCGCCATTGTTTGCATAGGATACTGAAGCTTTCTGATTTGCAAGCTGTGGAAATATGTTTGATATATGCTCTTCACAGTGCAACGACATGCAACACATGTAGCAGTTAAATAACAATGACACGTATAACCAGAAATAAAATATTGAGCTTCTTTTTTGCTAATAAGGGTTCTCTCGTCCCCCACAAATGAGTCTCGTCCCCCATAAATGAGGTAATGAATGGGCCTAAACCCTAGGGATAACCTTAATATGGAATTTACAATAGGTCCACCCATTAAGATTTAAGAGTCGAACCTTAGACCTTCCATTTTATAGTTCATTGTTCTAACCAAATATGGACCTTGTGGTTTCTACAGATAGCCCATACATACTTTTGTTCTATATCGGTCAATGTGTCACTGGTGTAGACCACCCGTCGATTAGGAGCAGGAACAATAACTTCAAAGAAAAATTAAAATTAGATTACTGGACCCAAAGATTGAGCAAAGAAATAGGCATTTCCTTTTTTCCCCTTGTCAAAAGTTGGTACGAGCTCAAAGTACCAACAATATGAACTCAAGAGCGATTGAAGTGAGTATAAAGAGGATGACCACAAAAAGTAGCGGAGCTAAGTGAGATCACATTAGTGATGAACAGCAATTGTAGAATAATTTCCTCTCCATATAGATATAGATATCGGGTATGTTAGGCCATTACTTCACTTGGGACCTTTGAAGCACTGGTGCTTCTAAATGCCTGGCATACTTGGACCCGTATTGTATTGGGTACTGGTACTTTCCATGATAATTCTAAATCCATACCGGATATGCGAAACACGTACCAAAACTCTCTGTGTCTTTTGATGTACCCCAGAAGTGCCCATCTATCTATTAAGCTGTACCCACCAGAGAAATGAAACTAAATTGATCAGACTTCCTTTATCTATGCTTATTATGATTGTAAAAGAACAATTTTGGTCTATAGCTTCTTTAGAACATTGGCATTAATCTATAATTTGCACCTTAAGTTTGGAATTAAAATATTATTTGATGTTGGATTTCTAATTGCCTGAGTCATTTAGGTATATTTGAAGTGTGATTATTATGTTTAATACATTGCCCTAAACTATAACAATCACATTTGTTATAGCTGTACCCCAGCTGTATCGTTACCCTACACTTTTTAGGTTTCACCATATGTATGCACCCATATCATACAAGTGCCTCTACTCGTACCCGTACGTGTGCTTCTTAGCTTTGGACTATGTATGAAAAGAGTCTATACAAGTCAATAGATTAGCAAAATAAAACTGGAAACGAAAATAATTGCGAGAATTTTACTTCGATGCCAATAGAGAAGAGGGCTACAAAAAATATTAGGGTGCAAATATCAAAGTATAGTAGACATAAATAGAAAACGTGCATGCTTCATGGATAATTGAATATAGAAAAACTATGGTTTACGTTCTTCCGTTTTGAAAGCTGTGCATACATTTTAGAAGATAATGGAGGGAAACAAGCATTGGAGTAGACGCGAGAAAGTAACTCTTGCAAAATGATTTGGTAATTGCCTATAATTTGAGATTGGCAGAAAAAAAGAAGGTGAGCATAATCAACCTAGAAATAATATTTGCACTTGCCAAATTAATTGTTATTTGTTATTCTCAATGCCAGATTTGGGCTCTCATGAATTTGGAAGTCATTACATGTTTGATGTTAGTTGTTTTTTAGCTTAAGTTCGTCTTTAATCTCGTTTTCTAGGATGCATTTGTATGAGGTTTGCTATTTGTTTCAATGTTCGTTTACATTGTGGAGCTTGTTAATTTGAACTACTTTTTTGTTGGTGGTTCTAGATATTCTTTGTTTTTCTCTTTCTTTGTAGTCGCCTTTGTTGATAAGTTCTGTTTGTATTTTTCAATCCTATGCAGGAGTGGTATTTGAAGTTTCTACTCACAATCGCTTACATTCTTGTCTTTTCTTTTCTCCCCTCTCTGCTGTCCAGTGGAGGAAGGGCTTGAAGCTAAGCGGTGAAGCTGCAGTTGAAAAAATTACTTTAGATGGTGTACGGGGTTTGCGAGTGATGCTGAGCGCTACAGTTCACGATGTATTGTACTACATGAGCCCTGTCTACTGCCAGGATATAATCAATTCGGTAGGATGTCATACCTTCAAAATCTTTCAAGATAGTCTTTCCTTTCATTTTCCGTTCTTGTTCCTGGTTGACGTAGGTACACACTGGGTCGTTTATCAGTTTGTAGCCCAATCAAAACTCTTTCTATAGATTTCAGAAACTTAACTTCAGTTATGGTTTGGCGTAAAATCAAAATATTGAAACGTCGGCTTAGTATTTTTACGTACACCAGAGTGAATGTCAACGCTTGGGGAGGTGCTATATTAACATATTTTATTTCAAATTGCTCCTTTCAATAGCATTTGGGAAGCGTTTTTGGGACACTTTCCTCGTGTATTGCCTTCGAGTATTGTATCATGGATTGTACTCATGTAGCTCCAAGCGAAGTTTGCCCGCATAGGTATGAAGGATTGTACTCCTGCGTCTCCAAGAAGCTTATTTTTTCATGGAGAATTTTACTACCAAAGAAGTAGAAAAATGGAATGAGATCTTTTGTAAAAGGCTCAAAATTGGATTATGGAAGACCATATATGGGAATCACGTACAAGAGCCACAGGCACCTAGTAGTCACCGTATCTGGGTTGGGCACATTGGGGACACGCAACATGCCAAAATACGTATGGGACACCCCACTTGTCGTGTCTGTTAAGTTTTGATATTTTTATGGTGGGACACACTGGGTCACACGACTCACACCTGAGACATGAGCGGACATGGCGGAGATACACATGGGGATATTGCAGGATGGGTTTTGTAAAATTTAAAAGGTTTTCCTGTAGTGAATGTGTATAAACATTGAGAGAATTGGGTGAAAAGTGTGAAATAAAGCATGTGTCTATATAGGCATACACCATCACTCGATAACGCATTTGATAGGAGCCCTAACCTAAATAGTTAAGAGTGACTTATTATAATGTAGGTGTGCATAACTAAAAAAAAGTATATAAAAAGTTGTAGTCCCCTGCCATGTCTGTGTCCTCATTTTTTGACAATTGCTTATCTCATGTCCGTAGCCGTACTCCTACTGCTACTGTTTGTTTTATTAGGCTTAGTGCTGGTTCTAGTACTTGGGCCATCGATTTTTGGGTTTGGTCACTATCCTTCTTCTAATTCTTTTGAGTTCTATTATTTATTTTTATAGTCTGGACTTGGGCCATCTTTATTAATTAAATTTGGATCAGAACTTCTTTTATTAAGGTTTTGTATGTCAAAAGTATAATAAAACTATTTACTGTTATCCAAAAAAATGATTTAAAAAATATATTTTCAGTATAAGATATAATAAATATGTATTTTTTGTATAAGATATATTAAAGTATATATTTTATTCGACATATCTCCAATGTGTTATTTTTAGAGAAATGACTTGTCCATGTCGTGTCCCATGTCCATGCTTCTTAGTTTGACAATATGGCGCCATGTGCTCAGTGTTTAAAAGAATATAGCCTATATGAGGTCGTTTGGGCGGATATAATTGCATTAGAATCGATTTTGAAATGAGAGAGATTTTAATACAGTTAATATAACCAATATTCAGTTTTTAGGTGGGAACATTTATTGCATTCATGAGAATGTACTGTACTAGCGGGCAGCAAGAGGCACTAGTCGGTCAATATAATAAACAATGGAATGGCCATTCGGTGGAGGAAGCTTAGTGGGCTTTAGTTACATGTAGTCAGTGCAATAAAAAAAACTTGTAGTGAGTATCCCCTAGCTCGCCTCAGTGCAATAAAAAAAAAGCTTGCAGTCAGTATCCCCGAGCTCGCTTTGTTATTGTTTCAGTTACTTACCCTCATCCTGTTCTCTCAGAAGAAGTTGCTGGTCTGTCTGTTATATTTTGATGGAATTCACATGTATGTGCCATGTGGTATAAGAGCGGTGCGGTATTGTGTCTCAATGATCTCTTCATCTCACGAATGTTACTTTCTCACTGCTGCAGAACATGATATACAACAACATTTAATTTAAGATATCTTTTATTTTTTGGAACATAGTTTGATTTGGTTTAGTAATACTTGCGGACTCATAGTAAATGATTTTCATCTCCAGGTCTCTGACCAACTAAATCGACTATATTTGAAGTTCCTGAAGAGGAATCCTGGTTATGATGGAAAGGTACTATGTGTCTGTTTTGAACATTCACTAGATAGGCTTTAAAGATTCCAGATTGTCATTCATGCTGAAGATTCGTTCTCTGGTGATGCTCTACTTTTGTAGGTTTCCTTGTACGGTCACTCTTTGGGAAGTGTTCTTATGTATGATATTATTTGCCATCAAGAGAATTTATCCTCCCCCTTTCCAATGGAGTGGATGTATAAAGAACAACACCCTATGAATGAAGAATCTTCTTCCCCTTGTCTCAACAACCAATCTTCAGAGTGCAATTTCAATTCCAGTCAGAACAAGAAAATCGTCTCCATTAACAATCAAACTAACGGAATCGTAGGCCCCTCAGAAGAAGACAATGCTGGTGGAATACCAACTTTTCCAGTCCCAGAGATGGAAGATTCTTCTGTTCCCACTGTTTTTTCTATCCCATTAGATTTGGACGAATCTTCTGCAACAGAGGTGGAGTCTAAGCAACCCGATGCTATTTCATCACTGGGGAAAGATGACCATGAACAGGTTTCTGATTCTAGAGACATGCTTTCTTGCCAAACGGAATATTTTAATGAAGTCTCTAACCTTAACAATCAAGTACCAGCGGGCGATGCAGAAAACCTGTCCTGTAGTGGGTCTGAGAATGATAAAGACAAAGCAATAGAACTGCTCAGGGAAGAGGTGGAACTTAGCAACTTAGGTGCCTTAGTTTCCAAATGTTAGTTTATCCTGCTGAATAAATTTACTGATGTCACAGATTGATTGCCTAAAAGCAAGGATTGTAGAATTGGAAACTGTGCGCGGTGGTTCAGGTACATGCAGGGGATTTGTTTTTCTGTTTCTTGTGCTTTGGCCAGTTCTTGCTTTCTATTCATGCTGATGATATGTATTATTTATATTGAGATTGTATTTGGAATTTGATGAGCCACATTAACAGGATTTGAGGCGGTGTCCACGACTACTGCAAATCAACCTGTTTCTGGAAAGCTTCCATGTGGACAAAATGATACGCTGAACTGTTACACTCCTTACGTCAAATATACAAAGTTGGAATTCAAGGTAATACTTTTCCTTTTTGTATTTCTGGGCATCTGTGAAAATCATAAATTGCCAAGCTTTTGGACCTCTCTCTCTCTCTCTCAAATAGGATGTCAAGGTGGTTATCTTATCTGTATGCAAGTTTAAATTTTCTAGTCAATTATTGAATAACACTCCTGGTTTTACCTCAATTTATATGCCAGGTGGACACCTTCTTTGCAGTCGGGTCTCCCCTCGGTGTATTTCTTGCCCTCCGCAATACTCGTATAGGGATTGGTAATAAATTAGTTATTGCATACTTAGTTTCTGTAAATTTGATATTTGTCTTAGGGTCTCTGTTTTTTCTTGGCAGATATCTCTAATTTAGTTGGTTGAAATATTTTTACTGCATTGTGTTCTTCTTTTGAAATTGATTGTGTGAGTTTCTTATTCAGTCAGAGTCAATGTTAATGTGATACAAAATGTGGTTAATATTGACACGGATTTTAATTTGCTCACTGGTTTCTAGTTCCAGGGTGATCACTGAAGACTAAAATCTTAGTTCCTGTAACTTTGAATTTTTGGTGATTGCAGACTTGGCATTTTTCTCCTTGCTTTGTGATATTCTTTATAGGTTTTGTAGGTGTTAGAGCTTGTCCCCCATTGGTTAATTATAACCTCTAAAACTAGGATATGAGGCCAGGCGGCCTCTCTCCACTCATTGCCAATTAGTTTTGAGTTGAATGCTCTAACATGGTATCAGATGTAGTTTCGGATTCTTTTGGACAAGAATCTCTAGATTGATTGCCCTGTTTTTTGTCCCATAAGTGCACCGTGTTTTATTATGATCCTTATGTTATGGATCTGTAGTTTACCTCTCCATGTGCAGCTCAGGGGTCGCACGTGCAGAGGAGTGACAGAGCTTGTCTCACGGTGGTTAATTATAACCTCCAAAACTAGTATATGAGCCTGGAAGGCCTCTCCACTCATTGCCAATTGATTTTGAGTTGGATGCTCTTCCAACATGAATATAGTTTGTGTGGGGCATAGATATTTCTATAGAGGAGTGGTGTCCCTCTCAGAGCACATGCGGACATGTTGGACATCGCACATGTTGGACATATTGGACATTAACGGTTGTTTCATTTTGATCATGGTTCTAAAAGTCTCTAAGGGCTCAGGCAGAGGGGCTCCTAGCACTTGGGCCGACTAGTCGCTGATTATGCGGCACCTAGAGATTAGCTGGTTTGTTTATTTTTTTTAAAATATTCTCCCCTCCCCAAAGTTTGAGTAAGTAGAACAAAATATAAAATAGGGTACATTTCACTGACCTCCCCTGAGGTTTCTAACATAGACAACGACCTTCCCTGTGGTTTTTGAAAATGCACTGCCTTCCCTTGCTTTCTAAACAAATCCCCAGACTCCCCCTCTCCTAATTTCTGTTAGTTTTCAATTTGTTTTTATAAAAAACTGTTTCAAAACTTTATTTTTTTTGAAAAATGTTTTCAAAACAACTGTATTCAATTAATGTTTTCCAAAATTTTATTTTATCTTTTCTAAAAAAAATTAAAAACTGTTTTTCAAAACTCTTTTTCCCCCCAAACTAGTTTTTTATATCCAAGAGAATATTTTCAAAAATTTCTTATTTCAAAATATTGTTTAAAAAAATGTTTTCAACAACTATTTTTCAAAACTAGTTTTTTTTCCCTTCAAAAAACAATTTTGCAACAACTTTCTTTCAGAAATTTGTTTTTCTAATTGTGCTCGATATTTTTTTTTTAAAATGCAATTTTTTTTTATAAAACACTTCTTTTGAAAAACATTTTTGAAATCATTTTTGAAAAAAAAAATTAATGTTTTGAAATCAGTTTTTATAATTATTTTTTTTGAAAACTAACAGAAAAACAAACGGAATTTAGGAGATGGGCAAATTTGGGGAATAGTTTAAAAGGTAAGGGAGGGCAGTGCATTACCAGAAACCACAGGGTAGGTCAGTGTATTTGTTAGAAACCTAAGGGGAGGTAAGTGAAATTTTCCCTATCAAATAACAACCAAAATGAAAACATAAAAACTCATCCATCATCCATCCATCAAAACCAAATGTTTTGATGTTTTGTTTTGCACCCATAAACTACTTTTAGTCCTTGACTCGTCATAATCAAACGTTTCATCAAAGTGAACATTCATTTGCTAACCCCCTTCCATGCTTTTTAGTTATAATTTTTTTCTTTACCTGATGTTCCATTGTTGCAATTTAGGAATGTTTATTCCTACTGGTTGCATGCTGATGAGGCTCTCTGATGCGTCAATTGAAATTGGCTTTGTATCATATTCTTATTCTATTAAGAATATTGCTGACTGACTTGATCTGCATAACTTATATTTCCTTGTTCATAGGTAAAGCGGATTCAGAATTGTCAAGTGATTCAATACTATGCACATTCTTCTCTATCTATTCTCAATTTAGTGGAATTCTCAAGTGCATGATCCACCCTAGACCCCCCACATATTTTTGGTAAAATAACACTTGATACCCTGTGCCTTATATTATTACATATTTAAACCCCCAATTCAAAAAAGTTACAAAATGTACTCGCTGACTAGTCCCCACCTATCCGACTAATGCCGCCTAAGCGACTAACTGTCCCGCCGTCAACTGGAACACTAGAACCCTAGGTGAGGCAGCAGACCATGCCTAGCCCCTAGGCCGGCTTTTAGAACAGTGGCGCTGATTGCTTCTTGGATATGTCCATTACGTTAGAAATAAACTTAATAATGTCAGCCACTTGGTGGATACTTCTTGAAGGCTTAGCTTTCTCCTAACAGGAGCATTCCTGGGTAGTGGTACTCTTGATATTAGATAAAAGAAAAATCCGTAAGCTGCAACTTTTCTTCCTTAGCATGTAATGTTAGTTTGCATGAATGTACAGTAGTATCAAACCACAGTTATTATAATGATAATACCCCGACCATTATACAGAAATTAATTATTAATTTTGACTTCCAGATTTGTTGGATGTCCTTACCATGTCCATGTCATTTTCCTAGAGTTTCCATGTCAGCTTTCCATTTGTTGTAGTGTCTGCCTTGTGTCTGTGTGTGCGCCAATTATGACATGGACTGTTCAGCTCTGTTTGGTTTGGCATGAAATACTTGTACAAAAATTGTGTTAAATAAGTTTGGGTGTTCGGTTGAACAAACAAGGTGTTCAATAAGTTTGGGTATTCGGTTGAACAAACAAGTGGAAAATAATTTTTAAGTGTAAATCTTTTATGCCAGCTTGGCGAAAATAACTCCTGGATCCAACTTCGGCAAGTTATTGTACAAAACGTGTCAAGCAATGCTTTGTTTGACTTTGCTCAATCCCCAAATAAGAGCACAATAAAGAGTATCCAAGGGTGCGGTGAACTTTGGTCGTTGTTCCTCCATTGTCAGCAGGTCTGACTATGCTGCCATTGAGGAGTTTCATGAATTTCAGCAACTCATCATCACAGAAACAGATAGAAGTTAATCTGGATTTTTGATATTGAAGGGAATGACATATTTAACAGATGAGAGCATACGGTTATGATATTGGACTAATTATGTCCTTGAAAACAATTCTGGCACCAAATGATGGGGAAAAACTTCATGTGAAATATTCTTGATAAAAATAGTCATTTGTATGAAAATTTTACGAAAGAAAATACAGATTATGTATTTCAACTCAGTGGTATAGTATAGTATTTTTCTTTTTAAGTGTATGCTTATTGTAACATATTCTTGGTGTATCCTGGTATATTTCTGCACAAACTTCCCTACGCTTTTTTGTGGACTAAACTGCAGCATTAACATTTGTTAATATACCTTGGAAAATGACTTTAATGCCCTTGTCTTCTTTCTCTCTTCTGATGAACTAATCTCACACACATACTTTTACACACACATGTACATGTGTGAAAATGTCAGATTGAGAATAAGATTATCTTGAATTGGGTCGCAGCATCTGACGGGTTAGTGTAATTGCATATGTACTGCATTTTATGACGTATATAAGCAATCAACTGATCACATAATCTACAATTGAAATATGGGGAAAACTTACGGATATATCAGACCCTGGCATTTTCTTAAATGCCACTATGTGACAATCAGGTAAAGTCACAAAAAGCCATGCATACCAGACTGAGATGTTTTTCTCCAATTCGATTGATCTGGATGTTTTCATGGTTGAGTGATTTGGATTTATATCCTCCCTCCGTCCCAATTTCTTGGTCCTTCTTTCCATTTTGGGATGTCCCAAAATATTTGTCTCACTTTTAAAAACATCAATCAAAACAGGGCCATTTTCCAGTTTTACCCTTAAAAAGTTTTTTTCCCATCTTAATTGGCTAGTCTATTATCTTTTATTTTATAACGGTTTTTATGATTTTGAAAATTTTCTATAATAAAACTAATTGATATCTATCATACAAGATCCATATTGAATATGTTTTGACTTTCATATAATAAATTAGCCTCACAAATTTGGTCACAGTAATATTGACTGGATTTAGGGGCAAAATAGAAAAGTCAATATAAAGTTTTCACACTCCTTAAAAACCCACTTCCCCAAAAGGGGCAAACAAATTGGGACGGAGGGAGTATGTTTGATTGTTGAGTGAAGGGAAAGATATAAAAGAACGTGAAGTTTGAATCGGGTGTTTCCTTGATGGGGATACCTGATTCAAAATTTTGTGTGCAATTTCAGTTCTGTGTGCGTGAAATTTTGATTGCTTTGGTAGTTGCCTTTAGATTTTTTAGAAGGACATAACATCCAGAGTCAAATTCCTGTGGAATTCAAATGGGAACACCAATTGTTGTTAGTAATGTGCACTTCGTAGTTTGGCACTGGTGGGTTGTGGCTAATATTGTCCTGTAGAGTCACAAGTTCTTGCTGGAATTACGTGTTTTGATTGTAGATTTTTGCAAAAACAGATTGTCACGATTATTCAGAGGGGTTTAATTCTTGATTTGATTTATAAGGGCTAGCTTAGGCAATAACGGAGAGGAGGGAGGAGTGACGGTAAGGGAACGGGAAGGGTATGTTGTGGCGAGGAGGAAGGGGTTGCATTTTTTTTTTGTAAGTTAGATGTCTGTCTTAGATGATTTTATGTGGATATTTTGGTCTTGAACAATGTTTCACTCTCATTTTAAATGTGTGAGGTGCAGATGCTGCTTTATTCGGAGAGAAAATGAGAGTGTGAATTAGTTCACGAACTACAGGGAGTTATGTAGTCATAAATAAACGCAGCGTCCCAGCAGGGGGGGTGTCAGGGGAGGCAGCACACTTGGTGCAAACCATAGGGGATAAAAGTGAAGTTTGCCGCCTTTTCTTTTCAATTCAACTTTATGAAAATGATTTCCACCAGTTCACGAATCTTGCTATTGCGTTATTTTGGTATATTGTTTCCGTAGCTTAGCCATTTAAAGGTGACTAAAGTTAAATGCTTTGGCATGACTTCTTTCTTGCTTCCTTCAACTATTGAATCATTCTTCAACTTATGGTCCTGTTTTGTCAGCTGTTTGCTTATTTGCACCCTTTTTTTTCCCCAGGAAAAGGGCAGGAATATTGGGAAGAAGAAAATACAACTGAAGAGATGCCAGCTTGTCGCCAAATGTTCAACATTTTTCATCCATTTGATCCTGTGGCTTATAGGTATGTCTTAGTCCTTATCTCCGGATGTCTAGTCCCTTACGTATGTGTGACGCAATCTCACTCAGAGACCCCTTCCTTTGAAAGGCTTCTACTTTATCCTATCATAGAGACCTTTTTACTTTCTCTGCAATCTACTCAAATCATTCTGTGCTAGTAATTCTAGTTTCTCATCCAATCTATCCTTATTTGACCTGTTTTTTATGCTTATTAGATTGCCCATTTCTCATAGTAATATCTTATGCACATGCACAATATGCAAGGGGTTTCCTTGGGTGGATGTCAATGACTACAAAGGGAAAATGACATTACTTCCTCACTGAGTCTGGAAAATATCTTATGTCCAAATAGGAACAAAAGGGCCTAAGTTAACAAAAGTAGAGTTACCAACTCTATTTGCCAGCCCACTTATTCGGTGAAACAAATAGAACTAAAAAGACTAAAAGAAAGGAACCCACAGGTTAGGAGCTTGGGATATGGCTAATGTTGTAGTGATGTGTGCGTGTGGTGGTATTGGCATTTGGTTTCTAAACTTGTAGTAGTCGATGGTTTGGCATAGTTTTGCTTTGCTGCGTCTACGGAGCTCTGACATGCCTAAATTGTCGTGTTCATGTAAGACATGTTGGGGACACGGAGGGAGGACATACTATAGGAAGTTCCATGAAATTTCAATAAGGCAACTGTCATAGTCATACCAACTAAAATATATAAAATGAACAAATTTTTTGTTTGTCTTTTGTCCTATGTGTCCCAATTTTTTTAGAATTGTCATGTCCTGTGTTTGTATACATATTCTTACCCGTTTCTATTCTACGTCCAATGCTTTGTTAGGACTGGGCAGAAACTTCATTTTTTCATTCACAACAACATTTCAAATCTACATGCACAAGACACGTCTATATGAGAAAGGAGCATCTGATTGCAGATTTTAAATTTTATTGTAAAATAGTCTGTGTGTGTGTGTGGGTGGTTCCCTGTATTATGCATGCAGTAAGCACAGATGCATTATATCGAGGAGGAAGGCCTCTAATATAGAAAGCTATATGAGGTTTCTTTGACCTTCTTTCTGCATCTGAACAACTGGTTGATAGTTAGATTAGTGCATTGCCACGAAGTGCAGAATAAACTAACTAGTTCATCTCCACCCTGGCAATGACTTGAAAGTATTTGTTACACGGCAAACGGGTCACAAATTGGTTAATTTGATGAATTTTTCCCTTTTTTCCTTACAAAATTTTACTTGGTTTATTTGAATTTAATAGACTTCAGTCGAAAAGTTAGATGGACAATTCAACCTCTCTAGATTAATGCTTGTCAAAATTTTCTAATCAATGTAATTATCCGCATGTTACATTACACCATAGCAATGGTAAGTAGTTTTTTGTTTGTTATAATTTTTTGGTGTACTTATGAGTAGATATATGGTATAAAAGTGAAGTTATGCACATTTATGGTTAGGTATGATTTGATGGTTAGTTACCAATTTTATGCTGGTTATTATTTTTTTATGGTTCGTTTTGTTACATACTTTTTTGGTTTATTTGGTATGGTCTTTTTGGTGAGTGGCGAATGGGTGGTTTGGTACACCGAAATGTTATGAACTTTTTTGGCTAGTTAAGAAAATATTTGTTTATAGTTTTGAAGTACATTGGTTATGCTACACAAATTTAGGTCAAAGATGTACCATAGGCTTCTGCGCTTATTAAGATGTGTGTATTTATTTTATTTCATATATGTTTGTTTGGTTTTTTTTGAATTCATATCATGTCTTACATCCAACGTTCTCACATTATGCAGAATTCAGCCGTACGATTCGTTTTGGTCAAATAATCTATTGATTGTGGTTTACCACCTCATTTCTAAATCTAGCCTGGTTGTGCATGCCATCTGTTCTTGTTCTTTCAATGGAAGATCATCTTGTTGTCTAATGGCTCTAATCTTCCATTTAGTATCTCAAGGGTCTGAGTTGACCTGGTTGGTGATTGAATTGTGCTAAAATCATTCACCATTTTTGACCATGGTGGTGATCATTAGATGTTAACAGATCAGTTTTTGCTAGAATTGTGGTATTCCTAATTCAAATGGGTTACTAAGCATTAAACCCCTACCTAAAATTTTCCTGCGAACACTACAACCTTCTACAGTCACACACACATCTACTCATCACAGCCTTCCTTGATCAGCTTATGTTGAAATTTGAATATTTTATTTGGTTAGTTGTAGCTACAGCACGCTAATTGAAGCTATGTTGGCTATTTCATACAGACTAGAGCCACTCATCTGTAAGGAATACATCAGCAAACGCCCTGTTATAGTACCTTACCACAAAGGAGGAAAACGGTTGCATATAGGACTACAGGTACACCCTCAATAGCAGTGATATTGTTTTTGTTCAAGCGTCCTACCTCCTTATTTTATTGGAATAGTATGTGTTGCAAGACTAATTTCTTTTTGGTTTAAGTTTCCTCCATTATTCTGTTCAACCACTGTGTGTTGCAGGAATGTGCTGAAGACTTCGCTTTACGTTCGCAGGCAATAATGGATCAACTGGGCTCTGTAAGGGTGAGCTTTAGAGTTTATACTTCTATAAATAGCATTGATGTCTTATTATTTTCTATGAATGGCATTACTTGATCAACTGGGTGGCGGCCTTTTCATGTATGGATTAGTCTTCATCATGCTAAATATGATACTCGTAATTAATGGACTAGTGGTCTTTTAAACTAATTTATTTCTTAGGTTCAGCCACCATTTATAATTATAAACGAAGGCTTCTAGTAATGCATTTCCTTGTATCAGAGTTCCTTGTATCTCACTTCTTCTTGCCTATCATTTTCTCTTCCTGGCACTTCACTGATTCTTTGGTTGAGTGCTATCCTATGTGAGCATGCGAATTGCAGCACAAATTTAAGACTAGTGCTGCATTTCTCTCTTTCTTTTGCCAAACTTTTGCTTTATTTGGTTTTTGCCCCTTCTAGATTGGTCTTCAATATGTTTTTCTTTATTGATGGTATATGGATAGAACATTTCTCACTATATACATCGAATGTTTGTTTTGTTCACTGACAAGGAAAACAAGAGTATCTTGTTTTTCTTTCTGATCTTTCTGTTACCTTCACATTTCATTTCATTCTGCTTGTTCTCCCTGTGGTTTTCAATTGAAAGTTAGTTCATGCCTTTTCGGCGCTGATCTTTCGGGTGGGTTTGGCTTGGGTTTTACTTACCCTGAGAAAAGTTGGTGGCTTAGAAAGCATTCATGGATACCCTAATTGGGAGAATTCTGAATAACAACATAACTAAGATTTTTTATTTTTTGTCTTGGTATAGGGTGGTGTTTAGTGAGGGCAATTTTCATGAGATCTCGTAACTGCATTTTGATGGCTCTCTCTCAGTTTTCTTTTCTTTTTTCAGAGGATTTTTTTCCATAAGCTATTTAGTTCACAGTATTAACTACTTGATGCTGTTCATAAGAAAAGAAAGTAAAATTTCAAATTCACAAAGCAACAAGAATTGTAAATTGCCCTGAATATAAACTGAGGCTGTTTTATGTCATTTTCGATACTCATTGGTAATTACATTGCTTGTTTACCTGTTACTATAGAAACTTAAAGATTATTGGATGAAGCTTATTCAATGCATTGTTAATTGTTCACATTATTTCTTCAATATCTATGTAATTTAGGTTTTTTATTGCTTCGGGAAGTTATTGGGCTTGATAGTGGGTTCTGTGCATGTGAATTAGTGGTTGTTTTTTGACATTATTAGTCAATGTCAAAGTTGGACTTCAAATCGATTAATTTACTTGAGCAACCGGTTCTTGATTGCAAATGCACCAAATTTCTGAACATAGCTGACACTGGCTTTGATTGAGCTTGTTCTTTTATTGCGTGGTTCAATTGTTTTATGTGCATTTTTTATATGCTTTTTCATTATAGCTATAATTCAGCGTCTGAGATGCCAGCTTTTTCAAATAGGTCAAAGTCCTTACGTTATGCCAATCAAGAGACAAGGATAACCTTGACGGTACTACTAGCATACCTGTTCTCTTAGTTTTTTTTATCAACTGTTTCCTTTCCAATTGTGAGTTGGTATATTGAAAAATCACTTGGCTAAAGGGCCCTATCTCCCTTCCCCAACCTTTTGCACAGATCAAAGCATATAACGACCTATTAGTACCTGCTAAGAAAATCCTCATGTTTTACTGTCGCCTTCTTGTGTACTTTGCAGCAGCATCAGAAGATAACCTGGATAAATTAGAGAGGTCATATGGTTCAATCATGATGGAAAGATTGACAGGGAGTGAGGATGGACGGGTAGATCATATGCTTCAGGTATGACCTTGTACCCCTTGGCATCAACTTTTGAGCTTTCATGTGGTATTTTCTTTCGTATGTTTTGGTAAATCTCTCCTCCCTGAGGTTTGCAGTTTCATTTCACTTAGCCCAATCTGTTAGTTGGCCGTTAAGTAACAAAATTTGACTACATCGTCCATGGGATTTTTAAAATATCAATTCTAACCCTCAATAATCTTATATCTGCACTCTTGCCTTTTTCTCTTTCATATCTCCCAACGCCAGTTAATACAAACTATGCATTTTGTAATAACAAGATCTTGGTAAATAATGATATATACAATTTACTTTTTACGACCAATGTACAATGTAAAAAATAGTTTGTGTTCACTCTAATTGAATTTCATGGTTACGCTGTAATTTGTGTTGTTTTACACTGGAGGTAAAAAAGTAAACACTCTTCAGAGAAACTTTAGATGTACATTGGCCGAAAGAAATATTTAGTAGTGCTTATTTATAGATTATGGTAAACAATGAAAAATTCACAAGATAATTTTTTACTGTAACGAATATTAAGAAGAGTTAATTAATTATTGCAATGAAATTGCTATTGAGAGAAATGAAACAAAGGAGAAGAATAAAAATAGTTTTTTTTTTTTTTTTTGAACAAAGACATGATAATTGAGGGCCAATTTTTATGTTTTGTAAATTTTAAGGATGATATCGTTATTAATCGTAAGTCAACTTGATGGTCAACTAACCGATAAGCGATGTGGGTAAGTGAAAATGTGAAATATAAATGCAAATCTCAGAGGAGGGAGAGTCATTTCTCATAGGTGGAGCAGAAATTTGTAAATAATGCAAACCTCAGGGGGTGTTATTGAAATTTACCCTAATTACTATCACTGCACAATCTTTTGGAAGTGACAAACCTTTGCGTTCATTGCAGAACATATGCATTCTTTATTTCCTATTCCTGACTAGAATATTAGAACTGTTTGCAGTCCATATGTTTTTGTATCCTCCGTTGATAAGTTTACTCTATGATGATATAATGGGTGATGCAACTCATTTGCAAGACACAATCAGATATTCTCCACTTGTTTTTTACTGAAGGCATGGGTATCTTTTGTCCGCGTATGATCTTTCTTTAATTTTTCGTCATCAAAGAGACCTAGGATTTTATCTGCAGTGCAATATAAGACTTTCTTGGTGATTGAAGGTTGTTTTTTTTTTTTTTTGCTGCTGTGATATTTTCCCTCATCACATAGCAATGCATTCATGCTTCTTTCATTACAGATTTTTTGGCACGTTATCGTCATTGAGATATGGCATCTTTAACCAATAACTATGTTGTAAAAACTTGAAAGTCATTTAGGCCCAGACAATAAGGAACTATGATGACTGTTTCAGCTAATTGCTAGCTATCCCCCCAATGACCAGTTATTGGTGGAGTTTAACAAACCAGACTTCCTTGACGGTGCTCAGAAGGAGTTGATTTTGCATGAATCGTCCAATTTTGAGGAAGAAAGAAATAGTATCAGTGACTCTAGACTTTTGTTGATGAAGTTACGCTTTCGTACTGTTGTATACCATATACTGTGTACCCATGTGTTTGGTGTAAAGTGGTTATTTGGGTACCAAAGTAGCAAAAGATGAAAAATGGGAGATTAACTAGCATATTCAAATGACAAACAATTTATGTGGTTCAGCGGCCAAGATGGCACGATTTCACTATGGGAAGAAAGTTTTTTTACAGGACTCAAGTGTCTCTCACAACCCAAACACCCAGAGATCTACCCTAACCCGGGTGTACGGTGTAGCCAACACTCTATAGTGGAGCTGACTCTATATTTCAGACATTGTACTACTCTATTCGTTTCTCATTTGTCTCTCAGGTCGTTGGGAACTGATGAGTGAGACCAAACTGCAAACAGACAAAACCTTAGGGTCTAGCGATATGACTATTGAGTTTCTCCTCCTTATTCGGTTGAAGATAGCTCATAATCTACTGCTAGAAGATGAGGCTAAATTATGGATTCATCAAAATCAACTAGATGTGTTTGCTAGTAGATCCTGAAACTTGAATCTTATATTCCTCAAATAACATTGGGAGTTTAGCATTCATTTAGTTGCAGTTTTTTTGTCCTGTTCCCTTCCGTTTGCCCTATAATATCCTTTTAGGATTATATTTATAGAGAATTCTTGCTGCAGTTGACTTGAATTTCTTTCTGAACAAGTATTACTTGGTAATGCAGGATAAAACCTTTCAGCATCCATACATCTCAGCCATTGGATCACATACGTAAGTAACCTATACCATACATCGATCCTCAATAATTTTTATATTTTTGGTGGTTATTGGAGTAAAAAGTGGAGTCACAAGAGCAAATTTATCGAGTTCGCCAGTTTGGACCAGCCTTTCAGTGTTGCTAGTATGTTATCTTGCATGCATGCATCGTTGGATATGGTTCTGTTATATTTGTCTATGATTGCTGTTAAATTTTGATGTATTCTTTGTCTACTGTCGTGACAGATATGTACTGCTTATTTAGTTGCATTGTATCATACATTAGTTCTGATGTCAACCTCACTTAAGTGGCAGCCCCATCCTTAACGGTTATATTTTGCTCCACTAGATGGGGACGTTAGTGTGTGCTTTGTGTGGCAACTTCTTGTAAATTTCATGCCTCTTTAAAAACAGTGTTTCCTCCCACTTAGTTGTTACAGTAAGTTTATTTCGCAAGACAGGTCTCTTGATGTGGGAGATAGCCACCAAGGTCTTTAGTCTTTCTATCTATTTTCCCTAGACCGTG
The DNA here is from genome assembly GCA_022606695.1 of Vaccinium macrocarpon. NCBI lineage: Eukaryota > Viridiplantae > Streptophyta > Magnoliopsida > Ericales > Ericaceae > Vaccinium > Vaccinium macrocarpon. The sequence continues at coordinate 16,459,763 of CM040172.1, forward strand.
GACAACATTATTTTGTAAAGAGAGTGGATATCATTTATACTTCTATGCATTACATAGATAATAAGAGTCAGTGAAAAGTTTTTAGTGACTCCATCAAGAATTATTTAAAGCTAGGACATGTGATTGCATATTGATTTGCCTTGTGCCAATTGTTAGATAATGATGATAGACACCTTCCATAACCTCCTCTTTTCCCCGTCTCTAGTCCATGTAAATGGAATGGGAATGATCACATAAATTATGCTGGATGATGTTCATCGACCCTACTTGCCATTCTTAATCATTCTTCTTATGGTTCTTTATAATAGTAAATAGGCTCCGCACCAGCCACCTGTCCCTCCCTCAAAACATATAAGAAAAGTCTCCATTGCAGACCAACAAGAACAAGTCAATGATTTAAGATTTGTGTACTCCATTCACCTTGTCTGCAGAAATTGGAACAATCGGTGATATTGTTCTATCTTCAGCCCCCTGTTTTTAATGACTCAATTATTTAGTGATTTCTTTGCTCCTCAGGAATTATTGGAGGGATGAGGATACTGCCCTTTTTATACTGAAACATTTGTATCGAGATATACCCGAAGAACCTGAGTTGCTAGATGGAAAAAAATCTGGCAGCAAAAAGAATGATAACGGGTCAGAAGGCTGGTCAGACCAAAGAGAGACTGTGGAGGAAGAACTTCCCTTGACTTTTGCTGATAAGGTTTTGGTCAGAAGCTTCTCTTCAAGAGCAAAGAAGTTCATGCAAAAGCGCTGATGATTTCCTGTCTGCTTTTTTCTTCAAAATGTAAGTGCTATTATCTGTAGACTGCTACCATTATAAGTTATTTCTACAATTGTGTAGTTAGCCATTTCAGCTCTAAAGGCATCTCAGCATCGTTCATTTTATTTATTTATTTTTGGTACCTGTATTAATTTCAGTTGACAGGCTAACAAGGAAGATTGACATGCAGTTGACATGCTTTGTTGAAGTTACTTGTTTCTGGTTCACACTGTATATAAGAAGCATTACAGTAGACTTACATGGATGGAATCCTGGTGGGTTCTAGATGCTCTAGTCTGTATATATATAGTGTACAAATTCACTTGTGTCGATGCATAGTTCATAATTTGTAACACTCCCTATTAAACTTCTTTAGCAATGTTATCTTTTTTTCTCAGTACTTAATAAATCTACATGTTTCCCCCTTCAATTACACTCCTCCATTTTACCAATCACGTTTTCTAGGCTTTATTCAATGGTTGGGAATATTGTTCGGAAAATATATTCCCAAGAAAAGAGAAGTGAAGTGAAGTGAATTTAAGGGAAAGAAAATTTAGTTTCTGTGAGTGTTCTGTTGACAAAGAATCTTGCAAGAAAACTAAAATTTCCTCATTTTAGCAAAGATGTGTTGGTGGGAAAGCGTTTCCCAGAAAGTTGGGGTGTTCTTGGTAAGAGCATCTGTATCTCTCTCGCCACATGGCTCTTTGCGCTGATTTAGAGTGCCAAAAGCATAAATATGCATGGCATCAAACTCGCTATTGGTTGCGTGTAATTAATATTTACTACAGTGCCTCTTTAAGCAAAGCGAGGCACTGTTCCCTCGTCATGGAATAAAATACTACTTCTAATAAAGAACAAAGTCTTCTGGCTTCTATACTTAAAGATTGAGCTAGAGTTCATTCCTTTTTTTTTCCCCAAAAGTTCACTTATATTTTATTGTTAGAATAGAGAGCCTGATGTAGTAAACATTATAAAAGTGACTAGTTAAAGTAATAAAATGACTTTTTAAGGTGTAATTTGGTCTAAAATTTAGAGAGACTGATGCGGATGCTCTAAGTTTTCCAAAGAAAGTTGCAGGAAAATTGATTTTTATATTGTATTTGTACATGCGAATGGAGCCTAAAATGAAAAAGTTAAGGTCTGGCAAGTTACACGAGAACATCACTGGGTCTAATCAGGGGCAGCTGTACCCCATCTACTCAAAGGGTTTAAAGTCCACGTGGGGCCCTTCTATCACTTTAGGAGTAATTCAATTTTGGCTGTGGGCTAATTTGTGTCGAGCCACAGTGCATTAGATTACATTTTACAACGTTATGCTAATTTTACTTAGTCCAGTGGGGTGTGTTGGACCTTCTATTTTCCCACCCCGACGGGTTGTGTCGGAGAGTACGCAATTTTCTCTCTTTTTTTTATTTTGTCCTCCCTGGGGTATGTCATTTGTAGGCAGTACATTTGCTTAACCTCTTTTAATTTCAAGCTGAATTATCCAAAAAAAAAGAAATGAAAAAGTTGACCTTAGACTAAAACAATTTAAAACATAACCAAACCTTTGGTGGTTTTTAAGGAAAAAGGTTCAAAAAGTTTATTGAAAATACTAAAAAATAGAAATCTGTTTGTGAAAGTGTGACAAAATATGTGAGGTACATAGGTGAATTTAGTTTTTCTCGGTTTCCCAAATTAGAGATACATGATGAGAGGTAAAATATTTGTAAAGACATGGCATGGAGGACAAAATTACTCTCGGCTAAAATTTGGTTCTCAATCAAACTCAACCCACTTTTCCAGATTCACGTGAAAAACCCCATCCAAACCCTAACATTCTCTCTCCCTCTTCCCCTCCAAACCTCATCATTCGACTTGCCAATCGATAAGACCAAGAGCAACTAGCTTCGATCAAGCCGCAAGTATTCTTTACAGGTGATTCATTATCCCTTATAGATCGAACCCTGTGTGTGTGTGTGTTATAAAATATAGGGAAAATGACAAAAACATGGTGCTAAGAGAAAATAATGACCAAAAGGTGGTCATGGTTTGTGAAATTCCAAAAACATGACAGAGAGAAAATAAATGACCAATACATGGTAAATGTAAGGTGAAGTACCCATATTACCCCCTTATAATTTCCCCCTAAAAAACTCAACTTTACGTCTAACCCAAAAACATCTGCTCCCGTCCTCCCTCATTACGTGATCTCTCTCTGTTGCTCTCTCCATGCCCGAAGTTGCTCTCTCTCTCTCTCTCTCTCTCTCTCTCTCTCTCTCTCTCTCTCTCTCTCTCTCTCTCTCGTGCACCTCGCTGCAGTCCCTCTGTTTCTCTCCCCCTCACTCTCGAAAGCAGGAATCGATCGTGAGCAATCGATTTCACACGAAGTGGAGCCGCGATCTAGAACGAGTTTGTACAACTACGGGAAAGGTAATCTCCCTCTTGTCTTGTTATTTCAATTTTGTGCCCGGTGTGCCAAAGAAATCGTTATATTGGTGCTACATTTGATTTGGGCATCGAAGAAAGTAAATGCAAGAGCAGTGATTCATCTTTCACTTCTGGCGATTCTTACAATTTTATCATACTACCCTATTCAGAGGGGGTTGTAGTCTTTCCTTGCTTCCATAATTTCTTTGAATATTGTGTGTGGAGAATTAGGATGGGTAACGAAACCTTTGATCAGTGGTCCAATCGGATCATTGGTTAGTGCTTCAAAGAGGAGTTTGTACCTCTACAAGAGCTTCAAATTAGGCCGAATCAGAATTCCCCTGATCACATCCACTTTCTTGTCTATATTTCTTGGGATGGAAGAACGATTAGGCATATGCATAACCAGTATCCAAGACCAAGAGGATATCTATCAGGGTCAAGACTTCTTCGACAGTCATCTTCCCCACGTAAAAATCACGCAACCAATCGAGATTTGCTTTGTTAGTAAGCCTTAATACAACCTTTATTAGTCCCGCTACATAGGTGGGACGAATTTCTAATGAACCAACATTGGACAGAATGGTTTTTATCCTCTGTTCTCCTGCAATTTGCACATGATATAAACCTTACGGCCTATGTCCTCTGTCTAGAAATTCAACTCTTGTAAACATGTAGAACAAACTGAATAATGAATTGCTAAGTTAACAATCTATCTAAATCAAACCTATAACACGTATAACCGAACTCCAATGGGAATACCTTAGTTCGTTTATCAACAATATATTGATCAGAAGGGAGGGTGGGAACCTGACAAGGAGCACAAAAATCTATTTCTTGCACAAAGGCCCCATACACGATGCCACCAAAGGCTTTGGTTGTAGTTCACAAGGCATCATAGAAAGTATTAGGTATTAAAAGCCCAGACAGGACTCAAGGTTCAAACAGTAAAATTTGAACCTCAAAACTATATGTAGAATCCAGAGATGCAACCATTTTTTTTTGCTAACAATAAATGCAACACATACTCTTCTAATTCTGGGTGTGAGAACACATAACAACAACAGGTTATAACAAAAGCGTTATAACCTATTTTCCAATAATAAGAAAAGAACCAAAAAACAAATACCTTGACCTTTTGCATGAAGAGACACTAGGGAGCATGGCCTTCAACCAGTTCAGTCATTTCTCAGTTTTCAAAGTTATGAATGTTTTCCTCTAGGTTGGGTTTTTGAACAACTCTATAGCACCATTGTAAAGGTGTCGATCAACACCTTGCATTCCATTTATAATTGTTGTGCAGCAGCTTGCAGAATATGGGTCATCCTTTTCAGTAGTTGCATTTTTGCTTGATTCAGAAACAAGTGGGCAATTTCCAAGAAGAATTTAAGGAGGGACATGGTGTAGGTAGAAGTCCTTTTCCTCAGTGAACAACATGGATAGAGTTTCCATTTCCAACTGTGATTGTTTCATGACTTGGATAGTTAATTTAGATAGTTGTTATGTTATATTTTCCTATTGTGCTAATTTAATTGTTTATTTTTTTGTTCTTCAATATACATTATTGTAATCTGACAAAAATAATGTGCATGTGATCCGACGTCCACATTAATTAAAGACGGTACTAACATGTTTCCCGATAATATAAATCATGCACTTAAGTACAATAAAACTTCCTACAAGAGAGAGAGAGAGAGAGAGAGAGAGAGAGAGAGAGAGAGAGGCAGGCTCAACCTCCAACAATCGAAGTAGACTTCATCCTGGTATCGGTGCCTTGCATGTGGTACGGTTGTAGCCTGGTTCACGACAACGGCTACAATTCACCGTGTCCCTCTCTTGTGTCTGCGACTCAATCCTTCTCTTCTTTGGTTGTCCAGAACCTCTTTTTGTTGAGGGGGGATTTATTACCGGATCGGTGCATGCGACACCTTCATCGGTAATATAGCTGGACAAATTAGATGGATCAAATGAAGACAACGGAGGCATGTCATGCAACGGCACGGGGGACATGGAGTTTTCATAGATCAGAATTTGCGTGCTCTTACACATCATTGGGTCAACCACGTCGTAAATAGAAAAACCCGAGTTTTGGATTGCGCGACAAGCATGTGGGCACAAGGGACCCCAGACATTTGCCAAGCAAGACAACTACACGTACGCTGGTCGAACTTGACTGCAAACTATTTCTGATGAGTGTTTAGGACCGTGAACTCCGTCGGGGAGGTGGGACGATGCATATACTTGCGTGCAACAAATTGGTGTTCCTTAATTTCCTTCTCAATTTGGGGACCAACGGGCAATTTCCAAGAAGAAATGGCAGCACGCTTACGAACTAACATGTCAGTCAATTTTGTCACATGTCCAGTCATAAATTGCATTATATCCAAATCCCTCAAAGGTAGTATCTAATTGTTATAACATTCCGCGAGATTTGTGTACATCTTGTCCCACCTTTTGTAAGGAAAATATACATTCGACCAATGGTTTGGATTGTTGTCTTCCACCCACTTTGCCAACTCCGGATCCATTCCATGCAATCTTCCCATATGAACGTTGAATATGTTTTCCGTTCTTGCGTATGCAATCTGATCAACAATCTTTAAAGCCGCCTTACACCTTTCATTTTTAAACCCTTTCGAGCTAGCAAACCTACTAAAGTTTTCCTTCAAGTGATGGAGACACCATGCATTACAATCTCCGCCAAAAACCTTAATGATACCATTAAGCAACGAGGTGTTCCGATTGGTGACCAACACAACACGACGTTCACCAATGACTTCCTTAAGGTTTTGCAAGAACCACAACCAATCGTCATCATTCTCACTTGAAACAATGGCATATGCTAGCGGGTACAATCCATCATCGGCATCATGCGCACTAGCCGAGAGACAATGACCCCTGTAGTATCCGGTCAAAAAACAAGCATCCAATTTGAGCACCGGCCTACAATACTTGAACCCAGCTATGGAGCAACCATAAGATACAAAGAGTTGCTTGAACTTCCCTTCCTCCGATGTCCATACTGCTCTTGTGCCTGGAAGGACATCCTCAAGCCGTCAACACATCCATGGGAGTAGGTGGAAACAAGACGAAGGAGGACCGGAGATACATTCCTTAGCCTGCTCTTTTGCCCTCCATCCTTGCTTGTAAGACATACGATATTGGAATGCATTCTCAAATTCATTGCAAATATCCCTTGGGAGAAATGATGGCTTCTGCACTATCTTATTTTTGAAAAACAACCCAACTTGTTTCGATGAAATGGTCGCCTTTTAAGAACTTCCATTTGATGCATTGTGTATATGTTCATTCTTCATGCCAATCACACGTACTACGTCACCCCCACCGTCGCACGTAGCCGTTAACTTCCAAGGACACCCCTTAACCTTACACACTACTCAGTAGTATGCTTTGCTATTATCCAAATACTTGAACGAGAACTTGTTGGAGGCAGCAAATATCATCAGTGCTTGCTTGAAAAGGTCAGGGCTATCAAACAACTGACCCTTCCCAAACAAGATCTCATTCACATCTTCGGGCAAATAAGGTATCATTCACATCTCCTTTGTACGACTATTGGTCATCTCCATAACATTAGAAGCCACTACAGTGTTATCAGCCAATAACGATTCCCTACAATACAAAATCATCAAATATTCACTTATTAATACAATAAATTGTACAAATAATTAATAGAATAAAAAATTCACGTACAGTTACATAAAAAAGGAAAAAAATAGGGAACAATCTGGGGTTGGTGGTGTTATACACAGTGCATGTAACCATTATGGAAAGAGCAGGTATTTTTTTGGGAGGAGCAAGTTTTTCACTGTCAGTGCCAGTGCCCGTATTTTGTTTTGCATGTCATGAAAAAAGTGCAAAGGTCACTCCACTAGCAATTGAAGATGGACTGGATGGACTTGTATGCATCCTTTATTTCCGTCTGAAAACCTAAGAAAAATAGAAGAGAAATTTTCAGGGAAGAACATTCTGGTGTTGGTTGTGTGATACACAGTGCATGTAAAAGTCATACAAAGAGCAAAGCATTTTGTTCCTAGGAGCATGTTTTTTTAGTGTCAGTTAGTTAGTGCCAATAGATTGGTCAACATGTTATAAAAAGAGTGCAAAGGTCACTCCACATTCTGGTGTTGGTTGTGTTATACATAGAGCAAATTATTTTGTTCCTAGGAGCATGTTTTTTAGTGTCAGTTATTCAGTGCCAGTGCATTGGTCACTCCACTGATAATGGAGCGTGGAACGGATGGACTTGTATCGTTCATTTCCATCTAAAAACCTAACAAAATAAGATAAGAAATAAAAATTCAGGGAAGAATATTCTAGTGCTAGTTGTGTGATACACAGTGCATGTTAATGTTATAGAAAGAGCAAGGTATTTTATTCCTAAGAGCATGTTTTTCAATGTCAGTGAGTCAGTGCCAGTACATTGGTTAGCATGTTATAAGAAGAGTGCAAAGGTCACTCCACTGAGAATGGAATGTGGAACGGACAGACTTGTATGCACGGTTCATTGCCATCTAAAAACCTAACGAATAATTCAGGGAAGAACAGTCTAGTGCTGGTTGTGTGATACAAAGTGCATGTCAAAGAGCAAGTTATCTTTTGGGTAGGAGCAAGGTTTTCAATGTTAGTGCCACTAAATTGTATTGCCAGTTATGAGTTACAAACTAACCTAGTCGACGGAAAAACTGCGGTCAAATCATCATTACTACGTGGCGGCTCCTCTACAAACAAGTCAACTTCATCTTCATTACAGTGACACATCATTGCGACCGTATCTTCGTCGTCCAACAACAAACACTTCGTCTTGTCCCTCTTCGTGTTATAGAAAAACTTTTTTCTCCCCAACACTTGTCTTGAGGGCAGCACAAATCTTCTCAATCAACTCAAACAATTTTAATCCTTCTTTTAGTAAACCCGCTTTAGAGAACCCACCATCGTAGGAGAATGTGCAATTGGAGTTCAGCGTCCGTTTCCCGCCCCAATAGCAAAAACAAGTCAACGTTTTTTGTTGTTGCACATTGGCCATACCTACACCGACCAATAAGAGATTAGGTAACCACATATATGAGTATAGAAGGCAAAACATTATTATTTGTAAAAAATTATACAACTTATAATTTCATGATGGAGTACAAGACAACGAATTACAATTGATTCACTGGAAGCATTCAGGTGCTATTTTTTTGACATACGGTGCATCTAAACTTCATAGAAAGAGCAACATAGTATAACACAAGGAGTAAGGATTATAGTCACAGTGACAACAATAGCCAGTTCAACTATTTTACCACGTCGAAGCACTATTGTCTTTAATTTACCATCCAGCTGAATACAAGAACCACCAAATGTTGGGAGGGAGTATCAAATAGCATAATACATAAAATAGAGAGAGAGAGTAATTACAAACCAAGTACATGTCAAAATAGGAAATTACATGTCAAAATAGGAATTTAACATTGACAAGGTTATAATCCACAACATATATCCCACCCTCCACAAAATATATCCACCATCATTGTTTACAATTAACTTGGTTACTCAAAAGTTAGGTTAAGGGGACAAGCATCTACTAGTCCTACAAACTTGAAATTTCAACACCATTGCTCAACGAGGCAGCGCCGAATACAAATCTCTCCTCCTCAAGCCATATTTGAACTTTCCAAAAACCATACAAGCCACAACAAGTACCACCAAAGCAAGCAATAGTTTGACACAATTATTCCTTCTTTCGTAGACTTGACTCCTTTTGCCAATGTCTTCAACCTTTTTCTCAAACTCTGTTAGTTTTTCTTCTAGCAGCTTGGCCTTCTGCTTCCAATACTCCATCTCATTTTGCATATTCACTATCTTCTCCTTTTGCTCGAGAATGACCACCTTCCCACGCTGGCATATGGGTTTGTCAATCCATTCGAAAAAATTGCATCGCTCTGGATCCTACAATAATATGATGAAATCATGCTAAGCACTCTACTTATGTTATCAATTCACCTACACTAACAACTACCATATACACTTACCAGGTATCTAGCACACGCAATAAACCTCCTACTGGGGTTTTCATCCGTTCCATATACCTTCAAAGCGGCTTTTAGTTCACGACAATTGTGGTCACGACAATAGCAATTGGGCCACTCCATCGACAACCCCACCCTTCTACCCCTCGAATTTACTGAGCTTGAGGACATGTCCTTCATCAAAGTTTTATTGTTAGTAAACCTAAATACATCCACAATTATCCCATCTCTTCATATTCTATAGTTTCGGTATGTTGTTCGATTTTATTCGCTTCTTATTAATCTCAACATGAACAAGCCACAATGAGAATATTTACAATAATAATGAATTCTTTTTTAGAGAGGAGACAAGCAAATTAGACTACTATAGATTACAAAGAAAACATTTTTATATGAGGGAGGGAGTAAAAGACAAAGGCAAATTAGACTTCAAAAACTTAGCCACTCTAGTGCTTGTATTCTGACGTATAGTGCAACAACAATTCACAGATGGAGCAATGTTATATTATGCAAAGAGCAGAACTCTCTTTCATTGACAGAAAACATAAATAACTATAATATTGGGCAAACATAGCATTCACATTACAGTCCCTAAACAATACTGTTGTGTTCTTCACAACATTGTACCAAACACTATCAAAAGTTCATAAAACAAACTTCATAAATCACACAAGAACAAAGAGTGAAATGCTGGTTCTTCAACTTAGATTTACAGGTACTTCTCAGAGAGAGAGAGTCGTTTTGTAGAGAGAGAGAGAAAGAGAGAGAGAGAGACAGAGACAGAGAATGCCGTGCTACACGTGATACAAAAACCAAAAACTTACTTGCTCAACGTTGGATTTCGATTGAGAGAAGAAGATGAAGCTTCAAGTGTAGATCTATATTCTCGTCTTCTCCCTCTCTCTACATTGTCTGCTTTCTCCCTCCCTTTTCGTCGTCTGTTTTTCAAACCCAGCAAAATGTGTTTGGTTGTGGGAGTGGTTTTGAGATATTAGGGATTAAACCCATGGAGGGTAGTAATGTCATTTAGGATTGGCCTTACCATGTATTTGGAAATATTTTCCTCCTTGTCATCTATTCAGTCATTTTGAAAAATCTTCCCATGTAATTGGTATAATTTGTTTTAAAACCCATTTTCTGGTCATTTTCCCTAAAATATATGCGAATCTGTAGGAAAAGAAATGAGAAGTCTATTTGCAGCAGGTAGTAGCAATACAAATGAAACTTATCACGCACACAAGATGTTTGGTTAAATGTCCCAACAAAGATGCATTTTCTTTTCATTCTCAGGGACCAACTTAGGTGCAATTAATTTTTTGAAGAGTGCAACCACATTCCATGAATGGTGCAACACAAATGTAGGAACAGTGTTAGGGGAATAATATATTTCAAGAAAGTGTGACCTAACAACACACTGCAGCCCCGTTTGGACCAACTCGGGTGCAATTAATTTTTTGAAGAGTGCAACCACATTCCATGAATGGTGCAACACAAACGTAGGAACGGTGCAAGGAGAAGAATATATTTTCAGAAAGTGTGACCTTACAATACAATGCAACCCCGTTTGGACCAACTCGGGTGCAATTAATTTTTTGAAAAGTGCAACCACATTCCATGAATGATGCAGCACAGGCGTAGGAGGAGGGAGAGTGAGGGGGTTGGTTTAGGGGTTTTTTTTTTAGACAAGGGTATTTCGGTCCACACCAAAATTGGTACCATGTATGTACAATTAAATTTTTCCGTTTCATGTTAGGAGCAATTTTCAAAAACTATTCCATGTATTGGCAATTATTTGCCCCTTGTGCCATTTTTAAGCAATTTTCCCAAAGTAAAAAGGGTGGGTTGAATTTAGGTGGGTCACTTTGCTAACATGAAATTGCAATGCAAAATAAAGCGAATAGTTTTTTTGGCCAAATTCCATAAACACCCCTTCATCAATTCAACTTTCTCATGTGCAACCCCTCACCTTTAAAAATGCCCAAACGAAACCCCCTGTAAGAGATGGCTAACTCTAGTAACGGAAGAAAAGAAATGACAATTCTACCTTTTTCTTTTTTTATTACATTGATCACAACTGTACTTTACAGTTTACTTATTGACATTAACCTTTCCATGTCCACTCTCTCTCTCTCTCTCTCTCTCTCTCTCTCTCTTTGAATCATTACTATTGAAACCCTAGATTCGAATAAGATAGAGGTTTAGATTCGAGGAAGGTTTGGACATGGGTATTGAAGAAACCTAATTACAAAAAATAGTGATTCCAAAGAAACCGAGGTATGTATTGATTTTAAAGAACCATGGATCGTGTTATATGATATGTTGGTGCACATGTAGATTTATATGTATATATTATATGATGTATATATGTGTTTTTTAAGGGAATATTAAGGTATTTGAATGTTATATGTGACTATATAGTATTTCATTGACTTTGATAACTATTTCAAAAAAATTGAGACTTTTGTTTTTTAGTGTTTAGTATGACTGACCAAACAAAAAATCCGGGTCTCAATTGGGTTTTTTTTAAGCCGATCAAAAAGAAAAACAAACAAACAAATGGAGTTTCTTCAATTTGAGAAAACATGGGCAAAAGAGTCCAATTGGTTTTCCAAGTGGGAATAAGAACTCACATCTCCCGAAGAACTTATGCCTTAACAAGTCAACCAAACCACAATCTCTCCTAATCTAGCCATCATTTGCCTTATCACCACCACCACCAGATATTTGTTTATATGTTTTGAGGTTGTAGCGAATTGGCGTGAGTGGCGGCTTGATTTTGGTGTGCAGGTGCCCGATGGTCTAAGGGTTTTGTGGGATGATTTGGGGCTTTCTTTTTGTGATGGCGTAGGAATAGTAACACAGTGGCCTAATAGCAGTGTAGGTGAGGTGTTGTTTTGGGTTTTTTCGAGCTGAATATTTCTTGTCCACGTTTGTGCCTTATCACCATTACCACCACCAGATGCCTATTTGGAGTTTCAGAGGAGAAGAATGAGGCAAGGAACATTTCTTGATTCTAGGGTTTGTGTGGTAGCCTAGGGAAGGGGAGAGAGAGACGCGTGTGCTATAGTAAATTTTTTTGGTCATATGCCTTTTTTTTTATAAAAAAAAAAATGCTCCATCACCATGTATTTTGCCATCTCAAGGTGAAAGTTTCCATCTCAGCGTCTAAAACATGCCACGGTGCAATTTCTGATAGCAATTGGCCGGAAATTGACACCGGGTGCCCAAATTAGTAACGACTCATTAGTTCATATGTCTAATTAAAATAAAGTTTACTTTGTTTATGAGACATTGATGTGTAAGTTCGGGGTTCTTTTTGAAATCTCCCTATAAATCTTAAGTTGAACTGAGAATAGTAATAGTTGTGGTATACATTTGTGACACAGGTAAACTACTAGGGTTTTCTATCTAATTGTTCCAAGAATGTTCATACGTATCACGCTATCAGCCATGAATGAATTCCCAATCATCAGACTCAGAACCATTTCGAAAATCATCGAACAAAATCTCCGACAACGATAGGAATAGGTACGTCTCTCTCTCTCTCTCTCTCTCTCTCTCTCTCTCTCTCTCTCGTGTTTTAGCATTTTGTTTTGGGGGTTGTTTGTGGTGAAGCGGTGCCTTTCATGCTTCTGTCTAGGGCCGGCCCTGATCCTGATAGAATTTGCTTTTTCATTGCATAATTTTTACTTCTAGTGTGTGGGTATTTTGTTTATTTGATTGATAATTTGCCTCCTACTATAGCAAGTGCTTGCTCGAATTTCTTCCTCGGTAATAGTACTTTCTCCTAACAAATTGGGCTTAATCTCATTTCTCGAAAGCTAGGATTCTATTTAAGTGGAGACATTGGATAACTACTTGCCTTTGGATTGTGTATTGCCTATTCAAATGCCAATAAAATCATGAGAACGTGTATCATATTGGGCTGTTTTGCCCACATTAGAAGATACGAAACCATAAGAGCCATAACAGATAATAGTTTCATTACAGAATCAGCAACATGAAAACTCCATTTGTTAATCTCAATCTCTGCTCTGTTTGGACATGTATCTTTTGCGGAGCTTTTCAACTTCTGATGTTAACTTCTTGGTTCTTACCATTTGCAATAACTCGATATTTACTAGGAAATGAGTATTCAGTTATCCATATCATTTACCTGTGGCCTCAACCAAGGTTACGGTTGCCCAAATTGCGTATTTAAACCGTAACTGAATTCAGAAACGACTTGGAGTTCTTTGCCTCCATACGGTGGAAGTCATTGGTTCAAAATTTCTTGTAGAAGCTGAGCTACAAGAAAAATACCCGCTGCTATCTCATATTTTAGATGCATGGAAATACACCAATACATACCTTTTTTCACCAATACGTACCCTTTTCCCCTTCTTTTTGTTTCAGGTCAATGTGGCTTGGAAGACATGTTTTATGTTTCATCTGCAACTTTGTTTTATGGTTTGCAGTTCTGCTTTTTTCTGTCTTGTGTTTGCTTAAATGAATACTAAAAAGAATACTTTTTTTATTTATTTAAAATTTAAAAAGTACTCTTTCATTAAAGCTCAAACCAAGAATATACAAAGTTCCTGAAAGGAAGAAAACAAAAGAACCAGCAGCCACTAAGGCTTATGCTAGAAGCACTAGCAAAACAACTAGGGGTGTAACCGGTCCGGTTCTGGTGGATTTTCGAGTGAATGGGGAAAACTCGGTTCGGTAAAAACATAGAACCGAAACCGGTTTTTTAGAGGTCAGGTCGGTTCTGTTTCTGTTCGTCTGGTTAGGTCAGGTTTTGTCGGTTTGTATTGGAGAGAAACCAACAGCTTAGTATTGAAGAAATCAGATCAAGATAGAGAGATTAGAAACACAAAGACACGAAACACAAATTGAAAATCAGAATCACAAACCAACCAGCAAACGTAAGATTGATCCGAGTCGAAGAGAATGAATAAATACACACACACACACATATATATACTGTGTGAGAGTATAAATTGAGAGAGCATAGATCGAGAGAATACATATCAAGAAACCTACAGATCGTTGGTATTCGGCGACAGCGATGAATCTGGACCGGCGTATACATTGTAGTGGTGGTGGTGGTGAAGCTTCTCTTTTTGATTCTATCTATTGTTCAAACAGATAAGAGAGGAATAAGATGAAGGCTGCGAAGATGAAGGTTGTTGCCGCACCATGAGAGAGAGGCGTATTGAATAGGATATTTAGGGATTTTGGAATTTAAAAGGGCTATAGGAGAAAGTAATAAATATTTTTATTTCCTAGTTCAATTGTAAAGGGCTAGCCAGCCAAGTGGTCAAGTGCTTGGCTCCCTATGCATGAGGTTGGGAGTTTGATCCCTGCCTCTTTACATTTTTTAAGGTATATATGTGTATACCGGTTCGGTTCATTTCAAAAACCCCCCGAACCGGGAACTGAACTAGTTTCAAAATTTCAAAATTTGCCGAACCGGAAAAAAATTTCCGGTTCGGTTCAGGCTGGTTCTCTCTTTTTTATTTTCACCCCTAAAACAACAAAGAAACAACATGAAACAAATCATCTTAACAACAACATAGGATAAAAGGATTTGCAAAGAATTTACACACAGACGGGCTATAGAATCTGGGGAAAAACACCCCAAATGCTGCACAAGTCTTGATTACCCTGGCTTGGCTTGATATTCCTCCATGTCAAGATAGAGTCCCTCATAGCATTACTAATTTTGGAGCCAAGAGAGAGAGGGTCCAAAGCCTTCTGTTGAAAGATCCTCATTACTTTCACGCCATAAACTGTATACAACTGCAGCCAATGGAAATTTAAGGATAGATTTCTTAAAGCTCTCCCCCCTAGAAATTAAAATGCAGCATAAAACATGCCATCTCATCATCCCAGGCATAAGGATTCCTTAGAACCAGATTCTTCCTATAAATGTCCACCCAAACAGCACTAGGGTAAGAACATTTAAAAAAAAAAGATGGCTGTGGGATTCAGGACATTCAGATCTACACAACACACAAGATGCTTTTGCCACAATATCCATAGTGCGGAGCTTGTTTTGTATGGCCATCCAGAGAACAAAAGCCCAACTAGGGACAGCTTTTGGAAACCAAACCACCTTACACTACTCTTGGATTCCATTAGACACTCTGATAGCATTCCATGCAGATTTAAGAGAATATGTTCCATTTACGGAAGGGGTCCAAAACAACGAAGTCCTCTTTACTTTTATCAGGAAGAAAATCAATGGGAGTATGAAGTTTAATCTCCTGAATATACCTGTTCGTTTTTCTAGGCCATTTCTAACCCCCATTGCAAATTATAGTAGAAACCTTAGCTTGAAGAGATCTACCAATGTTGGAGCATACTGCTTGACCAAATTTCTCATTTGGGGGACCTATGTAGCACCGACATGTTCTCCAGCCTAGCGTAACAGTGTCCCATATGTCTGGGACACGGATACGTCCGGACACGCCCTGGACACTTGTCAGACAAGCTGTTTGCCGTACTCGCCATGCCGTTGACCGTGTCCCATTTGTTTATTTTTATTTTTCACCGTACATGACACGCTGAAGAAGAGGACCATATCATGTTAGCCCAATATCACGTGTAGCTCTGTCTTGCTCTAGAATTTGTAGAAAAAGAAGAAGAGGAGGAGGAGGAGCCCACTAACATGTGTATCTCTGCCTTGGTCTAGAATCTTGTATAGTTGCCTTGGAAACCGGTTTCTTGAGCCCAATATCATGTGTAGCTCTGCCTTGGTCTAGAATTTGTATAGTTGCCTTGGGAACCAGTTTCTTTGCTAAAATGTGCCCCTTATCAGTGACTCAAGGCCTAGGATTCATAGGGATTACAAAAATGACGAAGGAAGAAGTACCATGGGAAAATCAATTCTCTGCAACTACAGAACAACACAAATTCATAGTGTTTTCTTTAGGTAAAGTGTTGTAAACTTAATACTGACAAAACATAATTATTTTTCCCTGCAACTATAGAACTACACAAATTCATAGTGTCTTCTTTAAGTGAAGTGATGTAAACTAAATACTGACAAAACATAATTATTTAATTCAAGATTAATATTTTCAGTACATTGGAGAGCAGATTGAAGTATAAAGAAAGAGAATAAAGGGAGAAAAGCTAGAGTTCAAGAAGGGCTTAGAATCCATGAGGAGAATAGAGGGAGGAAGAAAGGTGCGATAACAATAGAGCTTCTGGTGACCTTGAAATCAGAGGAGAAGTAGAGGGGGTGTGTAGAAAGGAGGGAAAGGTATAGCGCAGCAGCCTCTGACCAAATTTATGGTTCTCACATGTTTGCTTGTCTCCATTATGACACTATTTAATCTAGTTTAAAGACTGCCAAAAAAACCCTAAAAGCAAAAATTACAAAAATAGCCCTACTTCCAGTGTTCTAAAAGTCAGTCGTCTAGGCCAACTAGGCGCCCCTTCTACCCAATTAACACCTAGCAAATTTTAGAACATTGCCTTGTACTCAAAGACTTACAATTCAAGCCATCTCTTAGTGGCAGAAAACAAATGAAATATCTTTCATAGGGTTTAGGGTGCTCAAATTGACGAATAGAACAAAATATGATTCAAAGAAATAGCTTCTTCCTCACATGACTTTTATTGCATGTGTAGTAGTCGCACTTTCTTCCATGGATTCTGTTGAACATCTCCCTTCGATGGCATACCATGTTTGGGTTTATGGCCTATAGTTCCTTAACAAATTGACATAACATAAAATAAACCACAACGTTTCTTTTTAAACCGAGAAGTATTTGAGTACATCAATGAGAGAGAGAGGTCACTAGCTATGCAGCACGGATACTCTATTTTAGCCTCCATATCACGTATCGTACGGGGTATCAGATACATATCCAATATATATTTTTAAAGTATTCGAATTTTAAATTTATTTTTTGGTATTCGGATACATTTTGGATACGTTACGATACGTTCAGATATGCATGGGGGTAAATGTATTATTACTTGAAATATTTGGGTTAAAAGTAGGGGTGTAACCTGTTCAGTTCGGTCCGGTTCATAGGGGTTTTTGAGTGAACCGGGGAAAACCAGTTCGGGAAGAACAGGCAACCGAAACCGGTTTCTAAGTGGTCGGTTCGGTTCACCCCAGTTCGGTTCAGTTTTGACGTTGGTCCGGTTTCTAAGAGATCATCGACAAGCAGCTCTCTGGTCGATGATCTCTTCTCTCTCTCTCTCTCTCTCTCTCTCTCTCTCTTGTCCAAGCTGCTCTCTGGCTCTATATACTTTTTGGATAGGCTGTGTATATATGTGTATGTGTGTCTATATATATACATATATTACATCTCTCTTCTATCTCTCTCTCTCTGTGTAAAAAAAAAAAAACAAAAAAAAGAGTTTTGGACATGGTGTTGTCGTCAAATGTCTGCTTACTGCATATCAGGTTTATTAAGATGTAGTGCTGGGTTTTTCAAGGCCATCTTGGCAAAACGAAGAGCCTTAAAGGGGCAGTGAATTGTTTTGATTGCTAATGGACTAATATACAACTTCATAATATACGAATTTCTTGTTGGCTGTTACTGTTACAACTTCATACTTTGTGTTTTGTCTGATTTTAGGTTTTCTTTTTTTCTTTTAATAACAGTGTAATGGAATCTGCTGGTAGTATTATTTCTAACATATTTAATAAGAATTATACATATATAGGAGGCATTTCTAGTAAGGGCTCCCTTCAACTGCTACGGTTTTTGTTTCCGGATCGAATTTCGACAATCCGAACCGTTTGATGCATTTAAAACATGTTTTTACAGTACAACGCTACGATTTGTAAAAAAAAAAAAACCCGGAAGGGCTTGATCCAAGCAGTCTTCGATAAAATACTCAGAAGAGCTTGATTTGAGCAGTTTTTGGTAAAAAAAAATTTATATCGAAAACTGCTCGGATCAAGCCCTTCCCATTTTTTTTTTGGACAAATCCTCGTGTTGGACCTTAAAAACACGTTTGTAAATGCATCTAACGGTTCAAATCGTCTACATTCGATCTGGAAACAAAAAACGGGCACCATAGCAGTTTAAGGGAGCCCTCACTTGAAATTTCTTGTATGTGTGTGTGTGTGTAATAGTTATTTTATATTTTTATATTCAACGAGTGCCCCAACGTATTGTATCCGGCTTTTTGGAAAAATCACGTGCCCGTGTATCCGTAGCAATGATTCATAGGTCCCTAAGGGCCTTGCATCCACAAGGAGAACAGGGGAGAAAGAAAGGTTAGGAAATGCTGGAGTTCTAGAGGGCCTTGAAGAGTTGAAGTCACAAGGGGAAGAAGCAAGGGGGAAATTGGGAAAGGGTACGGCTTCACCTGATATCATATCTGGAGAGTTGAGCTTTCTTCTCATTATGTATATGTTGTCCCTTGCCAATTGAGAGCCTGCCTGCATAACGTGTAGCTCATTTCTTTCTCATAGTGATTGTGTATTCTGCCATGATAAGTTGTTGCTTATTTTGTCCTTCAATGATTGAGCGTGCTTGAGGTGATGCTTGCAGAAACAATGTTCACTGAGTTTGATTGTACATGCTACCTGATAGTCTTCTTGTCTACAAAGTGTTCTATTATTGTTTTCTAGAGTTGGATACCACTCCTGACGTAGTATACACATACTGTTTTTTCTATATGAGCAAAAAAAGAAAAAGAAAAAAGAAAAGATGGAGTGCCGAGGAGGCATATTCCAAACAAGGAGGAAAAATTGACCTGGTACCACCCGTGGAAAAAAAAAGGGAAGAAAAAAAAGCCTTTGGTACTGGAGAAAAGTGAGGAAAAAGAAGAGAAAATAATTATTTTCCTCCATTTTGTGAAATGAATGTGATGTACAACTCCTTGGAAAGTTATTTCCTTCATGAGTCCCTCCTATTGTCCATCACTTCCTTACATTTGGGCTTCTTTATTATTTTCATCCCTCGTCTCTCTTTAAACCGAACAAGAGAGAGTCATTTTCTTGCTACTTTCTTTTTCTGCTCAAAAACAAAGTAAAGTGGGTACTTTCTAAAAAAACTTCTCTCTCATTTGATTTCTTTCTTTTCCCAAGTACCAAACACGACCTTAATCTTTAATGAAGGGGGAAATTCTTCAAGTAGAGGAGTAACTACCAAGGTTTTTTTGTTTTTTTTGTTTTGTTTGCCTTCTAGTAAGGGTGTCTTCTATTTCTTTCTATGTTGTCCTTTGGTTATTTAGTGGCATCATTGATTTTTTGTGAGATACTTCATTGTTCTGGTCTGCAGTAGATGGCATAAAGGATAATAGTGTTGCACTTATGCTCAAGAATGCTGGCGAAAAGCAGAACTATAAGCAAAAGTTGACTTGAAGATAAAAATGGGAGCTTCAACTGGAGCAAAGCTTTCTGGGATGCAGAAACAAGTGCTTGGTCTATACAGAGGGTTTCTGCGAGCAGCACGTACGAAATCCCCTGAAGAGCGGCGCCAAATCGAATCAATTGTGTCTGCTGAATTTCGCCGCAACTCCAAACTAGTTGATCGCAAGAATTTTATCTATATAGAGTACCTGCTTCGTCGAGGTAAGAAACAACTTGATCAGCTTAGCAGCCCTGCTACTGTTGGATTGTCATACCTCAATGTCGATTATCCCCAAACTAGAAAATCATAAGGCAAACAAATGTCGTTATTCTTGTCTCCCATTTGTCATTGACTCATCAAATTGTGCTATTTTTTTGTTGACAGATACCTGGGAAAAAAAGTATTTTGTTTCTATTGGTACATGAAAATAGCGAGTGAAATCATATGAATTTGTCATGTGAGAGCAGTTAGATATGGTCTACTTAACCCAATCTCTTAAAAACCATCACGTAAATCCCCACCACAGCCACTCATCTGCTTGTAAAATTGTCCCTTCTCTTTTGCCCCACTGCCACGATATTTGGCAGATCTAGAATGTGGAACTAGAATTTGGACTCTGAGGTTGGCAAATTAGAGCAGCAAACCTCATGCAAGCAGCAAATTTTCGTGTAGTGGTGCTCGAAATTTGATTCAGTTTTTTTCTTATTTGTCAGACTTTTAATAATAAAAGAACCAATATTGAGAGATTGCGGATAATTGATATGATGGCGTTCAAAACATGTAGCGACTAGGGTTGCAAATGAACCAAGATGTTTGTGAGCGGCTTGGTGTTTGACTTGTTTTGGGCTCGTTCGAGCTCGGTTCGTTAAGATTTTATTAAGCTCCAGCTCGCAAAAAAATTAATGAACAAACTTGAACATTTTGCGAAAAATTAATAAATAAGCCTAAAAATTATCATGATAGGCTTGATAAGGCTCGCATTTGATTTTAAGAGGAGAAGATTACATTGCTTCTTATTAATTCAAAAGCAATATGTTGCCGTACAATACTCAAAAACTATAGTTAGTCGTATCACTTTTTCAAAATGGAGCCTTTTTCTTGTAGGTTAAACATATATTTAAGCCTTTTTCTTGTAGGTTAAACATATATTTAAGACACTTGTACATGCGCAATTAAAACACTTTATATTATGCAAGTAGGAATATATGTTTGTCGTTGGCTCGTGAACAAGCTTAGGCTCGAGTCAAGCTTCTACTGGCTCAGCTCGTGGTCGGCTTGTTAACTATGTACTATGCTCGAGTTCTAGATCGAGCTCAGTAAAATTTTAATAAACAAGTTTGAACACAACAAAACTGGACTTGACTTGATTTGTTTGTAGCCCCAAGTATCACCATTCAGTGATAAATCACCACCAAGCTGATGTATAGATGTGGTAACTAACTAGATTGGGTTGGAAATGATCAATCAAGCGATTCGGATTGTAATGATGTCATCTCGAAGGGTCTGTTTTTTTAAATTTATTATTTATTTATTGAAAATGTCATCATATCATTTATAAAGCCATCCGACACTGATTACATCGAAAGACTGGAATGGAGCTAAAACCACTAACATATGAAATGAACACGGCAAAAGGCTAATAGGGTCACCGGTTCTTGGATACACTTAGCAATGCAAACTAGACATCTAAGAGACGGGGATGATGAATCCTATCAAGTGTTAGCGGTAGAGAATCTCAAACAAATTCCCAACTCAAACCATGACACAATAACACGCAGATGTAATCAACAACAAAAGCTAAAAAACAGGAAATAAAACCGGCTGAAAGAAACCCAAGAAAAACACTGAGATGCTTCACTGATTTCACCCGCTGAGTCGCCTCACTGAGTCACACCGCTGAGTTGCTGAGCGTAGATGAGCTTACAATACAGCCGCTTCACTCGGAAAAACCCAAGCTCCATGGCCGGCCACCTGCGGAATCTGAAACTTTATTACACCGGAGGGGCCAAAACCAAGTTCACCCTAAATGTCAGACCGGCTCAAAACCCCCAAAATGATGACTTCGCATTTTGGGTCTGTTTAGGTGCACTATAACTTCGCATTGCATTATTGCGCTACTGGGACTTCAGCTTCCGCATGTAAATAATGAAATTCGCTTGCTTCATTGAAGTTTTCATAGAGCATGATAATACTGTGGGTCATTTTCTTTTGAATGATGTATAGATGTGGTTACTGCTATATTAGGTTGGAACCTGGAACTGATAAAAACGAACGATTCGGATTGTAATAATGTTATCTTGGAGGGTCTATTTGGGTGCACTATAACTTTGTATTGCATTACTGGGACTTCGGCTCCCGCTTGTAAATTTGCTAGTTTCATTGAAGTGTTCACATAACATGATAACGTTTTCATCTGCGATTGAGGTACTTGGAATGATTCAAGAGGACGACCCAACACCAGATCATAAAGCTTAAGCTCATTCTATTAAAAAATTAATGCTTTCCTTCGAATTTGCCTTTAGCATACACTTGGTCAGAAATAAAATGAGAATCACAAATGAGTTGTCTATAGGGAGTTGATTTTGGGGCTCCCTTTTTTGATGCAAGCACTCCAAAATTTAATGAAGTTACAAAACTACCCTTTTCAAAATATAAAAGTTACTGGAGGCACTCCACCTTAAAATTATCTCCTCATTTACTTGAGGCACTCCTAATGGAAATATGAACCAAAGCCTCTCTCAGTTGGCAGCGGATCCTCTATCCGAAGCTGCTTGTCTGACACCTCTATTCCATGCCCTTAGTGCTGCCATGTCGCCCATATTTCCCCTCCATTAAACCCACCAACTCTCTTAATGGCATTGTTAACTCAATAACTCTCTTAATGGCATTGTTAACTCAAGGCAATTGTTACTCTCTTTTTCTTTTTATTTGGTTTTGCAATATGCTTTGAATATAAAAAATAAAGTATTTCTATGTATAATTTTTTATTTTTGTTTGCACCAAATTAAAATTCTAGTAGAGATCTTTCATTTGATGGGCAAAAATTTTAAAAATTATATACGAAAGTATTTTACATTGCTGGTTTATTGAGTTGGCTTTGTAATCTCCTTCGGATAAAAAAATAAAGTAAATCCGCGCATAATTTTTTATTTTCTTTTGCACCAAAATAAACTACCAAAGAGATTTTTAATTCAATTCAAAAAAAATTTTAAAAAAATTATACGAAAGTACTTTACATTGTTGGCTTGTTGGGTTTAAATTATTTCATACAAAAATTTTCAATTTTTTAGCAATGAAAAAAATAAAAAATTATGCGCACAATTACTTTATTTTTTTTATCTGAAAGATATTGCAAAGCCAACTCAACAAGCCAACAATGTAAAATACTTTCGTATACGTTTTTTCAAAATTTTTTGCACCGAATTAAAGTAGTTTAATTTGGTATTTTTTTTTCACGAAAGTACTTTACTTTTTTATTCGAAAGATATTGCAAAGTTGCTCAACAAGCTAACAATGAATAATACGGCCCAGATCCATCCCTCTCTCTTTCTTCTTTTTCTCTCCTTTCTCTCTCTTAATCAAGGCCGTCCAAAAAGTGTTTTAATTTGGACGGCTGAGATGTGCGCTTAGGCACCACGTAGGATGGTGTCCGCCGAAAAACCCCTCCTTAACAAAGGAGGAAAAGGAGATGAGCAATTTTTTTTTGGAGTGCCTGAAGTAAATTATAGAACTTGCAAAATGGTAGTTTTGAAAAACCACTGTAGCTTGGAGCCCCTCCATCAATTTTTGGAGTGCGATTATCAATTCCCTTGTTTATAACACTACAAAAGAAGACACAAAATATAATAGTAAATGATATGACACTGATTGAAATGTCTAAGAAACCATTACAAATGATGAGAGAAAATAGGTGGGATTCTTTGTTGACCGAATCAAATGAGCCTTTACATGCTAAACCAAAATCAAAATACCATCCAAGAGGGATTGGGTATCAATGTTGAGTTCGGCATGCTGCAATTGGTTTGGAAACACCCCGAACACCCAGATTTTATTTTATGTTTTCCTTTATTGATTGAATATAACAGTATTAGTAATAATTTAAGTCATGCTTTTGGTGTGCCTCTTTGAGTATCTTAGAAAAACCATTATCGATTTACCATTTTTAGATTATGGGCCAATTTATATTTTTTTGATGTTCATCCCTATTTAAAATCGATAAAGTAAACCAGAGTAGAGCAATTTTGAACGAAATCCGATACATGCGCAAATAAACTTTTCCTTGGTGCTATCCGGTTTTGGTCAAGTATTTTTTAGTTTTACGCATGAGACGGGCAAACCATAAAATTAGTGCTATTCTAACAAAACTTAACAATAAGCCCAAAACACACATTCTTGAAACAATTAATAAAACGATCACTTAAGACGTTGAGACTTGATATCAATCAATATTTAACTTAAATTTCAATCACCTTGGCTACATATCAAAACACAGTGCTTGACTTCCCCTTTCAGGCTGCAAAAATAGTCAAAAGACAAGCTAGGCTTGAAACTGCTCCTCCTTTTTTTTTTTTTTGAAGAGAAACTGCTCCTCCTTATAAAACAGAATTTTAGTAGTATATAATTTATTTCTATTTCCAGCAACCGATTAAATCAGGAACTGTTTTAAGTTGGCTTTTTGAATTGATGTATTGTGAGAAAATGACCCGTCTCATAATGCGTAAAAAATCAAATTTTAAGTCAGTTTGAGAATAAGTCAATTTCTGGAACAATTCAGTTTAATAACATTGGTTAAGGACAAGAGACAAGTAGTATAAATGTATAATCTTGTGAGTATCAACTAATAAGGGGGGTGGGTAGCATCCACATCACTTTTTAATTGAGTTAACAAAATCAGACTCCGCTCTTGCACTTGAAATGTTTGATTCACATTCGGACCACGCAATGAGCAACCCTTTGTTTGTTTTCCCCGTAGAGAGCGCCAACGAGCAACCCTTTAACACACGGAGTTTCAACTACACAGGACCGTAATATTCTATACACTCCCTCTTTTCTTAGTATCACACAAAGAAAGACTAATTCAGCACGCAGGGCCTACCTTAATCATCCAAACCATCTATTTTGTAAAAAATACTCCCTTTGTCCCATAAGTGCCTACTATGGGAATCTGTGCATTTTGAAACCCAAAAAACATATGTTTCTCTTTGTAACCGAGCACTTTAATTTGGTGCAAAAAAAATTCAAAAATTGTATGAAAATGCATTTTTTACATCCAGAAAATTTATGTTTTCCCAAAGGGACACTTAAATTGGGACGGAAAGAGTAATGTGTAGATCGTTTTTGAAAAAATTAAGTTGATTGGAATATCTGTAAGTTTCTCGTTTTTATTGAAAACAAGGGACAGTTAAATTTTTTGACCATCTGTTATTTTCAAGACAGATGAGAAACTTATCCGATTAACCTCCGATTTTGAAAAGTGGGGCCACGGCACAAAGCTCATATTTTCTCTTTTTTGGGGGGTGGGTGTTTACATATAAAATTAACCAATCCAATGATTAATTGACACGTAATCAAAAGTGTCAAACGTTGGCAATTACTCGTCAACGAAGACGCACTGGATTAATAAGATAAAATTGACTAAATACGATGTCGTATTACTTCTCAACTTAGAAAGACAGTTATTGGCAGTTACGAGCCATTACTAAATAAAGATTGGCCTCGAAGCCATGATATTAACTGCTAAAACACACAAGCTCCACGTGTAAACTTGAGAAACAAGGCGATTGGCAGTTAGAACACGTGGAATACTTTTGGGAAGCAGTTATTTCCCTAAACACGTTATCATTTGAGTTTGTTAAGCCAACGTGCAGATTTAAAGCTTCTGGGAGAAGAGAGAATTCAAGATCAGAGGTGGAGGAAGAGTAACTGCCAATTATTAGAGTGGAAGTTAGAGTTTGAAGCAAGCTAGATTCAAATTCATGGAGCGGGAAGTTCAAACTACAAGCAACGTCTATAAATAGAAGAAATTGAAGAGTGAAAAACCCCCAGACAAATCTTCAACAAACAGCTATCAAAAAACTGATGTTTGGTTTGTTCATTGGCAAAGTAGTTTAGGATTTCGAACTAATTCGAAGTAGTTTAGGATTTCGAACTCAGTTCGAAGTAGTCTAGGAAGTAGATTAGGAATTAGATTAGGATTTATCTCGATTGTTCTAGTAACAATCACCCCTATCTCGGTAGTTCTTGCAACAATCACCTGTTCGAAGTTCTGTTACTCTGTATTTGAAGTTGGAGACAATTTCGAAGTAAGTTTGTCTTTGATTCATTAATCAAAGTGTCTTGTTTCTTTATTGTTCTTTGATTTTCCTAAGTTTATTGGTTTGCATTTCTTCACTTATTAAGAAAAATCCTCTTAATTGAGGTAATTGAACCAACAAAACACAATCGCCTGATTAGGTTTGGTTTTCCAAAGTTAATCTGAGGGAGGAGATTGAAACTCTCTTTGCACGCCAAGACACACAATTATTTTCCATTGCAAAGAAGTAAAAAAGAACCAAACACATCTTTTTTGGCACGCCCGGTGGGACACCAGAAAGTGTTAAATGGCTCCAAATCTTAGGAAGCAAGTAGATGATTCTCAGGTTGGTCAAACGCCAGTTGATGAGAACAATAGTAATTCTAAAGAGAATGAACAAGTCGAAGGCCTTCAAATTGGACCAGAGACTCGTGCTGGTCAAGACTTAAATATGGGAATTGGTCAGACTTCTCGAATGAATACTAGGAATAATAAAACTGTGCAAGGTGATGACCCAAAGAATCTAGAAGTTGGAGGGAATATGTCATCTAGCCAATTTATGGAAATGATTGCTACATTCAAAGAATTGGCTCAGACCCAAAGGCTTATATTACAAAAATTGGAAGAGCAATCAGGGCCTAGAAATGATCCTTTGCCTTCATTTGAGAATGATAGAGGAGAGGCTAGCACAAGCAAATTCAGATCAAGACCTGGAAAAGAGCCTATAAATGTAGAAGACATACCAGAATCTTGGTATGAGCCTGCAAAAAATATGATTATCAAATCCCTAAACCTAAGAAAGTGTTCAAGCAAAACACTAATATCTCATTCGAACCAAACTTTGATGGTGCAAATGAGGAGAAAGGCTTCAGGAATTATGATTACGGATTTGATGAGTATATGTATACTCCTAGAAATTGTTTTAATGAAAGGGATAGGATTAGTGCAAAAAGGCTTAATCCAGAGATTGGGATTCCCAAATATTCAGGAATACCAGAGATGGGAAGGGTACATTCGAACTACCTTTATGAACCTTTGGCAAAACAGGATGAAGGTTTCAAGCAACCTAGGCCCTTTGATGATCCTTATCAGAGGATTTCAGAAGATCACATGCCTAGAAATGTCACTTGGGAACCACCTGTTAATCCAAAGGTACCTTTAGGGGAGCACCCAACCCTTCGAGATGAGATATTGGGTCTTATGTAAGAAGTTTATGGACCCTTGAACCGGGGGGTACAAACTCAAATTTATAGAAAACCTTATCCAGAATGGATAGATAAACAGTTCGAAGTCCCTAGGGGGTTTAAAATCCCAGATTTCACTTTATTCCATGGAGATGGAAAACAATCCACAACTGAACACATTGCTAGATTCACTGCTCAGTGTAGGGAATTAGGCAATAATGAGTTCATTAAGTTGAAACTATTTTCTAATTCCTTAACAGGGACGGCCTTCGAATGGTATTCTAACTTGACACCAGAGTCAGTTCCAAATTGGCAAAGGATGGAAGAGTTATTCCATGCACAATTTTACCAAACTGAACCTAAAGTTACTATGGCTGACTTAGCAAGACTAAAGCAGAAGCCTGATGAGAAGGCTGCTCAATTTATTGCTAGATTTAAGAGAGCCAGAAATAAGTGTAAACTTCAATTACCAGATGCTGAATTTGTAAGAATAGTACAAGATGGCTTAAGTAAAGAACTTAGGAAGAAGTTCGATTCTACTGAATTTAGAGATTTGGTTGATTTAACTTACAAAGCATCAAGGTATGAGTCTTTGTTAGAAGAGGATGTTGATAGAAATAACTCTTCTTACTCAACCTATTATAAAGAACCCATTTATGAGATTGATGCTGCTGAAATTGTTGAACATGAGCCTTGTGTGTGTGAATGTCTAGTTCGAAATGATTCTTCTATAGCACCAAGGACTAACAAAAAAGCAGTTAGTAAGGTTTATTCATTTGATATTTCAAAAGCAGATGAAATTTTTGATTATCTTTTGAAGAAAAAGTTCATCAAACTCCCTGAAAATGTTAAACTTCCAACTTTGGAAGAAACAAAAGGGAAGAGTTATTGCAAATGGCATGCTTCATGGACTCATTCCACTAAAAATTGTAATGTTTTTCGTGATAGGATTCAGGAGCAGATCAAGAAAGGAAGAATCATGTTTCCAAAAAAGGCTATGGGAATTGATACTGATCCATTTCCAAAAATTGAAGAAGTGACGGCCAACACTAATGTGCCAACATCTCCGGCTAAAACTGTCAAGGAAATGTGGCAAAACAAGCAGGTGCAAGTAGAAATGAATTCAGTGCAGTTCACTAAAGGAAAGTCAAAAGTTGGCCAACTTCGAAATGATGATGGGAGGACCTACCGTCAGAACACTCTACTAGAAAGTTCTTTTAACAGAGGTTTTAAGCAATCTCATCTTCCCATGCTTAAGGCATCCTTTTTGGAATGTTTGTGCATGGAATGTAGGGCCAACTATTTGATCTTCAAGGATTTGGATAGACAAGGGGTTGATTTCTTTCCAAAGAGGATGGAAAGAAAAGCTTTGGATCAAAACAATGAAAGGAAGCCTTGGGTCAATCCAAATCATGGAAGAAGTGAGAGGCAGTGGTCTGTTTCAAAGAGAAATGTGCCTTCTAGTCCAGTCCCACCAGCTTCGAAGAGGGATTATCCTCCTTCGAAGAAGGTTAACACTGGGAAGGCCTCAATGGGCCAAATAAATGTAGAAGAAGGGGAGCAATTTACTTTGGTGAAAGGGGTTCCTGATTGGTTTTTGAAAAAGATTAAACCAGAACTCTTCCAAGAATGTAAAAATTCTTCTAAAATTGAGAATAAAATGGTTAAGCCTCCAAGTGCTCCTACTGGTCAATGGGTAGTCGTTAGAGATCCAAAGACCAAAGCACCTCAAATGATTCCTATGTTGACAAGAACACAGAAAAGGAAATTGCAAAGGAGGTATACTAGTTTCCAAATGGAGGAATATGCTCCCAAGGAGAAATCTAATGGAGGTGGTGAATTCAACCCAAGGTTTAATAGACTTCGAAGGGAGGATTCTGAAGAATCTCTTCGAAGGGGGTTTTCTCAGTCAGAAAGAGAAACTCTGGAAAACTTAGCTGCAAGAATGAGCAGTGAGGTACCTCAAGACAATACAACTTCTCCAAATTCCTTGGCAAGCTATCAATCTGGCCTGTTAGAAGCCATGATAGTGGAACAGGAAGAAGGTGGAGGGACAAATTCATCTCCTATTGGAACATTCTCCCCTATGGAAACTTCTGTAGCAGAGCTCTCTGAAAAAATGAATACACCAGAAGTTGAGTTAGAAATACCAATGCAGGGAAAAAGTACCATTCAGTTTGGAACTTTGCCTGAAGTCCAGATTAACATGGTTAACTTTGGACCTTTTAGACCAGATTGTTCACCAATTCAAAGAGCATTACAACCATCAGTTGCTCCTATGGAGGTTATTGATGTTTCAAGTGATGAAGAATATAATCTCACTTATGATAATGGTTGGAATGACAGTTGGGGAGCTTTGATTTCCAAAATTCGAAAGGAAGAAGAGGAGGAGGATTTCATGATTATGGTAAACACAATAGAAGAACCAGAAGTAACCTCCAAGGAGAAGGCAATCTTCATTCCAGAAACAGAAAATGATTCCAAGTATCCTTTGATTGTTGATTTGGATTGTGCTTATCTTTCTTATCCTTTCAAATCACCTTCGAGTGATATGAGGCACCATTTAAAACCATTATACATATCTGCTTTGTTTGATGGCATTTTGTTAAATAGAATTTTAGTTGATAATGGTGCAGCAGTGAACATTTTGCCTTCTAGGACTTTGAAGAAGTTGGGGAAAGAAAAGGTTCGATTAATCCCAACAAGCACATTCATTGCTGGGTTCACTGGTGAAAGTAAAAATCCCAAAGGGATTGTCTCTATACGCCTGAAAGTTGGCCAAGTAGAAACTGATACAACCTTCTTTGTGGTGGATACTTTTACAAGTAAGTATAATGCTTTACTTGGTAGGAATTGGATTCATGTCAATGGCTGCATTCCATCCTCAATGCACCAAGCCCTGATGATTGTGAAATATGAAAATGGGAAAGAAGTGGGGGTCAAAGAGGTGAAAGCAGACCCACATCCCTTTAGCACTTCAGCAAATTGTGCAAAAGTAGAGATGTATAAGCCTGAAATCATTCCTTTGAGTGAAATTGCACAAACTGCCACCCCTCCATCCAATGCACTGGAAATAAGAGAATTGACAGAGTTGAAATCTAAACTCAAACAAGCAGTTGATTATGAATCAGACAATCCACCAGACGAAACTGCTTGGATGTGAGTCCAAGACAGAGTTCGAAGAGGCCAACTCTTTGGCTTTAGTTAAATTTATGGCTCTAGAAATAGAGCAGAAATTACAAGAAACAAGCGATTGGGAGGAATTATTGACTGAAAAATCTGACTGGGGGTTGAAGCCAGTAAAATTTGAAGAGGCCTTTATAGGTCATGTTGAATCCCAAGATCCTGTGGAAAAAGTGGAATTAGGAGAAGGAGTCGTTCCAAACACTGTGCAAATCAACAAGGGGCTTGATGCTGCTTCGAAGGCCAAGTTAATCACAGTACTTAAAGAGAACAAAGAATGCTTTGCTTGGAGTTACAAAGAGTTAACAGGTTTAAGCAGAAATTTGGTTGAGCACAGATTACCTATTAAACCTAATTGCAAACCTTTCAAACAACTTCCAAGAAAAATGTCTCCTGACACCATTTTATTAGTTAAAAAGGAAATTCAAAATCTTTTAAATGCTGGTTTTATTAGAACAGCAAGATATGTAGAGTGGCTATCAAATATTGTTCCTGTTGTCAAGAAAAATGGGAAAATTAGGGTGTGCATTGATTTTAGAAAATTAAACACTGCAACCCCTAAAGATGAGTACCCAATGTCTATGGTAGACATGCTGGTGGATAGTTCTGCAGCCCACAAAATCATGTCTATTATGGATGGACACTCAGGATACAATCAAATTTGTATAGCTGAGGAAGATGTTCATAAGACTGCATTTAGAGCCCCTGTCAATCTTGGGACTTTTGAGTGGGTCAAGATGCCTTTTGGGCTTAAGAATGCTGGTGCTACTTACCAAAGAGCTATGAATGCAATCTTTCATGAAATAATAGGGGGTTTTCTAGAATGCTACATAGATGACATAATTGTAAAATCAGGATCTATTGATGATCATGTGGAGCATTTGAAAATAGCTTTTTCAAAGATGAAGCATTATCAACTGAAGTTAAATCCTGCCAAATGTGCCTTTCGAGTAATGGCATGGAATTTCCTGGGATATCTAGTCCATAGCAAAGGTATTCAAGTTGATAAAAATAAAGCTAAAGCTATTATTGAAGCAAAACCTCCCTCAAACAAGAAAGAACTACAAAAATTTCTTGGTCAATTGAATTTTCTTCGAAGATTTATATCTAATATTGCAGGGAAAACTAAAGTTTTTTCTTCTTTGTTGAAATTGAAGGATGGAGAAGACTTCGAATGGACAAAGGAGCATGACGATGCTTTCAAAGCCATCAAGAAGTACTTGATTAATCCACCAGTTCTTGTTCCACCCAGAAAGGGAGAGCCTGTCAAATTGTATTTGACAGCAAATCATGACTCAATAGGAGTTTTATTGGCTCAAGACAACGAAGAAGGGAAGGAACAAGCTATCTATTATCTAAGTAGGTTTCTTAATGATTGTGAAAGTAGGTATTCTGCAGTAGAAAAATTATGTTTAACTTTGTTCTTTGCTTTGAAGAAACTCAGGTACTATATGATGCCTAGAGTGACCTATGTAATTTCTCAAACTGATGTTATGAAGTATATGTTGTCTCAACCTATACTCAGTGGCAAAATTGGGAAATGGATTGTGTCTTTAATTGAATTTAGTTTAGAGTACATTCCTCAGAAATCAGTTAAAGGACAAGCTTTGGCTAATTTTTTGGCTGATCATCCAAATGAAGTTGAAACTCCCGAAATAGCAAATGTTAACACAGTAACAGTTAAACCATGGAGAATGTGGTTCGATGGTTCGAAAACATCTCAAATGGCTGGAATTGGAGTTGTTCTGGAGTCTCCTCAAGGTTCGAAAACCAAGTTTGGATTTCGAATAAATGAAGGGGAATGTACTAATAATCAAGCAGAGTATGAAGTCAGAATAACTGTTTAGAACTCTTGCTTATCTTGAAGGTTGATATAGCAGAAGTGTTTGGAGATTCTCAGTTGATTATAAACCAAGTAAATGGAGAATTTGGTTGCCATAATGTTGGTTTAAAACTTTATTATGAACATGTGAGGTCATTGATTAAACAATTTCACATGATTTCTTTCACATATGTTCCAAGGTTCTTCAATGAAGAAGCTGATGTCATGGCTCAAAGAGCATCAGGATTTAAGTTTGTTCCTGATGACAGTCGAGAGTTTTGTCAATTAACTCTAAGAAAATCTTTGCCAATGCTTAAAGATAGGAACATGGATTTCGAAGTATGTGAAATCACTTCTTCCCCTAGTTCGAATGACTGGAGACAGCCATTAATTGATTATTTAACAAAACCTGATGCCAAAACAGATAGAGCAACAAGGGTAAGATCTGTCAATTATATCATGTATAATGGAGAGCTGTTTAAGAGAGGAGCAGATGGATTATTGCTTAAGTGCTTAAACAAAGTTGATGCTTTTAAGGTCATGGCAGAAGTTCATGAAGGTATCTGTGGAGCTCATCAAGAAGGAATCAAGATGAGGTGGTTGATTCGAAGGTATGAATATTATTGGCCTACTGTCATCAAGGATTGTATTGATTATGCAAAAGGGTGTCAGGTTTGTCAAAAGACAGGACCTCTCAAAAGATTACCAGTTACTGAATTACAGCATGTAATCAAGCCTTGGCCATTTAGGGGTTGGGCAATGGATATGATTGGTATGATCTACCCTCCATCTAGGGGTGGAGATAAATTCATACTAGTTGCTACTGATTACTTCACTAAATGGGTGGAGGCTCAAGCCTTTGAGAGTGTCTCTCAAGAGCAAGTGATTGAATTCATTAAGAATATCATCTATAGGTTTGGATCTCCAGAAACTATAACAGTAGATAATGGATCCATTTTCAAAGGTAGAGCAGTGAAGGCTTTTGCAGCCTCTCATGGAGTGTCTTTGATTAACTCTACACCCTATTATGCTCAATCGAATGGTCAAGCTGAATCAACCAACAAGATTATCAAAAGAGGTATCCAAAGAATGGTTGATAAGAACCCAGAAGAATGGCCGAATTTGTTGTTAAATGTGTTATGGGCATATCAAACCACCAAAAGAACTAGCACCGGGACTACCCCTTTTGCTCTAACTTATGGGCATGATGCTGTTTTACCAATGGAGATTGTGGTGAAGTCACAAAGAGTTGCCTCTCAGAATGAATTAGATATTGGAGCATACCATCAAGCAATGTATATGGAGCTCGAAGACATAGATGAAGAAAGAATTAAAGCTCTAAATCAGATTCTGTTGCAAAAATTAAGAGTAGCCAGAAGTTATAACAAGAGAGTGGATGTTCGAAGCTTTGATATAGGGGACCTAGTATGGAAAGTAGTGTTGCCTATCAAAGAGAGAAAGCAAGGGCTTGGGAAATGGGCTCCAAACTGGGAGGGACCTTTCCAAATTCATAGAGTCCTTAAAAGAGAAGTGGAGAGGGTAAAATCTAATTACCCTATTATAAGGCATGGCACGTGTCTAAAATGACCGCCACGAGAGGGCGATTAGCTCGGCACCACATAGGGAGTTCGTTAATCCTTATGCCGATCTGGATTGACCATGAATAGGGTCAGGAATCGAATTGAAGTAAATGCATCAGAATGCACTAGCTCGGCGTAAGGCACAAGGGGATGCCCCTGATATGGCCGAGCTGAGGGAGCTACGGATATAATTTGGCAAGCATTCTGGAATATATAGCCCAGCTCGGCGTAATGAATTGAACTATGTACGAGTTACTCCGAGCTACGTGTAAGCTCGGCACCGCCACGAGAAGGGCGGTGAGACATTCCAGAAATATTCTATAAGCGGTACCTTACGAGATGAGGAGCGATCCCGTAAAATAAGGGATTGACATGAGCATTCCTAATGTGGATGGGAATAGACCCCATATAGGAATGAGTCCTATATGGAAAGAAAGACTGCTGCTAGACGAGATCTAGCAATATAAGGAAGCTGTCCCTTGATAGGAAAGTCCTATTGAGAAAAGGACTCCTAAAGAGAATAGGAAACAGTGGCACGAGATGCCTAAAGTAAAGGACATCTACACCTATAAATACAAGGCAATAACCATCACAAAAGGTACGCCGTGAAAACCTACTTTCATACGCATTATAATTTAAGCTCTCAAGTACGTGATACTAACTTAGGCATCGGAGGGCCTTTGCCAACAAGAAGCAAAGGTGCTCTAACCCTTTTTCTGTCTCGCAGATCCAGGGTTGATTCAAGGAAGCACGTGATCCAGGGTTACGCGGATTTATCCCCGTACAAGAAGCATATCATTTAAAGGATTTAAATGGTTATGTTCATAGAAGAAAGATTAATGGGAGATATTTAAAGGCCTACGTCCCAACTATATGGGAGTCCTTTAACAGAAGATAAAATTATAATGTAGTTCATCTCTCATTGCTTGTGTTGATCAAGGTAAGCATTAATGACAAACGGATTTATATTGGTTGGAACTCATAGTTCGAACGATGAAATCAACATTCCAAGCAAATGAGCAGAGATTGGAAAACAAAGGTATTTCATTAATTAATTCATAAGCTGTACAATTGTGTCTGTTAAGCTAACCAGTACAGAAGCACCCTTATTACACACAAATTCATATACATCTCCTTGATCAGTTGTTCTATGCAGTTGATTTTTAAGTTCTCTTATAATCGCAACTGTTGAAGAAGCCTTGCTCATGTAAGTTTGCATGTGAGAAGTGGTTTGAGCAATCTCCCCTCTAACTGCGAATAAAGCCTCTTCAAGACGAGCCTCTTCTTCCTTCAACTGATATAGCTTGGCAGCATCTTGATCATAGGAGGAAATTACAGTTTGTGCTTCATCTTCTGCACTGGCTAAAGATGCCTTCCAACTCTGCCTTTGAAGATGTCTCTCTTGGATCTCAAAGAGTTGAAGGGCTTTTACTTGAAATTCAGAAACCTTGGCCAAGAGTTGTGCATGTAGCTCTTGAGAGGCAGGCTTCAAAACCCAAGCAGCTTGGCAGCAAATGTTCAAATACATCTTCAGGTCCCCTTCAGCAATGGTTTCAAAGTTCAATCTTGAGAATTGCTGGAGAATCTCCCTCAACTCCTGAATCTCTTCTGGTAAGAAAGTTGGCTTGACCAACTCAGAAGCAGATGAGCTTTTTTCAACCTTGAGTTGGATGATAGGAGATTCTAGAGAAAGGGTTGGAGCTTTGGGATTGGTGATTCTATTGCAGAAATCACTCACTTTTAGTTTGAAATGTTCCAGTTGAAGAGGATCACCAAGAATGGTGCTAGCAGAAGCACCAATTTCCTGTCAAAAGAGTACATAAGCATATTTAAGCCTCAGTCTACGAAATAAGATATGATTAATGTAGGATCAAACATAATGGACTACAATACCTTAGATTGATGGATTTGGACTGAAGGGCTTTGTTATGTGGGAATATCAGTTTTTGAGATTGGACCAGAAGTAGTTCCCTCAATATGTTTTGGATGTTCAGTAGCTTGGAGAATTGGGATACTTGATACAACCTCGGGAACTAAATTTCTATCAACCTTGAGGGCCTCCCCTGGCAACACCTCTGCAGGATTAACGTTACATTCAGGAGTAGGGGTCCTCACAGTAGGATTTCCAATCGTTGGTAATTCAGGAGGATCACTTTGAATGCTTTCTGAAACTAAAGCTCTTGCTACAATACTGGCGACAGGGGGAGACATATCCTGCACTAAAGTTTGTGCTTGAACTTTAAAAGATTCTTCTGTATGCCCAGATAACTCCACAAAAGCCTTCGAAGTCTTGACAGATTTAGGCTTTGACAGTTTCTCTAAAAGGGTATCACTCGAAGATAAGAAAACATGAATTTAAGGATAAGAGGTATAATAAAGGTAGATTTATAAAGTTTACCTTTTATAACCTGGCTTATCGTGACATCCTCTATCTCTTCTTCCTCTAGTTCCTCAGCCAAGGTATACTTTATTCTCTTCGAAACTGCATGAGCTTTGACAAGTTTTACTCTTTCAGGAGTAACTTCTTGCTCTGAGTTATTTTTTCTTTTTCTATCTGTTCATGATAAGCCCCTAATAGTGTGGATACACGGGCTTATCTACCTCTTTTTGGTCACGCACACGCGCGTTTTGGCGCTTTATATGTTTAATGTTGCGCAAAGTGTGTCTCGTGAGTTACAGGAAAAAAACCGAGCTAATAACGGGTTTTGAAGAACCTCGGGAAGCATCTCAACCAATTAAGGGAAGCGTGCCCCATGGCATGGAATCCCCGAGCCTCGGAGGGCTAAGCAACGAAGATCCGGCAAGGCTCGGGGCTTGTGAAAGGCCACAAACCAATTCCAGAAGGAATTGGATCGATCCATGCTAATCAATGGATCGATCCATTGGAGGAACTCAAGCCATCAGAAGAAGATGGATCGATCCATGTTAATCAATGGATCGATCCAACAGAGGAACCCAAGCCACCAGAAGGACATGGATCGATCCATGGAATTTGTTGGATCGATCCAAATTGAGGGCCGGCTCGTCAAGAGAAGGCATGGATCGATCCATGCTAATAGATGGATCGATCCAATGAAGGAAAATCTCAAAGAAAATAATAGATGGATCGATCCAAGGTGTTGAAGGATCGATCCAAGGAGGTGTTCTGGCCACTTTTTGACAGCACACAAGCTACTTTATGGACCACCTTTTGTGCGAAATTTTACTATCTTTAGAAAGCTTCTAGATGGTTGAGAGAGAAAGGTGATATTTTGTATAAATATCTCACCTTCTCTCTCATTAAGGCAGACTAGAACATTAGATATTTTTGGAGTTAGCTTTTAAGTTTTTTTAGCCTTATCTCCATGAATGGTATTTGTGAAGCTTTCTCTCTCTAGGAACTCATGTAAGTGTTTGGTTTACAGTATTTTATCATGATATAATAGTTCTTGTAATCGAATGATCGTTCTATAAATCTAGTTTTTATACGTTTTTACCGGTGAAATCTTGTTTACATGTTCTAGCTCCCATTACACTTAAACTCTAGTTTTATATGCTTGTTTTCTATTTTCCTAAGTATTAATGTTGTAGTCTTAGTTGTTAGCTTTTATAAAAATCAACTTTTAAAGTCATTGGTTATGTTGTCAATTTTCTTCATAAAAACAGCCATGGTTTACTTAAAGATGATTGAGTAGTGCACTTAGGTTTGGTCATGGGGTGATTAACACTCCATGACTCGAGTTCATACGTTCCTCTCGATAAAAAAGGCTTACACCGCTTGTTTTCCAAAAGAATTGGGATAGATTTTATGTATCGAAATTCGGGTTTGTTAACCCCCTTGATCACACGTCGCCAAGGGGCTTGACCACTTGGTACGTGTGATGCTTCGGGCTATGGCAATCCAAAGGTTTGTCTAAATGGCACAAGAATCCTAATAGTTGTGAAACACATTTTCTAGTTAAATGGTCTTAAACTTTAAATCTTCCGTTCGGGGGCACCCAAGGATGACCCGAGCCGGTAATCAGAGAGGAACGGATGGACTCTGGTTGTGGTTTGCTTAAATCTCCTAGACCTAGCCTAGCTTTTAATTAGCTTTTCGAATCTCCGAGTCATTCTAGAAGTTGAAAGTTAACCACCAAACAACACCACCCCATAAGTTGGCCGTCTTAACGCCAAGAATCTCATCGCGAGTTGAACTTCATGCCGGTCACATTTGGTCTCTGTGGAATTCGATCCCGGTCTTGCCGGGTTACTATGCTGATGACAACCTAGCCCTACGCTTGGGGCGTCCTATTCTACGACAAAGCTAGGTCACAAGCATTTTTGGCGCCGTTGCCGGGGACCCAATGGTCCGCTCCGCGTGAGTTTGCCTCGCGCCACGCCACTGTGAGTATTCCGTTCCATCAGTACATATCTCTTAGTTTAACTTAGTTTAACTAGTATAGTTCTAAGAGCGGATACCTCTAACCTAACGGTTGATTGTTAAAGTTGAGGTTTAACGAAGCTCGAGGAAGTGTATTAGTTTTTAATTTCTGTTATCTTTATATATCGAGGCAAAGCAAAGATAGCCCCTGAATCGCTTTTGTGGTGAGGTGGTTGAATAACCCTCCACCGCTAGTTGTAGTGTATGCACGGGCATCGTGGTTTATTTTCGGACCCCCTTAATCGCCGCTTAGTTAGCATAGACTCCCCTCTTGTCGCTGAAATGGCTGACGACGAGGCTCCTCGAGGGAATCCACCACCACGTCAGAGGACTATTCGGGATTACTTGAACCCCGAACGCATGCCGCATACTTCGTGCATAGTCCTTCCCAACACTACACCCGCAAATACTTTCACGGTTAAAACTCACCATATAAACTTGGTCCCTCATTTTTATGGGCTTGAACATGAGAGTCCTTACTCTCACATGAGGGACTTTGATGAAATTGTGAACACAATAGTGAGTCAAACCGGTCAAAAGGAGTCCGCACGGCTCAAACTTTTTCCATTCTCTTTAAAAGGCAAGTCCAAGGATTGGTTCAATGCTTTAAAACCTGAGTCTGTGCGGGCTTGGCTTGATTTACAAAGGGAATTTTTCAAGAAATTCTTCCCAGAGCATAGAACTCGTCATATGATGCAACAAATTCAAGGTTTTCAACAAGAAAATGACGAGACTTTCTATGCATGCTGGGAACGTTTTAAAGATCTGTTGATCTCTGTGCCACATCATGGTTTGGAAGAACAAGAGCAAGTTATCACTTTTTATCGCGGACTTTCTCACGAGAGCCGAAAATTGATTGACACGATGTGCAACGGAGAATTTCTTGATAAATATCCCGATGGGGCTTGGGAGTATTTGGACCAATTGGCCGAGAACAATCGAGCCTGGGATTACTCGAAACCTTCCGAGAGGTCCCAGCCGGTCCAAAGTTCGAATACTTCTGGACCAAGTGCGTCTGGCAAATTTACATTGAATGAGCAAACCGACCTACATCGTAGGGTCGATTTGCTTGCTAAAAAATTGGACAACTTGGAATTGAACAAAGTTTCGGAGTTGGCCGTTGTGGCCCAAGTAGAGGAGGTTTGTCATTATTGTGAGTTGGGTGGGCACATGTCGAAAGAGTGCCCCGCCTTCGCCGCTTTTAAAGAGGCCCTCCATGGGCCCGATCAGGCGGAGGTGAATGCAGTCAGTCAGCGGTACGATCCTTTCTCTAACACGTACAACCCAGGCACTAGAGATAACCCTTTGCTTAAATGGAGGGAACCTAATCAAGGGCCGCCTCAAAGGCCGCCCCCTGCTCAAAACCAAGGTTATCGACCTTTCCAAGGTCAAAACCAAAACCAAGGGCAAGCTCGATACCCTTAAAATTACCAACAGCCAGGCCAAAGCTCTAATTTGTACCAACCCCCTCAAAAGCACTCGTTGGAGGAAGCCCTCCAAACGTTCATTCAAACTCAATCGGGTTGTTAACGAGCAAAATTCGCATTCTTTGAGGGAGATTCAAGGCCAAGTCTCCAGGTTAACCACGTCCGTGGGGGTGCTTCAACAAGAAAAGGGAAAGTTTCCCTCTCAACCACAAGCAAACCCCCAAGGCCTACACTTTGCGAGCGCCTCGTCGGGCCAAGACCCGAACACTCATGAGCAAGCCAAGTCCATCACCACTTTGAGGAGTGGCAAAGAGATAGATAAAACTATTCCTCCCAAGCCGGTCACTCCTTCAATTCCCACTCCCGTTTTCAAGGCTCCCGAGTCCACCCCTTTGGAATCCGAGCCTACTCAAGTGGAGGAGCCAAGTGCTCCTATCTCTCCCATGTCGGCCCCTTATCCTCATAGGTTGAGGGTGCCGAAAAAGCCGTCTTCAGAAGTTGAGGTGTATGAACTTTTTAAACAAGTAAAAATTAACATCCCTCTTTTGGATGCAATCAAGCAAATACCCTCGTATGCTAAATTTCTCAAGGACCTATGCACGGTCAAGCGTAAGCTCAACGTGCAAAAGAAGGTCTTCCTTACCGAGCAAGTGAGCTCGATCATCCAAACCGCCATCACTCCTAAATATAAAGACCCCGGTTGTCCGACTATTTCTATTGTTATAGGGGGTAAGAAGGTTGAGAGAGCGTTACTTGATTTGGGAGCGAGTGTCAATTTGCTTCCTTATTCGGTGTACGAGCAGCTAGGTTTGGGAGAGATGAAGCCCACGAGAGTCACGCTTCAATTGGCGGACCGGAGTGTCCGTGTTCCTAAGGGTTTGGTAGAGGATGTTTTAGTCCAAGTAGACAACTTTGTCTACCCTGTGCACTTTGTGGTTTTAGACACTTGTCCCGTCACGAATGCTTCACAAGCACAGACACCCATCATTCTCGGACGCCCTTTCTTGGCGACATCCGACGCGGTCATTCACTGTAGGAATGGGTTATTAAACATGACGTTTGGGAACATGAATATGGAGATGAACGTGTTTAACATTGGGACACAAATGGGGGATGATGACGATGTCCACGAGGTGAGCCTTATTGACACACTTGTGCAAGAACACGTGGACACCATTCTGTGCACGGACCCCCTTGAGGTTTGTCTTACCGCCGAGGAGGCGACATTTCTAGATTCACCGGAGGTAGAGTATTTATACTCTCTTTTAGAGGTTGAGAACGTGTGTGGGACGGAAGCGTGGTCCCCAAAGTTTGAGGAGTTGCCCCCCATTGAGAGCAAGGCTCTCCCATCGAGTGTCCAACCACCTGAGCTTGAATTGAAAACCCTTCCGGACACCTTGAAGTATGCCTACCTTGGCATTGGTGAAACATTCCCCGTGGTGATTTCTTCTTCCCTTGAAGGACGCCAAGAGTCCGAGCTCCTTGAGGTCTTGAGGCGACACACTAAGGCCATTGGTTGGTCCATCGCCGACATTCACGGAATTGATCCTTCGGTATGCACACACCACATATATCTAGAGGAGGATGTGAAGCCGTCCCGCCAACCCCAGCGTCGTTTGAGTCCTATCATGAAAGACGTGGTTAGGGCGGAAGTTTTAAAGCTGTTGGATGTCGGGATAATCTATCCCATTGCCGATAGTAAGTGGGTGAGCCCCATCCAAGTGGTCCCTAAGAAGTCCAGCATTACGGTGGTCAAAAATGCCAATGATGAGTTGATACCTCAAAGGGTGACCACCGGATGGAGAGTGTGCATAGATTATCGGAAGTTGAACGCTAGCACGCGCAAGGACCACTTCCCTCTTCCCTTCATTGATCAAATCTTGGAGAGGGTAGCCGGTCATGCTTTCTATTGCTTTCTCGATGGTTACTCCGGATATAACCAAATTGAAGTCGCTCTTGAG
The DNA here is from genome assembly GCA_022606695.1 of Vaccinium macrocarpon. Lineage (NCBI taxonomy): Eukaryota > Viridiplantae > Streptophyta > Magnoliopsida > Ericales > Ericaceae > Vaccinium > Vaccinium macrocarpon. The sequence continues at coordinate 16,501,134 of CM040172.1, forward strand.
GATCAAGAGAAGACCACCTTTACGTGTCCGTTCGGTACTTTCGCGTATAAGCGCATGCCTTTTGGGTTGTGCAACGCGCCCGAAACCTTTTCAAGGTGCATGATGGGCATTTTTAGTGACATGGTGGAAAAAATCGTCGAAGTCTTCATGGACGACTTCTCGGTGTTCGGAGACTCGTTTGAGTCATGCCTAGCAAATCTAGAGCGGGTGTTGGAGAGATGTGAGGCGAAGCATCTTGTTTTAAATTGGGAGAAGTGTCACTTTATGGTGACACATGGGATTGTCTTAGGCCACATCGTTTCATCTAGGGGGATAGAGGTAGATAAAGCCAAGATTGAGTTAATCGCGAACCTCCCTATCCCTAAGTGTGTGAAAGACATCCGGTCGTTTCTAGGGCATGCGGGCTTTTACCGTCGGTTCATTAAGGATTTCAGTGCCATTTCACGGCCCTTGTGTCACCTCCTCTCGAAAGACGCACCATTTATTTGGACACCTGCGTGTGAGGAGGCCTTTTCCAAGTTGAAAGCTAGTCTCACCTCCCCACCGATTGTGCATGCTCCCGATTGGGACCTCCTGTTTGAATTGATGTGTGATGCAAGCGACTATGCGATAGGGGCCGTTCTTGGCCAAAGGAGAGGGAAAGAGCCGTGTGTGATTTCGTACGCGAGTAAGACTCTCAATGATGCTCAAATGAACTACTCCACCACGGAGAAAGAGTTGCTCGCTGTCGTGTTTGCTCTTGACAAATTCCGCTCTTATTTGATAGGATCCCCTATTGTGGTCTTCATGGACCACGCCGCCTTGAAATATTTAATGACCAAACAAGATGCGAAAGCAAGGTTGATTAGGTGGGTCCTTCTTCTTCAAGAATTCAATCTAATAATCAAAGATAAAAAGGGGGTTGAAAATGTGGTCGCGGACCATTTGTCTCGTCTTGAGTTTGAGGATCGCTCCTCAAATCTCCCTATCATTGACACATTTCCTGATGAGCAACTATTTGGTGTCTCTTCTTGTCCGTGGTTTGCGGATATTGTGAACTATTTAGCCACGGGCCAACTCCCTGCCAATTGGACTCCCCAAGAGAGGAGGCGTTTCTTAAGTGAGGTGAAAAGATTCTTCTTTGATGATCCTTATCTTTTCAAGTATTGTCCGGATCAAATTATCCGGCGGTGTGTGCCCAATGTTGATCAACAAGGCATTCTTGCGTTTTGCCACACCGAAGCTTGTGGCGGACACTTTTCCGCCAAGAAAACCGCTGCCAAAATCCTTCAATGCGGCTTTTATTGGCCGACACTTTTTAAAGATGCGTTTGAATTTTGCAAAACACGTGAACGGTGTCAACAACTAGGTAGTGTCACCCGGAGGAATATGATGCCCCTCACTAACATTCTTGTAGTTGAGGTTTTCGATTGTTGGGGCATTGACTTCATGGGTCCGTTTCCGATGTCGTTTGGCTATCTTTACATACTTTTAGCGGTGGACTACGTGTCCAAGTGGGTTGAGGCTATCCCCACTCGAGCGAATGACCACAGGGTGGTCATTGAATTCTTGAGAGAGCACATTTTATCTAGGTTTGGAGCACCACGCGCGATAATTAGTGACCAAGGGACCCATTTTTGTAATAGGTCCTTTGAAACATTAATGCGTAAATATGGTGTCACTCACAAGGTCTCCACGGCCTATCACCCTCAAACCAATGGTCAAGCCGAACTTGCAAATAGGGAAATAAAGCACATTCTCGAAAAGACGGTTAATCCTAATCGGAAGGATTGGTCAACTCGTTTGACCGATGCCTTGTGGGCTTATCGAACCGCGTACAAAACTGTTTTAGGGATGTCCCCTTATCGGTTGGTTTATGGGAAGGCGTGTCATTTGCCGGTGGAACTTGAACACAAGGCCTACTGGGCCATTAAACAATTGCATTATCGTATGCCCGAGGCCGGTCATCATAGGAAGCTCCAACTTAATGAGCTTGAGGAAATCCGGAGAGATGCTTATGAGAGCACGTCAATTTATAAATCAAAAGTCAAAGAGTTTCATGACAAGAACATTCAAAGGAAAAATTTTCATGTGGGTCAAAAGGTGTTGCTTTATAACTCTAGACTTCATCTCTTTCCGGGGAAATTGCGTTCACGGTGGGTTGGGCCGTATTTTGTGCATCACGTATATCCTCATGGGGCAATCGATGTTTTTAATCCAAAGGATGGTAAAATTTTCAAGGTGAACGGTCAAAGGTTAAAACCATCTTTGGAAAATTTTAATGAAGAGGAGGAAGTAGAAACGTTGGTCGATCCTGTTTACTCGGATGACCCTCCGGTTTAGTTTTATTGTGTGATTTGCCTGTGGAGTCTTAGTGACTTCACATTTCACGGGGAGCTAACGCGTACCTCTGAACTTCATTGTTTGGAGGGCCCGGCCCTTTGCCCCTCTTGCATTGGGTTTCTCATCATTGACTTGAGACTAGCTATGCACGCCGGCTAGAAAACAATGCGCGTGTGCCCAGCTCCGGTTAGAAGGGCCATTCTTTATTCTTTTTAATAAAATCTTGGAGACCCCACACGTGAGGATAAGATAACACGAACGCGTTAGTGACATAGGGTTTGTTAAAATAGCCCTTCTGATAGGAGTGATTCGCAACTAAACGCCCGCGCTCTTTAGATCAGCCCCTGGCAGAGAGTGAGTTTCCGTGAATGGGTGGGGGCGCTTGAATATTCCCATGCTTATGGCACGGCGACAGGCTCTATCTTGTGCTCCGCCTTCTGCGGAGTTCGTTGGGGACGTTGGACTTCATTGTCTGACGGGGTATTGTGTGCGACTTGGACGCTCCGAGTTCTGACATAACAAATTTCTAGGAGAAGTAAAATCCGTGGAGTTTGAGAGAGCTCTAGTGTTTACCGTGCTCGAACGGTGTATGGACGGTCCGGTATAGCCACCCGAGCTTGAGCTACGTATGGCCTAGCCACAGTCTTGAGCTTGGGAAGAAAAGTAGTACCCGTGCGATCGCGTGAAGATCATGGTGGCTTTTCATTTTTCTTTGTATATATTGTACATATTTCTTATTGTTGAGCCCGGATAACACGAGCCGGGCGGTTCTCATATCATTTCTCTTAGTAGGTAGTCGGCAATTAAGTCTTTTGCAGGGTGACCATGCTACCGTACCAGCCTTGGTAGTTTGGTCCTAACTTGGCGGGGAAAAGGCATTCAGAGCTCAAAGCATGGGTGCGATGAAACGTCGCGGTTGTAAGTCCTATAAAGTCGTCGAGGATGGACCTGTACGACTAGCTGTGGTCCCGGGGAGGGGCCGAAGGAGGAAGCCTTGGAAGCATTGCCGATGACGAATGGAGTAAGTGATAGCCAAAATTCCTCACACTTGGTCGAGGTCTTGGAGGTTGACATGCCTCCCGTCGGTACAATTTTTGTTCCCTATCTCTCTTTACTTTTGTTCTCTTGCGTTGAGGACACCGCAAATTTTAAGTTGGGGGGAGGGAATAGTGTAGTTGTTTGTACATATTTCGTTGTTGTTTTTCAATTCCTGTCAAAAATTTTGTGATACAACTGCCCGTTTTAGGGCAATCTCATAATCCGATACGGTAGATATGCTCAATCGTTCTTTAAAAGCAGAGTATGGCATTCCGGTGAATTCGGTTCGGAGTTAACTTGAGTATACGCATATACATGCATTTTGTGAATGTGTTAGACCGCAAGCGTAGTTGAGTAGCGTGTGTCACGTAGAGTGGAGAATCATCTTTCCAAGCATCCCATATTTTTCTTGTTGTCAATTCCTACTCGTGTACATAAAATTTTGATTCAAGTTTAAGCTAGCTATTGTCACTCGTGCATGTTATCAAAGTTTTTAGCGTGCTTATGAAATGAATCAAGCAGGTTCTTTGTGTTAATAAACCACATATGAGTCCCATTGCACCATATTTTTGTGCCTAGTCCATCTCCGTTCTATTGTAATGCCTAGGGAACCGGTCGTTTGGTTGGAATTAGGAGGTGAGATAAGGGGCATGCCAATCGAAATTCGAAAAAACCAAACGGTAAAAAAGTGAGACCGGATGTTAGGAGGATAGGTTGGAAGTGGAGATGGGCGATACATCTCAAGTGCGGTATGAGTTTGGTTTGCAACGGGCTGCGTCGGGGTATCTTGAATAGCTTGAACCAACACAATGTATGATATTGGGAGCAAAGGATTCACCTTTATTTTTGGCCAAACAGACAAGAATGGATCGATCCATGGACTTTGTTGGATCGATCCAAGGTTGAAAATTGGAAATCAGAAGAGAATGGATCGATCCATGGACTTTGTTGGATCGATCCAAGGTTAAAAATTTTGGGATCAGAGAGGAATGGATCGATCCATGGAATATGTTGGATCGATCCATCAGTGTATTTCAGCAGATTTTAAGAGGGTCGATCCCTCATTTGGTCCAACTCTCTCTCTCTCTAACCCGATCGATTCTCTCTCTCTCTCTCTCTCTCTCTCTCTCTCTCTCTCTCTCTCTCTCTCTCTCTCTCCTTTCTATCTTCTTCTTCCTCAAACCCAAATTTCCCATATCTCTCTCTCCCCACCATGAGCCACAAAATCTAAACCCTAACACACGTACTCTCTCCTCTCTCTATAACCTTCCCCCTCCTCTATAACCACCACCATTGTGGTACACCACCACCACCGTACCCCTAAAACCCTAACCCGAAAATCCCCAAATTCTCCATAATTAAAACCTAACCTTCCCACCACAACCGGACCACCATTCTCCCATGGCTGCCGGCATATAAGGGGGTATGTGAATTTCTGGGTTCCCTCACAAATCACCAGGAGTTACGGCTAAAATCTGGGTTGCAATTTTGGGTTGGTGCATCAGTTAGCAGGGTAAGTAATGGCTCACTCCTCTCCCTTTGATTTCTGATTGTTACTGCTGCTGTACCCATTGTGATCAGTCAACTTGGGGTTTGGGATTCAGATAATCTGAGAAAAGTTCTGTTATTTTGCGGTTATTGCGTTATTTGTTACTCTGTTGTGGCGTACTTTGGGCTTGCAATCCGAAGTCTGTGGGTAAAAATACAACTCTGGCCTTAGTTGATTCATAATTGGAATTACTCTTGGGTTGTTGAACATTTGTGCATTGCTTAAATTATTGTGCTCTGTTCTGTCAAACTGCATTGTTGATTGACTGTCCGAATTGAATTGAAGCAAGGGGGTCGGTTGGTGAACGAAAGGAGGTTTGAATTGCTCTGATTAAATTGGTTGTTGATTGGGAATTGACTAGTTGAAATGGCTAAGACGAAAGGCAAGGCAAAGGCTGCAATTGAGAAAGCACCCGATAGGGAACCATCTGAATCCCCCCATACCTTTAGTGAATCGCAGAGTGAGGAGGATGGCATTGCAGCCAGGGCCGCCAAAGGGATAGTTATCCGTGAGAGGGGGCTGGCTCCTAAGAAGCGGAAAACAGGGCCGGTGAGGGAGGAATCCGAGAGTGAGACGAGCAGTGAGAGTGATGAGGAGTCGGAGGAAGAATCACCCCAGGCAAAGGCCAGGAGTTCTAAAGCGGTTAAAAAGAAGCAGGCAAAGGGTAAAAAGGATAGGAAGAAAAAAGAATGGTTGGAAAGTTTGACGGATAGGCCGGCGAAAAATGAAAGGCAGGTAGATGCGGTGAGTTTGGAAGGTAAATATGGTGTGAAGGAGATACGCCGACGCCGGGATGGCACAATGGTTGGTCCCGCCAGGGGTATAATCTGAAAATGTGTCTTGAAGTTTTACAAGAACTTGGATGTGGTGCGGCGGGATTCAAACTTGCCTACCAAGATTAGAACCAAGGTGGGCAACAAGACTATTGTGGTAACCCCCCATACCATTGCCGAGTACTTGCAATATGAGAGGCCCCATCCGGAGGACACGAATTACCCCTGGTGAGGAATTTCCAAACGGCCCTCCGCGGATATCATTTACACCAATCCGGCACCGGTATGGATCCAATTCTCCTGAGCCGTTTTAAAGATGACATCCGAGTCCTTAACAAAGCCATCCATGCAAACCTCTATCCCAAAGGCAAAGACTCGAAACCCACCAAGACATCACTGGAGTTGATTGCTTCTTTCGTGGATCCGGGTACAGTAGCGGATTGGGCACTTTTTATTTTCACCCAGATGATTGATTTTACCGAGAATACCAGGAAGAACCAGAGTATGTGGTACCCTTGTATGATTACGGCATTATGTCATATGCAAGGAGTGCGGGGCGCTACGTACTCGAACATGGAGCCACTTGAGCCCGGGGTGATTGACATGGGAATGGTGAATCAAAGTTTGGGTCAGACAAGGACGAAGTTACAGAGAAAGAAAGGTTCGAGTACTATGGTTGAGGCTTCTTCTTCCCAGGCACCACCACCTGCCACCACCTCGAGATCTCGTTTGCACTCGCCCCCTCCAAAAGGGGCGTCATTGAAGGCATGGGTCAAAAAATTGTTCAAATGTATGGTGGTGGAGTCAGAAAAGAATGAGCGGCATAGGAAAAGGGAGCAGCACAAGTCCGACTGGTTGGTTCAGCAAGTCTCAGCATCGTCCGGTGTTCAGTATGTTCCCCCGCCCGAGTACGCAGAACCGGAGGTGGTTGATGAGGGATATGATTATGATGAGTGATGGTGGTAGAGGGTGATCTCTTGCTGTGGTATCTTTTGTGTACATAGTAGTTGGTAGTGAGTCGGTGGTGTCGAACTCTTTTAAATTCCTAATTGTTGATTTTAAACTTTCGTAAGTAGGATTAACGTTTTTGAATTGCAAGTTGGGTGCCGTGTTTTGGCATATTTTGGGAAGTTAAGGGTCGGCGGCGGCCTCGAGGTAGATGTCCCAAACTAGTATATGGCCGCCGTCCTTTTTGTGTGTCTCTCCTTTTTTTTTATTAACCAAGGTCATTATAAGCTTATTAATGCTTGATTTTATTTCTAGCACGTAGGTAACTTTGGTGCATGCATACGTAACAGTGGTTATGTCTTTTATCTTGAATGATCCAGGTTATGTAGTCCTTTCATTACCAGGCGCTATTTTGTTTAGCGCGCGGTACCCTTTTTGTCTCGGTATCGCGTATCGTGCTAAGCGCTTATTATGGGATGTGTACACTTATCGCGTGTGTGATATTGCATTGTGGAATAAATTATTCGTGCCTCGTTGGATTCAAAGCTTTTTGTGGTACATGTTATTAGCCTATGGTTGAGGCCTAGCTATTTCATAGTGTAGTATGGCATGCACGTGCGTGAGTTACTTTTGATTGGATGAGTCGGATAACTGGTACTCTGCTTAGACTTCCTGTGGATTGAGCATAGCTTTCGTATCGGACACGTATCAGGTACGCCGGGTAGCTTTAATTAGTTTGATTAAGTTTTATTTAGTTCAAATGCTTGAGTTTAAATTTTATAAGTGTAGTTTGCTCGGGACTAGCAAAGGTTAAGTTGGGGGGTGTGATAAGCCCCTAATAGTGTGGATACACGGGCTTATCTACCTCTTTTTGGTCACGCACACGCGCGTTTTGGCGCTTTATATGTTTAATGTTGCGCAAAGTGTGTCTCGTGAGTTACAGGAAAAAAACCGAGCTAATAACGGGTTTTGAAGAACCTCGGGAAGCATCTCAACCAATTAAGGGAAGCGTGCCCCATGGCATGGAATCCCCGAGCCTCGGAGGGCTAAGCAACGAAGATCCGGCAAGGCTCGGGGCTTGTGAAAGGCCACAAACCAATTCCAGAAGGAATTGGATCGATCCATGCTAATCAATGGATCGATCCATTGGAGGAACTCAAGCCATCAGAAGAAGATGGATCGATCCATGTTAATCAATGGATCGATCCAACAGAGGAACCCAAGCCACCAGAAGGACATGGATCGATCCATGGAATTTGTTGGATCGATCCAACAGAGGCTGAAGCTCGTCAGTAAGGCATGGATCGATCCATGCTAATAGATGGATCGATCCAATGAAGGAAAATCTCAAAGAAAATAATAGATGGATCGATCCAAGGTGTTGAAGGATCGATCCAAGGAGGTGTTCTGGCCACTTTTTGACAGCACACAAGCTACTTTATGGACCACCTTTTGTGCGAAATTTTACTATCTTTAGAAAGCTTCTAGATGGTTGAGAGAGAAAGGTGATATTTTGTATAAATATCTCACCTTCTCTCTCATTAAGGCAGACTAGAACATTAGATATTTTTGGAGTTAGCTTTTAAGTTTTTTTAGCCTTATCTCCATGAATGGTATTTGTGAAGCTTTCTCTCTCTAGGAACTCATGTAAGTGTTTGGTTTACAGTATTTTATCATGATATAATAGTTCTTGTAATCGAATGATCGTTCTATAAATCTAGTTTTTATACGTTTTTACCGGTGAAATCTTGTTTACATGTTCTAGCTCCCATTACACTTAAACTCTAGTTTTATATGCTTGTTTTCTATTTTCCTAAGTATTAATGTTGTAGTCTTAGTTGTTAGCTTTTATAAAAATCAACTTTTAAAGTCATTGGTTATGTTGTCAATTTTCTTCATAAAAACAGCCATGGTTTACTTAAAGATGATTGAGTAGTGCACTTAGGTTTGGTCATGGGGTGATTAACACTCCATGACTCGAGTTCATACGTTCCTCTCGATAAAAAGGCTTACACCGTTTGTTTTCCAAAGAATTGGGATAGATTTTATGTATCGAAATTCGGGTTTGTTAACCCCCTTGATCACACGTCGCCAAGGGGCTTGACCACTTGGTACGTGTGATGCTTCGGGCTATGGCAATCCAAAGGTTTGTCTAAATGGCACAAGAATCCTAATAGTTGTGAAACACATTTTCTAGTTAAATGGTCTTAAACTTTAAATCTTCCGTTCGGGGGCACCCAAGGATGACCCGAGCCGGTAATCAGAGAGGAACGGATGGACTCTGGTTGTGGTTTGCTTAAATCTCCTAGACCTAGCCTAGCTTTTAATTAGCTTTTCGAATCTCCGAGTCATTCTAGAAGTTGAAAGTTAACCACCAAACAACACCACCCCATAAGTTGGCCGTCTTAACGCCAAGAATCTCATCGCGAGTTGAACTTCATGCCGGTCACATTTGGTCTCTGTGGAATTCGATCCCGGTCTTGCCGAGTTACTATGCTGATGACAACCTAGCCCTACGCTTGGGGCGTCCTATTCTACGACAAAGCTAGGTCGCAAGCAGTTCAAAAGAACAAAAAGAAGTAAAACACTTGGTAAGAGGAAGTTCGAATATCAGCATGAGTATTTAACAACCAAAAGATCTACCTAGCTTCGAAATTGGAGAAACAGGAGCTGGAATAGATTCTTTTTCCTTCCTAGTCTTCTTCTTCAAGGTAGATTCTGTGAATTGGATCGTAAGGTAAGAAGCAGAAAAGATTTTGAAGTTATGATAATCACACAAATCATAAAAAAGATTACCTGATGGAGAAGAAGGAATGTGAGCAGTACTTTGTTATTGTGATCTAGTCACCATATATGGTACAGCCCTGAGGGGTTTGACATCCAAAGCAATAGGCACTGAAGCGGAGGACTGCACTTCTGGTGTTTCTTCTTCTTGTTGATTTGATTGAGATGTATTTCTTGAGTCTACCCCAAAGCCGTCATCTGATATCGAATCAGAATGGGTTACATCTTCAATTTCTATACCAATTTCTCTGGCAAAAGCTTTGACAGGTGCAGTCTTGAGATATAACTCTGTAGCATTGTGCCACCACCTAGAGAATTTTGGATGAGGGGGCTCATAAGCTACTGAAAAACAGTACGACTGAAACTGCACCCGTGACTCCATAAATTTAGCATTGAGACGTGCAATATGATTTTTGTCAATCTTGCTTCTTGCGGAAAGGGCAATATTGAGTTCACCAGGGTAAGGGCAAGGAATGGCTTGTACCAATCCAAATTGCCTAGCAAATTGAGCAGGGCAGTAGATCTCAGCATGGGCTTGTCTGCAACCACCCACAAAAGCCCCTATGATAATTTCCCTTGGTAAAAGAATACTTGCCCATGCTTCGTGATAAGCAGGACTACCGCGTTGTCTCATCAGCCTGTCTATCCACTTTGGTCCAACATCCCAGTTGTGAAAAGACAAGAAATCACCTTCTTCTTTGTCTTCCTTCAGTTGATAAAAATATTGAAGATACCCTACCAGGGTAAGGGGAGTCGAAGCTAGTATGATGAACTTATCCCCATGAACACTACGAGGATACCTCTCTGCAACCTTGTGGTCTGGAAAGTAAGCTAACAGCCATAATTGTAGGAACAAGAGGGGACCTCCTAAGTTTTGATAAAGCGGCTTGGCATGATTATCAAACCCTATTTTGTAAACATAGCCTAAGAAATAAGAAGCCAAATCAATGGTTTCCCCTTGTGTAAGAGCATAGGCCAGAGGTGCGAACTCAAGTACCATTTTCTTACCTCCATGACAGAAGACCATATTGCATAAGGTATACCAAATATATGCAAATAACTCTTTGTTAGAAACCTCATCTGAGTATTTCCTTTCAATATCTAGAAATTTGCTATGAGAAGCATTTTTTCCAGCGTACTCAATTTCACTCAGAAGTGGAACTTCCGTGTATGACGCAATGTCAAAGTGGGTACCGTATGGAGGAAGTCCAATAAGGAAGGATACATCTAAAACAGTGGGAGCCATCATGCCACAGTTAAATCTGAAACAATTGAATGATGGGTCATAGAAAGTCAAAGTAGCGTGTATAAGCGACGGGTTTTGCAAGATACCATTTCGAAGCAAAGATATTGCATGTGACAACCCAGCAGCTTCTAAATCTCTCCCTTTAGCTTTAACCATTCGGATGGTCCATTCTTCCCATTCTTTATCATAGTTCGGCCAGCAAATAAAATTTTTCTCGGCCCAGTTGGAAAAGTCCAAAGGTTTGTCTTTCACAAGGTCACTCCCTTTGAGAAAGGGATAACATGCTGTGAATGCCAAGAGGAGATCAAGAAATGCTGGTCCAAGAATTTGGATGTTACTCGCAGCTGGATATTCGACATAAGTACGATTGTGCAACTGACCAGAACCTGACCTAGATTTCAGAACCTCATTAGTAACTAAACTCCTAAGCACAGAGGAGGGAGTACCTTTCAACAACTCTCTTTCAGAAGCCATGGGTACAAAGATTTGAGAGAAAGAGAGGGAGAGCAAAGCGTTTTAAAGTTTGAACGTGTAATGAAAATGTTCCAAGCCCTAGATTTATACGTTACGAGGAAACGGCGCAGTGTTTCGGGCCGAATATTCGTTTTCTGAAAGTGATTGGGCCTATACTTATTTTGGCCCAAATTTTGTTTTAACTTTTTATTGACGGTTACTTCCAAATTGTGAGTTATTTCATGCTTCAAACCACTTTTGGTTCATTCCCATGAAATGTACTCTATCAGTTTATTCTTAAAAAGTTCGAACTGGTTTAAAGCATAATTAAGTGCTTCGAAGAGCATTTAAAAGTGCACAACAAACCATAGAAAGAACTAGTACTTCATTAAGATTTTAAATACAAAGAAAGTACATGCTATAAGATCCTATTACACAGAGGAGACTAAGCATTTACTGATAATGAAGCAATTGTTGGAGTAGGAATGATTTGGAAATAATGAGGAAAGCCCCAAGTCACTAAGGCATGGAATCTTGCCCAATTAAAACTAAAAAATTCCTTTTCCATCATTCTTATCCTGTTTTCTTCATCAATTTTAAGTTTCTTCTCAATCAAAGGCCTGATTTTTAGAACCAGAGTTTTGGCTTTGACTTTGAACTTGGCCAATTTGAGAGCATTTCTTTTCATACAACTTCTAAACCTCCTTCGAAGTCTCTTAGAAGCACCAGCAGGCATGTCGAAGGAATACCTTTTTAGGTTTTTCACCTTTTTATGAAGTTTGGAGATTTGATCATGAAGTACTTCGAAGTCATGAAGGTCCTGATTAAACCCAAATGAAGCTATATTGTTCTTCATCCAAATTCGAAGCAAAGGAAGCTGACTTAGGAAAGAATGAAGAAAGGGGCTAGCTTGGATGTTGCATTGGAGAGTTTCGCAAGCCCAAAGAAAGTTCTTATAGGGTATATCCTCTTCAAGAATACCTATATCCAGAAAAGCAAAAGCAGCCAATAGTTCCTTGGCTTTGATAGAATCAGAATGAGGGTAAAGAGAATAAGAGAAGTTAGCATGAAAAGAAATAGGGTCAAACTTGATACTCTTTAGCTCTTCGAACCAATCTGTATTCTCGGAAAGATCTCGAAGAGAAAGATTGGCAGGATCAATAAAATCTCCTTTGAAATAAGGCCTTCGAACCTCATGCAACCAGTATATGAATTGAGTGCTGGCCCATTGCTTAAGTTCTCCATACCCAGCAAAGCCTGACCTTTCATCTTCATGAACTTTAAAGAAGCCAGGAGTAAGGCAAGTGGCAATAAGGCTATCAAGCAACATTATGTTAGGATCTTGCCTGATGAAAGGGGACAGATATCTACTCATAGCTAATGAGCGATAGTGGCTCCAACCTTTGTAGCCAGCAGGATCATCCATTTTTACCACCACTAATTCAGATGGTAAACCCCATAGAAAAGGCTTTTGAGTAGAGGAAATTGGAGGATTCCATGGGTCAATAGGCTCAGAAGTTTCTATTTGAGCCACAGTATAAGATCGATCCCTTCGAATCTCACCAACAATTGGTGTTACAATGTTTCTAGTATCAGCAGAAATTGGGTCATTAAGAACCAAGTTTTCGAAGGCATTTTGAGTGCTAGAAATATTTGCCATGGTTGAATTGAGATGAAGATCGATTTGCGAAAGAAAATTAGTGATTGATTTTACCAGTGATTAAGTCTTTTTTATAAGCAGAATTCTTAGTGTAAAACGATTCCAATTCTAGCGGAATGGAGAACGTGGGTGTTAACTGCCCACTATCCATGAATCTCTCACGAGAATGAAGAGATTCAATGATAACTGCCTCTTGGGAAATGACTAGAACTGCCAATAACTTCTGCTTTGGAAGCTTACGGGAATTCGAAGCGGCAAAGGGCACATTAACATTTATTCAAATCCTTTGAACAAAGATGTTAATGTGGGGAGTATGTTTACATATAAAATTAACCAATCCAATGATTAATTGACACGTAATCAAAAGTGCCAAACGTTGGCAATTACTCGTCAACGAAGACGCACTGGATTAATAAGATAAAATTGACTAAATACGATGTCGTATTACTTCTCAACTTAGAAAGGCAGTTATTGGCAGTTACGAGCCATTACTAAATAAAGATTGGCCTTGAAGCCATGATATTAACTGCTAAAACATACAAGCTCCACGTGTAAACTTGAGAAACAAGGCGATTGGCAGTTAGAACACGTGGAATACTTTTGGGAAGCAGTTATTTCCCTAAACACGTTATCATTTGAGTTTGTTAAGCCAACGTGCAGATTTAAAGCTTCTGGGAGAAGAGAGAATTCAAGATCAGAGGTGGAGGAAGAGTAACTGCCAATTATCAGAGTGGAAGTTAGAGTTAGAAGTAAGCTAGATTCAAATTCATGGAGCGGGAAGTTCAAACTACAAGCAACGTCTATAAATAGAAGAAATTGAAGAGTGAAAAACCCCCAGACAAATCTTCAACAAACAGCTATCAAAAAATTGATGCTTGGTTTGTTCATTGGCAAAGTAGTTTAGGATTTCGAACTCAGTTCGAAGTAGTTTAGGATTTCGAACTCAGTTCGAAGTAGTCTAGGAAGTAGATTAGGAATTAGATTAGGATTTATCTCGATTGTTCTGGTAACAATCACCCCTATCTCGGTTGTTCTTGCAACAATCATCTGTTCGAAGTTCTGTTACTCTGTATTTGAAGTTGGAGACAATTTCGAAGTAAGTTTGTCTTTGATTCATTAATCGAAGTATCTTGTTTCTTTATTGTTCTTTGATTTTCCTAAGTTTATTGGTTTGCATTTCTTCACTTATTAAGAAAAATCCTCTTAATTGAGGTAATTGAACCAACAAAACACAATCGCCTGATTAGGTTTGGTTTTCCAAAGTTAATCTGAGAGAGGAGATTGAAACTCTCTCTGGCACGCTCGCACACAATTATTTTTCATTGCAAAGAAGTAAAAAAGAACCAAACTGTGGGTACTTGGGTGTAAAGAATTTTCCCACGATACCGCGTCATAGTTTAAGGGGTACAAGTGTAATTTGTGAAATTTTAAGAGCGCCAACTGCGCGCAATTACGTATTTGGGTTTAAAACGTCCAAATTCTCTCTCTCTCTCTCTCTCTCTCTCTCTCTCTCGCGCGACTCGGGAGAAATTGGAATGGCGCACCAGAGAGGTAATAGCAGACAACCATCGCCGTCAAATCGTTATTCAGGCAATTTCGATCATCTTCTACTCCTTTTTTTGACCTAAAACTATACAAGAGATCAATTTTTGTTGTTCATGTATTAGAAACGATTTATTTGAATTGCTAAACTTGACTTTTCACTTGATTCAGTGCACTTCGCTCACTGAATTTCGGAATCTATTCAAACTTCGGAACATTTTATCCAAATCTATGAAAAGTCGTACTAATCTTAGGACCTCTAGATGAAAGTACACAAATCGAAGAAGTTATGGTTGCAATAGTATTTCGTAGTGATAAAAGGTTTGATTCTATGGCAGAAAGGTTTTACTGAATCATCTTTTAGATGACCTATTTCCTGAACATTTGTTTCATAGATGTTGTGATAAGCTTAAGTTATTTGAGCTTGGGGTACGGAAATTGAGAGGAAATGGAAATAGACAGATATCACTTAATGTCTAATTTATTAGTACAAAAAAGAATAGAATAAAAATTCCTGTGTTTGTGTCTTTTGTAGGCGTCTTTCTCAGATTATGAGAGACTTTCACGTCTCGGAGTTTGGAACCATGAAGTTTCTCAATATCCGTGTTAGAAGTTCAGTAGATTGATGACTTTGGCTTCCTTTAAAATGATTTGTTTAGGCTGAGGAACACGTCTTGTCAGTTTCTTAGTTTCTTAGCTAATTAGTCAGAAGAGTTTAAGGAATACTTGATCTGTTTGTTAGGACTTAGGTATAGATGTTGGTCTTTTAAGCATTGTATGAGTCGATGACTAAATAGTTTCTGAATGTTGACGAAAGTGGAAATGTGTCTGATGTGATGTGATTGGGTAATAATTGGTAAATATTGGTATGATTCTGAAAGTTAGGATTCTAAAACTAATCCTCATGCGTCTTTTTCATTATGGGCAACAAACATAGCAGTCCTTTCTATGAAGCAAGGACATGCCTAATTGGGTGCTATATCTGTGTCGGACGTATATCGCTAGCGGATAAGCCTTAATACAGGTGGAGACGATGTATTTGAAAGTCAAACCCTTAACCCATCCATTGGTTACTTTGCCCCGCGGTATGACCTGCCTAGAGATTAGAGACTATTGTAGTGCATTTTTTTCCCCACTAGTGGCTTTATTCCTTATTTGATAGCTGAATATAGGTGTTCAAACTGATGGGATAGACTGTCATGCATTGTATTTTAACTTGTAATATAGCCCCAACCAGCTTGCAATTTGAAACTTACAGTTAATTGTTTTTCAATTAATTCCATGTGATGCATTCAATGCCTATATGCTCATTCTGAAAATGTGATGGTCCTTACATGTCATAATTAGAACTGTGTGCTCTATAAGCTCCCTGATAACATGCGTGTTCATCTGTAAAGTATTCAGCAACATGTGGATTGCTGGTGTGAATTAGTTGATTCCTCTAAGCTGCATTAAAATTGTCCATGAGAAGCATTTTGTTCAAAACTTTACCTAATTATCTGGAAGGTGATTGTGTTGATTCATTCTATTGAGGTGGTATAGGTGTTTGTATGATGAGTAACACATGGAAAGAAGAGCAGCACCCAGCCTTCATCAGCTTCATCTCCTCTTTTCTTAATGCAAATTCTTTCCGGCTTAACTTTGTCCCAATCACGCCGGTAATTTCCTTCCTATGGTCATGTTTATTGATGGAGGGACTGGCCATTGACAATGAAGTTTAATATTTGTAGGATTTTATTCTCAACTGTGGGGCATCAGTGGCTTTCATGTTTGTGACAAACTGGGATTGCAGTGACACTTCACCTATCTTTGGCAGGTAACCTGTTCTTTTATGTTTGATCCTTTTGTTTTCGATCAACTTAATCCGGTCTGTTTGGTACAGAGTTCAGAAACTAAGGGAGCAGTTCGCAAACCTCTATGTGGTTGTTACGCTCCCAACAAAGGAGCAAAATGATTCCTTTGTTCGCTCATATTTTAGGTGAGATTTTCAGCACAATTGCCCAATCTCTTCATAACATAGTTCTATCTGATGATAATGGATAGTGTTTCTTTTTGGTGAAGATATGGAATGGTGCTTGGGAGGCCAATATTTGTGCTAGTTCAAGACTTAGAGATGGGTTTTGAGAAGATTGTGAAGATTGCACATGCTCGTGGGGGTAATAATGTAGTTTAAAGCTAACTGTAACAAATCATTTCAGTTGATCCTTTAACTTAGCAACATATGTCGCAGTATGCAAGCGGCAGCATGCGGTATCAAAAATGAAGGCTGAGGTAAGTAAAGTGGCCCTTCCTCTTAAATGGTTCTTATCTGCTGGCAGAGTGGTATCTTTCTCAACTTCTGTTTTTCAAATTTACCTAAACTACATGTTCTTCACTCGCAAAGAAGGAGGGATCCTTGCAACAGATGGATGCTTTTTTAAGAGTGGTCACATCCATACCTGGCATTGACAACCACGATGCAAATGCGGTAACATATCTGTACTCCCATCAATTACTCTCTCTGGTTTATTCTTTTCTTATGATTTATGCTTGGCATCTCCTGATTCCTTTACAATTTCAGCAGATATGAAATTCTCTGTAAATATTGTTTGAACTGGATACAAATGTTTTGCTGAACTATGCATGATTATTGTGATGCATAAAACGTTAGAATGCTTACTTCTTATCCTCATTTCTCCTAGTAGACCTGTTGGATATCAGCTGTCATCAGACACTTTCCTCGAACCTTTCACTTTGATTTTATTTTCACCATAGACAAGAATCCCACAAGAGAATCCTTGTGAGCTAACCATCCTGATTATGTGGGACTTAATGTTGGTTTGTCTTTTTTATGGATCATTGTTTCTAATTCTTTTGCCAAGTAATTTTCCATTTGTTTGGGTTTTTTTATGGCTATGATATTCCTATGTGATATTTTCTTTATATTATTTTCCTTGTGGCATCCTTTTTTTAAATTATTCTCCACATGTCCTTGTGTCTATGTCCTGATTTCTTAGGCCGATTGATTTCAGATGATACTAAATCCTTGCTTCAAACTGATTTTATTTCCACTATGGACATGAATCCTACTAGAGAATCCGTGTGTGCGTGGCCGTGCACTAAACATTCTGATTATTTGGGACTGGAATGCTCAATTCTTCAATTTTATTTCTGAATCTAGTTATGATGATTTGAATATTTCCGTACAGTGCGTACACAATCACAGACACACACACACACACACACACACAGATTGATTCTCTATGTTTTGTTCCTTCTTTCATTTTCCGGTTACTATTGATGCAAAGCAAGCAGGGAAATTTTGCAGTTTTACAGATTCCGTTGTACTTGGAAATTTTGCAGCTACTAACACGTAGAGATTTTAAAATTCTACTATCATTCCACCATGAGACTTCCATTAGTTAATACCTCTTCAAAATCGCCGCTTGTGGAAAGCTGAGGGTTTTTTTTCCTATTAGAGGAAACCTCAAGATAAGTAGAGAAAACTGCAGCCTATTTTTTTTTTGATTACTTTCGTTTGATATGTAAAATACTACTAGTGTAGACCCACCAACCGTTTATCGTTCTCCTTTCAGAATTTTCGGAAGCTGAGTACATGTACACATTTGATGTTTCGTCATTTTTAATCTTCCACTTCATCGGGTAAATGGTAAATCAGTCTTCTTATGGGGAGCAGAATGCAAGTACATAACTTATGCAGTGAATTTTCAGCTACCCAGTGCTCCGAAATTTTCTGTTCAGATTCTTATGGCAAAAGAAGGGGTGATTAACTTCTTTGACAACAATCACTTCAAAAATGGACTTCTTTGACAACCTACTATTTTTTTGTGTGGTTATTTCAGCTTAATCAAGCCATTGGTTCAATCGAAGGAATTGCTAAAGCATCCAAGGAATTTATCTTGGAAAATACAGACCTATCAGCTGACAAAGCAGAGAAGATATCAAGGTTTTTCAGAGATAGGCAGTTTTACCTCAGTCCTAAAATCATTTGACAGAAGAAGGTAATAGTTTTCCCAAAAAAAAAAAAAAAGAAGTGAGAAGCTTTTCAACCTTGACAGATCAAGTGAATACTCAACGTTTTGCCTCACTCGAAAAGAAAACTGTGACAAGATCTTCACATTCTAGAAAGGAGTTGGCTCTTGCAGTTTTTGCGTATCAGGGATCTGTACAGATTAAAGAATAAGGTGAACTCGCACTCAATGTTTAGGGTTGTATTGATGCATGAGGTGCCCTAAAAAAAGGGAGGGTGTGCAGTTTGATTCCTCCAATACTTAGGGGGTGGCAGTAAAATTTACCCAATTCAATTTTGTATCATGATACTCAAGCAATCGAAAGAGGATTAGACGCAAGCTAGTACCTGTCCATATAAAATCTGCAATGCCTATGAAAATGAAGGGGAAAAAGTGAGGGATAAGAAAGAAAGTGAAGGAAATTCAAAGGGAATTGCACTAGATTTAATGTGACAATAATAAGATGATCAGAAAAACTAATTGAAGGAATAAGAATTGGACATTGGGTTCAAAATCCTTAATTTTGAGAATACCCATTGGTTATCTTCTCCTTCTTATGACTCTGAATCTTGTATTATGTGTGTTTAGACCTTAAATGAGTTTATAAAACTGGGACAGTTTTGTACCTTAGGAAATCTCATCCTTCTGTTTTGAGAAATTTATCTCTTGCTAATGTCCTACTCAACGTAACACTTTGTGAGCCCTTGTATCTAGAACGCATAAGGAGTTGATACGACTTGTACGTTACATGAATCAGCTTTCAGTGTTTGTATCTCGACATGCTCAAATTACAGCGTCGATGAACAAATTTATTTAGCCTTGATATTACATTATTCATGAGCTTGTAGTTTATGTGAATTACTACTAAATGTTTTTCAGGGGATGATGCTGAAATACTCAGATCCAGGATTGTGTATGTACCTGATGTTTGGAAGACTTGTGTGCACTTGCCTAGAGTTGGAGAGCTTTGGTGGTTTTACAACATTTTGTGACAGCTTTGGAATTTTTTGTGACGTGTAAATCTTGTATAAATTGTACTCTTTCTTTTGTACTCGAGCCGAGAGTTGGCATGGCAATAAAATCTAATGAAGTCTGTTTCATTTGACGTTCGCACTTGCTTGAGGGACTTATGATGGAAACAAGTTAATATCATGTTGTACATCCGCTAATATAAACACATATTTTAGTACTTTAATTTTTTCATATACCAGATGTCGACTAACGACAAATAATGAATCCATCACATTTGGGGATGGGTTGAGGTTGTGGCATGTAGCCTGGGCTAAGTTACTGCATGGCTTAGGTTTCTGTAATGTTTTTATGCTCGTGTTTTCAGTTGGACATGTTGGCAAGCAAAGGATGTCCGGAGTTTGTTACATATCAAGGATTGAGAGGGCGATTCCTACTATATGCAGACAATTGTGTGTGTATGTGTTGTGCAAGAAAATGAGATCAAACCAGTGGATTCAAACATTTGTTTGTCAGAAGATTTTGCATCTTAGGCCGACTCAAAGTTGAGATTGATGATTACTAGGGCACCTGAAACAAACAATCTCCATTTATGTTTATTGCTGGAATGAAATTCACAAAGAAATAAATATTTGTCTAATAAGTTAGTGGTGTGGTAATCCAAACCATTCTGGTTCAATTTGATTTCAGGATTGGGATTTGGGTTAGGCTGAAGATCTTATCTAGACTTTCATGGCAAGGAACCACCTGTAGTGCCTAATAGGCTATTGATGACCAGGCACTTCGATGGCATGTAAGTACTTGGAGGAAGAAAGTAAGTACAAAGTTCTAAAGTTGCTTGGAACGACATACCCCTTAAGGTTATGAGATAGTACTTTATTCAGAGTCAAGTGACTTGCCCTCAAAGCTCTAGATATTCTCGTACACAGCGAGCATGATAATCGTTTCGGATGACATCATGTGTGGCGTACTGAGCGTAACAGTTATGTTCATGTGCTCGAACTGCTTTCCCAGAAATCAAACAGGTTGCACCATTTGGACCTGAATTGGGGATTGAGCGACCCAACCGAACGGATGGCTTGGGCAAAAGGCGTGGAACATTTAGTCTTGTCGCAGACGTATTCAGTGGCCTGACGCAAAGTGGAAGGATCCAGCTCAATTGTTTGATTGTTGGAAATTTCTCAAAAATTTGGTGTGAATGAAACAGGGCGTTCAGAGGGTCTCTCGAGGCAACCGAAAGGACCCACGTAGCTGCTTATTACACGTGTTTATGGCAGAATATTATGATGTTTATTGCTGGTTATAACACCTCATAACCTCCCCATGATAAAGATTGAATGGCTGTCAATTCTCTACCATTACACCATTCAAATTTCTAGAGTTATTGTGGTAGTTACTCTTCCTCAATTCATTGCAGAATTTGAATTCATATTGAATGGGGAGGCTCCCCATTAATCCCGTAATGATGTTGAGAGTTCCTCCTTTAGCTATAAATTGGCAGCTCTGCCAATTGGTTGTTCATTAGTTTTCGTGCAACACAAATACTCTAGAATTCATCTTTGAGAGAGAGAGGCAGACACAAGTTACAATTTGTCGAGGCAATCAACAGCGGTGTTCTGTTGGCCTTGGTTCTAGCCGTTGTATCTTGGGACGAAGACGTCGGTTCATCCTACAACACCCACAGTAGGCGGCGCATCTTTGTTAAGGAGGGTGTGGTTACACACGACTTGGCCTTCCAATCTACTGTTTGTATCTCTGTTTTTAGTTTCTATAATTTTCTAGTTTGTTTACTTTGTAATCTGTTCGTGTAATTTATATTCACAGTGATAAATGAAATTATTCTTTGGAATTCGGATTGCCACTATAATTTTTTCTAACAAGCTTAACAAAGATTTTCTAATCAATTGGCAATCGAATTTTAGAAAACAATTCTGTTTAGTACTGACCTATGAGTTGCAAGAACAGATTTGAAGACAGAATTGGTGGTATCTCATTGAGATATTATATAGTAATCTGACCAGATTACTTGTGGGGATACAATTTAGAAAAAACAGATTGGCTAAAAGTCAATCGTGCGCAATTGGACTTCACTGATAAGCTACGGCTTAAGGCAGTTGTGCACAACTGGCCTTAATTTATAAAGTTTAATTGGCCTCTGGAGCAATCTACTTGGCTTAAGCCTTGACATTGCTCGTCCAAAAACTTGTCATTTGTGGATTGTTTGGCTTCTGGAGCAAGCTACTCTGCTTAAGCAATGACGTTGCTTAGCCATAGTCCTCTCTGGAACTCTGCTTAGTGATAGCAGTCCTTGTGCTGTGTTTGAGAATAGTCAGGGGTTGGGCTAGCTCGGTCTAGAGTGTGCTCTGTTTGAAGTAAAATAGCCCGTGGAAGGTTAATTACTCAGCCTTAGTACATGGCAAGTGTAGTTAACTTGGCACACGGATTGGTATACTTGGTAGAGGCAAAAGATGAATAGCCTTGATCACTTATGCAATGAATTGGCAAAAGATGAACAACCAGTGATTGGTATTCTTAGGTTTTGGGTGCATCGAGGACACTGCCCTCGAACTCCTGCATAAGGGCGCTGCCCTTAGGAACCCCGCTAGGGGGCATAACCCCCTAGAACCCTCCCAGGGGGCAAACCCACTGGAACCCTCGGGGTACGCTTGTGCGCTATGGGTGCAAAAACATGTTTGATTGCTAAGTTTAGATTGTTAATCTATGCTTATTGTCATGATTGTGAAAATAATTTCACTAATTTGTGGTTTGTCATTTCTTAGGTGAAAATGACAAATGAGAAGAGCTCTGATACTCCTATGGGAAGCTCAAGTGTTGCTGCTCCTTTGCATGGAGTTCCCTCAATTCCGATGTCCCATGTTGATAAGCCTAGGAAGTTCGATCGAGGGGTTGATTTCAAGAGATGGCAACAGAAGATGATGTTCTATCTGATCACTCTCCATCTCGCTGGGTGTTTGTTTGAGGATGCCCCAGTTGTTGCTGAAAATAAGACAAACAACCAGAAGCGACAAGCTCTGGATCAGTGAAAGAATGCTGATTATCTAGCTAAGAATTATGTCTTGAATGCTCTTGATGACTCATTGTACTTTGTGTTCAATGAGGCGAAGTCGGCCAAAGAACTATGGGAGTCCTTGGACAAAAAGTACAAGATAGTGGGGGTCGTGCCTTTAAAGTTTGTCGCTGGCCGCTTCCTTGATTACACTATGAAAGATTCAAGACTTGTGACTGAATAGGTCCAAGAGCTCCAGATGTTGATCAATGAAATCAAAGCATAATGGATGTTGTTGCCTGAGCCGTTTTTGGTGGCTGTTATCGTCCATAAGCTTCTAGGAACTTGGAAAGAGTTCAAGAGTTATCTTATGTTTAAGAACAAAAAGTGGACATTGGAGACTCTCTTCTATAAGCTTAATGTCATAAAAGGAAATTGGGCTAGGGAGAAGGTTGCCAAAGAGGCCAAAATGGTAAAGGCCAACATGGTGGAGCATGGTTTTCCTTCCTCAAGTGGTGTGAAAGAGAACCAACATGACAAGAGGTTTGGCAAGCAGAAGGGCAAGAGTGTCAATCTGGGACCGAAGGGCGGTGTCGCTAAGAAATAGAAAGAGAAATTTCAAAGGAAATGCTTCAATTGTGACAAGTTTGGCCACAAAGGACCTGAGTGCAAGAAGCCACCTCATCCACAAGCGCATATTGCAAAAGCCTCAGGAGGTAGTTCTGACATGAACCTCCCAGCTATGGTATCTAAAGTGAACATGGTGGGCTCGAATCCACGGGAGTGGTGGATTGACACTGGGACTACCCACCATATATGTTGTGACAAGGAGATGTTCACGTCACTCGAGTCAGTTAATGGGGAGAAGCTGTACATGGGGAATTCAGCGACCTTAGACATTGCTGGGGAGGGAACAATAGTCCTGAAGATGACTTCGGGGAAGACGTTGACCTTGAATAAGGTGTTGTTCGTGCCAGATATTTGCAAGAATCTGATGTTTGGTTCTCTGCTGAGCAAGCACGGCTTCCGCATGGTATTTGAATCAGATAGGGTCATTTTAGCTAAGGATGGATCATATGTAGGGAAAGGCTATATGGCCGATGGGTTGTTTAAAATGAATGTAATGACTGTTATCCCTACAATTAGTAAGATAAATGCCCTAGTTGCTTATGTGCTTAAGTCTCCCATTTTGTGGCATGGTAGACTAGGTCATGTTAATTATGAATCTATGCATAGATTAGTTAACTTGGACCATATTTCAGCTATTCATAGTGATACAAATCTCAAGTGTGAAACTTGTGTCGAAGCGAAGTTAACTAGGACATCGTTTCGATCGGTTGAAAGAAGTACCGAACCATTGGGGCTAATCCACACTGATGTGTGTGATTTGAAATATGTCCAAACGCCAAATGCAAACAAGTATTTTAATACTTTTATTCATGATAGCACAGAATATTGTTATGTGCACTTGTTAAAGAGCAATGATGAAGCGTTGGACAAGTTCATTCTTTTTAAGAATGGGGTGGAGAACCAACTTAGCACTAAGATTAAGGTGGTGAGAAATGACTGAGGTGGTGAATTTGAATCACCGTTTGGTAATTACTATACTGAACACGATATTATTTACCAAATCACTGCCCCTTACTCACCTCAGCAGAATGGAACTGTGGAGCACAAGAATCGCACTTTGAAAGAAATGATGAATGCTATGTTGGTTAGTTCTAGGTGCCTCAAAACATGAGGGGTGAAGCGATGCTGACTGCTAACTATCTTTTGAATTTAATTCCCCGCAAAAAGGTAGACAAGACACCTTATGAGTTGTTTAAAGGTAGGAGGCCTAACTTTAAGCACTTGCAAGTGTGGGGATGTCTTGCTAAAGTAGCAATACCTCCTCCTAAGTATGAAAAAATAGGACCAAAAATCATTGACTGTGTGTTTATCGGTTATGCACACAATAGTAGTGTATATCAGTTCCTTGTGTATGAGTTTAGAGTACCAAATATACATAAGAACACTTACTTGGAGTCTATAAATGTGTCATTTTTTGAACACATTTTTTCGTATAGATCCATTGGAGAGTCTAGTTCAGTGAAACGGGCACTGCATCTTGCTAATCATGGCAGTGAAGACCAAGAAAAAGAAATTGATGTTAAACACAGACGCAGCAAGCGTGCTAGGACATCAACATCCTTTGGTACAAACTTTCTAACTTATTTGTTAGAAAGTGAGCCTCAGACTTACAAGGAAGCTGTTAGTTGTCACGAAGATCGTTTGTGAAAAGAGGCCATTAACAGTGAAATCGACTCCATCCTACAGAACCATACGTGGGAACTGGTGGATCTGCCACTAGGTAGTAAGCCTCCAAGCTATAAGTGGATCTTCAAGAGAAAGATGAAAGCAAATGGGTCGATAGATAAATACAAAGCTAGGCTTGTCATTAAAGGCTACAGGTGAAAAGAGGGCCTAGATTACTTTGATACTTATTCGCCAGTCTCAAGGATCAATTCCATTCGGATGATAATTGTCATCACAGCATTGCAAAACCTTGAGATACATTAGATGGATGTAAAGACAGCTTTCCTAAATGGCAATTTAGAAGAAGAAATCTATATGGAACAACTCGAGGGTTTTCCAGCACCAGGCCAAGAGGGGAAAGTCTGTAAGCTTGTTAGATCTCTGTATGGTCCAAAGCAAGCTCCGAAACAATGGCATGAAAAGTTTGACAATGCGATGTTGTTTAGCGGCTTTCACATCAATGAATGTGACAAATGTGTTTATGTCAAGGACATTGATGAAACATGTCATTTTGTGCATTTATGTTGATGACATGCTTATTGTTGATAGTAATGACAAGGTCATTCGACCTACCTAGAACATGTTAAACTCTAAGTTTGACATGAAGGATATGGGCCTTGCAGATGTGATACTAGGTGTGAAGATCACCAGAACATCTGATGGACTTGCGTTGTCTCAGACACATTACGTTGACAAAATTCTTGAGAAGTTCAACCAGTCTAATACAAGCATCGTAAGAACCCCCGTGGACGTAAGTCTCCATTTATCCAAGAATGGGGGGAAGGGGTATCCCAATTAGAGTATTCTCGGATAATTAGGAGCCTCATGTACTTGATGAGCTATATAAGGCTCGATATAGCCTACTCAGTAAGCAAACTGAGCAGATGCACGAGTAATCTAGGACACGATCACTGGAAGGCGATAGTCATGGTACTACATTATTTGAGGTATACTCATGATCTGGGGCTGCATTATACCAGATATCCGGTAGTACTAGAAGGGTACTGTGATGCGAATTAGATATCGGATATGAAGGACTCAAAATCCACGAGTGGATGTGTCTTCACGCTTGGTGGTGCAGTAGTTGCTCGAAAATCTTCTAAACAGATGTGTATAGCACGGTCTACAATCAAATCTGAATTCATTGCTTTAGATAAAACAACTGAAGAGGCTAAGTGGCTACATCAGTTTCTGGAAGATATTCCAAGATGGTCGAAACCAGTGCTAGCTATTAGTATCCACTGCGATAGTCAAGTTGCGATTGGTAGGGCATTGAGTGCCAATTACAATGGTAAGTCTAGACAATACCATTAAACAACTGCTCTCAAGTGGGGTTGTCACGATTGACTACGTGAGGTCAAAGGACAATATTGTGGATCCGCTAACCAAAAGGTTATCTAGAGAGCTAGTTGAGGAAGCATCGAGAGGAATGGGACTAAAGTCACTACGCTCATAGTTACTGTGGGGGTAGCCAACCTATCTGACTGGAGATCCCAAGATCTAGATTCAATAAGACTATCTTTTGCGTGAAATAGAGAATGGTCATTGTGGAGATTTGATCTCCTGCCCATTTCTATGATGCAGAACAGTGAAGCCTGTAAAGTGGGAAAGGTTAAGCTTTGCTTTTAATGACTCTTATCGTTGGAGATGCCGAAGTAGGGTATAACAAGATACCTTTTATAAGAAGGTCACCTATGTGAGTATGAAGTTGGGCTGCTTCTTTGAGAATCCTGGCGAAATTCTCGAGAAAATACTTGCAGAACCAGGAAGGGGGGTGTCATGATCGAAATGAACCCAACAGTGACAAGTGAACTATGTTAGGAGAAGTCTTATGTGATGTCTGTTGTCTAAGTTTACCCTGGCGGCTGAATAGTTCAAAATGGGTTTGCACGCTGGTTTGCCAGTAAACTCGATAGGCTATCATAAGGGAAGGTTCAAGGCTAAAAGCACCTATCCTATGCAGGAATTATCCATTGCCTCTCCCTCGAATCAGCTTTGTACTCTGCGTCAGTATGCCTGCTAATTTTCATTCATGGGGGAATTGTTGGAAATTTCTCAAAAATTCGGTGTGAATGAAATAGGGTGTTCGGAGGGTCTCTCGAGGCAACCAAAATGACCCACGTAGCTGCTTATTACACATTTTTAAGGCAGAATATTATGGTGATTATTGTTGGTTATAACACCCATAACCTCCCCATGATGGAGATTGAATGACTGTCAATTCTCCACCATTACACCATTCAAATTTCCAGAGTTATTGTGGCAGTTATTCTTCCTCAATTCATTGTAGAATTTGAATTCATATTGAATGGGGAGGCTCCCCCATTAATCCCGTAATGATGTTGGGAGCTCCTACTCCAGCTATAAATTGGCAGCTCTATCAATTGGTTGTTCGTCAGTTTTCATGCAACACAAATACTCCAAAATTCGTTTTTAAGAGAGAGAGGCAGACGCAAGTTACAGTTTGTCGAGGCAGTCAACAGCGGTATTCTATTGGCCGAGGCAGTCAACAGCGGTATTCTGTTGGCCGAGGTTCTAGCCGTTGTATCCTGGGACAAAGACGTCGGTTCATCCTACAACACCCACGGTAGGCGGCACATCTTTGTTATGGGGAGTGTGGTTACACACAACTCGGCCTTCCAATCTGTTGTTTGTATCTCTATTTTTAGTTTCTGTAATTTTCCAGTTTGTTTATTTTGTAATCTGTTAATGTAATTTATATTCACTGTGATAAATGAAATTGTTCTTTGGAATTCGGATTGCTAGTGTAATTTTTTTCTAACACTGTCTGGCCCAATGGTTTGCTCCGGCCCAATGCTTAGCCAATTGTGGCTATTGGGGCATTGAGCCCAATGGGACGTGCTTGGTTCGGCTCTCTATATATAAGTTATAAATTCCAATTGTAAGACGCTTTGGGATGTGAGAGTCTGTTTCTTGCCAATATGGGCGTATAGGAACCCCCTCCATTTTTTCCCCTATTTGGGAATCTGCAAGTATATATATACACACACACACACACACACCAATGTTCTTATATAAACTACACTAGATTCAGCTGACTGTGTGTGTGTGTGTGTGTGTGTGTGTGTGTGAGAGAGAGAGAGAGAGAGAGAGAGAGAGAGAGAGAGTCCCACAATTCAGCTGACTGACTTTCACAGTATCAACAGGAGTATGAAGAAGTGAAGCTTCACCATTTCTTCATACCAAATTTACAAAATTACAGTAAGAACTGAAAATACATAAAGTCAAAATATTACGTAACATATCTCATTTTGGCACTCCATCTATTACTAGAATCTGTAAAATGTGTAGTCTTTGGTAAAGTGATAGGCAGCAACAGAAGAAAGGCTCTTGATTTTATTCATACATATATGCCTTGGGGCTCAGTAGTGTTGAAAGAATTACAAACTCTCTTAACAGACTACGTAAGCACATTTAAATTAGAAGGGTTTTTCTATTATCAGCCCAATGAACTAACAATAAGGCAACAAAAAAAAACACAAATCTCAATATACTTTTCATGCATGTCTGTACACTCACACATTTTTATACACTTTTTACACATTTCAATATTTTTTTAAGGCTTAACATCAGTCCAATGGGCTGATTTTAGAATTTTCCAAATTAGAAAGAGGTACAGAATCAGCCAATTCTCTTCCTTTGGTCTCAAATGGGAACAACATAACACACACTCCTACAACGACTACATTAACCTCAAACAGAACAACTGCAGCCGTTTGATGACAATTGCTCACCAATGCAACAGCCACAAGAGGGCATATCATGCCACCAATTCTTCCGATAGCTGTTGCGATGCCCACACCAGTTGACCTTATGGATGTAGGATATACCTAGAGAGAATAAGATTGGAACATAAAGGAGTATTTAGAAAAGGTAAGCAAAAGAGGAGAAGGACAAGTACATAAATTGAATAAGCTTTCATGTTAAGCTTAGCATATATGCTTACGGTAAACAGTTTTGAAATGTCGTTTTGGTATGCATTCGTGTATCAATAAAGACCGATGGTATATGTGCCCGCCCCCCGGGAAGCCGTGGCATAGGTCTAATTTGGAACAAATCCTTCGAATACATCAAATATGCATATGCACTAAGCTCTAAGTATTCTTTTAATGAAGAAACAAAATACAAAATGCTCTCAATCTCATGTGAGAAGTTTCAATCTATCTCTATTAGGAACTGACATGTACATAGATTAAATATCCACATGAAAACTCTCAAGAGTTTTTTTTTTTTTGCTAAGCAAATAATTTATTAATCTTTGAAAACAGATGAAAACAGATTAGAAAGATTAAAAGGATCCAAGACTAAAAACTCCAAGGACCCAAAAGGGGGAAAAACATAGGAACACCATGGATGACAAGATACCAGCCAAAACACCAAAAAAGAAGAAAAACCAAGAAGACCAAAACTCCTGAAAGGCCAAAAAGCTACCCCAAAAACAACAGCACAACAAGAAACACAACTCCCCAAGCAGAAGCCACAAAGCACCTAAAACCCAACCGAGAAGCTAAAACTCCCAAAACACCAAAACCTCCAAACCACATGCCTACAAATCAGGATCCTCACCAGAAAGCAGCCACAAACAACGAAAACAAGATTAGAACTCCACTGAACATGATACCTTGTCCTCCAACTCCTCAAGCGCAATAATTTCTTGTTCAGAAATATGAACTCCATACAACTCTAAATATTTCTTAATGTTGTAGCTCTTCCTTCCAAAGAATTTAACGCCACACATAGAATTCACCTCCATACTCTTACGAGCTTGCTTGATTAACTTTGAATTCCTATTGCAAGAATCGCTACAAAACTCCTCCTGCATTCTTACAGAGTTTAATGATGGAAAAGATTCAACTTCCAACCCTCTCCATTCCACTAACTTCCTCCTTAGACTTGTGAGAGGGCTCCTTGATGTATCCTTTCTTCGCGCCCAACTTCAAACTTCTCGGATTATTCTCTTTCTAATCCCGGCTATTCGATCTAGGGAACATGGCAGCTTTCAAAGGATTTTTAGTCCATAATGGTTTCCTACGTTTACCTTTACACTTATGGTGCTTCTTTTTGTAGCGCATGAGATCCACAGACTTAATAAGAGGGTCACCCGAAACTAGATCCCCATCAAAACTCGCCTCAACTGAGTTGGTATCATTGGAAACCTCCTTTATTCCATTTTCCAAAGGGTAGACATTCACAGGAACTTGTGGGAGTTGAACTTCATCCACACGGGAAGCATCAATCCCATGCTCAGTAAGGTTGGGTTCCACCACTTCCTCTTCATTGTGGTTCCTATTATCCCCCACAAAAAACAATTTGTTAGATTCCACATTCTCTAAATCCTCTCTCGAAGTTACCGGCTCAACAAGAAGGTCCTTTGCCACGGCCACTTCAAAATCCTTAAGATTATCCCCTCTATTAACTTCAATCCGATCATCTTCCTTCTTATCCAAGTTGAGGCAAACATTACCTTTGCATAAACACTTGCATCCTTCCCTCATGAAGTTGTTAATCACAAGTTGCTCTCCCATAACCCTGATCGGATACACCCTACCATTTGCCTCCAAGTGATCACTTGATTGATAAAATCAAAGGACTTGGTAGAGATCTGCACTTTCCCTGAAGAGAGAGTTAACTTATTTGAAGTTGCATCATCAAGAGTAATCGATTCTCCCCAAATTCTACCAATGGAAAAGAAAGTATCTGAATTTCACAAATGCATAGGAACTCCATAGCAATTAATCCACACATTGCGACTGGATTCAACAACAAAATCAAGACTCCACTCTCTAAATTACTCAAAAGAAATTCCCCAACTAGTTAATTTCAGTGCACTCAATCATTGACTTCATATCTGACAAAGTGGGAAAATTGAGCACCACAAAGTTACCTCCCAATGAACGTATATGAATATCAAAGACACCTTCACTAATGAAGCAATCCTTGATAGATTCAATAGATCTAGGAGAAGGTAATTTAGCAACAATGCTACGCAAGAGCCATTCGTCATTATCCGCTATGAAATCATCCTTGGCTAATAAAGTAACCTTAGAATCAGACACATTAGATCCTTTCACCACATTAGAAAAAGAAACTTACTTAATAGGATTTCCATTCTCAAAGCGGTGAACAGACCTATCAACACCTTTCCTGCTTGAAACCCCAGAATTGAAAGGAGCATAATGACCTGCCTTATTCTGGATACACAATTTACTACGATTCTTGAAGACAACAAATTTCATATAAAGTTTATGATCTTCAATCCCAAAACCATTAGCTCTAGAGATAGCCACATCCACCAAATTAGCACAATTATACCGAATAAAATCAAATATCCTGTTTGTTACTTTGCTACATTTAGAAGGAATAAAAGCATCTATAACAACCCCAAATTTGTTGAAAAAATTCCTAAACCAGAGAATACCAACGTCCTCGGGGAGATTGTCGATGAAGAGAGTGTAAGATTCTGTCCCATCCCCATCCATACTCAAATCATAACCGAAACTCGACAACCAGAGAAAGAAAATGGCAGCCCAAGAACCAACCACAAATGACAAGGGAAGAATTACCTTGAACAATGCAGTGACTAGCTGTCAGAAATGAAACCCGCAACGGCACTGAACAATGAAGGCTCATAGACACAGGAGAAAACCCTTGAATATTGCAGCAAAAACCCACTGATTTTGAACACCACTTGGACGAAATTGAAGAGGAAAACGTGGCTAGGGCTCAGATTTGAGAGGGTTTTGAGGTTTGTGGAAGTTATGGTGAGGAGCCGAGAGAGAGAGAGAGAGAGAGAGAGAGAGAGAGGGGTGGTGGGGTTGGTATATGATAGATCGGTATGTGATAGAGATGAGAGAGAGAGAGAGATGGGTAGGTCGGGTTAACAAGGTGAGAGTGTGTTTAACGGCGGAGACAGAAGGAGAGTGAGGGTGGAGGGTTTTGGCCGAGAGAAGGAATCGGGGTATGGGAGGGAAGATGGATGACAGGAGACCAGAGAAGAGAGGTAGTGGCTAGGGTTCATCAACAGGGGTAGAGAGAGAGGGTTTCATCGCATTATAAACCTCCAAAGCAAGTTTATGAGCTTCAGCGGCCTCTCCACTCATTGCCAATTGGTTTTGAGTTGGATGCTTTAACACGGTATCAAACCTAGGCTTTTGAAAGATTTTGGACAAGACTCTCTTGGTTATTGCCCTGTTGTTTGTGCCATAAGTGCACCATGTTTCGTTATGATCCCAATGTTGTGGATCCGTTGTTTACCTTTCCACTTGCGGGTCAGGGGTCGCAAAATGGGGAGTGTTAAAGTATGTCCCACATTGGTCAATTGTAACCTCCAAAGCTAGTATATGAGCCTGGGTGGCCTCTCCACTCATTGCCAATTAGTTTTGAGTTAGATGCTTTAAGAAAAGAGAATAAGTTATCTCTGCCGGCAGTGGAAACAAATCAATCACAGTCACATGGACCACTGTGATTGATTTAGTGGAAACATTTGTTTCCACTGGCGGTGGAAAGAAAGTTTTCTCTTAAGAAAACATTCAGAAATTAGCCACCCACTTAATGACAAAGGAAAAGAAGTTGCAAACCATGAGTTTTTTATACATCTAGTGATAATTTTCAAAGTTGAAAAGATATCATGGGCTCTAAATATCAGCAAGTACTTCCAGTATGCAAAAGAACCATATTTTAGTATATAAGCCTATTGAAAAACTTAGTCCGGCCCAGGTATCAAACTGATAGAAAAGTGTTCTAAGCAAATGTCTTTGGAATTTACCTCTGGGGCATAGATACAGGCTACTGTAAACGTAGCTGAAATGAACATCCGAGCGCCAAACAATGACGCTGTGGTCAAAATCTCACCCTTCTGTGACACCAGAGGCAGAAGTAAAACAAATCCTAACAGCAGCATAATAGCCATGGAGAACTTCCGACCCAATTTGTCCACAATTATTGCAGATAAAACAAGCCCAGGAAACTCTGCAAACAAATTCAGGAAAAGAGTACATCAAATTCCTAAAAGGAAATACAGTTTCAAGACTATAATGCTGCCATACCTGCCAAACTGGTGATGAATACATCTATATAGAGGCTAGAATCCTGAACATTTTCTGCAAGTACTGCCCTTGAGATACATTTTCTCTGTTCAGAGCTAAGCTCAGAAGTCAGCAGTACAATGCCGTAGTACGAAAAGGTATTTCCAAAGTACACAAGCCATAAGAGAAACGTTGTTCGTATTAATTTTGATGAGAATAGCACCAATGGTGAGGAGGAACTTGTTTCAGAGTCCTTGGTTTTCTTTTTACTTGAGGTGAGTAAATGGGTATCCTCCGATTGAGAAAAGTCTTCATTCACATCTGTTGCGTGATCAGAGGTAAGCATGCCCCGAGGAAGTTTTGTTCTGTTGAGGGTTGCTATTTTCTCCAGGACAGCCTGTGCTT
The DNA here is from genome assembly GCA_022606695.1 of Vaccinium macrocarpon. Taxonomy (NCBI): domain Eukaryota; kingdom Viridiplantae; phylum Streptophyta; class Magnoliopsida; order Ericales; family Ericaceae; genus Vaccinium; species Vaccinium macrocarpon. The sequence goes on from CM040172.1 coordinate 16,534,180, forward strand.
CACTTGTTCTTCCTTTCATACATAAATATCTTGGAGTCTCAGGTATAAGGACATAAAATAAGAGCAGTGCAAAGCATGGTAGGGTAGACAATGCAAGCAGCCATCTCCAACCCAAGCTAGGCATGATAATCTGCAATTTGCCAGCAGTGAAGATTTTACTTCCAGCGTTCTCAATTACTCCCTCCGTCCCAAAACTTTTGACCTTTTTGGGATTGCGTGTCATTTTAAATTGCTTATATCTTTTTATTTATAAAGTTTTATGTGATTTTGAAAACTTTGTTTAATAGAACTAATTAAAATCTATCAAACAAGATCCATATTGCATATTTTTTGACATTTACATTAAAAGATAAAGACATTTGAAAATGGTACACTGTCCAAAAAGTGTCAAAAGTCTTGGGACGGAGGGAGTATAAAAATGTCAGATTTCCTCCATTGGGTAGTCGGAATTTGTTGATATATAAATAAGAAAGTTACCACTCTCTCTAATAGCTTTAGCTTCTAGATGAGTTGGTGGTCAACAATCTAATATGGTATCTGAGTAGGCAATAGATCCTAGGTTCGAACCTCACCACCTATCTAATAATTACGATTTACACGAGTTTAGCCCACTTATGGAGGAGAGCCAGGCTACACGTGAGGGGCGTGTTGAAGATATAAATAATAAAATTACCAATCTCTCTAATAGTAAATACAATTTACATGTGTTTGGCCTGCTCATGGAGGAGAGCTTGGCTACACGTAAGGGGGCGTGTTGAAGATATAAATTATAAAATTACCACCACTCTCTAGCTTAAGCTATTAGAGAAGTGGTGGTAACAATCTAATAGAATTATTGGATTATACAATCTATATAATGAAGGTGTTCTTATTTGCAGAAACGAGAAATGAATAGAACACATTGGCTCTAAAGCCAACCAATGATGGTCACATGACCACCCAAGCAAATTTTTTTTACGTATAATAAATGTAAAATTTTAGGTAAGCTTATTGTTTGAACACCAGTTCAAATATAGATGAACATCCAGTTCAAGTGTGGATGAACACCTTGTCCAAATTTAAATTACCATCCATCTAAAAAAATTAGCCCACAAATTAATCCACTTTGAACAACCCAAATTAGAGGCAAGTAAAGTGGTAGGCACCCTGTACTCTTGTACATTTGATAATTGATAGGTGTTCCAATCTCACTAACTATAACTGACAATGATGACTTTTGTTAAGAGGAAAAAAAAAAAAACTCAAATTACATTCTATAATAGGCGGCTCCAAATATAAGAAAATGTGATCAATTGAGCAACCATATTTTTTTTATTTGTTGTTAGATTACACGTAGTAATTTTATCTCAGCTTTTGGTTGAATGCTCAGTCCTATTCTTTGAAGAAAGCACCAAACAATCCTAAACAATCCTGATTATTCACAATTTGACACTTATACATTAGCTCAAAATAAGGTACACCTCTTAATGACAAATATCCGAAAAATAGAGTGGAAAATCCTGATTATTCACAATAACTCATGCAACTTCTCTCAGAACGACAATTAACCCTTATCTCCATTAACTATTCGCCATGTAATTTCCTTTATAATAAAAAAAAGGGTGTCTTATGCTCCCCTTTGATCTTGCTTGGCTCAAACTATGAAATTTTCCAAGAACAACTGTAATATTTTATGCATTTTTCGGTCGCATCATACACACTAGTATATTGATTTTTTTAATTATATGAGTCGTTCATAGAACTAGTAGGCTTAAATTAATTCTTGAACAACCTGTTAAAAATTTCTGGGCTGCCACTGATAGAACAGTAATCCTTTATAATCCAATCTGTCCAGTTGCCTTGTTGACTTTCCCCACTCTCCTTGCTGAAACTAATAAAGAAGAATCTACCCCACATGCACCAACATAATGAGTTTTCAGTCGATAGTTGAATTACAAGTATTCTACTTGGTGGCATTTTTGCCGTTAAGTAATGATACATTCCTCAACATGTAGTAAGCAAACTACTCTAAGAAAATCCATCGCCAACACCACAAGATTAGAAACCGAGACCAAGATTAAAAAAAAAGAAAAAAGAAAAAAGAAAAAAGAAAAAAGAAAAAGAGGATAAGTATTAGGAACCGAAGACCAACTAATCATCAGACCATCACTAATACCCTGTCCATTAGTTGTTTCAGACTTCAGAACACAAGTCATTCTCCTCAGTTGAACATTTCTTGTTTCACATGAACCACCACAAATCTATTTTTCACGGTGTTCATGTTTAAAAGTTTTAGGTTACATAGTAACTTTCAATGTTTATATTTCTTTGCCCCCACCATATATGGCAAATTTACATTATTGCAGCCATAGCAAATTTGCTTCAGAAATTATCCTTCAAAAACCATGTGAGAGATTTCGAAGAAAGAGATCAAGAGAATAAAGTATGCAGAGTTAACTTCTATGGGTAAAGTAGATAAGCTGTCTTTAAAGGGGAAAACCCTAGCTCTCACATGTCAAGGAGGGAATCAATGGCCTGTCTGGTGAAGCCCTTAATTTCTGCACAATCGAAGGGATAATAAAATGTAAATCTACACTATGAGAAGGAAACCACTCTTTGGTTATTTACGTAGTTTTCTTGATAAGTATTTTTAGTTATTTCAGATTCTTTATCTTCAAGCTGACATTAATGCTCTATCAGGAAAGCTATAAAATCCACGACCTGCATCCTTGAACTTTGTCTGCTTGAATATAATTCTACAACCATTTGTTTCTACTCTTTTTTACTTTTGATGATGGTTGTCCTATATGAGGGAAAAGAAAACGGATACATCGTTTGGGGGATAACAGGACCAGTTGACCCTTTGCTATGTAAGAGTCTAGGACTGGAATGAGTTAGAACTGGAAAAAGAAGAAAACAACAATGTCACCAATATTGTACAGTAACAAAATGGCTAGAAGCCAAAATTTTACATACCCATGCGACTGCAGCCTCAAGAACTGTTCCAACAGACCAGAAAGTAGAAAAGATGACCATCCAAGTACCTCTGTTTGGAGTAGGAACAAACTCTAAAAACCATGATGAGAATACATGCCCACCTCCCAAACCAATACCGACCATCCAACGAAGAATCACCAGCGATATATAGTTTGGGGAGAAAGCACTTAAAACGCCAGCTATAGTAGTGACAATAGCCACACCAAGTAAACTCTTCCTGGATAGGAAAGACGGGAAATAATTATTCTAAGGTAGAGCAAAATTCTGGAAAACCATGAAGAAATAGTGCCAGAAAATATTGAAGTGCACAATAAAGTATGAAAAACGAGGTTACAGACTTGCAAACCAGATCGGGTTTTTATTGTTCAAGTTAAACTGTAAATCATGATAGCGACACATTTAGCAACCTGAAATGCATTAGTATTTTGCCAACCAAAACACCTATCAAGCACGGCTATTGCCCTGCTTCAGTAACACTAATGCAGGTTCAAGCAGGAGTAAATTCGAGACAGGGCTAGTCTTCGGCACTATTCATTCAAAAGTCACTGCTCTAACACTTGAACCCCCTTTCTCATGCTTGATATGCAAGATTTTACCATTTCTCCGAGCAATATCCCCAAGGAGCAAAATTGTGAAATACACAGTTATATTGGCCTTGTTCGTTTCCCTTTTTAGTTTTAGTTTTGATGACATCATCATTTCCCTCATTTCTCTCTCTATCTCTCTCCACTCATTACACCTACTGACATCATCAAAACTAAACTAAACTATCTAACCAAACACAGCCATAGTGTTTATAAAGAATACTCAAATTGTACCTAGGCATTCACACCATAAAAGTAAGTTTAATGCATCACATAGAGGAGTTAGCAAACAAACTAAGTTCTGGGTTTATGGTATTCACTCTCAAATATTTTATTCATGGAACTTTTTCAAGGATTGGTCATGTTTTCATGATTGAGAGCAAGTTTTTGTCAATGAAGGAAATGATGAACCCTTCACCTAGAGCTGCAAATGAGCCAAGCCGAGCTTTACCATGTTCAAGCTTCATTATTAAAGTTTTAACAAGCTCGAGCTCAATGAAAACTTAACGAGCCAAGTTGGCCTAGGCTTGACTCGAGCTTGAGCTTGTTCACAAGCCCAATGAACCAACGAAAATATATATTCACATTATGGCTTAAGACAACAAAAAAGTTTTACTTGACATGTATGTATGTTTTATATCTATATATATTGTATAGGAAAATAGTCTCAATTTCAAAATAATAGTGAAATTTAATAAGTTTTTGAAAAGATAGTGCATTAGAATATCAAATTGGAACAAGAAGTTATATTATTTTATTCCTCCAAAAAGTAAACGAGTGGAGTCGAGCTGAGCCTTGCCATGTTCAAGCTTGTTTGTTAAGGTTTTTAATGAACTTGAGCTTGAGCAAGCCTCAATAAAAACTAAATGAACCGAGTTCGAACGAGCTTTTTTCGAGCTGAGCTCAGGAACGGCTTGGTTCATTTGCAGCCCTACGGCTTCACCTAAGTACCATGGACACGAAACCTTTTTTTTTTTGGATAACTTAGGCGTCGCCCGCTTACACGCACCTCAACTAATCTTGGGGGTCCAATCCGACCGCCAACTTGCAAGGAGCCCAATTCAAGCCGGAGCAAAACTCTGTATAGACTGACCCGAAAGGAGTTTATAGGACTTGGGAGGTTTTGAACCTGAGATCTTGTGAAGGAGCAAACCCCTTAGTCCCAGGGGTTGCTGCCATGCTGATTTCGAAACAATGAAATTCACATTTTGATAACCATGAAACATATTTTTTTCTATTTCAATATGCCATGCATCTGTATTTAAATCACGGGTAATGTAAAATGCAAGATTACAATATGAAGAACTAAAAAGACCATATATTTCCGAAGTGTTGGATGTTAATTGATGCATGTTTCCGACTATTGTATTTCATGATTGCCCAAGTAATGGGACAGTGCATTCTGAAGTTCCGAAGAGTGTTTGGTTCTACAATCCATGGTGCTAAAAAGGTGCCCGGTTCTAACATAATTAACCAAATTGAGCCATAAGTCCCAATCAATTAGGTTCGGCTACATGAATTCATTTTCTCCATTGAGATCCATCGAGGGTATCGTGTTCCAGTTCTAATATTAAACAAATGGGGCTGCATGCTAGGACGTGTGTCCAGTATGGGGTCCGATAGTGTATGGCGAGTACAGGTGTCCAACATGACATGGAACCCTATAAGAAGTGTTTGTGCTTCTTAACTATGGTCTATGGCATAGTACTTTGCATGACCATAAATCGTAAAACTTATATACTGTCAGCTCTAAAAATATTTACACCTCCGAAACTGTATTACAAAAACAGCAGATCTACAGGTATATGTATGTTTCTGTGTCTTTGAGAAAACTTTCAAACTTCTACAATACTGCCTATAACATCAGCTAAAGGCTAATCCTCTGCTAGCCTTACTGTAAAAGATTTAGTTTCATCACTTGAGTTCTGTGTTTGCTTTTGTTATGTTTCACAGAAAAACAGAATACGAAGGAGAGAAGCAAAATGCAAACGGGGAACAAATACAAACAGAGAGACTTGAACCCAAGATCTCCTGCAGCCTGAGCTCTGATACCATGTTATGTTCCAGAGAAAAACAGAATTGTATTACTGAATTACAACGCTTACCCAACATTTAAAGAGAGAAACCCAGTAAACCCTAGAAAGAATCTATTCCTAAAGTAGAAGATTCAAAGAGATATGATTATGATATGATCTAGATGCCTAGAATAGAGGATACAACATGATTCAAAAAGATACATAGATACATTCACAGCTTGGATATATCTTCAAAGACTCAACTTCCACTACAACTAATCCTATTTTATTTTCTGATTCAGATGTGCCTTGCTTGACAACAGTATCCAAGAGAAAGAAGATTCACAATAACATGAGAAACGAGAAAAAAAACAAAAGGAAAGGTGCTTACGTCCTCCCATAGCTATCTGACACAAAGCCCCATGCATATGCTCCAACTGCCATGCCAATAAAGACAACAGTTGTTATCAGAGACTCTTCACTAGAGGAAAGTCCCCACTCGGACTTAACTGCAGGTCCTACAAACGAAAGCAGCATTATTTCCATTGATTCTGCAATCCAGCCGAGTCCAGCATAAGCAAGCACAAGACCCTGGAACTTCCCAAACCCAACAGTAGAAAGTGCTTCATCCGAACTGTATGCAATGCTCTGATCGGCCATCTAATCAATCAACCAAATAAAAGAACCTGAGATTATCTTCAAGAAATCACATAAAGGTAGAGAATAAAAACATTTTGACTCAAACAGGAGCAACCTACTTATTACTTTTCCTTCTTGTGGCCAGTAAAGACTAGCCAGCCATTACCGACTACTCAACCAGAGACTTCCGAATCTGTCAACCACTGCCAATTTCGCAAGCAATGGCCTAAACACAATATCTACTAGCTAAGAAAACTAGGAAAACAATACATTATTACTAGACCTTAGATATCTCTAAGTAGAGAGGAAAAAAAATGGAGTTTGTCATTGTTTGCTAGGAACTTGTGGTTCATCCTTACGAAAGACTTGCAACAATTAAAGCTGTACTGTACATAAACGACACAAGAATAAACAGAGTTCAACATGTCACCACATCGAGTCAGAGGATTATTTGAATGAATGCATATGTCTTCACTTATACTTTTGTCCAGCAACCCTATGATAGAAATACTGGCTCCTCCACTGATCAACCCCATGCCAAGTTAGCTTTCAAGATAAAGGAAATTATTTATAGAACCAGACCAAACACAAAAGATATGGTATGCATACGAACAAGTAATGATAGTAATTCAGGTAATCTGTCCAATTTCCAAGTAGGAAAGATATTCCAAATCTTCTATGTGGATTCTCACAAGAAGTACTTCAATGGATGACGTATGTCCAATTTCGACAGAAAAAATGAACCAGGAAATTCAATTCTTTCTCCAGTATTTGAAGTGGGTTCCCAGATTAAACTGGAGAACCAAATTTTCGTTCACGAGCAAAAGTGAAATGTTTCGTAATTAAAAGGACTCAATGTCCGATTCGTTATACCGAAAATATAGCATTTGATTTCTTTCTCGAACATAATCACGTAGATTACCCACATAAGAAATCAATTTCAAAAATAGAAACATACACATACGCGCGCACATAAAAATGTACAGAGTAAAATAGATTAGGCTAGAATTTCTTACCTTATGTAAAGAAATTGGTATTGAAGATCCAAACCCAAGAAGCAAAAAACAAGGACCAAAATGGTAGTGGCTCTTCTGTATCCAAGTATCCTCTCATTTATCGATAAGCCGGTGCCGGTGGTTACGTCGAATAGGGTAGGCGTTCAATTTTGGGAACCGCAGAGGAGGCCATTGTCGAATCCAAAAATGCGCTAAAAACAAGGGAATCAAATTTTGGGTTCTTGGTTGCTTGTGGGTTTGGGGTTTGAGGTTTTTGGCCATGATTTTTCTCTCCGAATAGTGATGGGACATTTTTTTTAATTTGGTCAGTTTAGTACAAATATCTCACTTCGTGGGAAGGATACACCAAGGTTCGGAATTCCGTATCGGCACGAGTATCGGTTTTTTTATTGATACGGTACCGGTATCGGTTAATATTGGATACCGTATCGGATTTGCCGCAATTATATATATATATATATATATATATATATATATATATATTGAGAAAAAGTGTTCAATAGACACAAAATTTCTCACAAAATAGGACATTTTTAATCTCATTTTCTTAAATCCACTTAATCTATGTATATTTAGTACATACTAGTTGTATTTGATGTTTGGTAGTGATAAAAGTTGAACACATGCATCACAAACCCTTTTTAAATACTATGTTTTTTTATAATCTCCCTTTTCAGAAATCATAGTTTTTGGGTTACACCGATACCGAATTAGAAAAAATGTGTAACTACAATGTTGTAGATTTTGAAATTCTCTTAAATTTTGATATATATAACTTGCCTTGATCGGAGTTCGGTGTAAAAAGTTATGGCCGAAATATGGTGGCAGTTTTGTTCTGTCCGGTATTTGCCCGGTATTTTCCAGTACCGGCTGGTATTTTCGGTATTTTTCGGTATGGCCGATATCTGGCCAGTACTGCCCGGTATTGAACACGGTACGGTATGGAGGGTCCTTGGTACCGTTTTTATAGAAAATTGGTACATATCGGCCGGTACAGCACGGTATTTATAACAGTGAGACACACAGGCGACGGCGGCGCCCCAACAACTCCGGCGGAGCTCTGGCGACTTCTATCTCCCTGTATTTTATGCTTTCTTTGCTATTTTTGCTCTTTTTTCTCAATAATGTTATGGGTACACCAAAAGTGGACATCAGATTGTGGAGGATGAGAAACCACTTATCTTTTTGGGTTGGTTTCATATTAAGTGTCTCCCCATCCGCCACATTACCTGGTGTGCATTTGATGTACATTTTTTGTGTACTCATAGCATTATTCCTTTTTTCTTTGGTTTTTTGTTACTCCTATTTTTTTTTTAGGTTGTATTAGGGTTTGTTGGTTGGGTTAAATGAATCTTCTTTCTTTTGGCTAAAAAAAAATCAGTCAACGTTCAAATTCCATGTCCCTTTTTAAGAAAAAATATCAGTTTAGTAGTACTCTAAAACGATTTACAAAAATGTTACTTGTACAATTATTTCGGCTCCAACCATTTATAATACTCTCACAATATACATGGAGTCTACGCTCATAATTGTGTGTGACCCCTACATGTATGTAAGGGGGTTATAAAAGTTGAAGCCAAAATAATTGTACATGTAGCATGATTGAATAATTTAAATATCTTAAGAATTTGATTAGTGACGTCATTAAATCTGACATTTGAGAAAAATTTACTTATCATCTATCTTTGTTTTTTTTTTCCTCAGATTTATCATCTATCTTCTCTCAGGCTTTCCGCCTCATTTTTTAAGGGACCATCCACCTGAATATTAATATCAAGTAGGCCATTTGGCTACAATTTCTTAGGCCATCTCTAAAATCTTCACCTTTTTTGTCACCAAATTTGAGTAAAAAGTTTGATTTGATATTGAGCACTCTAGAACCGGGGACTCTGTAGTGAATGAATCTCACTACAAGGTGTAATGAGTGAATCTTTGCCGTTCAAAGTGTTTTGGATGGTCCGGATTTTCACTAATCTATTTGCGTGAATAATTTATTTATTTGAATGAACAGTTTATTGAAAATTGACACCGTCCAAAACAAGAATGGACGGTTGAGATCCTACTACACCCTGTAGTGAGATTCATTGGCTACAGGGCCCCCAATTACGACGAGTCCAATGACTATTATCAAATTTCTCACTACCCAACATAGTTGCTTAGGAAAGAAACATTGCAAAGGCATTTTATGTACTACCTTTCCATTAAGGAAAGAATGACAAAAAAGTCCTTTAGTATTTATAGAATGCAAACATTGCAAATTTTATGAAAGAATTGATATTCGCTATTTCTCCCTTGGTTTGATTAAATATTTGATTTTCTCTTAACTTGGTACTATATTAATGAAATGGTTGGAGCTGGCATTTTACCAAATTTTTCATCAATTTTGAATTTGATAAAGTGTTGGAGCTACATTTTACCAAAATTTTCAACAAATTTGGATTTGATGAGGAATTTGAGTTATGACTATAAGACATTAGTTTAATGGGGAAAAAAAACCTTCAAAGTTTTCTTAACAAATTGCTAATGCTTCAAAGGTATTCTCTACATAGGTAGTATTTGTAATTCATCTTCGTCAATATCACTTTCATCAAGATAAACAAACTCTAAGCAGGTCAGTTCCAGCGATAACATATGCATATATACGTATAGTATTAAAATAGAAATAATTATTTACATCGGGCAAGGCCGGGTTGGGCCTCAAAGGAATTTCCCAAACCCGGCCTAATTAATAAATAGGTTTAAAATCTTAACTCAGCCCGGCCTTATGAGACTAAATATTTTTCCCAAACCCTAAAAAAATCTAGTTGGGTGGGCTACTGGGTCGGTGTGCACTCCTATGTCAATCTCTTCAAATTTAAGTACTCACTTTGTCCCAAATTGTGAGACCCCAGAAAAAGTAGTGCAATTTTTAGATAAAAAATAAAATAGTTTTGTATACATTAAAATATTTGTGTACACATTTTTTTGAAATTTGTTTCATCATATCACAGAACTCATTTAGTAATTTAATTTGGTCTAAAACAATTCAAAAGATGATGCCACGAAAGTATTTTGTTTTTTACCCGAAAATTGGTAGATTTTTCAAAGAGGTAGACAATTTAAGATAAATACTCAATAAAAATATTTTCATTTCTATAGCTAATTTACACATTAACTTTTTCAAACTAAATTCAAACAAAACAAATGATAATAATTAATATTCCTAATCCAGTTCAAAATATATATATTTCTAATTTATCCACATTTTTTTATAGGAAAATCTTATACCATATTTGTCGATGTCTTGCCATAGAAGATGGCTAAAACCAAATATGCACTTGCCAAAAAACAACCGATAAATTTATCAGTATTGGCAAATTATTTAACATTTAATAAATATATCAAAATAATATAAATAATATATGAGAATAACTTGTTCATTGCAAAACATTTATCAAAATGGAAAATTACTAAAATTGATATCATATGTTCAAATTGGCACCGGTAAGTTTACCAATTTTCAAATTCTCAAATATGCTATATTAAAAAAATAATACAATGGCACGTGGAGATGTAATTAAAAAAATGTGATTCGGGGAGAAAAGAACCAAGGGCATTTACGTCTTTTGATATGAGATTCCACGGCTTTGGTATTTTGTTTGCCTTTCCATGTCTATCTATATTCTTAAGAGTGGATCCGGGATTGGTATTGTGCGGTAGATGTTTTACGGTAAAATGATGTAGTTTTTGGCACACCTTTGAAATTTCCAAAGACATTGTTTGAAAGAAAGAAAAAATCACTATAAAGTACCTAAACCCTAAATTCAAAGTGCTTAAATCCAAAGTGTTTAAAACAATTATATCCTATCCCAACGAGCCTAAATCCCCTAAAATTGATCCCTAAAATTGAACCTCAAAATTAACTCTCCAAACAGGGCCTATTGAAGTGTACCAAGAAAATAAACAAAACTACATCGTTTTGCCGCACAACACAGCGCACAATATGTACCACACAACACCTCTCCTCTCCGAATTATTCCGTAAGAGTTGACACCATGAAAATCAAGTTTAGTATTATAGACACCACTGATCTGAAATTCCGCCACTCTTTATTCATGGATTTTTTCCGATTGTGACGCTATTATAAGACAGTCTTTGGGTCTACGTACGAACCATATGCACGTGGTTTTAGACTTTTACAAGAATTTTGAGGTATACACGCCACGCCACATACAAACAGAACAGAATGCCTCTTCATGGAGAAAATAAACCCGATATGGGTCCCGACACTTATGTCACGATCCAGCACACAGACAATAAACATTCGGCAAAAGTGGGGCTTGAAATCAAGAAATTGATTTCCCTGAGGGTGGCCATTGGCCAAGATCCTAATCAAATATTACAAACGAAATATCAATGGGAATCCAACTGCGAGAACAAGCTAGTCCAAAGCCGACCGACTCATGACACAAGATAATGAAACATAGGTCCGATCCTTGGGCATAGGCCTATCAAGCGACTGCCGAGGGCCTTCAAATAGAGGAATATATTTAATATTATATATGTCAAGTATTTTAAAAGTATGTGAGTGTAGTGAGGTATAGTAAGATCTGCATGATCTAACTATGATGTTGTGTGTCAGATTCCTACTCCCTTCAAAAAACATTTTACGCGAACAATTTTTGAAGTTTGGTACAAAATTCGGTTTCAAACTAATGGCACTGAAATTTGAACTTGCGAACTTAGGTACAAAAAAATCATTACAAGCAGCGTGTCACTGAACCACAAGGCAATCTTGCTTCTCATTTTGAACAGCTAATCTACTATAGAAAAAAATTGAGAGGTCCCAGTTTAAGAACTTGCCCAAGGCCCCAAAATTCTCAGGGTCGGGTCTGACAAAATGCTGATAATAAATTGGCAAGCCTTCTCTTGCCACGAGCCTTTATTACACAAGCATGGATGCCACTCCAGGCGAACCCCCACAGTCATGGCAAGCAGAGGGTGCAGGAAAGCAAAGTCAACGAAGTAGAAGACCCACTCAACCACAGCGAGCAGATACCGCACTAAGGACCAAAACATACAGAACCAACAAACCGAACTACGATAAAGATGACGATAGATAAAACTGAACTACGACAAAACACATAAAAGAATCGTGGAGTAACCGTTACCAAGACAACAACTACTGCTTTGGCTAAAAAATAAACCATTTGTCTTCATTCAAAGTTTTTTTTTTTTTTTTGGTTAGTTTTGCATCGATTTTTTTTGTGAATTATTGGTTTGTCACTACGAGAGGAATCTAAAATGTCAAAAAAATTATAAAATATTTAAAAAGTTCACTAAAGACAAAAATAATCTAAATTTTTGTGGATTATTAAATTATTTGTCTTTATTCACAAAAATTTTAGTTTACTTAACAATTTTTTACTCTTCAGATTCCTCTCATTGAGACAAACCAATAATCTACAAAAAATCGACGCAAACTTTGCAATTTTTTTAATCAAGACAAAAAAAAAACAATTTGGTTTATTTTTCCAAAGCACCAATTCTTACCTTAGTAAGGGCATCCATAGTGCACTCTCTAAATTTGGTTCCTAAAATAACTCCTAAAGTAGACACATAGGCAAAAGTGGGGTCCAAATTTTTGTGTTAAGGATTTGTTAATTTAGGATTGTGAGAGTACGCCTATGAACTCTCTAAAATTGGCTCCAAGACTATGTCTTAAAGTTTAGTTATGCACACATAAATGTAAGTGGATCCCTTATTCCCCCCCTCCCTCTTCTCTTTTTCTCTGTTTCTCTCTTTTCCTCACTCCCAACTCTCTCCCTAGACAAACTTGCTAATGTGGTAGGAGTCATGCTAATAAGTCATCCTTAAGAGCTTCTATGGAGATTCCATTGAAAACCACAATTAAGCAAATGAGTTGCTAAATATTAGGAGTGTCACCTATTTTAGAAACCTATTGTGGATGCCTTAAAAAGGTTGACATAAGAACCAGATTTTGGTACCCTACTGGCCTTCAACACAGCAACTACTTAACATTAATATCACATATTTGCTTTTAGTTTTTGGTATGTTCATTGATGCATCTCATTGGTGTTGGTCCTTCGTCTGTCATGTTCATTTATACATATGCATGAATCATCTTATCTAGGAATTAAAAAATAGAGCATAAAAGTATTAGACTTAATTATATTCTTGTTAATGCTAATAATTCGCGGTTGACAACATTTTTGGTCCAAAAATCATCATTGCTATCATAATTTGTGGGTTCTATCAGAACCTTAACAACATCAACACTCGTAGCTCGATAAAGTGCGAAAAAACACAAGCCATGTATCTAGAAATAGAATCCAAACCTAAAATTGAGCACGAATGTTCCAATCTACCATCCACTAAGACCCACAAGCCTTTGAATGGGTGAAAATTTCATCTCATTCAAATGGACATCGCAAAGCAAACCTAAAAGCAATGTATCCAGAAATTGAAATACAAAGAAAGATTGAGCACAAATAGTTCCTGTAAAGACCCATGTTTTTAGATATTTTTTGGAAATAAAATTGGGGAAATGTGAGGAATTGTTGGAAATGTTCAAAAAATGGATGAATTGGTGATATGAGTGATTTAAGACCATATTGCATGACACAAACAACTTTAAGGACTTGGGGTGTAATATTTTGACTTCATTGTGTGTGTGTGGTGTATGAGAGGAGAGAACCACCCACTCCTCCCCTTGTCATCAAACGCCCCACTCCCTCTCTATACTCCCTCTTCCATCTTTTTCAATCTCACTCCAAATTCCACTCAAAAACCTCAAATTACTTCACAACCCTCACTCATACTAGATTCTTACACGTGTTTGGAAGCTCGGGTATCGTTCGTTTCGGTCCGAAAGGAGAAGATTCAGTTAGAGTATTTGAGAGAAGACAAGGGTTTTGTTCATCCTTTGTTCACAAGCTTCTATACCTTGAGGTATGGAGATTTCTACTATTATTAAGTGTTTTGAGGTGTTTGATATGTAGATGGTACCCACATTTGATCAATCCTTCATGTTTTCTTGAAAACCCATTGAAAATCCATGTTTCTCATTTTATTAAGTTGATTAGAGATTGATATATGTTTGTGGTTGATGCCCTATGTAAATTGGTTGTTGCAATACTATTTTGTAGCTTTTGAAGTTGATCTTTGGCCTTGGTAGACTTTGATTTGGAAATCATTGAAGTCTCCTTGTTTTGCTATAAAAAATTTGCTCGTAATAGCCTCTGGATTGATCCACATTTGAGTTGGATAGATCCACAACCTTCTGTTGATGTTTTAAATCATGGTGGATCAATCCACTTGTTGTTTGGATTGATCCACGACCTTCTGATTTGCCTTGGGATCATATTGGATCGATCTACTCATTACTTGGATCGATCCAGAGCATTCTGATGATGATTTTTCACATTGTGGATCGATCTACTCATTTCTTGGATTGATCCAAACACCCCTCACCTCACCAAAACTTATTTTCGTTGATTTTCGGTCGCTTGTTCCTGCTTGTATTTGGCATAATCATTCCCTAGACCTCAAAGCTTGTTGAATAACTCGTTCCTAACCTATCCTTGTATGGTCGGTGACTTGGTTTGATTTTTAACGCGACGCTTACGCGGTTATACACTTGATATGCTTGAATTAGTCGATTTTGACAAAATGTGTGAATTTGAATGACGATTTGAAGTGCGAGTGATATGATGACACCGTTACAAAACTAACAAACGTGAATTGAAATGAGAACTTGAATTATGTAATACAGGACCGAAAGGTAGCCCAGAATTATACTCGGGCCGTCCTATGGGCGTGTCGCGAGAAATTATGCCTTGGCCAAGGGGAAGACTATACGGGGTCAAAAAATAGCCAAAATGATACTTGGGACATCCTATGGACGTGTCGCGAGGAATTTCTGGAGATCTAACATAAATAAATGGTTGACATGACACATCGAATGAGTTGGACACTTATGAGAAAGAACACGTGCCGAATACGTAATGGACACATTTGGGTGAAAACAATAGATTTATAAACTTATGTGTATCTCATCGGACTCTCGTAAACACTTGGGTATCATGCATAGCTTTCACCCTCATGTCTCATCTCGCATCTACATTTCATTGCGTTTAGTTTCGGTAGATGTGTCACGCCCTCAATTTTAATAACCAAAATACAATTAATATCCACATAGGATAAGTCAAAAGTCATTCACATCTCCATTGAAAAGTCAAAGTCAATTATACAATCCCAAAGTCAAAGTTTAAATGAGATTCTAGCCAAGGGTACCTGTACTTGCATTCATGAATATCGAAAGTTTTAAAGTTATTACATAAATTGAAATAGTCAACAGATTGAGGAATTTAAAGTTACAAAATCATCTTCCAAAAATATACTAGTATGCAGATGAGAAAATAACTTCATGATCAAATAGTCTCCATGACATGCTTCCACACTTCAAGCATCTATCTCATATGCTTTGCTGAGTACTTGAAAATGATAGGTTGAGCTCACAAGCCAAGTAGAAAAATCAATCTACTAACGGTAGGTGTATAATGATGATAAGAACACCAGAATTTGAATTGAGAAGAGTGGAATGAGCAATGCATGCTATGATAGGTAAAAAATAATTTACAAATGACCACAAAACACCTAAGTGTCCAAAAACGTGTCCAAGTATCTAATTTTCATTAAAACACCATAGTGGTTGTATAACACTCCATTTTCAACATTTCATAAAAGTACTCATTTGTCTTTAATAGGGAATAAATCCCACTACAGGATTCCGTGGGCTTCGTGCATCCCTGCCGGATTTCATGGGCTCCGAATACCTCGCTAGATTTCACGGGCTCTGAACACCCATGGGCAGGTACGCACCAAAAGGTGGCCCTAGTAGTCATTATCATCATACTCAAAATATTTTCTTATATCACATTTCATTCAAAACGTCACCCTTTTCGGTAAAAGTTCTCAACTGACTCAAATGGTGCGTGTCCAACCCATAAAATGAAGTGCTCAACAAAATCACATGTCAAAATAATGGTGTGGAGGTTTAAAAGTGAATTCGAGAGTTATCAAGGTGTCATAGGTCGAATATAAAAATGTATGCGCAATCGGGGACCAAACGGACATCAAAGGGTGACCGAAAACCACCTAAATAACAGGGGCATCAGCTGTAAAATGTGAGACAACAACATATGACTAGTAAACAGTACATATTTTCACCTCTAAGGTGTGGAATTTTAACCGAAGTGCATATATGAAGTTTTGAGCTAAAAATTGAGGTTCTAATCAACAAATAAGCATGAAGGGAGAGTAAATTAACATCCTATTGAGGGATTCAAGAAACCCAAACATAGATCAAAGCTAAAACTTAAACAAAACCTATTTTCATGGTGGAAAACATGATTTACAAGGAATTGGTGAGCAAGACAAGAGTATGTGTAACAAATCAACAATATACAACTAGAGAGAGTAGAAATTTGTCCCCTACCTCAAGGTTTTGCTTTAAAACGGTGGAAAGATGAAACCCTAGGTTGAGAAATCTTCAAATCCCAAAATTCAAGAGAGATTCACAAATCTAACATGTAAGTCTTGAAGTTTTGAGGTGGATTGAGGTTAAGATCACAAGGTTTGAGGTAGATATGAAGAGAGAAGGTAGATGGGTGATTTTAGGGTTAAAAATCGGGTTTAGAATGAAAAAGAACCCAACAACCCCTTTATATAGTGTGCTGATCGCGCACAGAAAATCTGCAGAAAACTACCCTTGCTACCGGTAGCAATATAGCATACTGCTACTAGTAGCCAATACACAAACTGACCTACTGATCGACGATTACCAATAGCAATACGTATATTGCTACCGGTAGCACTTGGTAAAAGTTTTATATTTCACAGATTTCTACTACCAGTAGCAATATACGTCTTGCTACTAGTAGCAACTAGAAGTTTTTTTAAAAAAAATTTTCTTCCACTTTAATCGGTTGGACCTTTGATCATTTCTAGCATTATCTCAACACCCCCAAACCACATCACTTTAAAAAATTTAATTAATACATTCACATAACTTGAAATGAATAAAAGAAATAAAAAAAATTCACAAAATTTTTGGGTCTTTATATTCTACCCACCTTACAAAAAATTTTGTCCTCAAAATTTAAGACAAACATGCTCTCTACTACATTTCATGCATGAGATGCAATATGAACTTAACTTCATAAATTTGAAATGCAATAATGTAAACTAGTACCCACATGGTTCATATGCTAAACAATTTCGGGTGTTTCTCTTTCATCTTGTCCTCCCTTTCCCAAGTCGATTCCTCGCTACCAAAATTATTCCATAGAACTAGCACCAATTGAATAGTTTTACCCTTTAGTGTTTTCTCCCATGAATCTATCACTCGAATCGGTTTCTCCCTTTAAGATGCATCGGCTTCAAGCTCAAGTTCAATACACTCCAACACATGCGATGGATCCAACTCGTACTTCTTAAGCATGGACACGTGGAACACATCATGAATACCCGATAGTTTTGGCAGCAAATACTACAAAGCTCGGCTCGTCTCGGCTCATTTGCAGCCCTGTGTGCTCCATGTGCATGTATAGTAAAATAAATAGTGCGGTCAAGAAACAAGACCTTCATTCTGAAAAATTTGTTTACTACGCACAAAGAGAACTTAAATATATTCTTGTATATATTTGTCAACAAAAGTTCAATTTTTTTCTTGCATTGTGGATTATCTTTTGGAAATTTACAGATGTTCTAAACAAGTTTTCATATTTTAAGCTTGTCTAAAATTCTATAAACTAACCAAACAACATCAATTCCTTTAGTTAAGGTAATGAATTCAAAATTGACACATTTAGACGATCGACGACAGACAATATGACATGTAGTTTTGTTTTTCCTTTGTTACAGAGGGGTTCTCTAAATAATACCCAAATTTGTTTTCTTCATCTATTTGCTTTTTGGGTTTTTTTTTTGCCAAATGAGAGAATTCTTTTTGGGTTTTCTATGGGTTGTAATTGATTTATTCCTTTGGGTTGAATTGTGTGGTTTTTTTGGGTTTGATGTTCAACTATTTTTAAATTGAATGTTCAATTATTTTTGGGCTAGGTGTTCAATTGTTTCGGCATTGGCGTTTAAGAAAGGGCTAAACTGAAATTTGTAAATGTATTCTAAACCAAAAAGTATTTAAGGGTGTTCAAGTGCCTTTGGGATACATATCACATATCGTAAGATACGTTAACCATAATTAATATACAATTAACAAGTATTTATATCTAATAACACCAACAAATGAAGTTTTTAAGTTGCAAAATTTATAATCTCTCAACTGGGATTTGTCATATTGAGGTTTCCTACTACCTTAGTCAAGGATAGAAAAGAAAATCCTTAATAATATTCTCTCCAAAACACAATCGACGTATGGTTTTTCTTCTGTTCAAACCCTACATTGAAGTTGGATATTTTTCAAATGGTTCGAATATCACTAAAAGTACTTAGATTAATGCGTTTAAGGTTCCACTTCTTACAATAATGTTTGAATTTCTTCCATTAAGTAATCGTAGGATACATACTAAATTGGATACACACACACATATATATATATTGCCAGATACACCATCGTATCATAGGATTTCTATACAAAAGGATACGGGATGAGATACGTATCTATTTGGTTCTTTTACTTCTTTGCAATGAAAAATAATTGTGTGTGAGTGTGCTAGAGAGAGTTTCAATATTCTCCCTCAGACTAACTTTGGAGAAACCAAATCTAATCAGATGATTGGTTTTTATTGGTTCAATTACCTCAATTAAGAAGATTTCCCTTACAAAGTGAATAAATGTAAACCAATATACTTTAGAAATTAAAGAACAATAAAGAGACAAGGTGCTTCGATTGATAAATTAAAGATAAACTTACTTCGAAATGGCCTTCAACTTCAAATACAAGGTAACGAGAATTTCGAACAGATGATTGTTACAAGAACAACCAAATTGATCCTGACTACTTCCTAATCTACTTCGAACTGGGTTCGAAATCCTAAACTACTTGCCAATGAACAAACCAAACATCATTTTTTTGATAGCTGTTTGTTGAAGATTTGTCTGGGGGTTTTCCATTCCTCAATTTCTTCTATTTATAGACGTTGCTTGTTAGTTGAATTTTCCGCCCAATGAATTTGAACTTGGCTTGCTTCGAACTCTATCTTTTACACTTTGAAGTGGTAGTTTCTTTCCTCTCCACGTCTGAATTTGAATTCTTTTAATCTTCTTCAACAAGCTTTAATTTGAATCTACATAGTTGCTCAAACTAACCCAAATGATTACATTTTAAGGAAGTAACTGCCTTTTCTAGATGTACTCCATGTGTTCTAACCACCAATTGTCTTGTTTCACAAATTTACACGTGGAGTTCGTGCATTTAGCAATTAAAATCATGGCTTCGAAGTCGATCTTTTATATCAACAATAACTTGTAACTGTCAATAACTACTTTTTAAATTGAGAAACAATACGACATCATATTTACTCAACTCTATTCCATTAATCCAATGTATCTACATTGACAGATTTTTGCCAATATTTGGCATACTTAGTTATGTGTCAATCGACTATTGGATTTGTTAATTTTATATGTAAACAGTATCATGTATTGTAGGATTTTAATAACAATACTTGTTTCTCGGCTATTAGTTTTGATCATATTTACAAATCTCTCCACGTAGTACGATGAGGGAGATGAAGAAGATCTAAGAAGGGAAGGGAATACTTTGATGGGTCAAAAAGACGCACATTGTCCAACGCACATGGTAAGAGAATGTGTAATAAAAGGGCAATAAAGTAATTCCGCTAGGTACCATAGGCGAAATTTTGTCCCACCTCTCTCTTTTTACATTGTATATATATAAAATATAAAATGGATTTTGTCATGTGAAAAAACAAAATGTCAAAAAATTTTGATACTCTTATCTCGAGCATCTCGAAGCCACTCATCAAATTTTGCTTTTGCTGTATGTGGCAATTTCATAGCTTATTTTTGTACTTTTCAAAAGGGAATTAATATTGACACTTTTTTCTTTCTGCATACATAAAGTGTAAGACTAAGTTTACATAAAAAAAAAAGTGTCAATAGACAAAAAGGGGAGTGTCAATAACAATTTTCTTTCAAAGTTGTGACTCTAACCCACTCCACAAAATCTATTAATTCTGTGAGTTCGTGGACTGGTAGGGATGGCAAAATGCCTTGCCCCACCCCTAACCCGCCCTGCCCCACCCCGATTAGGGAGGTTTTTTTTATCGAATTTTCAGGTACCAAGGAAAATTAGAAAAATCCGGCCGGGTTCGGGTTAGAGTCGGGTTTATATTACCCTACCCCGTTATCCGCCCCGAATGCGCCCCGAAATATATTTATATGTAAAGTTATACTTTTATTTTAATCTAATTATCATTATACGAAAGATATTATATTTTTATCATAATTTTATTATCATTCTACTAAAAAACTTTCATTTTACCTTAATATTTTAACACTTATACTAAAATATAACTTTTTTTACATGTATTTATTTTTATTTTGTTTTTAGATTAACAATTTTAAAAAAATTCTTACGAAGCGGGGCTGGGCGGGTAAACCCATCCCCCATTGGGGCGGGAATGGGGTATCCTAAAAATACCTGGTCAGGGGTCGGGTGGTCAGAGGTCGGGTTTATGTAATGATTTTCGGGTCGGGATGGGGTAGTACCCACGCTGCCCCATTGCCATTCCTATGGACAGGGCAGGAAAGAGTGTTAAAGTTAAACAGCAAGCAGAAGTCCGCGAGTTCGTGAACTGAGCTCTGGTTCTCCGGAAGAAATTGAGAGAGAGAGAGAGAGAGAGAGAGAGAGAGAGAGAGAGAGAGAGAGTGTGGAAGATGACTTTGGGGCTGATTAATGCGAATCCAGTGGTTCACGCCAAGAAGGAGAGGATTGCTCGTACCGAAGATTGTCACTGTGACGACACCGTAGATCCTCTCGAAATCTATGATATCCTTCTCCTTTTCTCCTTTTCTCCTTTCCTTTTTTTTTTTTCCTTCTTTCAAATGTCTGTTAGCTCTTTATTTCGATCGATTTATGCTTGATTTACTTTGTTTTGGTTAATTGGAAAATTGAGGCAAAGGGGAAAATTTTGATTGAGCACGACTATATGAAATTAGGTGCTTTTTTTCACATGAATACCCTCAGAAAATTGAGATGTAGAATCTTCACTTGCTTATTGTTTCCTCAATTTTGTTGAAATGTGGGAGGTTAGGTTTGTGATCTTTGACTAGAATGGTGATTACAGTACGTGAGGGATATAAGAGATCCGGAGCATCCGTATTCACTGGAACAGCTCAGTGTTCTCTCTGAGGAGTCCATTACTGTCGACGAGAAGCTCGACCGCATTCTGTGAGTAGTAATTTTTATTGCTATTAGCTCCTTATCGCCAATTTCCTTGGTTATTGAATAGATGGATTTTTATATACAAAGCTCTTTTGTTTAGTCTACTAGATGGAGTTATATGTTTGTGGACTGAGCTCTAGACCAATCTCTCCATCCTGTCCGGTTTGGTACAATTCGGGCCATTGTGGGCGTAAATATCACAGAAGTTTAATCACGCCAAAAGATTGTTTAATTAACTATTGATAACTAAATAAACAATTCACGTAAGTAGAACAAAAAATGGATGGCTCAATTTTTTTTAAAGGTTAAGTCGTTGATTTTCTTTTCTTACATAAATTTGTTTAGTTTACAAAGGTTTTGATGTCCGATTAAGCTAATTTTATTGAGGATGGATTTTTCTGTGTAAGACACGAGATGAATGGTTCTGACTATTGTGATGGGTTCCAAGGGGGCCCCCCATAGCTGAAAACTGGACCAAACTGGCCTGGATTGAGACTGGACTGGAGCTTAGTCCTGGCACTCTGAATATAGGCTAGGGACACGCTTGTACAGCTCTCTCTCTCTCTCTCTCTCTCTGAATCACTCTCAAATACTATTGAAGACATGTATCAACTTATATCAACTTAGAAAACACTTCCAGTATTCATTGCAATTATACTTCTTAATCAGGTTTAAGTGCAACTTTTGAAAAAGGAAAAAGGGTTGAAACCCTTTTCGTTGTTGGGATTTTTTTATAGCTGAAGTGGGGTGAATTGGGTATTTTAGATGTCTAACCTCAGAGTAAAACAGTGCTTGTCCTCTCAATGTGAGTAGATTGCCTTTCTTAGTACTCTGGATCAGTCAGTTGTTGACTCAAAGGGCTGTTGATTATTGTGAGTTGTGGAGCTGAAAACAGGAGAAAATAAATGAAGCAAAACTTTCCTTTGTTCTAGTCCTCTGTTCCATGCTGCTGCAAAGATTTACAGTCATCCATACCGCCCACCCTGACTGATTCTAATGACCGTAGTAACTTGCTAACTAGGCTGCCTGGATGCTAACTTGACTGAGGCCTGTACTATGCCTCTACTGCACGTTGAATTCTTGTCTTCAGTTCATGTCCAAGGAGTTCTGGACGTGTTAACCTTTAATATCTGACCTATGTGTGAACTTGGCTTCTTCATGCGGGAGGCTTACTGTATGCTGCCTTGTAGCAAATAAGATCATTGATTCTTTGATATCCTTGAAATACATATTAACTTCGCCGATAGTATCAAGAATGAGTAAAAACCAGCTTTCTTTCTTTTTCTTTTTTAATGTCCAAAATATTACTCGGCCTATATACTAGTTAAGTAGTGCTAAAGTTTCTTATTTGTAGGATAACTTTTACCCCAACCATTCAGCACTGCACCATGGCAACAGTTATTGGTCTTTGCCTTAGAGTTAAACTAAAGGAATGTTTCCTTCCCCATTTTAAGGTCAGTTCCTATATCCATTTGGTTTTTGATATTTTCTAATGACTAATTGGAAGTTCATATGCCAATCTTTACCTAACTTCTTAGCTTTGCTGGATTTAACCGGAACATTCCATGGATTTTTCGTTCTTGTGCATCCTTTCAGGATTTTATTCTTATTCTGAGCATCTCACCTTTAATTCTAGTAACAAAATCTTTAGATCTAGTCAGCTAGTCTTCCCACAGGGCTTCTTCACGATTGTGTAATTGTGTTACCGTGTTTTCGAAATAAACTCTTTAGTGCATATTCTAGTTAGATAGGTTGACAGACTTACATTACAACTCTGCCACATGGACTCAGCTCGAGTATGGTATATGTGTTCGGATACATGTTTAAGTATCATATTCATCTAATTTTCATTCCAAAGGTACGGGGACACACCGAAAAATTTAGAACTTTAATATGTAATTTATATTTTCTAGCTTAAATGATATTTACTAGTTGTCTTAGATCTTTTCATGCTTATTGAAGGAGTTCTATGCTTTTGAGCAGGGGCGGACATAAGGGGGTGCAAGCGGGCTCCCGCTCACTCCCCCAATTATCCCAATTTTCTATTATATTAAGGTTCTATTTGTAAAAATTATGTACAAAAGTCCGCTCAAAATTGTTTTTGTTAATATATATGGATAATATTTGGGGCAATAGTATTACTACTTACAACAGAGTTAGTTGAATTGCTGGTGGCATACAAAGCGATTCGCAAGTACACCTTTTTGGGTCTTGTTCTCCTGCACATGAAACAAGTGCATCTACCATATTTGTTTGAAGAATTCAAGTTATATCGAACATCATTTCTTTGGCCATCCATTTTATAGTATCCTATGTTTTTGCAACCTAAACTTTGACTAAATAATTATACAGGTAGACATTAAAGTGGCTCCTGGATCCCATGCAAATGAAGAATCAGGTGAGGTTAAGGAAAGCTCAGAATAGTATTGTTTATAATTTTTTCCCTTATTGTTCTGAATATTAGGGTATGGTTTCTGAAACTGGTTGGATTCATTGGAAATAAGAACCAAAAATTCTATCAGAGTTATTCATGAGGCACATGCAACTTTATATTGCTGGGGGCATGGGCATGTATCAAACGTAATCTTAACAAACTGCTTCTAACAAAATAATAAAGATTTTGGGCATTACTGCATTATAAATAAGAACAATACTATGCTATTCAGTAATAAACTGAACCAAACCACACAGTCCTTAAGTCCCAAATCCCAATCAATTGCAGTCGGTTACATGAATTCATTTTCCCATTGAGCTTTTTCAAAGGCATCGTGTAATGTTTATGAATTATGTGAACTACAAAAATAACAACTTTGGTTACACATAAACTGCCTAGTAGCTGGAATGAAGAAACAATTTTAAGTATAAAGTTTCAAATAAATCGACAATTCCCTCAATTTTCTAGAAAGCAAATTGAAAAAGTTAAAATTCTGTCATTTTAAAGAGCAGTATCTCTGAACAAATCATCATCACAATAAATATATGCAGAAGCAGAACATCTAGTGTGTATTTGGAGAGCCAGTAAGAGAGAGTACAGTTGTGATTGTGAAGATTGTAGAAGCCCTAGGTCCAAATCAATTACCTTCTATTCAATGAAATAAGGAATCATGTTTTCGTTGAAGCCCTAGCTCCAAATCAATTACCTACTACATGACAGGCTTCTTGTTGGCAACCAGTGATGATGGACAACCAATGAGCACCAGCTACGATATTGTAGTGGTGCTGGACTGCTGCTCACTTGTTGCTGATGCTGCCTAATGTTTGAGAGATGTCGGTGAAGGAGGGAGAGAAAAAGGAATAAACGTGGTTTAAAGGTTGAGTAAAAACTTATTTGTACATGAAAAAGGATTTGTTTGATATCTTGAATAACACTTACAGGGGCTAAAGGTAATTTTATATAGGGCAAACTTTACCTTGCTGCCTTGTGGTTTTGGCATTGTGCAAATCGAACTGCACTATCATCTCAGAACTAGCACATAACTGTTGGGGTTTATCACTATTTGACTATAGTATTTATAGGAGTGCCTTCACGTTGAGGGTTAGGATCCTGCATGCCACCCTTGTGAGGGGTGACGTTGACGACATCCTGTTCTCGGACAATCAGCACTTGACTACCACTTCCTGACCAAATGCCGTGCACGATGGTGCGTAGGCACTGTGTGCTGGTTGGGCTCATCTTGGGGACGCGTGTGCAATGAATTGAAGGGCAATGTGGCTGAACCATAGTACGTATGATCCAGGCCTGAATGTAGGGCGTACGGTCAAGACACGACTTTTGAAGAGGTGGTACCAAGTGTCCGGCCCGTACGAAACTTCGATGGTTACACAACACTTGGTTGGTAAGGTTTAGCCACGTGTTTGACGGGGATTGGCGCTCCTGCACTTAGTGGAATCTTTGGTTCCCTAACTCCGAGTAATCTTCTGCTGCTCGTCATGATCCAAATCGTGAGGACCGACCGGTCTGTGATAGTGCAGGTCAGGTGGTCTTGCAGAACATCCTAGAATGCGGGGCTTGAGTGATAGAAACCAAAGGGAGAGAAACAAACCAGGACATTGCATATATCAAATATATTAGATTACAATGAGGGAGCAAAGTTTAAATAGACAAAACCTAAGAAACCCTAATAATACAAACGGACTAAACTACCCTGAACATAAAAGATAAATAATGAAACCTTAGTGAAACCCTAATAACATAAAAAGTAAACTACCCTGAACATAAAAATAAATAACAATAAACTGAAAACCCTAAAATTACTGAAAACCCTAAATTACTAAACCCTAAGCTACTTTCACACCCCCGCTCAAACTCATATGCAAACCAGGAGAGCAACGTGACTTTGCCAAGAAAGTAACGAAGCCAAAAGGTGCGATAGGGGCCGAACCATTCCCAATACCAATACCAATCTGCGTTGAACCGTTGCCAATACCAATGCTAAACGACTTCAAATTTTGGAGATTTCAGAGACATGAGAGAGGAGGGAGATGCAGATTTCAGATTTACTGAGGGAGACCGAAAAATAGATTACTGAGAGAAAGAGAGAGAGAAGACTAATGCATAATAGAGAGGGGGAAATGCTAATGGAGCTCCGGCAAAGGTTGCCAGAGTGTATAGGAGTGCGGCGAGTGCCAAAAAAGTGCTCACAGATCAGATTGAAGGAAGAGATACGAGAAACAGAGGTCTTCAGAGGCTGACGGAGCTTCAGCGGGGGTTGCCGGAGATTGACAGAGTGCCAACGAGGGTCGCCGGAGTCAGGTGAAGGTGCGGCATGATGCTGCTGCTGGACGTTGCTGTTGCTGCTGGTTGCTGCTTCTGATTGCTATTGCTGCTTGCTATTGCTCAAAGGGAGAGAGAGAGGATGCTAGCTACTGGAGAAACGTAGGTGGGACTGATATAGGATCGAACCTGCTCTGATACCATGATAGAAACCAAATGGGAGAGAAACAAACCAAGACATTGCATATATCGGATATATTAGATTACAATGAGAGAGCAAAGCTTAAATAGACAAAATCTAAGAAACCCTAATAATACAAAATGACTAAACTACTCTGAACATAAAAGATAAATAATGAAACCGTAGCGAAACCCTAATAATACAAAATGACTAAACTACTCTGAACATAAAAGATAAATAATGAAACCGTAGCGAAACCCTAATAACATAAAAAGTAAACTACCCTGAACATAAAAATAAATAACAATAAACTGAAAACCCTAAAATTACTAAAAACCCTAAATTACTAAACCCTAACCTACTTTCACATTGAGTGAGGGTTAGGCTTGGACCGTTTGGGGCTGCTTGTGATTATTGATTTGGACTAGGCCAAGACGCATTGGGACTAATCATTTCGACCCACTACAGGAAATAAAATAAAGGAAAGCTAATCTAAATCTTGGAGAACAAGAAAATAATAAAAAGGAAGAATCAACCTACATAAGAGAACCTAATATTCTAGGCAATTAATGCTAAAACAGAAAGATTCCTAGTAAAATACTAATTTTTAAAATAATAAACAAAAATTTATATATTTCTAGAACAACCAAAATATATACCTACATCAATACGGTATCTTACTAGCTGATTGTTTTAAATAATTGGTTTCTTCTTCTAGCCATGTCTAATCTTAGGCGGTAAAAGGATGAGGTCAGTTTATAATGAGATCCAAACCAAAAAAGGGTCATGTTAGAATACCCAATGAATTCCTAGAATTTTTGTTAGACATTATATTAGTTCATGAATCAGGGCAAATTTTATTCACAGAGATATAAACAATGTACTGAGAGGCTTGCCTCAAAGAGTTGATGCTGAAAGACTATATTGATAGACTAGGAACCTACGGTTAGTCGGTTACCATTCTTAGTATTTTACATTTTTTTTTACCTGGAGTATTTTATATGTTGTTGCTGATAAAGCCTTTGTCTTGATCTGTGACCTTTGAAAAGCTTCAAGTACACTTCTGGTGTGGAACTAATGATGCAGCATTTTCTATTTTTCAATATTTGAGTTTGAGAGCTGTTTCAGTTGCATTTGTTGCAAATCCAAATTTCTAGATAGAACTGTTGAAACTTTCTAAGACCAACCACTTTGTGCATATATTCTCAAAAGTTAGGTTTGTTTCTAGTTCTCCTCGCCCTAACCCAATCCATTGAGTATCTATGGGTACTGTTACGCTGTTAATGTTGTTGAACTGTTAAAGTCCTGAAGCAAGTAGAAAGTATTACGACTGCATCATTCAGTATTGTTAATCATCAAATCATGTCCTAAGCACCATTTTTTTTAATTATCAAATTTTGTTTTGGTTTCACCAATTAGCTTATATTCTTACGTTTTAGTTTTTATTTCTCTTTCCACAAAGCAATGAAATTATTGCAATGCAAATTGGGATCCTGCAGTTAATAAGCAGTTGAATGACAAAGAAAGAGTTGCAGCTGCATTGGAGAATCCAAACCTTCGACAACTTGTGGATGAGTGCCTTTACTCCAGTGAACTATAATCAATTAAACTTGCCATCCGTCCCCTTGATCCACTGTACAGAAATGACCTCGTCATCGTTGGTCGAGGACGTCAACTTTAGCTTGTAGTGGTGTTTGCAGTGTGGATACGGTCTGCTATAAATAACTTGGACTTACCCAGACTTTTATATATGTTGGTTCCCATGGATTTGCTTGTTATCTATGAAGGTTGAGAACAAAAAGTGTTGTAATTAGAGAGAACAAAATGCGGCTTGCTACATACGGATTGGAAGTTTTTTCCCTGCTGAACATTTTCGTAGCCTTGGTGTCTTCTCATCTGAGAACCCAGTAGTGTCCATGGACATGGAACTATACAGATGAAAACTCTTAAGATAATTAAGCTATTGGTCCTTTGCTTACCTGTTGTACTGAGTTTATCGGGGAGGTGGAGGTATCAAAAGAGTACTGCTTCTGGCAATTTCTTTTCTGATGTTCATTCTGAGTATCTATGCTTTTATTTCGTTCATTATGTGCATCTGCTCTGCTTTGTTTCCTCTCATCAACGGCACAGCATCGGAGGATCCCCGCTTCTTAAAACATTCCTCCTTACACTTCCAGTTCCAGACTTCGAGATGTACCGTGTCATGTGGCCAGAGCGTACTGGACATGGATAACACTGCCTCGCTCTCTAGGAAAAGGACCCCTCATTGAGCTATAGAAAAAGACAACCGCCGCAACCACCGGCACCAGCAAGTCCTTGCTCTTGCGATTCCAATCTCCTCCCCTGCCATCTTAAAAACTATTTTGAATCTTTGTCCGCCACCACAGTTGCAATCACTACAAAGGCCCATCGACACTGCTAACCAAACTAGCACCGCCAAGCTAGACCTTTCAGTCAAATGTGCCCCTAAATCAACAGCCCCATATCAGTTTAGGTCTATATGGGTAATGCCCAATTATGCTTTGAAATACAACAAACCAAGTAACATCGCACTTGCACTGTGAGAAAGATGGGGACACTTAGTAATCTAGGGACTCAGAGGTTGAAAAAGGACTTGAAAAATCTTTTGATGTTTATGATTTTATGATTAATGAAACTTTCTTCGTCGTTCGACAAAAAAGGAAAGAGAGGAAACAATCGATGTGGGATGATCTGGCTACTCCATTACAGGATGTGAGGGTTAGAATTTCAAATTGAGTTTTAATCATTATTTACTCAAATTAAGGGGATGGATTCTATTTGCATCTCATTATTTTCTAAATACTACCCAGTAAAATTCATGGAATGTTAAGACAAAAATGTACTCATGTGTAATGACTAATTTGTCCTTGCAATTTCTACATAAAACCCAAATACTACAAGTCACTTTCCTCCTTTATTCTTCCCCTTTATCTTCTGAACTTGGTGGTCCTGTAGGGCGGCTCTCTGCAGGGCACATTCGGATCATTCATCTTTGCAATTGATGGTTCAAATCGCAAACGTATTCTTATATGTAAGAATATATTCTTACCAGTTAAAGAACAGAACAAATCTAAGTCATCGATTGCTGAAATGGACGCTCCGAATGCGTCCTACAGGGCACCCTACAAGGACCACCTTGGAGGATCCCCCATTCCTTATCTTCTCTCTGTGAATGGAAAACCAAGTAATAGCATTCGAAAACTATAACCCGTTTCAAGATTTTTTAGTGATTGAATCCATACCAATGAAAGCAAATTCGATTTCCAGCACCATGGTAGTAGTGAAGGAAGTTGGTGCCACTGACATGGTGGTTTGGGAGTTGAAACCGCAACAAGATATAAGCCCAAAGAATTTTGATTTTCAATTCGCTACCCTAATCGTGTTGGATACATAGTCCCAAAAATTGTAAGGTTTTTTCGGGTTTTAAAACCCAAAATTGGTAGCGATTTTTGGATTTACACTCATGCCATTATGAAATATACACTCAAATTTCTGCTTAAATTTGAATTTGTCCGTTAAGAGTGCTTTATAGCAAATGAAGCTTTTGCTTAAATTTGATATGCTGAGGAGGAGGTAGTGTAATTTCTAGAAGGTAAGAGATAAGTTAAGGCAAAATAGTCATGAGGTGATATGGAAATTTTTATTTATTTTTGCTCAGGGCAATTCCATAGTGTTTATGTCAGGGTTAGAGTATCTCCAAACCTTATACTACGGAGTACTATTTTTCCTCCACCTCAAAATTTGAGGAAAAACTTCCTAAAACCCACGAAGCTCCTTCACTCAAACTCATGCAAAATTGAATTTTATTCAAAAAAAATTCCAAGGCTCTTTTATCTCTCTCAAATTCACACTCATGCCATTAATTAGTTTTACGGTAGAATTTGTACTTAAATTGAATTTTCCCATTAGGTTGCTTCATATAGGGATGGACATGGAGAGGGTAGGGGATGGATACCGCTACCTCCATCCCCAATCCCTGAACCCATATCAATCCCCATCCTCTCTCCAATCTCCCCCGGTGATTTTTTTTAACCTTCATCCCCGCCCTAATACGGGGAACAGGGATCCCTAAGAGGAATCCGGGATCCAAATCTTAACATTATCATTGACTCATTGTACACATAAGGCTCACCAAAAAAGAAAGGTCGTCTTATACACAAATGATAAAATTTGAAGTTGGAACTCAAAGATGAAAACTCATAGAACTCCAATGAGACGACAATTAAAAAATTCCAACAAATTCAAAATATCAGAGTACGTGGCATTCTCAGCACCTCCAGTTAACATGAAAAAAGTGGAGAGCATGCGGATTCCAATTAGCAAAACAAAAGTCTCCAACAGAATGAAATCGGTACAAATTACTACAAAACAAGCAAAAGCTGTACCAACTAGGAGTGTGATGCATGTATCAAATCTAAACGAACTACAATACTCCTACAGTCCTACGTAATATCTCGTGCGTGCTCACGCTAACAATTTGGTAAAGTGACCACAGGTTGCTCACATGGGCCTCTTTAAAGGGGTAAGGTTTTATCTTTTTTTTAAAAAAATTTTTTTTTGGTATCAGAAGTTCAGAACCCTGATTTATAAGTTATAATACACGTATATGTGTTAACAGGGATATGGGGCGGGGCTGGGCGGGAAGGGGAGGGGATTGGCAGGAACTAACTGTATCAAACTGTAAAGACCCGTGTTTTTAAATAATTTTCCGGAAATAACGTTGGGTAAATGTGAGAAAATGAAAATAGAGTGATGTGGGGTCAATGTGATGGAAGTATGTGCATTGGGGTGTCTTTAGAACACATTAGAGACATGAGGGGTGTAAGTGCTAGTGTGAGAGTGTATATAAGCAAGTTTGGATCAGATTTTTTTTGCAAAAATCACACTCCTCTCTTCTTTCAAAACCCACGTATCTCTCTCTTCTTCTCCTTCTCTCAAGGTCTCCTCAAAACCCCTCCATTTCTCACCAAAAATCCACCCTCCACACTCTAATACTTCAACCTGCAACCAAGGATTCATCATCTACGCGTGATTTGGAGTCCGGGACTTCATGGTTTTGCTTGGAGCTAGCATGTTTCGGTTGGAGGTGGAAGCAAGAGTTAGGGTCTCATCTCCTTCTTGATTTGCTTGAGGTAGGGAACAATTTTCTACCTCCTCTATGTGTATATTGATTGAATGAGTGCATTGTTCTCCTCTTTGTTCCTAAATCTCTTGTTGAACTTGATTAACACCTTGGAATTGAATTTGAATCTTGAATAAGTTTGGGTTTGCATATTTGGTTGATAGCTCTATGAATTGGTTGTGAATATGTCTATCTCCTTTGTTTAGTTGTGTTTTGAAACCCCAATTTGGACTTGGAATGAAGCCCCCATCCATTTGAGCAAGGTTGTTAATTTTCCACCCGAAACCCAGGTGGATCGATCCACTCTTAACAGTGGATTGATCCAAAACCCTCTGTTCCACTCTTGGTACGTAGTGGATCGAAGAGTGGATCGATCCAGAATGGTCTGCTCGCTGTTTTCCCTAGAGTGGATCGATCCAGATTCCTTTGTCCAGACAGATGTTTTTGCCAACTTCGCGGGCATGCCCCGGCTTCGTCCGAACTCCGATTGAGGTGATTCTTGAACCATTGGAAAGCTCTACGAGTCTACTTTCAAACCCAATTGGTTTCATATTCATATCCTTTGTATTTTGAGAAAAATTCCCTTTTTACTATCAGTGTGTCGTATTTTCTCGAGGTTTAAAACTCCGTTTTCGTGTTCCACCGCTCCGGGCCCTCATTGGCCATTTCATAGCTTCTCTATTTGACCTCTAAGCTTCGGTAACCTATCATGGTGTGTTTTATGCGTTGTTTTGGTTATCTTGGTTTCTCACGCACATTGGACACGTGTTGATTTGACTATCACCGACATGTTTTGAGTTTTTGAAACAAAGATGGTTGCGTGAATGTTTTGGACACTCGTAAAAAGGGTTATATTGTGATCTGAGAATTGGTTTTGGGCAATAATTTGAACATATGAGTTGATAAATGGTAATATAAATGTGAAATGTATGACACGGGGCGAAAGGGTATGCCCTGAGTGACACGGGGCCGAAAGGGTATGCCCAGAAAGACACGGGGCCTTTATGGTATGCCCGAGGACACTACCTATATGGCATGCCCAAAAAATGATCAAATGTTTGGAAATGAATGAGATTGATATGGATATCGTGCAAATCATATGAAAAATGTTGTGTGAGTGTCGGACACAAAACAAGTGAATGATTAAAAGGAAAAAAGATGTATTTGGTAAATGTAAAGGATTCTTAGGGTTATTCTAGATGTTTTGGGTATTTGTGATGTATTGTAAAATGAAATGTCCGCAGTAAATGACTGTGTTTTGAGGGGAACGAACGCATCGACCACCTAAATGTAATGGTTATAAAAGAAACATATGGATATTCTAGTTTCATCGGATCTGTGGGGCATCTCCTAGACATTTTGTCATTGAGTTGAATTATCTTGGTCCATCTTAGCCTACTCATTTATGTGTATCATACCTTCATATGCATCTTTCATTCTCTATACCCTTAGTGTTGGTAGAAATGTTTCCTACGAGCTAGTGAGCTCACCCTATCTTTCCTGTTCACAAAGATGGAACATGATATCGGATCGTGGAGTGTGATGCATGCCACGAGGAATTTACGATCATGAAGTTATTTTCTCATTTTCATGCTAAGTACATTTTTTTGTAAGATAATTTTGTAACTTTAATTTCACCAAGCTTTTGAGTATTTCAACTTATGTAATAACGTCAAAACCTTTGATATTTTGTATGGGTACGGGTACCCTTGACTAGAAGCCCATTGTACTTCGACTCTGACTTTCTATGGAAAATTGTTTGACTTTAATCGATCCTACGTGGATTTTTATTTGTATTTTGGTTTATTAAAATTGAGAGCGTGACACAAATCATCCCCTGCTCGATCCCTGAATGTTTTAAAAATAATTTTCTATATCCTACCTGATTCTCGACAAATTCCCTAAATCCCCTATCCATTCAAGGAGGGGACGGATTGGACTGGAGCGGATCGGCTGAGAAGTCATCCCTTATCAACTGAATGTTCCACTAACAAAAAACAGTTTTTTTCAAAAATCAAGACATATCATTCTCTCATATTATATCACATAAAAAAATCGTGAAAAGCCAATTTATTATTGGCGTAGTGGAACACCTCCCAAAGCTTATACTATTGTAGGTAGCTTATGCTCAATTTTTTGGTTACCTCAAAAGAGGTACAAATACCCAAATATGGAGAGCTTAACGTTGTTTTTGAAACAATTTACCAATCTACCGTTGTTTTCAAAGTATTTATAAAACTACCATTGTTTTGTACTTCTCATTTTTAACTTGAGATCTTTATCTAGTTCTCATTCTTAACCTTAAACTTATCTTGAAATTTCATCTGCCGTGTTCCCGCAAGTTTTTAAACAAGAAACAAAAAACGAGACCTAATATTTATTATAAAAAACTCACTATTTATTGGTTGAAAATAAACTCAATATTTATTAAAAAAACGATCGACGTTCTTCTCTGCTTCAGATCCTTAGGACTCTAGTTGAGAAATATGAATGGTGTAATGTTTTGGTTGGAGAAGGGGTAAAATGAGAGTTAAAGTACTTCTCAGGGCCAATATGAGTTATATAAAATACTTCTCAGGTCCAATATGAGTAGTATATTTTCAATTAGTGCACCAGAAATTTGAAATACTTCTCAAGTCATAATTGAGATGTTTAACGACTTCTCATTTTAAACATGAGAAATATGTATAGACACATTGGCCAAACATCCCCGTTGGATGGGAATACGTCAGATGAAATTTTATGAGACTTCTAAGGTTAAGAATGAGAAGTTGTTAAAGATCTCAGTTTGAAAATGAGAAGATCAAAAAAACGGTAGTTTTATAAATAGTTTGAAAACAACGGTAGATTGCTAAATAGTTTAAAAAACATGAATTTGTTCACTTCACATTTCTAATAAAAATTTCAAAATTTTTTTTTCTCATTTCTCATCTCTCCAGTTATTAATCATATTTCTTTCTCCACTCATACCATTTTATTCAATAAATATTCTGATTTCTCTCTATCTCTCTCCAATTTTACACTTCTCAATAATTATTATTTTTTTTCAAAAACTCATCCAAATACTATTTTAAAAATATTTTTTAAAATATTATTCTCAAAACTCTCCACCAAACACAGCGACGCCTCATTTTCATTAAAAAACTCCAAATACGGACGAGGTCAGTGCAGAGGGAGAAACCTAAACATAGCGAAATATAAGGGTGGTCATTGTAATTGAGCCAAGAAATTAGGTTTTGTTCATTGATAAACCAGACGGATTCCAAGGAAGCCTGAAGTCCGACGCCATAAATACCGTTTGAGAAAGACGGTTACAATAATACAGTATAGTAGCAGCAGCCGGAGAAGAAGGCGTTACAGTTAACACGGGCTTTTTCCTTGTTCTTGAAGAAGAAATGGGAGGAGGGGAAAGAGGGCCGCATAATAGAAACAGCAGTTTTAGTAATCTTGAGGATGATCAAGAAAAAGATGACAATGGTACAACGACAACAACAATAGAAGAAGAAGAAGAAGAAGAAGAAGAAGAAGAAGAAGAAGAAGAAGAAGAAGAAACAACAACAAGAACAAGGATATTCGTGGGGGGTTTGGGAGGGACTGTGAAGGCGGAAGATCTTGTTAACACTTTTTCTTGCTTGGGTAAGGTTGAATCAGTGGAGATCGTTCGCAACCAAGGCCGCAGCTTCGCTTACTTCGACTTCCTCCCGTCTTCCCCCAAATCACTCTCCAAGCTCTTCAGCACGGTATTTTTTCCGTATAAGTTGGGTTGATTTGCTGGATTTCTTTATCTCAATTATGTTTTTTGGCTTTTCAATGCATGGAAATAGAAAGAACCTCTAACTATCCCCTAGGGGATTGGTGGTCAAGGCCAGGGTTTGCTCCCTCCTTGGTCTCATGTCCGAAATCTGAGAACTCAGTGCTGTCAACTCTTTTAGGTTAGTATATACGGAGATTTTCTCTGGCTTCAATTGGGTTCCTCTTGTGGACGTTGGGATAGGTCCCTATGATTAGTTGAGGTGCCGTATCCTGGCCCAGATACCTAACTTATTAAAAATAAACCGATTACTCGAGGGCTCTGTTTGTTTAGATGTGGATTTCAAATGGAGGAATTTGATGTTCATTTTCATAACGAAAGATATAGGAGCTTTAGTTATGGTGGCTTTGCAAAACTAGGCCGGTAGATGGATTACAAGTAGAAGAGGTGTTTATTGTGGTTGTTGCAAAGTTATGATTTTTAACATGAAGGAATTCTTTTCTTTTTTTTTTCTTTTTTTCACGGAACATGAAGGAATTCAAATATCTCTTATATTCAGTAGTTATTCTGAATCCATCGCAATAGAGCTCTCAAATGGAATATCAAATCAGTATGTAAATTATCACAATGTAGACACGAAATTAGTATACTAAATAATATATATGGAATCCCTTTATTCTTAATTCCTTGGCCATTCGAAGGGAGCCTAGGCTCTTCTCTCGCTCTTGATGATCTAAATCCATATCGATTTTCTGATACTCAGGTTGGAATCTGAGAAACTTTTTTCTTTTTATGAGAATCTGAAAACTTGGTGATGGAAATCTTTGGATTAACTTGATCTTGATAATACCAACCATAGGTCAAAGAAGCAGTGAGTAGTAGCTATGGATTTGAATGAGTTAAGAATGCAGTTATCAGAAACATATGATTCGCCATACATATTGTAAGTGATTTGTTTTGATAAACCCAGCTATTGATTCATATTTGTTGAGTGAATCGCTGATGCACAAAAATCATACAAGTCATTGTACGTATCTTACCACTTCGTTCGATAAACCTACAAATCAATTTATGTTGTCAACCTGGTTTATTTCCCAAAAGAATAATTGAAGTCATCGACTGAGATGCTTGAAAATATGATAGTGTGGGTATTAGATGGCAAAGCTTGGATTGAGAAAAATGAAGGGATTGCTTTAGTTCACTGCAAATTTTCTTCATTCCTGCAAACTATATGGATCATTATTTAACAAATTGACAAAATTTTGAGGATGCATTTTCTATGAGGATTACTATCTTCTTTTTCATCAGTTGCAGCAGAAATTCATATCCTGCTATATTCAGGATGGTTTGTCAGTATTTTGAGTAACATCGTGGAGTGTTCAGATTATCCAGATAGACTGTTATTACATCATAATCTCCATATCCCTTCATACTCCTGATAACTTTTAGTTCGATAGTATGCTATAACAACTAAACATCAAACCTATCAGAAAGGATGAAAAGAAACAAAAAGGAAGTATATGCTAAAATCAGGGTAACTGAGAATCTCAACGTTCACAGCATGAATAACACTTTCACTGTTTCAGCAATCAGGAGATTCTTTCAAGCCATGAACTTTTGATCCTGGCACAAGGATATCAATTTATCAACTGAAAAGTAGTTGTGATAAGTATGGTACCTTGAGCACCTTATGTGGCTGGAGTTACACATAGAAGTTTGCTTCTATACACAAAGAACAAACGTACTTTGGGAGAAAAAATCTCAGTTTTCCTTGAATGTATATCACGGTAGAATGCTCGCTATAGAACCCAAGGGTAGATTTGATTTGATACATTGTGGATCAGGGTGCAAGTTTTGAACCATGCTTGCTTCTCTTACAATTAGCATCCCTCCAACTTGCTGGAGGAAAGAGAAAAAGTACCGTGTCCAATATATGAATATGGCCATCTATAAGTAGTTCCTTACTTCCTTATTTTGACAAAAGGGTAAAGGTTCATTAGAGAAAGGTCGAATGGCCAAAAGCTAGTGTAACTGAGAAAATCGAGGAAAGATAGTCTTCCTGGCACTAGTTCCTCTAAAGAAAAGGGCACGTTTTAGCGCTTGCATGTGCTGCCCCATTACAAACCTCCAAGCTCCAACAAAATTTGAAATGAAACATCGAGAAAACAGCTCTTTGGCTAATTGCATTTGTTAATTACTAGATCTACCTCAAGAGAAGATTTGTTCCTCTTGTTCAGAGCTTTGGTGACCAATGTTGGCAGGTCAAGCCATTTGTTTTTTTTATCTCCTAATTATTTTACAGTGATTATTAATTTCTTTCAGCTATTTGAGGTTCTATGTATATGCATGTTTAGACACACTTACCCACCCTCATCATTGGATGTGTTACTGTGCAGTATAATGGTTGCAAGTGGAAGGGAGGGAGGCTGAGACTTGAGAAGGCTAAAGAACATTATCTTCTTCGCATGAGAAAGGAGTGGGCAGAAGATGCTAAAATTACCATCAATGAACCTAGTAAAACTGCAACTATAAAGATGGGTTCAACTGAAGAGTCCAATAATACCTTGAACCCCGAAAAGATGGAGTTTCGGCTTTTCTTCCCCAAACTAAAAAAGGTCTCTCTCTCTCTCTCTCTCTCTCTCTCTCTCTCTCTCTCTCTCAGAGGTTGTGCACTCACATATGCCTTTGCATATGATCTTTTAGCGTTTGCTTTGCTAGGGTGGCATTAAATTTGTATTTTAGAGGGGGACCATGTGCTTTGGTCATTGTTCATCACTTCATGAACTTTTACATGTTCTTTGTTTAAACTAGTGGGTTTCTTCTGTAGGTGAAAGCATTGCCTTTCAAAGGGACTGGCAAACACAAATACAGTTTCCAACGAGTGGAAGTTCCTACTCTACCAGTTCATTTTTGTGATTGTGAGGAGCATTCTTATCCTTCTTATACTGCCAAAGGAATAGATTTTTCAGATCTTGAAGCAAAAAGCGGTGGGTTGGATGAGAAAGAGCTTGATATGATGAAGTCCGTGATGAACAAGCTCTTTGAGAGGGACTATTTTCCAAAGAGTTCAAGCAAAGGGGCTGGATTGGTCAAGGAGGGAGACAATACTAATCCAGTTGATGACCTGGTTAGTGATGAGAATGAAACAGATGATATGACGGACAATGTCACCAATTCAGTTGATGACCTTGTTGCTGGTGAAAATGAAATGGACAATCTGACCGATGAAGACGACCTCATAATCAATGTGGTGGCTGGGGGTAAAAGAGGAATAACTTCGTCAGGGAGTTGGGGACAAGAAGTAATTTTGTCAAATCAGGTACAATTTATGGCTCAGTTGATACAGTGCAACTGTTCGCTTGGGTTTTTACTTTTTGGAATATCATTTGCTATTTTGAACCTAACATTCTCTCCATGGTTACAGGGGGAAATAGTCAATGAACTGCAAGCTTCTAAAGAAAGGCCATCTGAGCTTGTGCTCAAAAGTTGGGGAAAGAATATTGTAGCTTCTGACAAGAAGAGAAAATCACCTCTCACAGAAGAGGCTCATGGGAATAAATTTGTATCCACCAATCAGTCTGGGAGGAAAGGGAGTGCAAAAAAAGCCCATTTACATCAATCGGCTCAACCCATAGAATTAGAATCAGGTACCCAAGCAACAAATACAAATTCATTGTCAAAGAAGTTGGCATGGAAAGATCTGGCTGGTGAAAGGGGCAACAATTCATTCAGCATTTCAGATATTATGCGAAGTTCTACTCCTAGTAGAGATGAATCCAAGTCTGATGGTCTCAACATGCCACACATTACTGAGTGCCAAAATGAGAACAAGGTAAACAGTATAAACCTGGAATACAAATCTGACCATGTTGAAAAGACCGAGGAACTTGCTGTTGCTCAGCTGAATAAATCGAAAGCAGATGTAAATAAATATGCTAGAGGTGCTGCTTGGCTACAGAAGTCCTCGTGGACCCAACTGATCAGTGAGAAAAATAGTTCATTCAGCATATCGCAACTTGTGCCCGTGTTGACTTTAGAAAAACAAGAGCAGATTGAGCCGAAGAGCACCACAAACTCAACTGGAAGTACACACAGCAGCAAGTTGGTTGAGCCAGGTACCAGTGCATCTGCTGAAGATAGTTCTAAAGCTTCGGGAGTGGGCAATGAGGATATTGTCACTGCTCTAGATAGCTCCAATATGATCTCTTTGGATACTGTCGCTCTGGATCCTGAGCCGAGTCTTGAGAAAGATGTGCAGACTTTGGTACAAACTGATGAAATGACTGCTCCAAAGAAAAATCATGCATTGACAGAGCAACTCTCTGTTAAAAGCTTTACGACTGATGGAACTTGCTCGTTCATGAGGAGTGCTGCTTCCATGAGAGAGTGGACGAAGACTAAAGCAGCTTTAAGTGGGTCACTCAAGAAGCAAAGCAAGAAGCAGCTGGTTTAAGTGCTTCAGATGCTTTTTGAGCTAGCTAATGCAGTTGACTTCAAATAGTCGGAAATGAACTCGAGATATGAGGTGAACTCTGATACCTATGAACTGAAGAAGAAAATTTGTACATCAATTTTCAGAATGAACCATCTGTATCTTCTGTTGTACAATCCCTCATTTCAATACTTTTGATATGCTCATTTCGCCAATTTGGGCCCCCAATCAGTTAGAAAGAAAATTAAAACAAGGACTGGTGTTGTGATACTATCACCTTAATCAGCATTGTACGGGTTCTGCTAAGGAATAATACCATGATGTCGAGGGAAATCCCTCTACGCAATTCCACCACTCAGAAATAGTAGTAATGCACCCTCTGCCCCTTCACCTATGAAGCATGGGAACTATAACACTATAAGGACAGGGAGATGTTGCATATTTTGAATGCGTAGGGCATTGAGAACAATTAAAACATAGACGGGAAACATTTTGATAATTCATAATAGAAAAAGAAAATAATACCCGGGGCTGGCCCAAGGTTTTGGAGTGCCATAGGCCTAGTGTAAAAATTGTAACCCAAGAGTACAACACTTCAATAATTTTTCAGTAACAATCACATACGAGTAAGCCAAACCAAAGCTATATAAAGTTTTACTAAAATGATCTGATATCCTTCTCCCTTTGTGTTACTTTAGATAGTTTGATATATATTTTTTTCTTTGTGAGATTAGATAGTTGCCAGTTGACAATAAGAAAATTAGACAAAAGCAAAAAGTCCCAAATGAAAAAAAGTGGAAGGGAAGCAACGAGAAGAAAACTTGTAAAAGAAATGTCTAAACATTTGGATTCTAAGTTCTACTAACCTTTTAATGAATCCAAACTATTGTTGAAAAAATTGCTAAAATGGCATCCAAAGGGGATGGCTTCAATGATGTTGACATAGTAGGCCTAATTTCAAAGTTGGTTTAGGTTGCTTAAGACCTGGTTTTGATCCCGGATCAGGTATATGCCTTTCTTTCAAGAATTTCTATAGCCTAAAGACCCGATGATCATTACAATTGTTTAAGCCTTTTTGTGAGTAAGATTGGTTCTTTTTTTATTTTTTTGTTGGGTCAAAAAGAGTCATACAAGCCTATTATAAAAAAAATGTGGAAAGTGCCCAAAAATTTTGATTTTTTTGAAGTGCCCTAGGCCTAGCCCGGCCTGATGATACTTGTAACGGTCCGTTATTTTATTTTATTTTTGTTAGTCATTTAAATTTTCTAAGCTTTATTTACTTAGCGTAAAACGTAAGTAGACCTTATTTACTACTACATTTTCCTCACATTTATAGGTATGTATATGTATATAGATATACATGTATGTGTAACCATTTAGTTCCCTATTTCATTTAGTTCCTAACTAAGTACCCTAATTAAGTCCTACACCAACTAAACAAGCTATTATCCCTAAGCATTCTTTTACCCACTAAACCACCATCTACACCCATCACCCTTTCAAATCTATCATCCATGTTTAACCACATTTGTTTACCATTCAAAATCAGCCAATAAAATGTGTTCAAGGCTTTCCCTTAACCTCCAAACAAAACCCCTCCTCAAGCACCATATTGTCCTTTGGTTTATGGACCTAAACCACTTGCTCTTTTATCCCCTCTCCTCCACTCCGAAAATCACTCACAACTCTTGTATTTTCTGCTGCAAAATTACTAGAGAAAGAAAAAGAGTGAGAGCTTAGGTCCTTCAATGGAGTTTTAGAGTGAGAAACTAAGTGGGTTTTGTTATACACACACCTCCACACTAAAATTCTGAATTTTAAACCTTCTCCTACCTTCTCATACACCACCAAGCTCCAACCATTCACCTCAACGCCACCCCGTGTGGCCTTCTCTCCCAGTCATCTTCTCCGCTTTACATTTTTTTTTAACCAAAAATCTCTTTTTCACGCTAAGACTTCGGAGGAGAGGTAGAATAACTTTTCTCCATCTTCCCTAAGTATATTTTGATGTTTATATGTTGTCTCCATTGTTTCATAATGAAATAAATTGAACCCATACGTAAAAATAGCCTCCACCGAGTATACTCTATTTTTCCCAAAGAAACCAGTTACACTGGTACAGCAGCAAGAAACTCTTTCAAAAGTTTCTCCAAAAAAAAACTCCCCTCAGAGCAAGATTATTTTTTGTTCCACGTGTATAAGAGTACTTCGGACCCACTTATTTGTTTTCCACGTGTAATCCCATGAACTAAATTGGAAATGTTTTGGTCTATCTTGTTTGAAACCAGTTTGTAATTCTTGTCCGAAACTTTTGTTAACATTTAGAAAATTTATTTGCTATGGAGTGTCTATGCCATGCATGATATTGATTTCTGTATTAACACGTATTCCTTTCAAGTTCCGATACGTACGGTTTGCAATAGGTGAATGCATGTTTGGCTAAAAGAAAATTTATTAAACTGATGTGTTCCCTAGACAATGGTAGGACTTATTATTTCATTAAAATAATATTGTCATGTTTGTAAAAGGTAGCAAAGAGTAAATGTTTCTTATTTTATGAAAGTGCAGGAACATGTATATATATATATATTTGCACACTGATGCAAACTAGTTAGAGTAGTTATATTTCAAAACCTATTCAATGTGATTATTTCGAAATTCCGCAAGTTAACATTTTTTTTTTCCCTCAAACTAGCTACTAATAATCTTGAGGTTTACAAAAAGTTAATTTAATTCCAAATGAAGCATAGCTAATATCATTTTTTTTTTTTTTTGATGTGTGCGTGTTAAGTTTTAATGAAGCCAAAAGTCACTGGGACCAATCTCAAACGAATTGGGTTATTTGCACGCAGGCTACCAATTTTCATATCATTTTGTTCCTTATTTTATTACTGCATGCTCAGATGAAAATATTGATTGTTAGAATGGACAAATAGGTTCCCGGGTTTGGTGTTCGTGTATAGAATACACATAGACGTTAAGTTAATGGGAAAAATTGAATAAAGATTTCGGATGACATTTGATGAGATGGATGGCAGTCAGCTAGTGATTTTGGGATTGGAGATATTGTGATTATGGATTGACAGAGATTCGGAACCCTAAGTTGTGGCATTTTGTGATTGCTCCATACTGAATTATTTGGTGATATAAGGGTGATTTGTATTATAGACCGGTCACGCTATATATACTCAGGTTATTCTCGTTAGTTCCTCGAGGGCCCAATCGTACGGGTTAGTCCCCTCGGAAATTCATCCTTGTGAGGCGTTTGATGAATTCGACTAAGTAAATAACTTAGGCTTTTCATCTGGGCTCCCGGTCAGGGCAAGCAAGGAGGAGTTGAATCACGAAATGGCCATAGACTTGGTGGTTATTCGGGAGGTTGTTCTCTAGGTTGAGAACTTAGATAAAAATGTAAGTTAATGGTTAGTAATGAAATCAATTATGTGTTTACTCTTTTACATACTGCTTTTCAATCATATATGTTGTTCTTGTATGTTACGTAAGGGTTGGGGGATTAAGAGTAGCTATTGAGTGATTTATCGCTCACGGTGTTACACTTCGTGTGACCCTGGTATAATACCATGATGTTGCTTTGCGACTCGGACGTATTATGCCAGATTGTGATCAAACAGGAGGTATAGTTGTCGAGGGTGGCGCTTATTTTGGAACAGAAGGTTTTTCCAGCGGATCAAGTTCAGGAGGAGCATTGGGATCAAGATCTCAACCTTAACCTGTAGAGCCAATCTCCCTTATTTTTGTGTTGGAAAAACTGTAATCTTATTTCCTAACAAAGTACTATGTTATTGTTGTAATCGAACTAAGACAATTATGCTATTTCCGCTACTTAATTAATGAGATCCTTTTTATTTTTATTAATTATTTATTAAATAGTTTTAAATTAATGCTTCTGAAAATCGGGGCGTTACAATACTATAAAGAATAATTGATGATACCATAAAGAATAATTGAACAGAATCACAAATTTAGTACTCCGTATTGTGAACGGGACATCCATGATCCGTCCAAAAAAAAAAACCCACATTCATGTTAATCATGTGAGTTCCCAAGTTTTTTCGAAGTTGCAATCTGATCTCCTAGAGCATTCGAAGGATAAACATTGGCCAACATGGTGTACTCACATTAATTAAGGGATTTTCTCCATTTAAGGTCATAGCTATTGTGGAAAGTTTATATCCAACTCAATAACAATTGACAATGAGTGAAAAGGTCCCAACTTATATTAAGTGATCACCCATTCCACTCCGAAGTAATGTGGGACAA
The DNA here is from genome assembly GCA_022606695.1 of Vaccinium macrocarpon. Classification (NCBI taxonomy): domain Eukaryota; kingdom Viridiplantae; phylum Streptophyta; class Magnoliopsida; order Ericales; family Ericaceae; genus Vaccinium; species Vaccinium macrocarpon. The sequence continues at coordinate 16,578,343 of CM040172.1, forward strand.
TATTTCTTAACATCACTCCTCACGTACAGCCGCATTTGAGGTCTGTGTGACCACTTTTTGGGTTCTATCATCGTACAGCTTTTTTCTGGTCTGTCATTGTGGGGCGTGGATTGTGGAATTTTTTATTTTTTATAAAAAATATAGAGTGGAACGGGTCCCGCTCTGATACCATGTGGAAATTTTATGTTCAACTCAAAACCAATTGGTAATGAGTGCAGAGGTCCCAACATATATCAAGTGATCACTCATTCTACTCCTAGGCAATGTGAGACAATATTTCTTAACAATTATGTCAAACTTATCAGTAAGAAGCCCTTGGCCTAACTCAAACCATCAAGCCAAAATGGGAACCGGAAGGAATATTGGGTTTTTTTATAGCTGAACAATATCTTTCGTCACGTAATCCTTCAAATGTAGTCCTCCGCTACGCTCCCAATCCTCATGCTACTCTCGCACTCTCAATCCCCATTCTCGCAAATTTTAGTTGTCTAAGATGTGATTCAAAGACCCTTCAATGCTCGTGCTCCCGCTACGCACGTGCAAGTGAAATAAGTGAATTGTGATCATATATATCTGGTGTGATTCGGCAAACAGACCCTCGAGCAGATCTGGACCCCAGCCATGTCAATTTCTCAATAGAAATTCACATGCTGAGGCCGAGTAAAAAACAGGCTAGATAGAGACACAAGAGGGGGCTTAAAAGAGACGCGTAAATCTTTCAGGGACAGCAACAATATCGGTCAACTCTGGTCCCGTTGTCATTGGGACTGAGGGTCATTATTCTTTAGGAGTGAGTATTGAGGAATCAGAATGAGCGTACAATTTGTAGTGGTATGTACACCCTTAATCACATAATTCTTTAGTAAGACCATTCGCTTCCGCTCTTAATTCTCGTTGTGAGCTCGCGCTATCAATCATTGCTCTCACAAATTCTATTAGTTTGAGACATTTTTTTAGAAACTTTCTGCGCTCCAAATCATGCACGCCCACGTCCACTATTTAACTTAGGGTATGCCTACATCCCTAACATACAAGTTAGTATCATACATAGTGGACTTCGTCTCTTTTGCCATCACTTGATGAAACTTCAAAGAGGAATCAATTTCCAATTCTCCATGAACCCTTTGGCATTTTTTTTTTTTTAATAACTGATCTTCCAGATTATATACCTTAATAGACTTGCCAAAACAAATGAAAAACAACCGCACCGTTTACCATTAACAAAAAAAAGAGACGGTAAAAACGCAACACATCACATGGTAGCCAAAACGCGGTCACTAAAGCATTAAAATCATCACATCATAGCCAAAACGCTGTCACTAAAGCATTAACCAACGTAAAATCGGCATATTCATCATCCCTAATTGCACAAAATTGGCACCACCAAAGGTAAATTCTATGACAGTAGTCCCACATTATCATCCCAATGTACTGTATCATTTAACCATTGATGAGATATTATCCTTGGGTGAAAAACAATACACAACAACACCAACCCTAGATCCATCGCACGGTCCATCTCTGTGAATCACCTCAACATCAAACATCTTCTTAGCTCTCTTGAAAAACACTGCCTCCTTCTTCCACCTCCTCAAATGCGCCATCACAAACACCGTCCTCCCCAACAAGAAAAAACCCAGGGTGCGAAGCAGAGGATCGTAGAGGTGATCGTGATACACTACATCCGATCCCAATACCAGATCGTACTCCCGACCAATCAACGCTTCCATTTGGTCCACGTCACCCCAAGCCAGTGCTGCCACGTCGACGCTGCCCCCGTGGCGGGCTAAAACTTCACGATTGGCTTGGGCGTTGAAGTCGAGGTTTGGGAGCACGTGAGGGAGGTCCGTGAGTGTGACGTCGGCGGAGAGGGTTAGGGCTGCGGTTATGCCGACGAGGCCAGTGCCTGAGCCGAGTTCTAGGATGCGGAGGCGGCGGGGGGAGGAGAGAGAGGGGGAGAGGGGCTGGAGGAAGGGTGAGAGCGGTGGTTGTCGAGGAGGGAGAAGAGGGAGGTGGCGGCAGGCCAGAGCTGGAAGGAGAGGCCTTGGGATCGGAGCTGACGGATCAACACTGTCGAGTCGACTGAACGGAGGTAGTGCTGCTGCTGTTGATTTGGTGAGTGGTCTTCGATCGGGGAGTGGGGTTTGGAAGAATCATCATCATCGGGTTTGGGTTCTGGTTGATCGGTTAGGAGGAGCGTTGTGAAGGGGTTAATGTCGATATCGTCGTCGTCGTCGTCATCTTGATTGGCCATTGAAGAGTATCGAAGCCGCCGTCTGACTCGGTGTCTTTTATGCGATTGGCAGTTGTTGGCTTGGGATGTTTAAAAACCGTTGTTGGATTAGGGCTTGCGCGGACTTGCAGACTATTTAAATTATTACAGTATTTGGCTAACATTAAAGATACGTGCACAAACGGGATGGTACCGACGGGGTTACCGGCGCCAATGGGCAAACGGTCGATCCGGAAATTGATTGATCGTTCTCCGAATCAAATTAGGAAAGGCGGCCGGGGAATCGAAGCAATCGAGCGGTACCAGTATGAGCTCGATCCAAAATCACCCCATTTCATTCAAATCGGATCGGCCGTTTGGGGCCCACAACGGCGTCGGCGACGTCGTCGGTACCCCGTCGGTACCATCCCGTCGGTCCCAATAGAAGGGTTCATTTGGCTAAATGGTTATAGCGTGGCTTAGAGCAACTCCAACTTTTCTTTTTTCTTTTTTTTCCTCTCAAATTTGATCAAAAAATTGAGTAAAAGCTCACTTTGGCATCATCCACTCCAGTGGTAAACTCAAATTTTACTCAAAATCTGCTGCTCCGACCTACCTAAACCCTAAGAAGTGTTCCCCGACCACCAGCAAAACCCTAGACGTTGCTGAAGTTCTGACTGACGAAAACCTTAGATCGATCTGTGTTCTGCTAGAAACTCACGTCCACTGCGGCTGAGAAAATCACATCGACGACAATAAGAACTACCACTCCTTTAGATCGATCTATGTTCTGTTATCTTCTCCGGTGACGGCGACAACAACGGTGGTGGTGGAAGGATGATGACGACGGACGGCGGAGGAGTTCCGGCGACAAGCACCACCACCAAGTTACCGTTACAAATTTGGGTAGAGGGTTGAGTCTCTCTCAATTTGGGTAAAGATTTGAGTAAAACTCAATTTGATATAGGTTTGGTTCAAAGATTGGAGCATGATTTTTGGGTAAATTTCATTGACCTCCCCTAAGGTTTCTAACAAATACAATGACCTCCACTCTTCTTTCTAAAGTTTCACTACCATCCCTTACTTTTGAAAATAATTATCACTTACCTCCCCTGCTATTACTTTTTGCCTAATAGTGTTAATTTTGTTGGTGAAATAACGTTAATGCCCTTAAATTTGAACTTAGTTTTTTTTTTTGGCTTGTTTGAGATTATATTGCATAAAAATTTCAAACTGCATGAAAATAACTTAATTATTTACTTTTTTTTAGAACTTTATTTTCTTTGACACAAAATTATTATTATTATTATTATTATTATTATTATTATTATTATTATTATTATTATTATTCCCACTAAATATATTTTCACATTTTAGTAATAAAAACAAGAGTATCAATAATCATCTAAGCCCATTGCTTGCATTGATGGTTTTATTTTTATTTTTATTTTTTAGGTTTATTTATCTTTCTCTATATCTAAAGTTCTAACTAGACTCATTTTTATTTTTTATATTTTTTTACATATTTTACCTAATCACACATTTTTTTGTGTGCATTAGAGGTAATAATGGTCTAAAATAATATTTACCTACCTAAGTGGGGGTGTTATAGCATCATTTTATTAATTTTAGCAAAGTTATTCTTCCTCCGTCCCAAATATGCACACCCTTTTTAGGAGAACTAAGCATTTTGTACCAAAAAATAAACTATTAGCATGATTTTTTTTTTAAAAATTTTGACACCAATTCAAGGATCCCAATGAGAAAAAAAATTAGACAAAAAAACTCTAATTTTTAAAAAAAAAAATTATAAGTACATTATTTTTGCGTGCATAAATCAAGGTACTCATAAATACTCCCTCCGTCCCTTTTTAAATGTGTTACTTGGGATTCTGTGCCATTTTCAACGGCTTATAACTTTTAATTTATAATAGCTTTTATGATTTTGAAAATTTTGTATAATAGAAATAATTAAGATCTATCAAACAAGATCCATAATGCATATGTTTTGAGGTTCACATTAAAAGTTATAAGCCGTTGAAAATGGCACAGAATCCCAAGTAACACATTTAAAAAGGGACGGAGGGAGTAATGAATAGTTGTCCCATAGTAATGTATATTCTCTTTTTGGCGTGCATAATGCACTAAAAAATACTCCCTCCGTCCCTTTTTAAGTGTTTAACTTTTCATTTTGGACTGTCCCTAAATAAGTGTGTGGTTTGAAAAGTTAATGGGTAAAAATTTGTACAATTATCATTTTTCTCTTTTGAAAAGTTAGTGAGTAAAGAGTTAATAGGTGATTATTGGAGTATGTATTTTTTTTTTGTTTTTTTGTTGTCTTATTGTCAGCCCAGTGGGCTGACAATAGAAAAACCCTTGTCTTAATTACGTCTTGCTACATGGGGTGTTGTGCACTACTTGGCCATCCAATCATATTTTGGACGGTATAGATGTGTTTGACAATTTTAATTTAATTTAAATTTATTTTTTCTAATAAAAAATCAAAACACATTCAGATAATCCAAAACACGAACGGACTGCCGAGGGATGCACAACACTGTGCACCACCGGATTCCGTGGTTTTGTCTTTCATAGGGAGGAGTTCAAAATGGAGACACCATCTTGGTAATCTAATTTTATTTTATTCTTTTTTTTTTTTTTGTCATATCAATGGGTGTTTGATTCTTTGAAGAAGAAAGGATTTTGGTTGGAGTCTTGTGATGGTGGGGTATAAAATCAAATTAGAAATGGAAAAGATATGAAAAGGTGAACGGAAATTTTTTAAGAAGCATTTTAGGAAAGCTCTGAAGAAGTCAAAATAATTTACTACTAGATTGGTAGAGAGGGCAGTAGGCCATTTTGGAGTAGAATCTAAATGCCCGTGGATTTAACAGCTTCCCTTTTTTTTTAATCAGCAATAAAAGTTTTAGGAAAAATTAGTCATAAATACAATATATTTTGCCTTTCTAAAAAGAGGGACAATGAACTTTTACAATCAAATATAAAAATATTGTTTTAATGATTGATTTAACAAAATGACAAAATACATCCATTATCTCCTTATTTTGTTTGGACATGCATACCCACGCCTCTCACCTACCCACCGTGAGGCCATTTTCTTGTTACCTTAAAGGATCCAAACCTTTTGTTGATGAGTATTATCCGATAGACTTATTGGCCTATTAATTGAAGACTCACCTTTGACCATGAACGAACAACATGAGAGAAAAAGGACAGTGCAGTGCAGCGTCTGCCTATAACCGGCGCCGCTGTCGATTCAATGATCGAAGACGTCCATTGCTTAGAGCACGTCGAGTACTAAATGTGGACCAAAAATCAACTCGATCGGATATCATTAAGTGTGTGATTGGAGCACATATAACTTGAAGAAAATGGAACACAATTGACTGGAAACACAGGATGAAAACTGTTGAACCCATTTTTTGCAAGATATTTGTGTTCCGATGACACACTTAACGATATCCGATTGAGTTGATTTTTGATACACTAAAAGTACTTGACGTGCTCTACGCGATGGACGTCTCCGATCATCGGACCGACACCGGAGCGGCCGCGCCAAATGCAACATAGCATGCTGCGCAGCACCGCCCTCTGTCCAAGGGAAAAATGGTCAGCCAGCAATAAGCTTAAATTGCACCAATCAAGGATAGTGTGATTATAGTGCGATTACCCTGCATGTGGATACTTGTCTATGACATATCAAAAATGTTAAGTGGAAAGTCACCAAGTTTTTTATAATATGTTGGTTAAATAAAATTATCAGTAATTTAATTTAATTAACGGGTATTTGTAATCTTAACGTGATGAGATATTGAAGTATATAATAATGCGAAACTCGAAACATAATAGAGATAAGGATGATAGTGCAATTATAATTTTGTGATGGTGTGAATTATATTTTGTGAAATAAGAAACATAATCTTGGATGGAACAGGGTTTTTTATTTACACAAAGGATTCAAGGTTTATTTCTTCTTAGGCCTTTGCCCTAACCCTATAATTATATCGTTATGTTTTCTAGGTCTCACACACTCATTCGAAAAATTAGAAATGAATCTGTGAGAAAGAGAACAAGGAGACCACGTAAGAATCCACTCTTGGTTACATATTCGAGATATAAGGGAATACGACAGAAGATAGTGAGGAATTATCGAGTGGATCGTAGCGTATAGTAATTCAGTTTGTTGAGTTTAAAAAATAATAAGTCAACTAGCGTTCATGTGTTACAGAAGTGAGGTAAAACTCTAATTCTGCCATGTAGGGTTTTATTTTTTATTTTTTATTTTTTTGTCTAATCTGTAAGCATAATTGTTGGGTTCTGGAATTCGCTTCCTAACAGTGGTATCAGAGCAAGCACTTGTAATCAAGTTTATGGATTAAACATGCCAAGTTATCCATAGAATATAGAGGTAGAACGTAAAACGTAGAAATGTGCTAATTCATCCTTGTTTTGTAGCATTCTTATCCAGCTATTATGATCACATATTTTTTAGTTGATTTAATGTGATTGGATCCCACGATTTTTTATTCGTGGTTATTGTTATGTATTGGGTACCATGAAGATTTTTCGTGATTGTTATAATTAACATAGCATATGAACTCCAATGGACGCATAAGATCAATTTATGTATTTTTTCCTATTCAAACGGCATGCAATGAGATATTCGGAGATCAAAGATGATGGATACTGCAGAAACTAAGCTTTTTTGACAAGAAAATAAGTTTGGTCAAGAAAAAAGAATGTTTAGCTGACAACAATTTTTTTTTAGATTCTTAGGTAAGATTGTATGACTGTTTTGATCCAGTGAAAGTCGGAATTGAAAAACCTATTCTTCACGATATAGCTAGCCAAAAAAATACCACATCTACCCAATAGACTAGCCATTTAACTCAACAAAAAAACTAAAAATCAAAAAATCAAAAGGCTCAGATCTGTATCATCATCGCCACATACCACAGTCACTGACCATCAACCACCATCACTGCCACATACCACCACCATCACCGACCCACCACCACCATCAACGACCACACAGACCACCATCACCATCACTGCATCGCAACCACCAGCCCAAAATCGACCATAAATCTGGCCAAAATCAAAACACACACACACACATAGAGATAAATAGATAGAGAGGTTCAAATCTGTAAATATCATCATCACCTCCCGCCATGGCTGCAACCACGGTTGCCCCGCCATGAAATCCGATGATTTTTCAGACCAAAACCCACCATTTACTGTTGATTTTTCACCGACTGGAGGAATCGAATGACGGCACCGTTGTGGCGGTGCTGAGGCAAGGGCTACAGTGCCTTGTTGAGGCAAGCGAGCCAAAAGTAAAAAACCAAAATGGCGAGGCAATGAGCAAGGCTGTTGGCTACAAAATTTGGGAGAAAATCTCGCCATTTAAGTCTCGCCAGAGCAATGGCGAGACAGTTGGAGATGGTCTTATCGTTTTGTGAACTATTGAAAGACAAATTCGTTTCATTTTTTAACTGGAAACGTATTTGTCAACTTTCAAAGTTTATTACAAAATGAAACAAATTTGTCTAACTTTTTAAAAGTTCGCCAACGTCTTTTTTATGTAATGACAATAACACAGCTAATAGAATTTCTATCTCTTTATTGAAAAAAAAAAAACATTCAAAAGTTTATTACAAAAGGAAATGAATTTGCATGTCAAACTTTGAGAGTTTGCAAAAGGATGAGAAAGTTTGTTTTGTGAACTATTAAAAGTTCATTTTGTCTTTATTCAATTTTTTTTTTTTGCATTTGTTAGTTTTGCATCCAGATTTTGTAGTTTTTGGATTCTTCTCGATGAGACGAATCTAACAAGTATAAATTTATGATCAAAACTCAATTTTTTTTGAATAAAGTCAAAATTAAACCAATAAACTGATTTATTTTCGGCTTTATTCAAAAAACTATTACTTTTGACATTAATTTTATACTCTTTGGATTCGTCTCGACGAGAGGAATCCAAAAACCACAAAATCTTGATGTAAAACTAACAAATGTAATTTTTTTTTTGAATAAAGACAAAACGAAAAAGGCCAATAATCTGGTTTAAACTTTTAAGCCAAAGCATTACGTGCATTTTCAGTAAGAAAATTGTGAGATTCACGTCCTTCCAAAAAATTTCAGGTAAAAGCCACAAGATTATGAAAGTTTCTCTTTCCCTTTTTCCCCCATAGTTTAATTACTAGTATGATTTAACTTCATCATACCCTTTTTTTTAATCAAATGAACAAATAATAGAATTTTTTTTTGTTACTTTCCACTAAATTTATTCCAGAAATAATTTCGAAGTAAGTTTCCAGTAGTACTGTAATGACCACGATTTTAGGAAATAGATTTATTTAAATAATTATACCAGTTAATAAATTTTATTTTTGTTTTTGTTTTTGTGACATGTTTAATTACACGTGTGTATAGACACATGTATATTTTTATATAGATTTGATTTGATTCCTAATTAGTTGCCCATATATTATTTATTTCCTAGACTAGAGTAAAAGGAAAAAGAGGAAAGCAAATCAATAAAGAAAAAAATAATAATTAGGGAAGCATTTTCCCGTATCTCCACTGATGCACATGATTTCCAATTACCTGATTCTTTCCAATTTTCCATTTGCCTTCCTAATCCTAAGCCTTGGTCCAAATCATTCCTTTTTCTTTTTCTCTTCTCCTCACTTCCGTCCTTTTCCTGCTATAACTAGTACTACATATTCATGCATGGCAGAATGAAAAAAAAATCCCTTCCCATTGTTTAACTCTTGGCTTAAGTTCCCTCACCGATTCTCGGTTCGTTCTCCTCTCGACATTTTTCTTTTATCTAGTTGTTTAATTTCTATAACCCCCTCGCGAATAATATCTCTCCTTCCACAGATTTCTATTCCTAAGACTCAACCGTTCAACGGCATTAAATCTTCTTACGTTCGAAGCACGCTAAAAACTTCGGAAGAAAGGTAGGGCACTTGAAACTTAACTTTTACTTTAGTGATGTTGCTTACGTGATTTTAATTTCGTTGTTAATATTTCGGAAGGACATATTTTATGATCAGAATAGTGATATTATTGGGAAGTGTGTTGATAACTCAAAATATGAATTTAAAGGGTTTATATCCTTAAAACGAGTACAAATAGTCCATTTTCTGATCTGTATGTTTTGGGGCACTTGGAGTTAGATTTACAAAAAACGTACAACACAAAAGTTGTAGCTTACGAAATGTTAAGCAACTTTCATACAGAACTTATTCTGATCCGAGTTATGTATAGAAAGTTATGAATTTTTAAAGAAATGTTTCAGTGCTGTTTCTGGACAACAAGACCGAACTGTCTTCGAATCCATTTTGAACTCGTTGAAGGCCACCGTTAGGATTCGCATAAAACAGAAAGGTTGTTCCTAATGTGATACCCTATAGTTCTGTTAAGTTTCGTGATTTTTGGAATTAGTTTGTTATTTTTAGAATACGAAATTATGGACTGTCCTATAATTGAGAAACTTACCATTTATGGCTTATTTTTGTCATCGGGCTAAGTTGTTTGGACTTTCTGATATGTGGGCCCACGTTGAAGTATGAACCATGATTTTATGATGTTTATTAGTTGGTTAAACTTTTGGATGGATAGAATATATGAACATCGAAACAAGTTTTGTGGGTTGGGACGTGTTATCCGGCATGGATCATGAGCCGTCTTGCAGATTGTATACTTCGGTAGGTTTCTTTGTGTGATCGGGCGCTGCGTGATACCTGTGGGTGGGAGTCGATGTCGGATAGTGATTGATCAATGGACGATCAATCGTGAGCCATGCACAGTATACCCCGAGGTGGCTTTGCTGTGTGATCGGGCACCTGAGGTATATTGTGGGTGAGAGCTCGTGATGAATAATGTGACTAATTGGGAGCAGAAAAATGTATAATGGAAGATGATAGTAAGACCATGTTGGGAACAATGAAATTATGATAGAACTTGCGATTTTATTGATTGTGTTATTTGTTAAATCTATCATGTTTTGTGTTCCATGACCATGTTATTAAATCTCCTCCTTATGTGCTTTTAATGCTATTAACTGTTATATGAACATACTTTAGTAACGGGGTAGCTTTGGGTGTTCTACTTAGTGTAATTTTACCACTCACGGTGCTACTTTTGTGGCCCTGACGTCCCCAACGCTAGGTACAGAGGGAGATGAAGGACCATCTGCTGATCCCGACGCGATGAAGCAGCAGGACGGATATGGAGCCGAGGAGCTGTGGCTTTACCAGTAGCTCGATTATTTAGATGGCTCTGTATTTTGTTATTTTTAACCTTAGCACATTTATTTCAAAATTTAGACAATGGTTATGTTTTCCTTTAAATTGTAATAAGTTAGCTAAGTTTCAGTTGACCGTTTGAGGATTTAAGCATTTATTAAATTTTAATGAAGTTGGTATTTTAATTTAAAATTTTTTTTAAAAAATTCTTATTAACGCGTTACCAATTTTCGGGGCGTTACAAGTACAATATTTTCCACCAAATTCTCGACATGTATGAGCGGCATTAAGGAATCCTGGGTTGCGGCACCGCACTATAGAGTTGTATTACGACATTAGAACCATTGATCTAGATGATTAATGGTTTGGATTTTGTCTTGACAGTGAAAGATTCAGATTTGCAAGGTTTGAGATGAAATCAAAATCATTAATCATCCGATAGATTGTTCGAATACCGCACTATAGGGTTTTTGAACCCGGCATGTAGATTGAGACCGTCATTGTTGCCAAAGTACAAACGGCTGGAGTCGTTTGTTCCAGGAAAATCTATGTGCCAAGGGATTTCCGGTCGTTGGATCACTTAGAAATAAAAAAAACAAAGACACAGTTAACAGACCAAACTCCCTCAAGGCACAACGAGTTTGGGCATCTCTACACTCCCTCTAGTATAAAATCCATTCCGCTACCCCCAAACTATACAAAGCCTACGCACCGCCGCCTCAACTCCCCTCCTCCAAGTACGTCCTCCCCGTACTCTCCGGCCTCTTTGGATTCTTCTAGGTTAACTACACCGCTAATTTAGGCGTGTCCCCTCTCTTTTTCTCTCTCACCTTGGTTGTCAACTGCCTTTCACATTTCCCAGATCTGCTACACTTCTACTCTTTCTCTCTCTCTCTCTCTCTCTCTCTCTCTCTCTCTCTCTCTCTCTCTCTCTCTCTCTCCGAACTTTCCAACCGACTTTCGCAGTTCAGATCTGATACTCGTCTTGTCTTGCTCCCTCAAACCCTCTTTTCCAATGCCACTCCTCCGCCGCATTATCTTGTCCATTGATTCTACTGTGTTATTTTCATTACCCTCACACCCTGTTTGTTAGAGGTAGATGGAAGGGGGATATAGAGAGAGGCCGGATATAGAAATCCGACTGTTTTATATCCGGTGTTTGTTTAATTTTTTGTTACCCGGATATAATATCCTGGGATTTGTATATCACTTTGGGGAGGGATAAAATATAGGCACCCTCCCCCCAGGTTTTGCTATATCCGGCCTCCTATTCCAACTTACCCCTGTGCCCAGTTGGCACCTTGTACTGCTGTTGCTGCGAGAGAATGGGCATGACTAGCCCACCAGTGCCATGCATCATAGAGAGAAAGAACGAAATGGGAAGTGGCAGCATGTGAGAGAGAGTTGGCCCACCACTACCGTTTTACTGCTGCGAGATAGAGTTGCACGGCCCCCATTTTTTACTTTTTGACTTTTTTGTTGGGGACAAAAATGGTATTTTATATTATCCAACCCTTCCATATCCACCTTTTACAAGAACAAAACAAACAAAGTTATTTTTTATCTCTCTTTCTAAAATAATACCCCTCAAACTATATCCACCTCTATATCTCCTCTTATTATATCCCTCTTCTCCCCTCATATACATATCCCTTTGTTGGAAATACTTTTAAAATTAAATTAATGGAACCGTTTACCTCAGAATTTGTAACTAGTGAACAGAAATACCACAGGAAGTTGGCTGCTGTTTTGGGTTGAGTCACGGACTAGGTCGCTCTCTTTAAGACGTTTCGCGACTCCGCCCTCTCTGTGCAAGCAGTTGTAGCCACGCCGTCCCCAAGATAAAACAGCCCAAAATACAGCCTCTGTCTCGATCTTTTTCTGCACGGGAAAAGACCGAAAAATACAAGACACAATCGACCTTTCTTGCTCTATGAATTTTTGTAGTGAGAATGTTTTGCAGTGTGAAGAAAAGGCTGGAGAAACAGCACTTTATATAGGCGTGAAAAATAGTTTTTTTCGGAAGTAGAATCAATCACAGGAAATTTGATTGAATCAATTTACCAAAATTGATTTAACACATGTTTTAAACAGGTTTGTAACGGCACAATGCAGTAAAAGAACACGTTTTTTTTTCCAGTGCTGTAATGGTAGGAAAATTTCTGAAATGGCAAGGGAAATCATTTCCAAAAAATGGTTTGATTGGTCAAAAAGAAAAAATCTTTCTGTAAATAAATTTGGCATCTGCTTCGTATGTGCGCGAGGCTCCAACCCCCTTGCGCGCGAGGATTCGCAACGCGCACCCGGTTAACTGGTTTCCGGATCGATTTTCACAAATTGGCTTGGACCTTGGCCCAACCCGTGTGCGCGCGAGGCCTCTCTTGGGCCTAGCTCATCAATGGTCCATGAAGCTTCTACACTTATAAAGAACACAAATGTTCTCTAGTTAGCCAATGTGGGACAAGTGTTCTTTTGAAGAATTTCTTTTGAAAAAATACACAATCTCAACAAATCCCCCACTTGTATTTTTTTAAAAATATATATTCATCGAGCAAGAAGGTATAGAGCAGTGCGTAAGTAAAGGTGTCTATCGACTTGAACCATTACATAGTGTAAGTGTTTTAGTAAGATACTAGAGTGACTTGTGGTCTTGAACTCTATGGCTGAATGCACCACACGCACAACTCCACTTTGTGTAATGTTCTTAAGCCAAAGACTTTTGCGGCCATGTGCTTATATCCCTAAGTTTCATGAATGACCTAGAGAATTTGCCCCAATTCTCCCGAGGAGCGGCCACACTCCAACATTCATATAGGTGAGTCTATCAAGAGTACTCCTGTAGTCTAGGTACTCCACTCCATATAGAGCTATAGAACTCATTAAGTGTTATAAAAATAACACAACCTTTTTTCACGCTACAGGATGTCATGCTTCTTGGGGATTGAATTTAATTTTTAATCTAGCATGATTCTCAACATATCACCCATGTGACTCGTTTTTCCCTTTTGAACCTATTTCTTGGGATCTCCAGTCTATAGGTTGGGTATCCATCACAAGTGACTCATTTCTCAATGGGCCTCAGTCCAATCCCTTTCGAGGTGTACCACACCTTCTCCCGAGCCAGTCCTTTCGTCAAAGGATCGGCAAGGTTCTCTTCTGTCCGGACATAATCCACTCTAACAGCACCAGTAGTGAGGAGCTCTCTCAGACATCTTTTACTTCTGACGTATTTGTCGTCTCTTGCCGTTATAATAACGGTTCTGAACTTTGCAATAGCGGCGGTACTATTGCGGTTGGATTAAGATTGCGGTATCGGTCTCTCCCATAGAGGAATTTACGGCGGAAGGTTTCTCAACCAACACGCTTCTTCACTAGCAGTAGCTAGTGCTATCAATTCTGACTCCATCGTAGATTGTGCCAATATTGTCTGTTTCTTGGATTTCCAAGAAACTGCACCACCAGCAATATTGAACACATATCCACTAGTTGCCTTGTAGTCATCCGAGAGGGTATTCCAATCAGCATCACTATATCCCTCTAACACAGCAGGATATTTGGAGTAATGCAATCCAAGGTTTATGGTTCTTTTGAGATACCGCATTACCCTTTCAATAGCGTGCCAATGCTCCATACTAGGTCGGCTAGTAAACTTGCACAATACACCCACAACATATGCAATATTTGGTCTAGTGCAATCAGTAGCATTACGAAGACTACCAATGATACTTGCATATTCAGATTGTCTAACACTATCACCAGTGTTCTTAAATAATTTCACAGCAGGATCAAAAGGGGTGCAAACAGGTTTACAATCAAAATAATTATACTTCTTCAAAATTTTCTCAATATAGTGAGTCTGATCAAGTGAGATGCCATTATCTGACCTAGTAATTTTGATACCCAAAATAACATCAGCTTCTCCTAAGTCTTTCATGTCAAAATTCTTGCTAAGTAAAGATTTGGTTTCATTCACAACAGATAAGCTAGAACCAAATATAAGCAAGTCATCAACATATAAACATATCAAAGTGCAAACTGAATTCTCAAACTTGTAGTAAATGCACTTATCACTTTTGTTAACCTTAAAACCATTCGAGATGACAAGATTATCAAATTTTTCATGCCACTGCTTAGGAGCTTGTTTAAGGCCATAAAGAGATTTAACTAACTTACACACTTTTCGTTCCTGTACGTGGACAACAAACCCCTCGGGTTGGTCCATATAAATCTCTTCTTCTAAGTCACCATTTAAGAAAGCGGTTTTAACATCCATTTGATGTACCACTAAATTATGGATAACAGCTATGACAATCAATACTCGGATAGAGGTAGTCCGAGTCATAGGTGAATAAGTGTCAAAGAAATCAATATTCTCCCTTTGCCTATATCCCTTAGCTACTAGTCTAGCTTTGAATTTATCTACCGTACCATCAGGCTTTAACTTCCTTTTAAGAACCCATTTACAACCAATTGTCTTACAACCTGGGGGTAAGTCCACTAGTTTCCATGTTCTATTGGTTTCTAGCGAATCCATCTCATCATTAATGGCTTCTTGCCAAAAATCAGCATCTGGGGAAGACAGAGCTTCCTGAAGTGTAGTGGGGTCCTCTCCTAAAGAGAATGCAAAATCAGGACCAAAGTCCTTTGAGATCTTGAGCCCTTTGCTCCTTCTCAGTTCAATATCTCGTGTCCCTAGAGTTCACGCTTCTAGGTTCTTCTAATCTAGGTGTACTACTACTAGATTGAAAGGCCCCCACTATTTCTAGATTTAAAAGGAAACTTATCTTCATAAAAGTCAGCGTCAATAGATTCTATAATCACTTTATTGTTAATATCGAAGAATCTATAAGCCTTACTGTTTACAGCATAACCAATAAAAACACATTCATAAGCTCTACTAGCCAATTTTGATCTTTTAGGGTCAGGAATGCGTACATAAGCTAAACAGCCCCAAACCTTAAAATAAGAAACATTGGGCTTCTTGTTTTTCCATAATTCATAAGGCGAAATCAAAGATTTAGAATTAGGGATTCTATTCAAAACATAACATACAAATCAAAAATTTCACCTCACCAATGTGAAGTCAAGACCAACTAAAACATAATAAATACTACAAGTTCACACAAAGTTCTATTCTTACGTTATGCATTTCCATTCATTTCGGGTGAATAAGGGGCAGTTTTCTCATGAATAATGCCAGTAGAATTATAGAAAGCAATAAAATCATTTGAATCATATTCAGTTCCTCTATCACTTTGGAGTCTCTTGATCTTTCTATTAAACTGATTTTCAACTTCATTTAAAAAAATCTTAAACATGTCAAAGGCCTCACTTTTATGTCTCATCAAATAAACAGAGGTGTAATTTGAATGATCGTCAATGAACGTGATAAAATATCGTTGTGCATTTCTAGTGAGGACTCCATCTAGTTCACAGATATCAGTGTGCACCAAATCAAGCAATTCTAATTCCTTAGAAATTAATTTATGTGGTTTCTTAGTGATTTTGGCCTGACTACATGATTTACATTTCTCAAAATCATTTAAGGATATGTTAGGAATAAAACCTAAGTTACTCATGTTCTTAATCAATTTCTTGTTTACGTGACAAAGTCTAGCATGCCAAACATTCACAGAACAAACCATATAAGAGGAAGCAACAATTTTATTCATTTCAACATTAAGCTTAAACATTCCATCAGTTGCATAACCTTTACCGAATAAAACCTCCATTTTTGGTGGCGATATCTTGATCCGCTCCAAGTGTCTGAGTAAAGCCAACCTTGTTGAGGAGGTAACCGGACACAAGATTCTTTCTAATCTCTGGAGTATGCAGAACTTCTTTCAGAGTGACAGTCCTTCCAGAGGTGAACTTGATATCAATTTCACCAACACCAAGAACCTTAGTGGTGTGGGAGTCACCTAGCAGCACTTTCTTATCATCAACTTTAGAATAGTTCTTGAACAAGGAACGATCATAACAGACATGGCGGGAAGCGCCAGTGTCTATCCACCACCACTTATCAGATTGATTTCTGATATCATAGCCACGAGTGGTTCTTCATTCACCATGTTCGCCTGGGGACCAGTGCGACGCCTGGCGTTCTTGCAATTTCTTGCCATGTGACCAGGCTTGTTACAATTGTAACACACAAATTGGACAGAGTCCATGTTTCGAGCTTGGCCACCCGAAGGGGGTTGGTTCCTGTTCTGATAGGGCTTCACATTCTGATTCTTGCGGTTCTGGTTTGGTTTCATGATCTTCCCTTTCGGCTTGAGCACGGTCGAACTCTGATTCCTTTTGTTAGCAACAAAAAGAATCTCATCCTTCTGATCTTGTTTCCGTGCCTCCTCCTCAACTCGAAGACGGGCAATCAGACTCTCCATCGAAAATTCCTTTGTTTTATGGCGGAGATCCTTCTTGAAGTCTTTCCATCCTGTAGGAAGTTTGTCGATGAGGACTGCAACCTGAAACTATTCATCAATAGTCATATCTTCAGACAAAATTTCATGAGTTATTTTTTGTAACTCATGGGATTGGGCCACCACAGATCTTTCATCGACCATCTGAAATTTCAGATATCGACTCACAGCATATTTCTTAGATCCAGCCTCCTCAGTATCATATTTTTTCTGTAGTGCATCCCAAACATCTTTGGCGGTTTCAAATGTAGAGTAGTAATCATACAGATCATCAGATAAGACATTTAGGATATAGTTTTTGCACAAAAAATTATCATCGATCCAATCTTTAATTTCTTGACGATTTTGATCGGTGGACGGATTAACAGCAGCGGGTTTAACAGAAGAACAGTAGGAAGCCAACTTCTGGGTAGTGAGGTAAAAGAACAACTTTTGTTTCCACCGTTTATAGTGCAAGCCCTCAAATCGAAATGGCTTGTTGATATCAGTGGGAGCAAAAGCAGATTTGTTCTCGAATTCCATTGCGGATAAAAACGTCTTAAAATTGTTGGAAATACTTTTAAAATTAAATTAATGGAACCGTTTACCTCAGAATTTGTAACTAGTGAACAGAAATACCACAGGAAGTTGGCTGCTATTTTGGGTTGAGTCGCGGACTAGGTCACTCTCTTTAAGATGTTTCATGACTCCCCTCTCAGGTAAACAGTTGTTGTATGTACGCCGCTTCTGTGATAAAACAATCCGAATCTGAAATTTCTCTGTCTCCCGATCTTTTTCTGCACGGAAAAAGACCGAAAAATACAAGACACAATCGACCTTTCTTGCTCTATGAATTTTTGTAGTGAGAATGTTTTTCGGTGTGAAGAAAAGGCTGGAGAAACAACACTTTATATAGGCGTGAAAAATAGTTTTTTTCGGAAGTAGAATAAATCACAGGAAATTTGATTGAATCAATTTACCAAAATTGATTTAACACATGTTTTAAACACGTTTGTAACGGCACAATGCAGTAAAAGAACACGTTTTTTTTTCAGTGCTGTAACGGTAAGAAAATTTCCGAAATGGCAGGGGAAATCATTTCCAAAAAATGGTTTGATTGGTCAAAAAGAAAAAATCTTTCTGTAAATAAATTTGGCATCCGCTTTCAGATGTCTTGTGGCTCCAACCCCTCAAGGGATTCAAGAACGCCCCACCCAGCTTAACCTGGTTTCCTGATCGATTTTCATTAAATCGGCTTGGGCCTCTACCAACCTCGTCTGTATGAGACCTCTCTTGGGGTCTAAATTTCATCAATGAATACATGAAGTTTCTACACTTATAAAAAAACACAAATGTTATTTAGTTAAATTAACGAACAAAGTGTTTTTTGAAGAATTTCTTTTGAAAAAATACACAATCTCAACACCCTTTAACAAACAGGGCGTCAAATCTTTGCTTTAAAATCTTCAGATTTGTGTTCTCCCACCCTCGATTCGTTCGATTCACTTCGCAAATTCTCTCCACTATAATTAGGGGGTGTTCAAATAAATAAAAACTAGTTTTAGTTTAAATAAAAAACTACTTCATTTCACTAAACAAAACCTCACAAAAAATCAACAAAAAAATCACTTAATTCCACTATCTTAAAAAAAACCAAATCATTGCATAATCAAGTACATGTACTTTAATCATGTAAAATTACGAATCTGCCCTCTCTTAAAAAAAAAGAGCAATAGTTGTTTGGGTAGAAGGGTAAGATTTGTAATTTCATAACACAACTAAAAAAACCAAAAAATCAAAAACTTGTTAGTAGAACAAGTGATTTTTTTTAGAAAACTAAAGATCACAAAAAACCACAAAAACTAAAAAATCGCTTATTGGAACACCCCCTTAAAGCTTATTATGGCAGTGGCGAAACTCCCCATCTTCTCAATCATTCTTCTCTCGTCACTTCTCTTAGTACAACCGCAGCCCATTCCTGTATTTTAGACCACCGTAACGTTAATGCCATCTGTGTCCCCTTCTCACTTTTTACGAGAGAGAGAGAGAGAGAGAGAGAGAGAGAGTACTGTGGAGAGAAGAAGCGAGAGAGCATCGCGAACGAAGAAGAGGAAGACGAAATCGATCCTCTGGAGTCAAAACTTTGGCCGACTTTTGAAGGTTTCTCTCTCTCTCTCTCTCTCTCTCTCTCTCTCTCTCTCTGTGGTTCGATCAAGGGTTTGTTTCAAACTTTACAAACCCAGGGTTTCGATTTCGGATTTCAATCTTTGATTTTCCATCTCGAATTTAGGGCTACGGTTTGGATTTCGATTTCGAAGTTACAACAGATTTCGAACTATGAAACTGCTCTGAATTGTATGGAGTCGAGGTTACCTTTTAGCCTTTAAATCTGTTATAATCCTGGCTCTATAACTTAGGGTACAATGAACCATGTAAACTTGTTATGTGATATTCTATAGCTTAGCAAACATCAGTATGAGTTGCCTTAACCTACCTCTAAGTAAAATCTTAAATCAAAACAAATTATTTTGGGTTATGGCTTTGTTTTGGAATTGCCCAAATTGTTTCCATATATATCTATATTTTGTCTTACAGGGTTAAAATTTGAAGTTGTTAGTGCAATGGTATAGATTCACGTTGCAGTAAAAGGGATATAAATTTGATAATCTTGATTAACTATTCTGTGGGAATGCAGGTTCATGGTTCTTGTTTTGAGGATACTCTCTCTGTTATCAACTCACAGGCTTCCCCTCAACAAAATAGAAATCCTTTTGTTTTGGTTTCTTATTAATCCATTAGGATTTCAAGGATGCAAATAGGCTTGAATAGCATTGTACCAGAAGGCACTAGTGATTTATGTTTTCTGTGCTTCTATGCCTAATTTCTGGGCCATTTCTTTACCTTCGAGTTTAACCAATGTTCTAAAAGTCGCTAGTCGCTCCCAGGTCGGATGGTTGCCGACTTGCGACTAGGGGACTAGTCGGGGATTAGTCGGGGGACTAGTCGGTTAGATTTTTTTTTCTTTAAATATATATTCTCCTTCATCCTTCATAAGTTTTGAGTAAGTAGAATAACATAAGTAGCAAATCATCAAATAAAAACATAGTGGTAACAAAAACCACAACAAGAATAATTAATCCTTAGTGGCAAATCACAACAACAATATATAGTGTGCTAATTGATTGATTTATTCTACAATCTACAGTACATGAAAACTTTTTTTAATGTTTACTGTTTTTTACTGTATATTCTACAATCTATATATGGAAACCACGAACCTTAGCCTCTCGTAATCATAGATAAAGAGACAATTAAATTATTAAAACTGTTTTTTAATATACTGTACATCATCCACATTTTTGAGTTTAGGGTAAAAAGTTAAAAACATTCAAAACAATTACACTGCAACCCAAAAATTTAGCAAATTCTGTTTTTTTACCCCAATTTTTCCAATTAGTCGCCGACTTGTCCGATTTTTTTCGATTTGCGGCTTTTCCGATTCGCCGACTTGTCTGATTAGTCGCCGACTTGAGCCCGACTAAGTCGGCCGGCGACTAAATCAATCGACTAGGCCCTAGTCGACTCGGAGAGCCCCCGACCCCGACTTAATCGCCGACTAGTCCCGACTTTTAGAACACTGAGTTTAACTTCCCATATTGCTTAGCTCGGATGAGTGAAAAGCCAATTGCTTGCCTAGAGAGGAGCCGTATCATGAGAATTCAAAATTATGGGCAGCTGGTGATTTCATTTTCCATTTTGAAGTTTTAGGATGTTTGGATTATTAATTGGGATGTCTTTTCAAACTAAATATAGATCTGCTTGGTTTAACCAAAAATGTCATTTTCAGGACAACCCAAGTGCCACTTACTCACTACCGGCTGGAGTCTCTTTGTTAGTGCGAAGAAATTAATTGCTGGTGATGCTTTTATTTTTCTGAGGCAAGTGTTATTATCTGCGACTTATTAAACATGCTTAGTTTGTTTAACTTTTTGAATAAGAGATCCAAGCCTTTTTTTTAATTACATGTATTCCGAGGAAGCTACAAGGGATAGTAGTTTTTGTGCTAATTGAATGAACAAGTGTATTTTTTTGGGACTCGAGGACCTGTAGTGAGTTTGCTCACTATACCCCTGTGGTGAGCAATCATAGCGTCTATCCACTGTAATGTGTTCAACTTATCCATAATGATGGATGCCAATATTTTCTGCAAGGAATTACATTAGCCTACCATAATGACACCTCAGAAAAGCTCTATTTTCCACATAATTCTGTGTCTGCACAATGGGTACATCACTATTCACATTACTCCTACCTCAATGATGCTTGGAGCCCTCTGAATTTATTTTTTTAGACGTCTATTTTTCCGCTTAACTGCCTTGTGCGGAGGCTTGGCAAAATCCATATTTACAACTTAACAATTAGCTTGTGCCAATACCGTTTTAGCCTTCCAGTCCAATTGTCATTTTCTATATCATACAACTTTTTTAAACATTAATTATGCACCATCATAGCATCATGTCTATTTGCATCATTTCTATACCTGGCCCTTGGTGCTTTTGGAAATCAAGTCTAAATCTGACTCTCATGTTTAACAGATGAATATAGATCTCTCAGTGGCTGATGGTCATCTATGTAACATGGGAAAGATGATTGAAGAATTGGATGGTCAACTGAGAAATTCATTCGATCAGGTATTTTCGTTTGTAGTATACAATAACTAATTTCAGTTTTTCTCCCTCTACGAGTGCTGAAATTTGTATATGGAAACTTTAATTATACTTGTGATTCTCCAATTGATCTATGAGCTTTATTTCATATTGCCTTTTGATAATTGGGTTTTTAAACTCTGAGGTGTAAAACTGAAAGTTTGAGTATCACTTGGGAATGTAGGTCTATTTTGGGAAGACAAAAGAGGTGGTTTGCGGATTACTCTAGCCAGCTGAACTGCTGAAAGTGAGACTGCCTGGCAGCTGATAGACTTACGTTGGGCCTTATGCATCGAAATTGTATCCATCATCATCCATCTCTTGTTACCAAGAATAGTAAGGATTCTCTCCTACATTGCAATATTTCGTGATAATGCTAAATACAAGAGAACTCTGCAGTTCTGTATTTCCTTCATTGAGCCTATGGATGTAATGTCTGAGACAAATTTGCCTCTGCGCTTGATTGAAAATTAAGTGATTTTTTTGTTTGTTTGTTATGTTATCTATTTTAAGAATTCAAAGATTTGCTAGATGAGAAATGCTTTTGAAAATCAACAGGGTCTAAAATCAAAGCTGTATAAGACTCTGGCAGAGTTGAGCTATTTAGGTATGAGACAAGTTTTGTCAATTTTTGATGTACTTTGTGCTCTCTATTGTTATTTCACTTGCCAAAAAACACATTTGGTATATGTACTTGTTAGCTATTACTACTGAAATTATTGGGCCAAAAAAAATAATAGCACGAGGAGTTGAAAGGAGCCGGTGAAGCTAAAGCTTCTCTGTGATGGCTTTCTTTTTTTCCAATTGAGTTACTTTACAGTTCTATTTTTTCGCAGGTTCAGAAAGAGTTGAACATGACAAAATGCCAAATTTCAATCACATGTGAAGAACAATTGTTTTCGTACATTGCTTTTAGCGCCAGGATAAACACGGAACCAAATCTTTTGATCATCCCAATCCCAATTTGCTACCTCCTTAGTCTTGGCATCTTAGCTTGCAAGGGCATGAATAATCCAAACCCTTACAAAAGTTTGTACACAACTTTACTGAAGCAAACTACTCTCCTGGTTCTGATATTAATAGTAATGCGTGCTATCACCTGCATCTGCACATGATCCATATCTGGGCAAATGCTTTGCCATTAAACTTTAACTACTCATTTCGCATTTCAACATATCCTACTTTGAATGCCTATCCATGTATTACCATACAAAATTCAGCTTCCCATTTTGCATTTGAAGGGAAAAAAGACGGGCATCAAACTCGTGCTGGGCACGAGCGCCTGTCACTAGTTGGTTATTTAGCAAGAAAGTTATAGAATTCGTCTCTTTACCTTACAGAACTCGCTTCATTATCTTTTTCAGTGGGATTAATTTCTCTTCAAAACTTGTGGGGGAAAAGACACAAGATCGTACCAGAATCTTGTTCCTACACAGGTTTTCACATAATTAGATTACTACTAATATTTTGTTAACTTTCTTTTATCTTTTATAAATGTATGGCAAGTAGTAAGCAGTAGCTTGATAAGGTAGGAAAGAAAAGAAAAAATAGAGTGATAGTTGAGTGCCTGAGTTGTAATCATCGTGTAATCCCATGAATTTGCTCACGAAAGTCTCACTAACTACAACTATAATATTAACTTGTCCATACAGAGGACGGTGGAATTGGTCTCCTAAGATTAGTTGAGGTGCATGAAAGCTGGTCCAGACACAGGGAAATAATTAAAGAAGCAGAAAGCAATTTAAAAAAAAAAGGTGAAAAATGAAAACAAAGGGAAATAGAAGGGCTGATTCTATTATTTTAGTTTTTTTTTTTGTTGCCAATTTGGCATATGACTGCTCTCATTTGGGCATTTTCCTCGCCGTCTTGCTTCTCCTGAGGCGGCGGGGTATGACGATGATGAAAGCTATTCCGCCCATAATCGCAGAGAAATACGTTCTCCGAGGTGCTCTTTGAACACGACCGTCAGTCTCTCTCTCTTTAAAACTTCCCTCTACCACTATAGTACAAATACCTATATCTCTCTCCACTTTATTCTTCCCAGTATATAGGATTCCTGTATGATTAAAGCCTAAGTTTACTCTCTCTCTCTAGGTGTGCCGAATTTTGGACTTTTGCATTTACTGCTGCGTAGTAGGAGATTTGGAGGGGGATTTCCGAAGATGGCGGCTTGTTTGAGTATGGATAGATGCGATGTGAATATAGAAACTGGTAATACTGAGTTCGGAGTAAATGTTCGCCCAGCAACCGAAGCTCATGCCGAAGAGGCAATTCAAGCTTTGAAATCTGGCAAGGTCATTGCCGTCCCCACTGACACTCTCTATGGTTTTGCTTGTGATGCCTGGTATGCCCCCTTTCGCGTTTAATCTGTAAATCATTTTTGTGGCGTTTCATATTTTGTTGTTGTTGACATTCAGAACATTTTAAGGATCGGTACCCAGAGAATTATCCCCACACACCATGTATATTGGGCTAATGTTTGTCCAATTCTCCACTTTGATTCAATTTTAGGTCTGAAATAGGTGGCCTTTAAGTCGAATTTGTTTGTTTGTTTTATTAGAAATAGTGAGTTAGGCTGAGTTTCCGAATGGATTTTATCAGATTTTATCAAGATTTGATAAAATCAAGCCTTGATAAAATCTAAGATTTTATCCATTCGGAAACTGAGTTGATAAAATCTTAGATTTTTGCATTCAAAGGCTTGATTTTATCAGATTTTATCAGATTTTATCAACTCAGTTTCCGAATGGATAAAATCAAGCTAAAATCAAAGGCTTGATTTTATCAGATTTTGATAAAATCCATTCGGAAACTCAGCCTTAAAAAACAAAAAAAAAGATATGCGAATTATTATTATTATTTTTTTTGATCGGCAAAATTAAATTTATTAGGGAAACTTGATAGGGTACATCAAGTAAGGGGAAGGGGAAGGGATACCAACCAAGGTTGGCTCACCGAAGGGACGAAGCCCAAACACCTGTGGGTCTGAAAAACCCGAATACAACAATAAAGCACAAGCCCATCGAGCCAAAGCTCAAACACCTAAGGGCCTAACATGCCCGAATAAAACAATGCAAAGCATAAACCCAACAGGCCCAAAAGACCAGATACACAACAGTAAAGCCCAAATATAGAAAACCCTAAACCAAACCCTAAATTGCTGAGAAGCTTCAGCTCGCCGCCGCCGCCGCACTGCCATTGGAAACCACCATTAGACAGGGCCAACCCCACCACAAGACTATCTCCAACGGCAACCACCACGCTGCCGCTAGCCACACCACCCAGGAGGATAGACCGGAACCCAAAACACCAACCACCTGCCACGGATGCTCAACCCTAGCCATTAAGTGGAACCAAGGGTACCCAGCAGTACACCTCGGTGGGAGAACACGTCGGCCAGCCATCACCCACGCCGTTAGGCTAAGCATCGGAAAAACCCCGGAGAAAATTCGAACGGTGGAACACACCGGAGTAAAATGCAGACCGAGATGAGGCAACCAAACAGACAGATGGCGAGGAGGAGAAGAATCAGAGCAATCCAAGGGTAGGGGGTCAGAAAAAAGAGAAGGGAGAGAGTCAAGGAGAAACCGAAAGCCATACCGAACGTCAATCCCGTCGCCGACGCAAGACCCCTATACCAATCGCCAAGTACCGACGGAACGACACCCATAAATGATCAGGAGCACTCGAGAAGTCGAGATCCATAGCCCCCCAGAACCAAAGCCACCAGCAGCCGTCGCCTCTATCCGCCTGAAACTTTGCCCATCAATTTTGAATAAAAGAAGTGTGGATGTCACAGAAGAGGAAGAAGATGAAGGAAATACAGGGAGAGAGAGAGAGAGAGAGAGAGAGAGAGAGAGAGAGAGAGAGAGAGGGGGGGGGGGGGTGGTGACGCCCCCAGCCGAAGACCTGTCTAGAAGTTTTTGGGTGAAGGGAAGGGGGCAATTTTTTTTTATGTCAATGATATTGCGAACCTGATGGGATGAATAGGGAAATCAAATGTATATATATTTTTCTCTGTGGTTAATTGTTACAATTGTGAAGCCTATACGACAAATATATGCTATGGAGATTTCAGATTTCTAATTGGATTAGAAGTCTTTCTATATATATATATATATATTTTTTTTGTTTCTTTGGAAGGGTATATGGATGAACCAAGTCAGTTCAAACTTCAGAGGTGATATTGTTGCACGGTAGGTGGTGCAGATTTTAACGATTCCAAGTATGGAGAAAAAGGGCCATCTCCCCTATTGTTACGTGTTGAAAGAGATAGGAAACGATGGAACACTAATGTGAAAGAAAGACTTGATCGACCCTTCTTGGGAAACCTCTTAAACCCTTGTATCTCCCTGCCTTTTATTAACCTTATCATCATGTCAAGCACCAATGTATAAAACCAAAATATCAGTAAACAGGTTCTGTTTTCAACATATACATCATTATTGACCCTTGTCCTGTCGAATTACTTTGGTGATTTTGTTAACCTCTCTTGCTTTGAGTTAAGGATATAGGCATTGTATGTGATACAATTCTTTCATGTATTATCCACTTGAGGTATACTGTGCTACATTTTCTACTTGTGCTCTTTCTCGTCGATTACTAAGTCATGCATTCACTTCATATGGAGCCTATTGCAGCTCTACGGAAGCAGTTAATAGGATCTATGAGATTAAAGGGCGTAAACATACCAGCCCTCTCGCAATATGTGTTGGGGACGTATCAGATATTAGACGTTTTGCTATAACAGACCATTTGCCTCATGGCTTGCTTGATTGTCTCCTTCCAGGACCTGTAACTGTGGTGCTAAGCCGAGGTTTGTAACTACAATTACCTTATCTACCTATATTTGGACCTCAGATATTTATTGAGCACAGTTTACTTCAGTCACATCTTGCTTTGCTCAATCACAATGCCTGAACTGGCTACAGTGGTGGTTATATGGTAGAAAGTAAACTTTGTGGGGACTCCTACATGTACATAGTTAATTTCTAGTTCTATTTTTCCGTTTGTTCTTGAAATAGTAGAATTTGGATACATTGCAGGGGAGTCAAGTATTCTAGAGAAGTCCTTAAACCCTGGATTGGATAGTATTGGAGTTCGAGTACCTGATTGTAACTTTGTAAGGGTTATTGCCCGTGGATCTGGAAGTGCACTAGCCCTTACAAGTGCAAACCTAAGTGGGCAACCTAGTAGTGTTTGCGTTAAAGACTTTGAGAAACTCTGGGAACACTGTGCATATGTTTATGATGGTTGTGTGCTTCCATCTGGGCGAGCAGGATCAACAGTGGTGCAACTTACAAAGCCGGGAAAATACAAGATCCTTAGAGAAGGGAGGTAAGACTCTGAAATTCCCAAATCTGTAGGAATGCTTTCATGCTGCAGATGTATGGCTTTGTCATTAAATGCCAAAAATGTCGAGCTGAGAAAATTTTATTTCAAGAAGTTATGCATTTACTGCTTTTTGAATAAAGAGAATTTTTCTTACTGCCCTTGAAGTTTGTGCATTGATTCCGCCATTTGTTTGAAAAATCAGCAAAAACCTCCTCAGGCTTTGCTCAGTTGATCGGGCAGATTGTCTTTTATACCCTTGCTATATTAACAAATTCATTACTGTCAATATGCTACTGCCGTACTCGATCATTCTTCCTCCTTTTTCTTCTCTCACTCAAGTTCTCGGTAATCAAGTTTTTTTATCATCCATATATGTTATCTAATTCTGGGTCAGTACACATACTCCAACTGCCTATTCAAGCGAACTTAGCCACAAAAAAAGCTGCATAATGATGCAGTCAAGAAATGTGTGAGACATATAGGTTATGCCACTATGGACTACCTCACCGTGTATCCCTTCTTCCCCTTCCTAAAGGAGAAGACGGAAGGGAGAAGAAGAAAACTTTAGTAGAATATGGGGGACCAAGACATGGTCAGCTTTAAATTGAAGTAGTTTTAACAGAGCTCTCTTCCTCTGCCAGGAAGCTTTGAATTTGCGTTGATTGAGATTCTAACTTTGCAAGGTTTTAATTTGAATTTGCCTTATCAGCCCACGTGAATGGATTGAAAGGATAGCATCCTATCGCGTAAATATGTGTGTTTGTCCTACTGAAATGATTGGTTGTTGACATTCAACAATAAATCATTCATCTATCAGCTTGTGAGCTTTGCTTGCTTTCTTGTGAACGTGTCTTGCCGATATCAGTAGCGAAGAAAACCAGAGTGTGTACTAATTCTGTCCTGTTTTGTTTGTCTTTGCAGCGCAAAGGAAGAGACTGTTGCGGTCCTTGAGAGGCACTCTCTACTAGATGAGGCGATGGATACATAACAAGCGTCCAAAGCATTGCGATTGACAGCATGCATTAGCAAGAGACGATATGTTACAATGTGTGAAATTGCTTCTATACACTAACCATGGTTAAATTTTTCTATATATAATGGATGGTGAAGCTATTTTTACTGTACACTATTGCTGTTGTGAAGCTAGTTTTCTTTTTTCTTAGATAAGTAACCTTGGCAATTGTTCATGTACCTTGTTTTACAGTGATTGCTAATTATAATTAGTCTCTTTTTCTTTTCTGTTTTTTGAAAAGGTACTGAAGTCTCTGAGATGTGGATGCAATGTCCCTCATGGTAGTGAAACCTAGGGGTTGGAATTTCTAACACGACACGAACCTAATACGAAGTTAGCGGGTTAGGGTCTACTATTTATGACAGAACATGAATATGAAACGACATGATAACACGAAAAGTTAAACAGGTCAGGTTGGGATTGAGAGAATTCTGACACGAACACGACACGGGAATTTATGAAAAGATACGAATCTGATACGAAATTAACAGGTTAGGGTCGGCTATTTCTGACATAGAACACTAATGTGACACGAAACAATAACTCAAAAAACTAAATAGGTTGTGTTAAGATTGAGAGAATTTTGACTCGAACACAATATGACATGACACGATGTCCAGTCATAGTGAAACCACTAGCTGTGTTGTTGATGGTGAAAGCAAGAGAACTGCAACAATCACCAATTATTATTGCACACCCATACTTTTCTTAGAGCATCCCAAACAGCTTGTATAAATTTTTTTGCCAAAAAACCATGTGTATAGTGTATATAGCTAGCTTGTCACTCTAAACACTCCAACAATCCTACCCATTTTACCTATCTTTTGGAGTGTTGAGAGTGACAGACTAGCTATATACACTGTACAGGGAGAGGGAGAGAGAGAGAGAGAGAGAGAGAGAGAGTAAACTTAGGCTTTAATCATATAGGAATCCTATATACTGGGAAGAATAAAGTGGAGAGAGATATAGGTATCTGTACTGTAGTGGTAGAGGGAAGTTTTAAAGAGAGAGAGAGAGACTGACGGTCGTATTCAAAGAGCACCTCGGAGAACGTATTTCTCTGCGATTATGGGCGGAATAGCTTTCATTATCGTCATACCCCGTCGCCACAGGAGAAGCAAGACGGCGAGGAAAATGCCCAAATGAGAGCAGTCATATGCCAAATTGGCAACAAAAAAAAAAAAACTAAAATAATAGAATCAGCCCTTCAATTTCCCTTTGTTTTCATTTTTCACCTTATTTTTTTTTTCATATTGCTTTCTGCTTCTTTAATTATTTCCCTTTGTGTCTGGACCAGCTTTCGTGCACCTCGACTAATCTTAGAAGACCAATTCCACCGTCCTCTGTATGGACAAGTTAATATTATAGTTGTAGTTAGTGAGACTTTCGTGGGCAAATTCATGGGAGTACACGATGATTACAACTCAGGCACTCAACTATCACTCTATTTTTTCTTTTCTTTCCTACCTTATCAAGCTATTGCTTACTACTTGCGATACATTTATAGAAGATAAAAGAAAGTCAACAAAATATTAGTTGTAATCTAATTATGTGAAAACCTGTGTAGGAACAAGATTCTGGTACGATCTTGTGTCTTTTCCCCCACAAGTTTTGAAGAGAAATTAATCCCACTGAAAAAAGTAATGACGCTAGTTCTGTAAGGTAAAGAGACGAATTCTATAACTTTCTTGCTAACTAAAGAACTTAAAAATGCCCGAAAGCTTTAACATTTGGAATCTAACATATCTTTTTTTTTTTTTTTTTGTATTTTAACTCCCTATTTCTAATAAAACAAACAAACAAATTCGACGTGAAGGCCACCTATTTCAAACCTGAAATTGAAGCAAAGTGGAGAATTGGCCAAACATTAGCCCAATATACTTGGTGTGTGGGGATAATTCTCTCGGTACTGATCCTTAAAATGTTCTGAATGTCAACAACAAAATATGAAACGCCACAAAAAAGATTTACAGATTAAACGTGAAAGGGGGCATACCAAGCATCAGAAGCAAAACCATGTAGAGTGTCAGTGGGGACG
The DNA here is from genome assembly GCA_022606695.1 of Vaccinium macrocarpon. NCBI lineage: Eukaryota > Viridiplantae > Streptophyta > Magnoliopsida > Ericales > Ericaceae > Vaccinium > Vaccinium macrocarpon. Next base: position 16,608,328 of record CM040172.1, read on the forward strand.
GCAATGACCTTGCCAGATTTCAGAGCTTGAATTGCCTCTTCGGCATGAGCTTTGGTTTCTGGGCACACATTTACTCCCAACTCAGTATTACTAGTTTCTATATTCACATCACATCTATCCATACACAAACAAGCCGCCATCTTCGGAAATCCCCCTCCAAATCTCTTTTTGCGCGGCAGTAAATGCAAAAATCTGAAATTCGACACACCGAGAGAGAGAGAGAGAGAGAGAGAGAGAGAGAGAGAGAGAGAGAGAGAGAGAAAGAGAGAGAGAGAGAGAGAGTAAACTTAGGCTTTAATCATACAGGAATCCTATATACTGGGAAAAATAAAGTGGAGAGAGATATAGGTATCTGTACTTTAGTGGTAGACGGAAATTTTAAAGAGAGAGAGAGACTGATGGTCGTGTTCAAAGAGCACCTCGGAGAATGTATTTCTCTGCGATTATGGGCGGAAAAGCTTTCATCATTGTCATATCCCGCCGCCACAGGAGAAGCAAAACGGCGAGGAAAATGCCCAAATGAGAGCAGTCATATGCCAATTTGGCAACAAAAAAAAAAAAACTAAAATAATAGAATCAGCCCTTCTATTTCCCTTTGTTTTCATTTTTTTTTTTTGATATTGCTTTCTGCTTCTTTAATTATTTCCCTTTGTGTCTAGACCAGCTTTCGTGCACTTCGACGAATCTTAGGAGACTAATTCCACCGTCCTCTGTATGGACAAGTTAATATTATAGTTGTAGTTAGTGAGACTTTCGTAGGCAAATTCATGGGAGTACACGATGATTACAACTTAGGCCCTCAACTATCACTCTATTTTTTTTTCCCAACCTTATCAAGCTACTGCTTACTACTTGCCATACATTTATAAAAGATAAAAAGAAAGTTAACAAAATATTAGTAGTAATCTAATTCTGTGAAAACCTGTGTAGGACAAGATTCTGGTACGATCTTGTTTTTTTCCCCCCACAAGTTTTGAAGAGAAATTAATCCCACTGAAAAAGGTAATGACACGAGTTTTGTAAGGTAAAGAAAGGAATTCCATAACTTTCTTGCTCAGTAAAGAACTTAAAAATGCCCGAAAGCTTTAACATTTGGAATCTAACATATCATTTTTTTGTATTTTAACTCACTATTTCTAATAAAACAAACAAACAAATTCGACTTAAAGGCCACCTATTTCAGACCTGAAATTGAAGCAAAGTGGAGAATTGGCCAAACATTAGCCCAATATACTTGGTGTGTGGGGATAATTCTCTCGGTACCGATCCTTAAAATGTTCTGAATGCCAACAACAAAATATGAAACACTAAAAAATGATTTATAGATTAAAACGGGAAAGGGGGCATACCAAGCATCAAAAGCAAAATCATAGAGTGTCGGTGGGGAAGGCAATGACCTTGCCCGATTTTAGAGCTTGAATTGCCTCTTCGGCATGAGCTTCGGTTGCTGAGTGAACATTTACTCCAACTCAGTATTACTAGTTTCTATATTCACATCGCATCTATCCACACTCAAGTAAGCCGCCATCTTCGGAAATCCCCCTCCAAATCTCCTACTGTGCGGCAGTAAATGCAAAAGTCCAAAATTCGGCACACCTAGAGAGAGAGAGAGAGAGAGAGAGAGAGAGAGAGAGAGAGAGAGAGAGAGAGAGAGAGAGAGAGAGAGAGAGAGAGAGAGAGAGAGAGAGAGTAAACTTAGGCTTTAATCATATAGGAATCCTATAAACAGGGAAGAATAAAGTGGAGAGATATAGGTATCTGTACTGTAGTGGTAGAAGGAAGTTTTAAAGAGAGAGGGAGACTAACGGTCGTGTTCAAAGAGCACCTCGGAGAATATATTTCTCTGCGATTATGGGCGGAAAAGCTTTCATCATCGTCATACCCCGCCGCCACAGGAAAAGCAAGACGGCGAGGAAAATGCCGAGATGAGAGCAGTAATATGTAAAATTGGCAAAAAAAAAAAACTAAAATAATAGAATCAGCCTTTCTATTTCCATTTGTTTTCATTTTTCACCTTTTTTTTTAAAATTGCTTTCTGCTTCTTTAATTATTTCCCTTTGTGTCTGGACCAGCATTCGTGCACCTCAACTAATCTTAGGAGACCAATTCCACCGTCCTCTGTATGGACAAGTTAATATTATAGTCGTAGGTAGTGAGACTTTCGTGGGCAAATTCATGGGAGTAAACGATGATTAAAACTCAGGCACTCAAATATCACTCTGTTTTTTCTTTTCTTTCCTACCTTGTCAAGCTACTGCTTAGTACTTGGCATACATTTAAAGAATATAAAATAAAGTTAATAAAATATTAGTTGTAATCTAATTATGTGAAAACCTGTGTAGGAACAAGATTATGGTACGATCTTGTGTCTTTTCCCCCACAAGTTTTGAAGAGAAATTAATCCCACTGAAAAAGGTAATGACGCGAGTTCTGTAAGGTAAAGAGACGAATTCCATAACTTTCTTGCTAAGTAAAAAACTTAAAAATGCCCGAAAGCTTTAACATTTGTAATCTAACATATCGTTTTTTTGTTTTTTAACTCACTATTTCTAATAAAACAAATAAACAAATTTGACTTAAAGGCCACCTATTTCAGACTTGAAATTGAAGCAAGATGGAGAATTGGCCAAACATGAGCCCAATATACTTGGTGTGTGGGGATAATTCTTTGGGTACCGATCCTTAAAATGTTCTGAATGTCAACAAAAACAAAATATGAAACGCCACAAAAGTGATTTATAGATTAAACGTGAAAGGGGGCATACCAAGCATCACAAGCAAAACCATAGAGAGTGTCAGTGGGGATGGCAATGACCTTGCCAGATTTCAGAGCTTGAATTGCCTCTTCGGCATGAGCTTTGGTTTCTGGGCGAACATTTACTACCAACTTAGTATTACCAGTTTCTATATTCACATCGCATCTATCCATACTCAAACAAGCCGCCATCTTCGGAAATCCCCATCCAAATCTCCTACTGCGCGGCAGTAAATGCAAAAGTCCAAAATTCGGCACACCTAGAGAGAGAGAGAGAGAGAGAGAGAGAGAGAGAGAGAGAGAGAGAGAGAGAGAGAGAGAGAGAGAGAGAGAGAGAGAGAGAGTAAACTTAGGCTTTAATGATACAGGAATCCTATATATTGGGAAGAATAAAGTGGAGAGAGATATAGGTATCTGTACTGTAGTGGTAGAGGGAAGTTTTAAAGAGAGAGAGACTGACGGTCGTGTTCAAAGAGCACCTCGGAGAACGTATTTCTCTACGATTATGGAAGGAATTGCATTCATCATCGTCATACCCCGCCGCCACAGGAGAAGCAAGACGGCGAGGAAAATGCCGAAATGAGAACAATCATATGCAAAATTGGCAACAAAAAAAAACTAAAATAATAGAATCAGCCCTTCTATTTCCCTTTGTTTTCATTTTTTTTTTGATATTTCTTTCTGCTTCTTTAATTATTTCCCTTTGTGTCTAGACCAGCTTTCGTGCACCTCGACTAATCTTAGGAGACCAATTCCACCGTCCTTTGTATGGACCAGTTAAAATTATAGTTGAAGTTAGTGAGACTTTCATGGGCAAATTCATGGGAGTACAGGATGATTACAACTCAGGCACTCAACTATCACTCTATATTTTCTTTTCTTTCCTACCTTATCAAGCTACTACTTACTACTTGGCATACATTTATAGAAGATAAAAGAAAGTTAACAAATATTAGTAGTAATCTAATTATGTGAAAACCTGTGTAGGAACAAGATTCTGGTATGATCTTGTGTCTTTTCCCCCACAAGTTTTGAAGAGAAATTAATCCCATTGATAAAGGTAAAGACGTGAGTTCTGTAAGGTAAAGAGACGAATTCCATAACTTTCTTGCTAACTAAAAAACTTAAAAATGCCCGAAAGCTTTAACATTTAGAATCAAACATATCTTTTTTTTTTAACTCACTATTTCTAATAAAACGAACAAACAAATTCGAATTAAAGGTCACCTATTTTAGACCTGAAATTGAAGCAAAGTGGAGAGTTGGCCAAACATGAGCCAAATATACTTGGTGTGGGGATAATTCTTTGGGTACCGATCCTTAAAATGTTCTGAATGTCAACAACAACAAAATATGAAACGCCACAAAAATGATTTACAGATTAAACGTGAAAGGGGGCATACCAAGCATCACAAGCAAAACCATAGAGAGTGTCAGTGGGAACGGCAATGACCTTGCCAGATTTCAAAGCCTGAATTGCCTCTTCGGCATGAGCTTCGGTTGTGGGGCGAACATTTACTCCCAACTTTGTATTACCAGTTTCTATATTCACATCGCATCTATCCATACTTAAACAAGCTGCCATCTTCGAAAATCCCCCTCCAAATCTCCTATTGTGTGGCAGTAAATACAAAAGTCCAAAATTCAGCACACCTAGAGAGAGAGAGAGAGAGAGAGAGAGAGAGAGAGAGAGAGAGAGAGAGAGAGAGAGAGAGAGAGAGAGAGAGAGAGAGAGAGAGAGAGAGAGAGAGAGAGAGAGAGAGAGAGACTGACGGTCGTGTTCAAAGAGCACCTCGGAGAACGTATTTTTCTGCGATTATGGGCGGAATAGCCAAATTGGCAACAAAAAAAAAACCAAAATAATAGAATCAGCCCTTCTATTTCCCTTTGTTTTCATTTTTTTTTGATATTGCTTTCTGCTTCTTTAATTATTTCCCTTTGTGTCTGGACCAGCTTTCGTGCACCTCGATTAATCTTAGGAGACCAATTCCACTGTCCTCTGTATGGTAAAGTTAATATTATTGTTGTAGTTAGTGAGACTTTCGTGGGTAAATTTATTGGAGTACACGATGATTACAACTCAGGCAATCAACTATCACTCTAATTTTCCTTTTCTTTCCTGCCTTATCCAGCTACTGCTTACTACTTTGCCATATATTTATCAAAGATAAAAGAAAGTTAACAAAATATTAGTAGTAATCTAATTATGTGAAAACCTGTGTAGGAACAAGATTCTGGAACGATCTTTTGTCTTTTCCCCCACAAGTTTTGAAGAGAAATTAATCCCACTGAAAATGGTAATGACGCAAGTTCTTTACGGTAAAGAGACGAATTCGATAACTTTCTTGCTAACCAAAGAACTTAAAAATGCCGGAAAGCTTTAACATTTGGAATCTAACATATCTTCTTTTTTTTTTTTTAACTCACTATTGCTAATAAAACAAACAAACAAATTTGACTTAAAGGCCACCTATTTCAGACCTAAAATTGAAGCAAAGTGGCGAATTGGCCAATTAGGAGCCCAATATACTTGGTGTGTGGAGATAATTCTCTGGGTACCGATCCGTAAAATGTTCTGAATGACAACAACAACAAAATATGAAACGCCATAAAAATGATTTACAGATTAAACGTGAAAGGGGGCATACCAAGCATCACCAGCAAAACCATAGAGAGTGTCAGTGGGGATGGCAATGACCTTGCCAGATTTCAGAGCTTGAATTGCCTTTTTAGCATGAGCTTCGGTTGTTGGGCGAACATTTACTCCCAACTCAGTATTACCAGTTTATATAGTCACATCGCATCTATCCATACTCAAACAAGCCACCATCATCGGAAATCCCCCTCCAAATCTCCACCTACGTGGCAGTACATGCAAAAGTCCAAAATTCGGCACAACTAGAGAGAGAGAGAGAGAGAGAGAGAGAGAGTAAACTTAGGCTTTAATCATATAGGAACGCTAATATATTGGGAAGAATAAAGTGGAGAGAGATATAGGTATCTATACAGTAGTGGTAGAGGCGAGTTTTAGAGAGAGAGAGAGAGAGAGAGAGAGAGAGAGAGACTGACGGTCATGTTCAAAGAGCACCTCGGAGAACGTATTTCTCTGCGATTATGGGCGGAATAGCTTTATCATCGTCGTACCCCGCCGCCACAGGAGAAGCAAGACGGCGAGGAAAATGCCCCAATGAGAGTAGTCATATGCGAAATTGGCAACGAAAAAAAGCTCAAATAGTAGAATCAGCCCTTCTATTTCACTTTGATTTCATTTTCACCATAATTTTTTTTTTTGATATTGCTTTCTGCTTCTTTAATTATTTCCCTTTGTGTCTGGACCAGCTTTTGTGCACCTTGACTAATCTAAGGAGACCAATTCCACCGTCCTTTGTACGGACAAGTTAATATTATAGTTGTAGTTAGTGAGACTTTCGTGGGAAAATTCTTGGGAGTACACGATGATTACAACGCAGGCAATCAACTATCGTTCTCTTTTTCTTTACCATCCTACATTATCAAGCTACTGCTTAGTACTTTGCCATACATTTATAAAAGATAAAAAAGTTAACAAAATATTAGTAGTAATCTAATTATGTGAAAACGTGTGGAGGAACAAGATTCTGGTTCGATCTTGTGTCCTTTCCCCCACAAGTTTTGAAGAGAAATTAATCCCACTGAAAAATGTAATGACGCGAGCTCTGTAAGGTAAAGAAACGAATTCTATAACTTTCTTGCTAACTAAAGAACTTAAAAATGCCCGAAAGCTTTAACATTTGGAATCAAACATATCTTGTTTTTTGTTTTTTAACTCACTATTTCTAATAAAACAAACAAACAAATTCGACTTAAAGGCCACCAATTTCAAGCCTGAAATTGAAGCAAAGTGGAGAATTGGCCAAACATGAGCCCAATATACTTGGTGTGTGGGGATAATTATCTGAGTACCGATCCTTAAAATGTTCTAAATGTCAACAACAACAAAGTATGAAACGCCACAAAAATGATTTACAGATTAAACGTGAAAGGGGGCATACCAAGCATCACAAGCAAAACCATAGAGAGTGTCAGTGGGGACGGCAATGACCTTGCCAAATTTCAGAGCTTGAATTGCCTCTTCGGCATGAGCTTCGGTTGTTGGGCGAACATTAACTCCTAACTCAATATTACCAGTTTCTATATTCACATCGTATCTATCCATACTCAAACAAGCCGCCATCTTCAGAAATCCCCTCCAAATCACGTAGTGCGCGGTAGTAAATGCAAAAGTCCAAAATTTGGCACACCTAGAGAGAGAGAGAGAGAGAGAGAGAGAGAGAGAGAGAGAGAGAGAGAGAGAGAGAGAGTAAACTTAGGCTTTAATCATACAGGAATCCTATATACTAGGAAGAATAAAGTTGAGAGAGATATAGGTATCTGTACTGTAGTGGAAGAGGGAAGTTTCAAAGAGAGAGAGAGACTGACGGTCGTGTTGAAAGAGGACCTCGGAGAACGTATTTCTCTGCAATTATGGGCGGAATAGCTTTCATCATTGTCATACCCCGCGCCCCAGGGAGAAGCAAGGCGGCGAGGAAAATGCCCAAATGAGAGCAGTCATATGCAAAATTGGGAAAAAAAAACCCCTAAAATAATAGAATCAGCCCTTCTATTTCCCTTGGTTTTCATTTTTCACCTTAATTTTTTTTTTTTGATATTGCTTTCTGCTTCTTTAATTATTTCCCTTTGTGTCTGGACCAGCTTTCGTGCACCTCTACTAATCTTAGGAGACCCATTCCACCGTCCTCTATATGGACAAGTTAATATTGTAGTTGTAGTTAGTGAGACTTTCGTGGGCAAGTTCATGGGAGTACACGATGATTACAACTCAAGCACTCAACTATCACTCTATTTTTTCTTTTCTTTCCTACCTTATTAACCAACTGCTTACTACTTGCCATACATTTATATAACTTGAAAGAAAGTTAACAAAATATTAGTAGTAATCTAATTATGTGAAAACCTGTGTAGGAACAAGATTCTGGTACTATCTTGTGTCTTTTCCCCCACAAATTTTGAAGAGAAATTAATCCCATTGAAAAAGGTAATGATGCGAGTTCTGTCAGGTAAGGAGACGAATTCTATAACTTTATTGCTAACTAAAGAACTTAAAATTGCCTGAAAGCTTTAACATTTGGAATCTAACATATCCTCTCTTTTTTTGTTTTTTAACTCACTATTTCTAATAAAAACAAACAAACAAATTCGACTTAAAGGCCACCTATTTCAAACCTAAAATTGAAGAAAAGTGGAGAATTGGCCAAACATGAGGCCAATATACTTGGTGTGTGGGGATAATTCTCTGCGTACCGATCCTTAAAATGTTCTGAATGTCAACAACAATAAAATATGAAACGCCACAAAAATGATTTACATATTAAACGTGAAAGGGGGCATACCAAGCATCACAAGCAAAACCATAGAGAGTGTAAGTGGGGACGGCAATGACCTTGCCAGATTTCAGAGCTGGAATCCTATGTACAGGGAAGAATAAAGTGGAGAGAGATATAGGTATCTGTACTGTAGTGGTAGAGGAAAGTTTTAAAGAGAGAGAGAGAGACTGACGGTCGTGCTCAAAGAGCACCTTGGAGAACGTATTTCTCTGCAATTATCGGCGGAATAGCTTTCATCATCGTCATACCCCGCCGCCACAGGAGAAGCAAGACGGCAAGGAAAATGCCAAAATGAGAGCGGTCATATGCCAAATTGGCAACAAAAAAAAAAAACTAAAACAATAGAACCAACCCTTCTATTTCCCTTGGTTTTCATTTTTCACCTTAATTTTTGTTTTTGATATTGCTTTCTGCTTCTTTAATTATTTCCCTTTGTGTCTGGACTAGCTTTCGTGCACCTCGACTAATCTTAGGAGACTAATTCCACCGTCCTCTATATGGACAAGTTAACATTATAGTTGTAGTTAGTGAGACTTTCGTGTGCAAATTCATGGGAAGACACGATGATTACAACTCAGGCACTCAACTATCACTCTATTTTTTGTTTACTTTCCTACCTTATCAAGATACTGCTTACTACTTGCCATACATTTATAAAAGATAAAAGAAAGTTACCAAAATATTAGTAGTAATCTAATTATGTGAAAACCTGTGTAGGAACAAGATTCTGGTACGATCTTGTGTCTTTTCCCCCACAAGTTTTGAAGAGAAATTAATCCCAATGAAAAAGGTAATGACGCGAGTTCTGTAAGGTAAAGAGACGAATTCTATAACTTTCTTGGTAACTAAAGAACTTAAAAATGCCTACAAGCTTTAACATTTGGAATCTAACATATCTTTTTTTTTGTTTTTTAACTCACTATTTCCAATAAAACAAACAAACAAATTCGACTTAAAGGCCACCTATTTCGGACTTGAAATTGAAGCAAAGTGGAGAGTTGGCCAAACATGAGCCCAATATACTTGGTGTGTGGGGATAATTCTTTGGGTATCGATCCTTAAAATGTTCTGAATGTCAAAAACAACAAAATATGAAACGCCACAAAAACGATTTACAAATTAAACATGAAAGGGGGCATACCAAGCATCACAAGCAAAACCATAGAGAGTGTTAGTGGGGACGGCAATGATCTTGCCAGATTTCAGATCTTGAATTGCCTCTTTGGCATGAGCTTAGGTTGTTGGGTGAACATTTACTCCCAACTTTGTATTACCAGTTTCTATATTCACATTGCATCTATCCATACTCAAACAAGCCGCCATCTTCGGAAATCCCCCTCCAAATCTCCTTCTGTGCGGCAGTAATGCAAAAGTCCAAAATTTGGCACACCTAGAGAGAGAGAGAGTAAACTTGGGCTTTAATCATATAGGAATCCTATATACTGGGAAGAATAAAGTGGAGAGAGAGATAGGTATCTGTACTGTAGTGGTGGTGGGAAGTTTTAAAGAGAGAGAGACTGACGGTCGTGTTTAAATAGCACCTCGGAGAACGTATTTCTCTGCGATTATGGGCGGAATAGCTTTCATCATCGTCGTACCCCTCCGCCACAGGAGAAGCAAGACGGCGAGGAAAATGCCGAAATGAGAGCAATCATATGCCAAATTGGCAACCAAAAAAACTAAAATAATAGAATCAGTCCTTCTATTTCTCTTTGTTTTCATTTTTTTTTGGTATTGTTTTCTGCTTCTTTAATTATTTCCCTTTGTGTCTAGACTAGCTTTCGTGCACGTCGACTAATCTTAGGGGACCAATTCCACCGTCCTCTGTATGGACAAGTTAATATTGTAGTTGTAGTTAGTGAGACTTTCGTGGGAAAATTCATGGGAGTACATGATGATTACAACTTAGGCACTCAACTATCACTCTATTTTTTCATTTCTTTCCTACCTTATTGTGGACGGTTGACCTCCACCGGTGGTTTCGAATGATTCAAAAATTGAGTCGCCAGCCGGGTTTTCGGAAAATGGTTTGGGACCCGAGAAACCAATTTGAAAGAGTGACTGGGAAAATGGTTTATAAAACGATTTGAAAACCAGAGATTCGTTTTGGATTCGGGAGCCAGGTTACGAATGGGGAAGGGTTTTAATGCACCCCGTTTGCCCGATTTAAAAAGTCGGTCTTTACTAAACATTTGTGGGATTTTTTAGAAAGTGTTTTAGTGCCGAACATTAACAGATAAACATCTCAAATCAAGTAAAGCAGACGATAATAATGAAAAAAAAGCAAATAACCAGTACGTAATTTACAGTAAACATGCGAAAAATCTAAAATTTAAACTGTTCATGCGGGCACTGTTCAAAATTTCGGATTTTACCAGAAAAGTGTGCCGTGCGGCACACTAGGTGTACCGTGCGGTACAGAAAGTGTGTCATGCGGTACTGTTCATTAGTCAATGGTCAAATTTTTAAAGGAGTGCCGTACAGTACTCCATATGTACCATGTGGTACATAGGGAATGCCGTGTGGTACTGTTGGCTGCACAACAGTTTGAAACTTTGGTTTTCGAAAAGAATGACATAAAGGTGCATACAAGGCATGAAACATGGTTAAAAACAGACTACTTTGAATGGGAAAACAGTGTGTTCAAGTATGGAATGTTCCCCCTCATTGAATTGCTCCGCATGAGGTGATGTTTTCATCGTACGATGCGATCGGGAGGTATGAAATCGAACTGGTTTTAATGTGACATGGGCATACCAAGCATGGAGATGATATTGGAGATCATTCCATACTTGGTACCCCTCCCCTCAAGGTACCAAACTTGAGAAATTTGGCGAAACGGGATTGTACCTCGGTTTTGAACTCTCGGATTGAACTTATTCCTTGAATCTTCTGAATGTTGCTTGAGCTCCTCTTGAGTTTCTTTTTTCAATGAGGTGCTGTTACAGAAAGGATTGATGGTTTAGGTTTGAGCGAGCTTGGGATATGAATTCCACGGCTTAGGACCGAAAACAGCGGATGGAGTTTTTGAATTGGGTTTTGCTTTGGGAGAGGATTGGGTTGATTTTCTGGAGATTAAAGGTAGTAACGGAGATGATTGACAGTAGAAAGGGTGTTTAGGAGTGAGGTTTCATGGTCTTTGAGTTTATGAAAATTTCTTCGATCTCTCATTCTCATCCGAAACTGGTCGGGATTTATATGGATGAATGAACTTGGTTCCCAAGTAAAACTTGGTGCTTACATTAGATGATGATGGCTAGGGGGTAGGTTTTTAAGTTCTGCATGAAATCATCATGAGCAGGGGAACCAGTTTCGTCAACATTTTCAGCTACTGGGAACTTGCAAAAGCTGTGTGACAAGTGACAGTGCCGTACGACACACAAACTGTGCCGTGCGGCACACCTGACCGCCAAAATTCAAAAAGCTGTCGTACGTGACTTGGGCTGTGCCGTATGTGAGAGATGAGTAACGTGCGGTACTATTGACTGAGTTGACTTGGGGAATTTCAATCCGAGAGTTCTTCTGGGCATTTCCTTTCATCATTGGGGATTTAAAAATGTACGTGAATGTCTCATTTTGGGGTGTCTACAGTTACCCCTCTTTGACGAGACTTACAATAATTGGGTGACGGAAGTCACGTCAAAGATAGAAGACACCCCTCGATGTGGACATCTTCGTACAAAAACAAGTAAAAGCTAATGCCCGAAATCCTTTTGTTTTCTCCCACTTCTAACACATTCAAACTTTCCAGTCGGTTTGTTCTGAAAGAGTAAGAGTTCGACAACTATTACCCTTCCCATTCTGCTTCTTCTTCCCAACTTTACCCAAATTTCTTCAATCCTTCGGTTAAAAATTTTCCCAAACCCACACTCTCATTTCCAAAATACACCAGTTATGGCTGATTCCGGCGAGGGAGGGGGCGGTTCCACTGCATTTGCTACTGATTCGTCATCATCGGCACATAGAAAGGGTAGCACGATGTTCGGCGAGCCCGGGAGTGACTCGTCCGTGAGTCTCTCGATCGAGGTTGGCCCATTTGCTACAGACCCGGTTCACGGATCATCTCGTACGGCATCGGTTGGGCCGAAGCAACACCATCTGTACCGGACACAAGCCCAATGGATCTTGGTGATGCTCAAACCGGTGAGACCTCCACTCCGGCAGCGCTACAGGGCAGTACGGGTACTGATGATGCCACGGTGATGGGCGGTAGTGACGACTTGGGTACCGCACGACAGATTGACAGTGCCGTGTCGGATGTTGGGTGTGCCGTGGGCATGGATCCTAGTGTTGTACGACCCATTGAGGGTGTCGTGGCCATGGGTGAGAGTACTATAGGTGGTGATAGGACTGTTGGTGATGACCAGAGTGCCACACAGTATACTGAGAGTATCGTGTGTGATATTGAGAGTGTCGTGCCTATTGATTGGAGTACCGTGGAGGGTCCAGAGGCTATGGAGATTGATCCTACAGGTATGGGTGCTTTTCCTTCTGATATTGCGATGAGCCTCAGTGGGATTGATGTCGTTGTAGAGAGAGCTCGTGCTTAGAAGAGTGGGTCTCAGACTGAGGGCATTCCGAGTGACCTTCTGGAGGCTACACTTGTGACTGAGGTTCTTGTAGGTGGTGAGGATGTTGCGACTGATATACCAGTGGTTCGAGGAGGTGCCGGTGATAGAGATGTTTTGGTGGAGGACGTCGCTGGAGGGAGTAGCACTGAGAGTGAGGAGATACCATTGGTGAGATGCATCGCTCCAGGTCTGGCTATTGCGATTGGTACTGCTAGAGTGCCAGAGGAGAGTGCTGAGAGAGAGACAGAGGTTTCAGAGCCTCCTTTGTTTACGCCTGCAGTTGGTTCCTCCCGGAGGTCAGGCTTGACTTTGGCAGATACCTTAGAGGGAGCGAGAGATGAGGACATAGCAGCGATTTTACAAGAGTTTCCTCGGTTTGAGAACGTCTTGGTTCAGGAGGGTATGGCATCCATTGTTAGGGATGTTGAGCAGGAGGAGAGGGAGAGAGAGAAAGGCTGAGGTAGCCGCCGAGGAGGTGCGTGTGACCATAGTCCGGGAGGTCTAGTTGGCCTTGGAGCACAGAATTCCTTTTACGCCTGCCACTTACGTGCCACGGGTGCACTTCTTTATTCTTCAGGGATGTGATACATATACCCCCTTACTGCTTGTGTACCTAGATATGAGTGTTATCCGTGACCGTTCCACCCATATTGCTTACAGAAATCCATTGGTATGCATCTTGTTTATTCTTTGCTGCTTGTACTTGTTGTACATTCCTTTAAATGATGTTTGACAAATGTTTTACCGTGCTTTTGACAGACTCAGAGATCCATGGGTGGTTATGGAGGTTCTGCGAGCTCTCTGGCATATTACCGCGCGTTGCCATCACGAGTGAGGGCTTTGGTTGATGCCTCTGGGTTCACTATTTTCATCCGGCTTTTGACGGTGACCAGGACAGATTGCAAGATGATACGAGCCCTGGTGGAGAGGTGGTGGGACACCACCAACACTTTTCACTTTAGATTCGGGGAGATAACCATCACTCCCCTTGACTTTGTTTTGATCACCGATCTGAGAGTTGGAGGTGAGCCCATCCCGTTTGACTCAGAGCTATACTTGGATACTGTTGTTGTAGAGCACTACCTAGGGAGGAGGCCTGGAGGTATTGAGCCAGGGGTGAGATATATCATCTTGGTGGGTTTCTGGGACCACGAGCCTGGGTCAAAGGAGGAGGCTAGGTAGATGGCGAGGGTTTACCTGTTGTACCTCTTTGGTGCCTCCCTGTTTCCAAACAGGCAAGGCATGGTGCACCTGGGTTGGCTACCAGTTTTGGAGAGCTAGGAGACTGCTGGGAGGTTTGATTGGGTGGTGCAGGCTTGTGTACCGTGTACTGCTTCCTTGGTTGTGTTTGCCGTGGGGTAGGCACGAGCCTTGGTGGCTACTGGAGGTAAAACTCTGCTTGCATTCCTCCTCTGAAATTATGACAATGCTTTATCCATATTTCTTGACTTGATTGCTTTTCGATCATGCAGGTGTGGGCTTATGAGGTACTGGGAGTGTTTGCCCCGGCCAATTCTCATAGCAATGAGGATGTGCTCCCACGTGCCGAGAAGAGAGGATCGGAGTACACAGGGGCTAGTGATCACAAGGGAGATTTGAGGAGCTTCAGACTCTTTCTTGATTCTACCACGGGAGATAGAGTAAGCTTCTTTTATGACCCAACTCTTCATGTTCTCTTGTCTTCCTTTCTTTTTGAAAATGACAAACCTTTGTCTCTTGCAGGTGAGATGGAATGTTTGGCATTGATCGCGTAAGGATTACTTGGTGGTCGAGCGGTGGTGATCAAGTGATGGAGCGCCAGAGTGGTGATTGCGCCTCTTATTACTCCTCGTAGCTTACTCTTGCCACCCACGAGGAGGTGACTTATGATCACTATACTTGCTTCAATTACTTCCTCATACCAATATCCCCTGTATTGCCGATGTTTCTTTGCATTTTAGATTCCTGCTGAATGGTCGGCGGCGGCCGTACCACCGGTGCAGGGACTTGCGGTGCCATGGTCCATCGGTTAAGGATGGGCATGGCTCGCAGGTACGCCCAGCCCAGCCGAGAAGTTGTACTTGGTCGGTGGGTGTAGAGCCACTGAGAGAGAGGACACCGCTCGCGACTCTGCAGAAGGCCGGGCAGGCACAGTGCCGGGTGTTGGAGAGACTAGCAGAGGCAGAGAGGCTAGCCGTGGTACCCGTAGGAGGAGAGAGAGTACTAGCAGTGAGAGAGGAGCTAGCCAAAGGGCTACCCCTAGTGGTGGAGCTGCTGAGGTATATATCAGACTTGCCTTTCCTTCCTGTTGCTTGTGCATGTTTTTCATTGTACTTTGACAGACTTCGTTGCTTGTGTAGGGAGCGTCAGGTTCTCGGAGTGCTAGGCGTTCTACACCTCGAGCTACCTCAGTGACTCCAGCTTCTGGCCGAGTCCTTCGTTCTACTGCAGTTCAGGAGAGACGGAGAGAGAGTACACCACAGAGAGAGGAGTCTGCGGAGAGCAGTAGTACTGAGAGTCATCCTGCTACGCCAGAGGAGTATAAACATCGGGGACATGTTCCACCGAAGTGTCCTCGTACCTGAGATAGTTAGTAGTAGCATTTTATTAGGTGGGGCCTGTTTGCCTCGTTTTGATTTGGGCGCCTGTTTGGCCCTCCTGTATAGATGGCCTGCGAGCCGTAGTAGTTGACTTAGCATTGGGCCTGTTTGCCCTTGGATATGGTTACACTCATGATGTGGATATTATGATTTTGATTTTATAAAAACTTGCATCTTGTCATGCTTTTTTTTTTTTATTCACATTGACACTAAATTTGAAAAATCAAAGTTTGCACGCGAGTATTTAGTTAAAACAGCTGAATTGAGACTAACAAAATTGTACATGGAAAGTTTGACTCATATTCGTGGTTGCAACTCACATTACTCAATGAAATAAAGGGACTAGCCTTTGTACAATGCATGACAATAGAACAACGTTTGTTTGTGTGCATGTGCCGACATTGTCATTGACAAATGTATGGAATGACTTCTGTGTACACGACATGACAAACATGACTTGATTAAGCTCGTGAGATGATAACATTATGAAGTGTAGCTTGCCGATGTTTCCATTCTTGATGTACAAGTCTTTTGAGACACTTGATCATAGAAATTTTGGTTGAGGTCGTCAACCAATCCTTCCACTAGGTCGTATGCGCGCGTCACGGCTTGTACGCACAGGTTATGTGCCCAAAAGAAGCATGGAATGAGCCTCGGATGCTCAAAACTCAATCTTGTTGGAATTGGCCAACTGTGCCGTAGGCCAGTGCCAAAAAATTTTGCAACTTGCAGCCGATTTCTGGTCCTTCCCTTTGGCCTTTCATCCTTCAATGCACGTCCTAGGGTTTTGAAGGGCCACTGTGAGGCATCGTTTGAGAAGCTTCGCAAATTTAGCATGATTCCTTGCGGTTTTCGAGTCGGCACATTTTTCGAGACGGCCGTTCTTTGGAACTTCAAACTTCGTATTGTTCTTCATGCATGGTAGCTATAAAAGGCTGTTCATTCCATTCCTCATTTGCATCCCAAACCCATAAACTTCTTCTTTGTTCAACCTCCCTTACAATGGCGGTGAGTTTCTCAGCTTTAATGCGCCCTTGGCTTGATGACCTCGATGGTCTAGACTGGCTCCACTTCCGGGGTCACAGGCTTACTTCCCTTCGTTACATTCGAGACATGTCCATACGTCCGGAGTTGTTGCGAGCTGCAACACAATTTTGGGGCCCTGAGGTGCATGTTTTTCGCTTTGGTTTCCACAAATTATGCCCCACTGTGGAAGAATTCTTTGCATACCTCGGAGGTTTTGATTTGGTGGAGCCAATCATTCCTCTTCATGAAGTTAGTTTTGCCCCAGTGCTGTCTTCCAAACTTGAAATATGTAACAATGCTGCCAAGTCGATGATTCGTGGAGGTTTTTTGAACATTCCACGCCTTATTGAAGGACTCCTCTCCAACGATTTTGCTCTATGCTTGGTTGGCGTGGCCATGCAGATCGAGGAACGCAAAGATGTGGCTCCCATGGTTCTGGCTGAGAATCAGTGGAGGTTTGCTATGACAAAATCGTGAAACCAACGGAGTATATGATTCAAGCTAAAATTATACTATGTGTCATTGTTCTTGTTTTGTTTTTTGGTAAATAAGGTTTCATTAAAACAATATTTGGTTTAAAGAACTTGTTGAGGTTTACATGAGGCAAGAAAGGACTTAGACAATTAATCAAACCAATAAAAGAAAGTAAACCCTGGTTTTTCCTTTTCTTGATTAGCTGATGCCCAATTTGGGGGGAGAGATGGAGGGAGAGAGAGACTTCACATTGTGTTTTTTTTTTAAATACTTTTGCACATTTGGATAAAAACACACATAGCCATGTGCCGAATCAAAAGGAAGAACATTAAAAGTCTAATAAGGGCAATACGGTAACCTACATAACTTAATCTCCTCACTATCCCTCCATGCAATACACCCAACATCCACATGGTCAAAAAAGTGACGAAGCACCATGGTTATTTTATGGATGGGTTCTTGATAGTTTACATAGTTTATTTAGCTTGGCTATCGGTACACTATTTGTTGCACACTAAATGCACAACAGATTGTGACGGACTCATTTTGGGATTTTACACAAATGATTAGAGCCGTTCAATTTATTCAAAGCATGTTTTTAAAGATTTTTCTAAAAAAAATCAGTGCGGTCAGATAACGGTAAGAGCTTCATCGATTTTTTGCTTAATTTCCTGTGAGGAAATTGAGCACAAAACTGATCAAGCCTCTAATATTCGATCGAGCTGATTTTTACTTGGATTCTTAAAAAAATATTTTAAACAAATTGAGCAGTTTCGATCATTTGTGTGGAACTTTGAAATGGGCTCCACGTACGCGGTGTACACTAAATGATGTACTCATAGATTCTTGCATAGTTTAAATTGAGCACAAAATTGATCAAGCCTCTAATATCCGATCGAGTTGATTTTTACTTGGATCCTTAAAAAAATATTTTAAACAAATTGAGCGGTTTCGATCATTTGTGTAGAACTTTGAAATGGGCTCCACGTACGCGGTGTACACTAAATGATGTACTCATAGATTCTTGCATAGTTTATTACCAGTTGAATGTCGAGTTTACCTTTTCTTTTTTAATCAGAAATATAAGTTTTATTAGGGAAAACTTGATAAGGAGTACATCAAGTTGTAAAAACACCCAAAGACAACATGTGGAAGTGCACTTATTAAAAAAATAGAGTACAAAAATTATTTCCCAAGCATCAATCCTCAAAATTATATTTATCGTATGTCAAATGAAATATTTCAGGACACATTATGGCATGAAAATGAGTATATGAGGATTCAAACACAAATGTAAGCTAAAAATATTTATGAATTCATGTACACGGAACATGATTTTTGTGTTATCAACTAGTTCTAATAACTAAAAACTGAATATTGTTTTGTCATTAAAATAGGGCTGAGTTTCTCAAAATAAGACACGGTGCTAGAAATCAGTCATAAAATTTATCCTTATTCAAAAAAAATTCACATTTACACATTTTTTTAGACTCTCTAAAAGTGCTTAAAGTTGGATATTTCCAATACAAATTGAGTTCCGATCTTTTTTTTTTTTTTACTTTTTCAATTCCTTTCATCGAGGAGAACCAACAAGTCACAAAAGTTTAACGCAAAAGTAACAAAAGCGAAAATAATTTGAATAATAACAAATGCTTTTTTTTATCTGTAACAAATTTATTAAAAAAACTTAATAAAGAGTACATCAAGTTGGAAGAGATGAATAGAGACTCCAACCAAGGTTGAAGAATTAATAGCACCTAATGGTTAAAACCCAAGACACTAGTGGGCCAAACCCAACACACCGAAAAATGTAGCCCAAAAGGGGCATACCCAATATTACAATGGAGCTAAAAAAGGAGCAAATAACCCTAGTATCCATCTACCACTCTTCACGTTGCTGCCATCCCTGAGGCCAAGCCCGCCGATCTGCAAGTTGCCACCGCTGACCATGACCCAGCCACCTATCAATAGACGAAAACACCCGAAACTATTAGGCCCAATCCGGTTTCCGGTTTCACCCAGCAGTGAAATCGGCCGTAACCAGAGGAGCCACAAGGATCGAGGGAAGGGAAAGAGAAGGTGTAGAGAGAGAGGATACTAGGGACTCCGACCATCATAGACGTCGCGAGGAGAGAGAAGGGTAACCGTCACCAAGCACCACTATGAATCCCTCACATGAATTGCCCCCAAAAATGCCACCAAGATCCTCCACAAACGAATCCCGCAAACAGCCAGGAGACAAGCCACCAAGATCCTATCTGCCGCCGCCTATCACCACTGCGGCTGGCTGATCCAAAAAAAAAAAAAAGGGTGAAGAGAAGAAAAAAGAGAGAGAAAGACAGGAAGGTGGCAGTGCCACACCCCCATCGAAACCCTAACGGTAAGAGTTAGAGAGAAGGAGCGAGTACGAGTTTAGAGAGATAACGAGTGCCGTATAATTAAAAGTAGTATTTTATAACAAATGTTAAAAGTGAATTTTACCACCGTGACTTATTTTGGAAAACTCAGCTTATGTCTACAAAAGAATGCACCAAATGCCTTGAAGAAAACCCTCCAATCCCTTGAAGAACTGGATAGGATCCCATTCCTGCTGTTTACACCCTACACATCTTATTTTTCCATCTTTGAAACAAGTTATATGAAGGGATATAAACGATTCGGTTTGGTTGGTGTTTAAGCTAATTTTCTACCAAATAAATTACTCCTACTACTTCGATGTTGGAATTTTATGAACATCACTAATTATGTGTTTATAACCAATCATAGCATCAAATGATCGGTTTGATGTCACAAATCAATACAAATACATAAAGCGAATTTGTATTTCATGATATGATTGGAAAAATTAAGTACAGTAGCAACAGTAAGAGCTTAAAGGGCCAACACAAAATAGTAGCTATAAAATAGATGGAAGAATGTTTACGTAGTTGTAAGAGAAGTACTGATTTAATTTAAGATAAAAGAATGTTTCACTTTCAGGCAGTTTCAGCTCCAAGTTGTAAGGATCCGTGTTTTTAATTATTTTTTCGAATATAAAGTTGGGAAATGTGAGAAATTGTTTAAAATGTTAAAGTGTTAGATTATCTGGTGTTGTGAGTCGGTTGTGACCCATTAGCATCACACTAGCCAATTGGAGGGCTGTGATGTAATTATTTGTAATATAAGTGAGTGTGTGGTGTGAGAGAGGAGAGAGACATGTCTCCCTCCCCCCTTATCCAGCCATCCCTCTCTCTCTTCTTCCTCCTCCATTTTCTTCTTCTTCCTCCACCAAATCTCACCCAATCACTCTAGTCCCTTCACAACCCTTCTTCAAAATCAATTTCTCTACGCGTTAGGAAGCTCAGTTTACATTCATTCACTCCGGAAGGTTGGGTTTTGCTTGTAGCTTGGAGAACTACAAGAAAAATCGCTCTCCGTGACCAAAAAATTTGTTGCCAAAGGGTTGTTTTTAGTCGCCCTAATATTTTGGCAACCAATATTTTAGTCGCCCACTTTTGTCGCCAACACCTTGTCTGGGAATGTATACGCCGACTAAAATCTAGTTGGTCGCCAAAGGTTAGCCATACGGCGACTAAAAACGTTTGTCGCCAAAAGGTGAGCCATACGGCGACCAAAACCATTTGTCGCCAAGGTACCGCAAATAAATTAATGTGCCACATGGCTGCTCGAGAATTAATCAAACCTTGCTTGCAACCTGCCAAGATTTGAACCCAAGACCTCCCACTTCTTAACCCAACACCTAACCACTGGGCTACCCATGTATTTATGTTACATTTGTTCGAAACTATTTATATGTATTATCTTTTTGTATATTCCTTTTTATATTAACAAATGTATAACATTATTTATCATAAATTATATATATATATATATATTTATTTTTGAAAAGTATTTTATTTTATTATATTATTTAATTTATCAAAATATACCATTGGCGACTAAAATTTTTGGTTGCCATACGTCTCCACAAGATTTAAAAAGCGCCAATAATTTCGGACTCATTATTTTTGCCACTAAACATTCCGCAACCAAAGCCGATGTTTGGTCGCCAAAGGCATTTCATAGGACGACCAAAAAAATTTGGTTGCCAAAGGCATTGCATACGGCGACCAAAATTGTTTTGGTTGCTAAAGGGTCTACAATTAGCGACAAAAGTCGAGTTGGTCACCCAAAGTATGCATATGGCGACTAAAGCAATTTTGTCGCCAAAAGTATTTACATACGGCGACAAACAAAATTTTGTCGCTAAAGGTGCTACAATTGGCGACTAAAATTTATTTGGTCGCCAAATGTGTTTTTTCTTGTAAAGGGTTAGGGTTTTGCAAATCATTCTCTTGGAAGCTTAATCTTTGCTTTGAGGTAGGGAAATTTCTAATTCTTCTAAGTGTAAATGTAATGTATGTGTATATTTAGAAATTTGATTGCTAAGCTTCCTTTGCCTTGTTGATTTCTTTGAGCAAAACCCATTTTCTAGTCAAGTTTGTGTTATACTCATCATCTCCTAGCTCCTTTGTAAATCTCCTATGGATTTGGTTGATAACTCAACATATTGTTGCTTAATTTCATGGTGATACTTGTAATTCACATGAAACCCATCTTTGGTCCATTTCTTGAATTTGGGAAAAACTATCAAACCTTGTAAATTGGTAGTATGTTGTGTGACTATGTTGTTTGAACCTCTTTTGCTTCTTAATATGTCCATTTGGAACCAAGAAATGCCCATAGAGGAGCCCCATTGATCATCTCTTGAGTTGTAAAATTTTGGATTTTTATTTTGAATGGAGAATTTTTTTGGATCTGGTGGTGTCCTATTGATAAGACTTCATCTCCTATCGATAGGAGCCTTTCTGTTTTCGTTCTGGCCAATCTGATGGCTGCCCTATCGTTAGGACTTGATCTCCTATCGATAAGATCTTCTGACGCCCTATCAATAGGACTTTACCTTCTATCAATAGGACTCTCTGATGCTTCAATAGTGGTCAATCTGATCTATCTCCTGTCAATAGGGTCTAACCTCCTATCAATAAGACACATATTTTTTTAAAAATTTCTTGAATCATGATTCATCCATTGTGGCTTGTTTGTGGAAGTTATTGGTCACATATTAGGGTTCGGGAGGGTTACTTTGACATCCTTGACACACGGGTCAAAATTTCCTTTATGGACACGTTCGGGTTACACGAATCACGAATTTTGCGTGAAATTAACACATAAAAGTAAAGTGATGAGACATATGGACACTGTAATGATATTATTGAGCATGAAATAAAGTATGAATGTGGTAATGATGACACGGAGCCAGAAAGGGTATGCCCGGAGTGACACGAGGCCCTAAATGGGTATGCCCGGAGTGACACAGAGCCTTTATGGCATGCCCGGAGTGACACGAGGCCTATATGACATGCTAGGAGAATAATCAAATGTTTGAAAGGAATAATATGTATATGGTTAAATGGTTAACGTGTGGGACATATGTGGTGTGTCTGGTACAAGTTGGGTATAAGAGGCGAGAGTAAGTGGAATCTAGTTGATTATGTGTCATTTTCAAACCCTTAAACCATTCGAACTCTTTCTTAACTCTTGTTATATGACTTTTGCTTTCTTGTCTATCATCCATATGCATTTCATTTCACTTAGGTTTGTTAGATATTTCTCTACTGGGCTAGTGAGCTCATCCTTACAATTTCAGGTACCCACCAAGGTGCATGACTTGAAGTGCTTGCATGCATTTGTTTTGAAAGCTAACTGGAGGAGTTACTTCATCACCTTAAAACTTGTATTTTTGTTAAGATGGTTTTGTAACTTGATTAAGTTTCCTTCTTTTCACACTAGGATTGTAATAACTAAACATCTATCATTCCTTATTTTGGGATTCGGGTACCATAGACCAGTGTGTATTCTGATGTCGATTTTGACGTGCCCCATGGACTTGTTGACTGTCCACGTGGATTTTCTTAATGAAGTATCTTATAGAATTTCGAGGGTGTGACACATGTAATCATCAAGTGTATGAAGGAGAGAGTAAAATATACATTAGTTGAGTAAGATAAAAAAAAAAGAATCTGGCGTTCGGTCTTATTAGGTGTTCAAATCCATTCAGAACAATAACTAATTTATTCAGCATTGCCAAGGGACCACACCAAAAAACTATGGAAAAACCAACAAAAAATTCTCTTGTTTGGTTACGTTTGGACGGTTCATGAAGCAATTGTTTTTCTACATTCCCAGCTACATAAAAATGGTTCCCACAGAAACTCTCCCCCTCATCATCCTCCTCTCTCACAAATAATGTCTAATAATCGTAATTCTAGATGAACGAACTCTGTTCCCAACATATACATTTTCTTAACCCCGTCCATACCTCCTCCATCCACTCCGTCCAGCAGCCACAGCTCCCACTTGGGCTTCCAAGCAAAACAAATTGTTCAAAATTACTCTTGCCATATACGACGAGCATACCCGATCAATGGTATAACTTGTCCAACGCAAAACTCCAGAGGAGGTCAAGAACCATTTTGAGATCATTTTAGGTGACATCACAATGATTGAATCGGGGAAAGTTTCGTTTTCTTAATTACAGAAGCAACGCAAGGATCAACGAAGAAAACAATATTTCCTGGGAATGACAGAGGTAGCGTGCTATACTTTCCAGCAAATCTATACATAGTAATGCACTAAAGTCTCGTCCTGTCTCCAGCTTCTTTCTGCGCGGATCCCCTGCATGCCTCCAGTATTTTCTCCTGTAAGGATCTGCTTTTTTCAGTAAGCACATACATAATTTGATTTTGACATCACTCCTACGAATTTAGTACACCATAACCTCATGTCATAGATGGCGAAGCAAGACATACAACGCTTTAAGTATACCCTCCTTTGTATCCCTATTTAGGCTCTAATCCGTACTTTCAACGACAAAAAAAGAAAGAGGAGTTCCCTATGTGCTAAAACTGTAACTAATTTCATATGGAGGAGGAACTGAAAGCTCAAATGAAGGTTGACCTCGTGGTTATAGAATTTAACCATTGATCACTATACAGCATCTATTAGCTAACACTTCAGTTCAGCAATTGCCCTTTCATGCGTAATTTTCTAAGCTCGGCTAATGAATGATATCTATTTTGACAGTGGAAACCGGTTTCTCTAGTTTGTTCGTAGGGCAAGCACTTTGCGTATACTGTGAGAGAGAGAGAGAGAGAGAGAGAGAGAGAGAGAGGCGATCTAAAACCTAACGAACACTCAAATTCATTAAGGGTCTTGTTCAAATCCAAATCTGTCAAAAGTTCAACTGCTAACCTCAGGTACACCAAAAATCGTACCCAGTTCATACTATAGCACCTAAACACTTGACAAGAACCATTAGAAACACGTAATGACGACCTTACTTGAACAGGATCTGTTCTATAGGCTCGTACATTTGTATCCTTGGTTACTAAAGAAACACGTAATGGAATTTTCCCTTCAGTTTCATTAATTGAAACTACGTCAAAACATTTGCATGCGTATGCTAAATAAAGTAATCTGAAATAGCTAACTTTCACTGGCTGAGATTCACATCAAGTGATAGCGGTGTTGAATAGCAAACTTACAATGAACAAATACAAGATGATCTTAATCGATTTCGTGCACAAAATTGATGGATCATGCATTTTGAATCATTACAAATCATGAAATACACATGAACAATTGTGGAGGAGAGGCAATTTCAACCACAATACAGCCACCTCCTACTCAACAATTACGGCAAACATATTCTAAACATGGCATCAAAACAAACACCTGCATCTGTACATGCATATTTTATGCAAGAAAGAAAATATCGTAAAACCAAAGAAACTAGCATCTGTGATATCAATCAAACCAGCATAGACCATCTGCACTAAGGGGAATAAACAAGTAGTCTGCACATATTCTGGAAACTAAATAGCATATAAAAATTGTTAACGAAAACCAATCAGTCACATTGTAAGTACTCAAATCATAACTCCATTCCGGTGAATGACACAAGCTCTGTGCTTGCTAAACAGCTAAATGGTAATTCAACACAGCTCTGCTACTTCAATACCAAAAGTGGAAATTGGAACAATCCATTAAACCCAATACTTAAAAAAGCTTTAATATATCAACCTAAAGGGAAATCGGACTCTGCAAAATTTCTTCTGAAGTTGCTAGTTCTCCACAGAAGCTTGCGGGGGTATTGAACTTTCACCTCCTTTAGTTCTAGAATTTATTGTCGGGAACACTGCCATCATCTGTATCATAGCAAACAAAATCAATCAGCTCTCAGGAATTTGCACAACCCCATTGTTGTTAAGTATCCCATGGGGACTAAATCCATGGTAGCTACAATTTTTCCACAATTGATACATTGTTTTTTTCACTTTTTCTCAGTAAGAGAAAAATAAAAATTGCCCAATTCCCAATATTTTAAATAGCAGCTGGTACGTACACGGTACAGACCAGTTCTATGGCAGTTGGAACCAAAAGATGAGTTTAAAAAATCACAACCGATATACTCGAATCCCAATCGATACTCCTGCTCTGCAACTATAACACCCATACTGCTACAGTTTTAGGCCCGATAGTATTAAAAACCTTACCAATTCCTTCAATACATAACTAGGGTTACAAGCCTATGATTATCACAATAACCGGTTGTCCGTAACTGGAACGACAAACAGTACTATCACAAGGCTCAACACTATACAACATAAACTGGGGTTACAAGTCTATGATTACCAAAAAAAATCCTCACAGGAGAGTCTGCAACACGAATGATAAATAAACACCATCGCAAGGCTCAACACTTGACAACATTAGCCCTTATTCCTCTACTTCTCCAATGTTAATATACGACAACGTAAGGTGACAAGAAACTTTACCTTGTGAATGGTGGTTTTCAAGCAAGTCTTGTGATCAGCCATAGGAGTATTGATGAACTCGCGAAAGCGGTCCCTCATATTGGTCACAAAGCTAGCGTCATCAGATTTCTTCCTCCCACAAGAAGTCGTGACAGTTGGAGTTGGCTCGGGTGACGATCGCTTTGGTTCAGATTCAATCTGGCTTTTTTGGATCTCCATTGCTGCTAAGACTGCATACATGCAAGAAATTTATTAAATTCATTCTACAATATAAGCAAAAGAAATTGAAGAGGGAAAAGAATTGGTGCTGTAGAAGACGACAAGTACAGAAGCTTACCCTTTGGGACTGAAACCGGCAGAAGAAGATTGGGCAAAGAGGGCTGGAAGGGAAGGAAATCGTAATTTGGGTTTTAATACTTGTGTAATTGTGTGGCTTATATATTGCGTTTGATACTCCGAATCAGCTTGTTTCGCAAGAAAAGGCTTCGAGAAAATGAGAAAATAACATGGCTTGAGGCCGAAGCTAAGCGGTGCCGAGGAGGATAAGCATGATTTTTGACCCTGTCTTTTTTTCCCAACTTGGAGAGTAAGACATTCTAATTTTAAAATAAACAGATTTTAAATCCTTTCCACTTAGGTGGAATCGTTAAAATTTTGTTGGGTCACAGAGCTGAACATAGAATCAAAAAAATTAATTTAATCGGATGTTGTTAGATATATCAAAAATTAAATTTTAGTTTATCAAATAAAAGGTCATGGATATTTGTAACTTTAAAATTATTGACAAAATTAAATCGACTATTTTATCAAACGAAATAATATTTTTTATATAATTATCGACATTCAATCAAACTAATTTTTTACGTAAATATACTATTCTGTGGGTCCTACAAAATGAACAAGAATAAGCTATTCTAATTTTTTTGTTCTCTAGTTTTGGTTTCAAATGACCCAAAATTTCTACCCACATGGTCTTCGATTGTCAATTTTGTAAAGATTATTGGTCGATAATGGGTTTAAAAATTTTCAACCCGATGTGATCGGGTCGAATGACAGGTCCAGGCTTAACCCGCCCCATGCACACTGGTAAAAGCAAAATATATCTATCGTCAAGAGGAGTCTCTGAGATAGTATACTGATGAGTAGGGCTCCAAAAGAATCGAATTGAGCCGAGTTTTAGAATGTTCAAGTTCGTTCATTAAGTTCTTAAACGGACTCAAGCCAAATTTAACTCAATGAAAATTTGACGAGTCAACTTCAAGCTCGAACCGAGGTTTGAGTCGAGCTCGAACTTGTTCATGAGCCAAAAATATCATAAATTTATGCTCTCATACCAGTCTAGAACTTCAAATAAAATCTCTATTTTTGCACAAATAAGTTCATACATGTATAAAAGAATAAAACATATTAAAATTTATGTTTGTAGTACTTTTGAAATTTTATTTGTGTACAAATTATAAAATATTCACCATGTATATTGAAAGTTTATACATATTAATGGTTATTAATATTCAAGGTTATACATGAAATTCTAATGAGATATACATATATACTCTAGGTTCGCGAGTCTAAGTCTAGTCGATCCGATTATTGTCAAGTTGAGGTTCGACTCACTTGTTAAATGAGTCTAATTGAGGCTCAAAGTCAATTCGTTCAATTTTTTTAATCAAATTCTAACAAACTTTTATTGACTCGAGTCTCGAAAACTTTACAAATTGCGTGGTTCATTTACAGCCTACTAGTGATAAATGGCTATTTTGCCTTTAAAATACTCTACTATGAGAGTAGACTTTTGTTGATGTGACCCCATGTCTCATGCGATCATTTTTCTCGGGGTACCAAATTGTATCAATACTAGAAACAAGAGTTAGGTGAGCATGATCCGGATTGATCCGGTTTTATAGTAAATCAGGAACTAATCACTACTTACAGATTATGAATTTAGAAAAACAAACCAAACCATTAAGAAACAGTTCTGTTTCGGTTCTGAACCACGGTTTACTTGAGATAGTGATATCATCTTCATAAAATATTTAAAGTACTTAAAATTGCAAAGATAAATTACTCCATTTCTAATATTAAAACTAATTCTATTAAAATTACCAAAACTCCTAGCATTAACCAACTAAAGAAGAGTAGAATACCAATAATTAGTAAATGGATAAGGCAATGGAACAATGCATTAGATTGGGAAATTAATTATCGAGAGATATATTAAGAAAATAATAGACTAAAGCTATATGTTTTGTGTATTCAAATCATAGGAATATCAGTTCAAAAAAAAATCATAGGAATATGTTATGATCATATATAGAAGTTTAGGGAATTAATCTTGGAAGTGAAAGAATAGGATAATGGAATGGAAACATTAGATTATTAAAATTAATTAACCATGGAAAAAAGTTTATTCAGTGTACTCAAATCAGATTCTATACCTGTGTGTAGATATGTATGAGTAACTATTTAGTCCGGGAATCCTAGATCCGGGACTTTACCTACCCAATATTTTTTTGAAAATCTGAGCCGTCCAATGTGTTCAAAATGTGTTTTTAAGGGTTCACGCGGGAAATCTTCAAAAAAAAATACCGGGAAGGGCTTGATCCAAGCAATTTTTCGCAAAACTATATATTTGAACACATTGGACAGCTCGGATTTCCTAAAAACAATTTTTAAAAGCATCAAAACACCAAAAAACCTTCAATCCAGGATCCTTGATAGGATCTGTGGCGTATAGGGTCACCTTCTAGTCCGGGATACCTCCATGATCCGATCTTTTTTTGACGATCCGAACTGTCCAATGTTTTTAGAAGGTGTTTTCAATTGTCCACGCTAGAAATCTTAAAAAAAAATACCAAGAAGGGCTTGATCCAAGCTGTAAGGACCCACGATTTTTAATCATTTTTTTCGAAAATAATGTTGGGGAAATGTGAGAAATATTTTAAAATGCAATACGGGGTCAATATGAGATGCATATATGCATGAGGGTGTCTTTATAACACATTAGAAACATGAGGGACTTAAGTGCAAGTGTGTGGGTGTATATATATACCCTTGGATCAGATTTTTTGGGCATTTTAACACATCTCTCCCTCTCTCTAAGGGCTGCAGCCCCTTCTTCTTCTTTCTCTTCATTTTCTCTTCAAATTCAACCACAAATTCACCTCCCACACTTCTCAAACTCAAGATTCAACCTCATATTCATCATCTACGCATGTTTGGGAGCTCGAGGCATCATCTTTTCGCACTGAGAGGGCCAAAAACAGGAGTACTCAAATTGGGGATCTACAAATTCGTTTTTGAGTTGACTTGGAGCAAATCCTTGAGGTAGGGAACAATTTTCTACCTCTTCTAAGTGTATACTTGTTGAATGATTGCATTATTGGTATTCTTGTTCCTAATTTCTTGTTAAACTTGATTATCACCATGAAAGTTGAGCTTGGATTCGATTGAGTTTGGGTTTTGTGTATTTGGTTGTTAAATCCTTGAATTGGTTGTTAATATATCTCTCTTCTATGAGTAGTTGTTGATTAGAACCTCAATTTTTGGCTTGGGTTGAGATCCCCTCCATTTTGGAAAATCTGGAAATCTGAAAATTTTGCTCGAAAGGGCTTTTGTATCGATACCCATTTCTTTAGTATCGATACCCAACGTTTCTGTAAAGATTTTGGTGGCTCGGTATCGATACAGCCTTTCTTGTGTATCGATACCCAATTGGTGGCTCGGTATCGATACAGACTTTCTTGTGTATCGATACCCGATTGCTTTAGGCAGATTTTTGACCTACTTCACGGGCACGCCCCGGCTTCGTCCGAACTCCAATTGAGGCGATTCTT
This sequence comes from Vaccinium macrocarpon, assembly GCA_022606695.1. Classification (NCBI taxonomy): domain Eukaryota; kingdom Viridiplantae; phylum Streptophyta; class Magnoliopsida; order Ericales; family Ericaceae; genus Vaccinium; species Vaccinium macrocarpon. The sequence continues at coordinate 16,637,847 of CM040172.1, forward strand.
GAACCGTTAAAAATCTCTATGAGTCTACTTTCAAACCCAATTGGTCTCATAGTCATAGCATTTGTATTTTGAGAGAAATATGATTTTTTCCTAGTGGTGTGTCAGATTTTCTAGAGATTCATTGTTCCAATTCCATGTTCCTTTACTCCGGGCCTTCATTGTTCTCTCCTAAACTTCTCGAAGTGGCTTCTAAGATTTGGTAACCTATCGTGGTATGAATGATATGTTGTCACGATCCCACACGTTCTTGGACACTTATTAACTTTGCCATAGCCGACGCACCGCGAGCTTTCGAACTAAATGAATCTCATGGAATGAACGTGAGGTGTAAATGAAAGAGTGAAAGAGGTGACACGGGGTCCTATGGAAGGATATGCCTGGAATGACACGGGGCCCTCACAAGGGGTATGCCCGGAATGACACGGGGCCTAATATGGCATGCCCGGAATCTTAGTAAATGATGGAATTAAATGAAACAAGGGGTGTGTGAGTGAGTTGGATACCTACGAAGTATCGGGTACATATCGGATACAACGGCACACCGGTTAATCTTGGTCGAGCATATGGGATTCTAATTGCTTATATCTAAAGTTGGGGCTTCCGTGAGTACATTGTGAAATCACCTTATTGAAATGTTACACGAAAACGACTATGTTATGAAAGGATTGGACGTACGACCTAAATTGTAACGTTTCTGAGAAACTCTATGGACACTTGGGGTTGATTTGATTTTTGGGGTACATGTTGGTTATTCACTCATCAATTCGATCTATGTTGGTTTATATTGGCTTATTCACTCATGTGTATTCCATCTCCATGTACATGTTTCATATTGTATACCCTTAGCGTTGGTAGAAAATGTTTCCTACGAGCTTGTGAGCTCACCCTATCTTTTCCTTCCTTTTAACAAAAAGTACTGGCGCTCCCCAAGGTGATGTACTTGGCCTAATAAATCCTTTGTCCAATAGTTCCTACAGCTGGGTCTTTAGTTCTTTAAGCTCGGCTAGGGCCATGCGATAAGGAGCTTTTGAAATCGGTTGCGTGCCTGGCGTGACTTCTATTGTGAACTCGATCTCTCGGTCCACTGGAGTCCCTGGTAAGTCTTCCGGGAAAACTTCCGGAAACTCCTGGACTACTGGAATATCTGCCACCTCTAGACTTGTTGGGGTTGACATGATGCTGCAAAGGAACCCTCGACATCCTTTTCGCAACAGTCGTCGAGCATGAGTTGCGGATACGAAGTATAGGGGAGAGGATACTCCTTCTCCAACAAATCGGATCTTTTCCTATTCTGGGCTTTGGAACTCAACACTTTTGTTAGCGCAGTCGATTGTGGCGTGGTTAGCAGCAAGCCAATCCATGCCAAGAATTGCATCAAAATGATTTATCTCAAGGGGTATCAGGTTTGCTTGTAAACATACATCGTTAAGACTTACGTCACAGCTCCTATAAACCGTTGTGCAAACTACACCCTTACTCATCGGTTGTGATACTAACAGCTCATAGCCAAGGGGTTCTACTATCTTGGATATTTTTATGGCAAGTCGTGGTGAAATAAATGAGTGTGTTGAACCAGAATCAATAAGAGTATACGCTGGCATCGAACAAATTGATACGTTACCTGCCACGACCTCTTCCGTGTTTCGCGGGTCTCCTGGCATAAAGGCGAACACCTTCCCTTGCCTTGGTCCGTTCTCATTCTTTTTCCCTGGAGCTGCTTGTCCTTGCTTCTGCCCAAACGTTGGTCCCGCGTTTCGTACGTTGGTCATTCCCAGCCTGAGCTTTGGACAGTCTCTTTTTAGATGTCCAACTTCGCCACAGTTGTAGCATCCACCGGTTGCCATCCAGCAACCGCCTGAGTGGAATTTTCCGCATGTTGCACACGGTGGCAGACCGTTGTTCGGCCTTCCGGCTTGGCTTCCTGTATTTTGTTTCTTGAAGTTTCCTCCTGCTGATTTCTTCTCATCATTGAACCTTTGGCGCTTTCGATTCTCGAGGAATCTTCTGGACTCTTCGTTCTCTTGCTTGACTATTAGAGCTCGATCAACCACCTCGGCATAGGTGGGAAGCCTCATTGGGCGTACCACTTTTTGAATTTCAGGCTTTAGTCCGTCTTCGAATTTTCGAGCCTTCATATTCTCCGTTGCCACCATGTGAGGGGCATACTGCGCCAAGTTGGTGAATTCGGCCTCGTATTCCGACACGGTCATCTGGCCCTTCTGCTTGAGTTGCTGGAACTCGGTGCATTTGGCATCTTGTATTGACTGCGGGATATACTTTTCCCGAAACACCACCAAGAATCGAGTCCAGACCATTCTCGGTTCTGCTTGCTCTTTCATTGTCCACCAACGGTGCACCTCACCTTCCAATTGGTAACTAGCTAGACCCACTTTTTGAGTCTCACTACAGCGTATCACCTTAAAAATCTTTTTGATTGACTCCAACCAAGTGTTAGCTCGAGTGGGGTCCATACCGCCAGTGAACGTTGGCGGCTTTAGTTTCAGAAATTCCCTTATATTAAGCTCCTCCACGGGAGGGACAAGAACAAATCCATTTTGTTGGTTGTTATTTAGATTCTCCGCCGATTGCTCTTCGGGTAACTGGTGTGAAACTCCTCCGCCTGATGGGTTTGGTGGGGGGAGGGGGTTTGTTGCTGCTGCTTATTTTGGAGTACCTCAGTGAGAAGCTGTTCGAGGCGATCTAAACGGCTTTCTACCATAGGTGTATCATTTTCTGACATGGCTTACTCTACAATTTATATAAAAGTTTAGTCTTGTTAATTTAATAAACAGGTATGCTGTAATATGAAAATCAATACAAGCAAGCGACTCACATAATACTATCTTTCATCCACTATTAACATCACATCCTTGCATGTTCAATTCCCATACATCATTCTTACCAAAATCTATGATATTACCAAACATATACTGTTGGGCTACAACAAAAATATGTCAGCAAGGTCAGGGTACAACAAAAATATGTTATGTTTAGGATATGCTATTACCCATATATTTCCCCAAACCCATGGTTGCTTACATATACTACAGCCCATCTTTCCTCCCCCTTTTTTATTTCCTCTTTTTTTTTTTAATATATACATACACCACTTAGTTGGTACTGCCACGAGATGGCCCCGTAACCGACCCTGTAGAGGAAGCAGCCTCCCACTCCTCTAGATCCTCCTCTGAGTCCCCGAGATCCTCCTCAGGCTCTTCATTAGGCTCCACTGGGCCTCCCTTTGGTTCTGCCGGACCCGCAACTAGTTCCGCCGGACCTTCAACTAGTTCCACTAGGCCCCCTACCTGCTCTCCTTGCTGTTCTGGTTCTATGGGTTCGGGTGGGGGTGGAATTAGAAAGTCAGGGAAAGGTGCAAGTGCTGGTGGGTAGACAAGTGGGTCGAAGGCGGGATGATACACGGGCTCAGGTTCCGGTGCTGGTGGTGGTACCGGAGCGGGTGCAGGGGGTATGTGGTTGCCATCCATAATAACATTGTTTAGAAGTTCATTGTATCGAGCCAAAGTCTGGTAAATACCGATAGCTTTCTGGCATCCTAGGAGTTGAGTCTTGAGGCGATGTAGTCCCACTAGCCATTTCGTTATCGGCGGGTAATGCGCTTTTTCCTGTTCTACTTTGGCTATTGCCTGATAAACCAGTCTCGCTCCGTCGTCGTTAGTCACTTGCTCATAAACATCGGGGAACAAGGGCTCAACATAGTCTGCATGCAATATATACCCACCCTACGAGTCATCACTGTCAACCATTTTTCTAAAAACAAACAATAAGAAAACACATTTATATGTTAGTTCCAGAATTAACCCAAACATTAAAATGTAATACCTTCCCGTTCGAGTACTATCAAAGAGAAAATTATTTCCCAAGAGTACCAACAGTTCTATTCTATTAGTCTGCTCCAACTCATTACCCTAGAATATTTTTTAAGTTTAGGAGTTTTTCTTAATCACCCACTCTTAGTGGTAACTAATTCGGCCTTACAAAACTAAATTGCACGTGTCACTTTACTAGTTTCCAAAATTAAGGTACTAGCCTTACTGTTATAATGAGAAGGGATATCATTTTTTTTTCCTACGCATAAATACTAAACCGGGCTCTAATACCAACTCTGTCACGACCCAAAATTTAGTTGATTTGGACACCGTGACCGGCCAGTGAGCTTTCCTCACCAAAGGCCTCTATCAACATTTTTCTACAATTCTTTTTTTCCTTTATAAACAACTTGTCATTACAGAAGTGCTATTTTACAGTCGTAACTCACTGGAGTCCTTTATTCATTACATAAACTACTGTTCCTTTCCCTTCCCTTTTATTTTTTTTTTCCTTATTTATTTTACAACCAATATGTAGATTTCTACTGGTACTTGGCTCAACCTGCTACACCTGATTTCCTGAAAAAAAAAGTTACAACGACGTAAGCCCCTGCTTGTGTGAATTTATGAATTACCAGAGTTACATGGTCTAAAATAATTTCGTCAAATCAAAATCATGGCATGATCAATTTTTTTATGGCTTCAACTGTAACCAAAATTTGCAAACATATCTGTATATACCATAACTGCTTGACCAAATTCCCAGACCTAAATTAATGAGTTGCCCCAAGCGTAGGGCGAAAACCTGTGCAGCACAATATCCGGTAAGATCGGAGTCGAATCCACAGAGAAAGCAAAAGTGCTCACTAAGTACTCGGGTTGCTAGTTTAACACGGCTCTTAGGTGGCCACCCTTTATGGTTTGATTGATGGAATTACCTACACTAAGTGACGTTGACCTGGTTTAAGCTAAATTAAGAGGAAGTACGGTCATAGGGTTCATAACACGGTGACCAGATCGAGACTGTTCTGCTCCATTTGTTGTTCTAAAAACGGTTGATTCAAGAGAGAAAAAGACACCCTGAAAGATGCGAATCCTTGTGGTCGCCGTTCACCCATGCACAGCGTAGAACGAGTTTTGGTCCCTCGTTCCCCGCGTTACATGGGCTCCGACAATGCCCGGATACGTCTAACAGAAATGCTTTAGTAACCTTAAATTGCTTTTCCATTTATCGAGTTCGAAAATAAGAACAGTACAGGTCCGAAACTGGCCACGGTGTGTTAATCACCCTGCGACCATACTTATGAATTTACTCACTCATATTAAATTGAACGTATAACAATATAATAAAATCGTGCATGCTTTTATACTCGAATATGAATTAAATCAAAAATCCGAAAACAAAGCGCGGACAAACTCCCGCGAACAAAGATTCAACGTATGCAAAACGAAAAGTTACCGAAACGATATGCGAATCTGCGAACAAATCTTCACAAACTCAACGGAACAAACTCCGGAAAGCAAAAACTTCCAAAGGAAACGGCTGCGAAAACTAGGGAAAATTTATGTTAAGTTCGAACTCTAATTCGACCTAAAATCGGACTATTTATTCCTCCCCGAAGTCAAACCACGTGGCAAGTCAAACGGCTGCCCTTCGTGTCCTCGATATCGATACAAGAGAATACCTGTATCGATACCCGTGCCTTCTGTTCCCAAGTGAGCCACTCTGTATCGATACAGGACAATCCCTGCATCGATACCAAGCCCTTAAAATGCTGACTCAGCCTTGTCTGGTCATCCTGGCTTGGGTCCCACTTCTTCTCAACACGCCCGACCGCCATGCACCCACTTCACGTGCACTTTACGAACTGTTTCCCTACAAAATAACCAAACAAAACAAAAACCAAAAACACACCGCATCAAGTGGAAAATGGAATAAAGTCGCGCCTCTAACGCGCTAATTTGCCCTACTTAGGCGCTTATATCTACGACATTACGCGCCTATCAATAACATGCCATTAACGTATACGATATACCATCCGACGATTTCCGCCAGCTATGAGGGAGCGACCCCCAAATAATGTATTGAATTGATCAATCCAATTGGACACCTGGCTGTGCCCCTTTCCATTTCACCCTTATAACGTCGTTCCGACTGGTACCTTTAACGTCCCCCAGATTCAGGGACATCGTCTGGAGGTATCGATAATATTATTTTCAAAAGAAGACTTTGCACAACATTCAAAATTCCATGACACTTTTGTTGCGAAAGAATTTCATTTATCAAATAATCATAACTTTAATAATAACATAAATTTTGGCGAAAGACCTCACGTAACAAGGATAATTCATAACTCACCTGTTGCGTCTGTAACTACCGTAAAATTATTGAGACGTACCAAGTCCTAGAATAACACGTTAAAAATTAGAAATACTACAACTGCAGGTATCAAATTATAATCCTAGCTAAATACATGTGTATGGTTTCATGGGATTCCATTTTAGAAATTTACAGGGTAGCCCATGTGGTTGGCAAGGATTTACTTTATCTTGGCTTTGCTAGTTGATTAAAGCTTGTTAAAGCATTTAGAAGTAATTGGTTAAGTATTGATCCAAAAGTGGCATAGTATTGTCTTTCTTATCTTTTATTTTCATTATTATTTTTTTTCACCTTTAACCTGATCACCAATTTTCCTATACTTATTTTCATTATTATTGTTTATTTTTTTCCACAAAGTGCAAGTGTGCATGTGAATCGGCAGTTGGAAAAAAAAGACTTACGGAAAGTTTTAGGAGAAGACTTTCCAAAAGTCTTCCTGTCTCTTTTTTTTTTTCCTTGTTTTTCTTTCTTCTTCTTCCTCTCTTTTTTGTCTTCTCTCTCTCTCTCTCTCTCTCTCTCTCTCTCTCTCTTAGGTGGGGTATATGTATGTGTCGTGTGTGCGGGATGTGTGAGGGCTGAGAGGGAGTTGGTGGACTATTTATATTAAGAGGACTACTCCTAGAGCTTTCTACATATAGCCGATGGTCAGTCCACATACGGTGAACAAGCCAGGTGAATCACCCTTAATGATTATTGGGGATTTAACCCAATCCAAATGTGCCACCTCGACTAATTCCGGAAGGTTTTTTTTTTTTTACTTGGCCACCAAGCATCCAATAGAAGGACGCCACCTTGCCTAGTTCCGGAAGTTTTATTGTCTCGCGGCGACTCCTGTCTCATTCTCATGTCCTGATGTAGTTAGCAGTGTCACGCCCTCAATTTTGATAAGCCAAAATACAAAGAAAATCCACATAGGATCGATTAAAGTCAACAATTTTCCCATAGAAAGCCAAAGTCAAATACAATAAGTTCCTGCTCAAGGGTACCCATACCCATAAAAAAATAACAATGCCTTTAATGTTATTACATAAGTTGAAATAGTCAAAGCTTAGAGGAATTAAAGTTACAAGAATTTCTTTCAAAAAAACGTACTTAGTATACGGATGAGAAAATAGCTTCATGATCATACAATCTTCATGTCATGCATTCACACTCCAAGCATTCGATCTCATGCTCCATGCCGTGTACCTGGGAAAGATAGGGTGAGCTCACTAGCTCGTAGGAAATGTCTATCAAATCTAAATATGATGAAATGCTAATGGAGTGCATGCAACAAAAAGGAGATTTCACAATATACTCACGGAAGCCCCAATTTTAGATGTAAACAATTAGAATCCCATATGCTCGACCAAGATTAACCGTGTGTGTGCGTTTGTATGATACGCATGCATACTCCGTAGGTGTCCAACTCACTCACACACCCCTTGTTTCATTTAATTTCATCATTTACTAAGATTCCGGGCATGCCATATAGGCCTTGTGTCATTCCGGGCATACCCTTACATAGGGCCCCGTGTCATTCCGGGCATATCCTTCCATAGGACCCCGTGTCACATCTTTCATTCTTTCATTTACATCTCACATTCATCCCATGTGGTTCATTTAGTTCGAAAGCTCGTAGTGTGTCGGTTATGGCAAAGTTAATATGTGTCCAAGAATCGTGTGAAATCGTGACAAAATATCATTCATACCATGATAGATTAATAAAGCTTAAAATTCAAGTTGAGAGGCTTAGAAAAGACCAATAAGGGCCCGGAGCATAGGAACATAAGAATGGAGTTACGAACCTCGAGAAAACCTAACACCTTGGTAGGAAAAAGCACATTTCTCTCAAAATACAAAGACTATGAATATGAGACCAATTGGGTTTGAAAGTAGACTCATAGAGCTTTCCAACGGTTCAAGAATCACCTCAATCAGAGTTCGGACGGCGGGCGTGCCAGAAGTTGGGTCAAAAATCTCACTTCTGAGGCCGGTGGGTATTGATACCCATGAAAGTTGTATCAATACCAGATCACCAAAAAAATGGACAGAACACTGGGTATTGATACCCATGAAAGTTGTATCAATACCAGATCACCAAAAATGGATAGAACACTGGGTATTGATACCCATGAAAGTGGTATCAATACAGATCACCAAAAACTAGACAGAACACTGGGTATTAATACCCATGAAAGTTGTATCAATACAGATCACCAAACACTGAACAGAACACTGGGTATTGATACCCATGAAAGTGGTATCAATACAGATCACCAAAAACTAGACAGAACACTGGGTATTGATACCCATGAAAGTTGTATCAATACAGATCACCAAACACTGAACAGAACACTGGGTATTGATACCCATGAAAGTGGTATCAATACGCATCACCAAACACTCGAATGTAACGGGTATTGATACCCATGAAAGTTGTATCGATACCGGAAAGGCGTTACGGTAGATTTCAAACCGGTTTTCTCACTTAGATCACAATGGGGCTCAACCCAATCACTTCCAAGGCAAAAATTAGACTCAAAGGCATCCAAGGTAATGAAACAACAACACATTTAATTTAGCACATCATCAAAAACGTGAATCAAACCCAACCAAAACAAGAAACATGAAAAATGGGTTTTCTTGCAAGAAAAAGAAGAAAATGATCAAATGTGGTTACACCACTCACATTAAACATCTCAAAACACTTAGAGAAGATAGAAATCCCCTACCTCCACAATGATTTAGCTCCAAAAATGAGATCCCAAAACCGAATTCCTAGATCCCCAATTTGAGCAATCCCGAATTTGGCCCTCTCGGTGCGAAAAGATGGTACTCCGGGCTCCCAAACACGCGTAGATGATGAATATGCGGTTGAATCTTGAGTTTGAGAAGTGTGGGAGGTGGATTTGTGGTGGAATTTGAAGAGAAAATGGGGAGGAAGAAGAGGGAGGGGCTGCTGCCCTTAGAGAGAGAGAGAGGTGTGTTATTTTTGCCCCAAAAATCAGATCCAATGGTCCATATATACACCCACACACTTGCACTTAAGCCCCTCATGTTTCTAATGTGTTATAAAGACACCCTCAAGCATATATGCATCTCATATTGACCTCGTTTTGCATTTTAAAATATTTCTCAAATTTTCCAACATTATTTTCAAAAAAAATGATTAAAAATCATGGGTCCTTACAAGCAGGGTTGAAATAATGTCCTAAAATGCTCAAAAATTCGACACATACCAGAAAAATACACCCTTTTATTTTATAGGCGTTAAATTACAAAAATATATTTCCTACTCATCACGATCAGCGAATCACCAAAAGTTTAATTCTATTTTATTACTATTGATATTATTATTTTATTTCATTTTATTTGTTATTAAAAAGTCGGGGTGTTACATCCTCCCCACCTTAAAAAGTTTGGTCCTCCAAACTTGGTGAAACTAGGGAATAGTACTTTTATACCTTATCCGAAAAGCTCCGGATAGTGTGCTCTCATATCATCCTCTTTTTCCCACGTGGCTTCTCCTCCAAAATGATTATCCCACCAAACTTTCACTAGTGGAATTATTTTATTCCTTAGTTGTTTTTCTTGTCGATCCATAATCCTAACTGGTCGTTCTTCATAAGTTAGGTTGGACTTTAGTCCTATTGGTGGTGATGCTAACACGTGTGTTGGGTCTGGCACGTAGGGTTTTAGCATCGACACATGGAAAACATCATGGATGTTGGCAAGCTCAGAAGTCAACGCTAGCCGGTAAGCTACTGGTCCAATCCTTTCTATGATCTCGAATGGTCCAACATATCGAGGATTCAGTTTTCCTTTTTTCCCAAAGCGCAATACTCCTTTCATTGGTGAAATTTTTAGAAACACCCAATCTCCTTCTTGAAATTCCACCTCTCTTTTTCCTGCATCCGCGTAGTTTTTCTGACGACTTTGAGCGGCTTTTAATCTTTCTTGAATAAGCTTGATCTTCTCCGTAACTGCATCTAGCCTACCTCGGTCCAACAAGCTGGAGTCCTACACTGCTTGCCGTATAAAGCTTCATAAGGAGCCATTCCGATGCTCGCTTGATAATTGTTATTGTAGGCAAACTCAGAATCAATCTCCTCTTTTTGAATTTGCAAGTTGTTGTAGATTATCGGTTTCCTTTGTTACTCACAGTCCTTCAAAAACTAAGGTTTTGTTTGGAACATAGGGAAAGAAAGAGAAAAAAAGGGCAAATAGTTAGGAATGAAATGAGAGGAAAAATTGAAGAGAAAACGAGAGGAAAGTTAAATACTAAGTAGAAATTTAAGTGGTTTTCTTCCTCTCTTTTTTAGAACCAAACAAAGGAAGGAAAAAGTTTAACTTTCCACGGCTTTCCTAAAAGATCCAAACAGAGCCTGTTCCCAAAGGAAAAGAAAGAAAAAACCCTATTAAAAAACGAAAGGAGAAGATGAGACCACAACCAAACAGTTGAAGCAGGCACAGCTTATCCTCTTTAAGCTTATCGAAATTCGCAAGTGTCTCAGAGAGCGCGCGCGATGGCTGCAAAGAACTCGTCTTTTAAGGTTTGCTCCAGCTCTTTAAAGCTACAATTCAAATGCTTTGCCTTTTGCTCTCGACGGTACAAATTTTTTGTATTGTTCTAAGAAACTGTCTGTTATGGCTTATATCTACTCCATTTACTTACCTACCCACGATTAATATTTGCTAATCTTGTTATGGGAATGATTCATGAAAGATAATACTGGGTTCATCTTCAATGGCTCGTCGACAAATTCTAGCCGAGATGGGCTATGAATTCGAAATCGTGGTACTTCTTTCCCAGCCATATACTCTTTGATATTACGGGATATTGCCACCGTCTTTGGATCTTGAGTTCGTGGGGAGACTTTGTGATTGCAAAAGAAAAATTTTCTGTTCTTGTTCATTGTCTTTTGTTGTCTCTACACAACTCCTAGATCCAAGCAAGTCTTATTCTTGGTAAAGGGAATTAGAATTATAATTTGGTTGTGGGTATTAGACTGCAGACATTGATGAGAAAAGCATCAGAAGGGAAAAACCAGAAGAATTGGTAATGGCTCTAGCTGAGGCAAAGGTAGGGTACCCTTTAAACACACATTGTAGTTTTCTGTTTGTTTTTATCTGTTTGTGGTGGTTTCAAATTACTAGGGTTAGGCATTCCCTCTCCTCTCATGCCTGCCTATATTTTCCCAAAACAAGTGCATCAGCACCTGTTGGTCCTATGGCCCTCCTATATGTTTATGAAGAATGAGTTTTATCGAGCCTCTTAAGTTGATCTAAGCAAAATTTGTTCATAGGCAGACGCCATCATATCAAAGCTCAAAATTTCAAGTCATGTGGACGATGATGCTTACTCTACATTGTTGATTACTGCAGACACAGTATGTTTTATTTCATCATCTCTTTTCTTGTTCTTTTTCTGTTGATTATCATCTTCTTCTCGCTCATAAAATATGGATTTGGTAGAGAGAAATGATTATCTCATGGTCGATGATGACAACTCTATATCGGAAAAGACTTAAATCTTGATTCCAATTCAGTGGCTGTATTGAAGAGGGTTTTGTGAACAAAATGAACCCACTCCGGTTCTTGCGAAGGAAGATTCAGATGGAAAGTGTAGAATTTGGCTCTCACTAGGCTGAACTGAAAGAAAGGGAATCCAATTTTAAGGTATATTTACGTTAAAAAAAAAAAAAAAAAGGAAAGAAAGAAAGAAAGAAAAAGAGAGCAATCTGAAGAAAGAGAACCACAATGGGAGTAAGTAAAAAAGATAGAACTTGTGAGAGAATCCAAACGAATTCTTCTTTCATTTCCTTTTCTTTGAATTGAATTTTGCGTAAGGTTAATTATGTTACGGTCTTATCATCTTGATCCGGTATAATTGATGGTTACCCATAGAGCAAGGACACTGCCACTTAGTACAAATATGATCACTTTTTTTGATTCCTTTTGTAGCTCAACTCAGCAGAGCATTGTTTGATTTATGCAAACCCTTATTCATTGAAGTATGAAGTGTAGAAAAGAAGTGATTTGAAGAAAGTAACTTCAAAAAATTTGAATTTGGCCAAAAGCAGTTTTGTGCTGCATATCCAAACTAATTGCCAAGGTCAGAATTCTAGTGTAGCCCAGTTTTAAGGACCAAAATACTGGATTATACACTACACGTCCTGTTCTAATTAAACCTTTGGTTGTGATCAATATGAATTTGTATGACTGACAAAGAACACGGTGTCGCAATGATTCCATCTCTGCAATAGTTGACAGGTTCTCAAAGATGGCACATTTCAGACATTATCTTGCTTTGTGTATAAAACACCTTTTTTTGTAAACCTATGAAATAAAAGCAAGTTTGATACAAATAAGAATTTTTTGTGTCCATGCAACATATTGTGAACTGACACAGACATGTACCTGCGCCACACTCATATCCGAATTAATGCAACATAGACAGGTGATATTAAACAAGAAACCTCTATGCTACAATACATAATATCGAGATCTTTTTCAAAGACAAAAAAAGGAAGTGGGGAAAAAGAGAAGAAAAATAGCAGTTAGATGGTCTTTGCGCTTTGTAAACTATTTTTTTCCTGTGCCACAATCTTGGTGGAATCTATGTTGTTTTATTTGTTAGTGCAGATTAGCGTTTGCAAGGGACACAAGTTTACCTGTTTTGAGATTTATCTTTTAATATGTCGATCAAATGCTGGAGGATTGGTTGGCATTTCTCTCATTGGGCTCATGCCTCTACTTATTGCATCTCTCCTATATTTATCCTATGAAATTATTCATGTTACATGCAAAGAGAAAAAAAGGCTGTTCCCCATGTTTATTTTCTCCTTCGGTGGGAAATAGAGCTTATTAGAGGTTACATCTTACTTCTGTGCCTAATTGATTTGAGGTAGTGGTATATGAAGGGGCAATCAGAGAAAAACCAAAGAGCAAGGAAGAAGTGCGCCAATTTATAAAAGGTTTTCCATACGCTTTTCTTTTGACTGTCTCCATTGCCTTCAGTTGGCTACCTCTGTGATCATGTTCTCATAACTTTGCAGGCTATTCTGGTCATCATGCTACAGTGGTGGGATCTGTACTTGTAACCAACCTTGTTACAGGTACCAGGAAGGGAGAATGGGACAGGGCAGAGGTATGTTTTCTGTTCTTTCCAATCTGTATTCTTTGGGAACAGTGTTATCGATATGGCTGAATCTCTAATCAGTTTCTAATGAAATTGTTGAGGACTATCTTTTATCTCCTGAATTCTTGCTATACATGCCAATCATGTTGCCATAGGCCATCAAATTACACTTCAAAGTTCAAATCAATGTTTTTGTGTTCACAAAATGTTAAAACCTCAATTTGTTGAGGCTTAAGGCTCTGTTTGGTTTCGTTTGGTTTGGTTATACATGTTCAACCCTTTTTTCCTTGGTCTTTAACTTCATAGTCAGATTTGCAGAATCGTTAAACCTACCCCAAGTCTTCTGTTTGTCTATTAGACGAATGATAAGGACTCTCATCATTCAGGAGGGAAGAAAGATACTAATTTGCATCGACGTAAACATGTGACACAACACAGACATTACATTGACACTGACACATTGATTTACGAGATGCATGACACAGCATGGCCGATATATGTTAGAGATTTGGATTCTAATAAATTGTTATACATCTTTTATAGCAAGCAATTGATTTGAAGGCAGTGAATGTAAAATGAAATAAATTAACTTAACCCAAGTAGTTATAACTTAAATCATGATCTCATTCAAATAAAACTTGCATTATGAAGTATACAAAAAGTCGTAGAATATCATATGTGTTATGACACGCTTCGAGGACAGTCCAAGGAGTGTTGGTCTTCAATGCGAGTGTCTGACAAAAGTTATCAATCTCGTGAAGGCGAGCATTCCGTTTTTACTAATGGTATGGTACGTTCTGGTATAGGAGTTTTCGACATACCATTTCACAATTATTGCATAAAAATAAATTATGAGAAGGTCCTAGTTAATAAAGCAGATGAATATTATGGAACATTGTCAACAACTTAAGATGGTTTGATTCATTTATTACCATACAAAATACAGTAATCATTTCCAAAGTTCTTTTCGTATTTGATGGCTATTTGATTAAGTACTTTCTTTCCCCTGATGAATAATGATGATGATATTTCACAAACAACTATAATTATGATGAGGAAGTACTTGGTTCTTAATTCAAGACGATTGAGGGGAGAGCTGGTGTCGCTGTGTAGGCTAGTAACTAGATGTCTGCCAGAGAGAGTATAAAGAAACAAAGTTTGTAACTTTTTGACAAAGATGTGGTAAAAAAGGTTGAAAGAGAGAAGTCTGATGAAAGAAGGGCTTGGAGGGCCTGTACATCCGAAAATCACTGGAAATGGTCAGAATGATGAGAGTCTGGACCATGGAAAATACAAATACTGGTCACCAACACTTTTACCTAGACAAAGTAAAAGTGTAATAGCACATTGGTATTGCTTGTGCATTAGTTCGGGAAAAAAAATTAGGTATAACATACCTGTTAGATTATGTGGTTTTGATATTTTTTTGGGTAGCCTGTGGAAACTGATTGTTGAAGTCTTTTGAGCAGGTTTATTTCCATGACATACCAAATGAAGTTATTGATAGCCTGGTAAAATTTCATAAATGTATGACTTCATTTATTATTCTTTTGTTACCTGCTTTATGGGGCCGGATATGCGCAGGTCGAGGAGGAAATCATGCTCAATGTTGCTGGAGGCTTGATGCTTGAACATCCACTGACATTGCCTTTAGTTGACACGGTGGTACGCTCTCCCCCTCCAACCACTCTCATGCAAATGCCATCGGCAGCCCTCCTCTTTTTTCATTGTATTCCTCAAGAAGCGTGCCCTTGTTACATTCCAGTCTATATGGCGAAATGAAGTTATTCTTGGCATCCAATTTGTGTCTGAGCATCTTTTTGTTAACCTTCCTGCAGTTGGGGACAGCTGACTGTGTAATGGGACTTCCAAAAGCTCTGACGGAAAAGCTTATTCTGCAAGCCCTTTAGCTGCTATTAGTCGTGCTAATGTTCGGACAGCATCAACTGAATTTTTGTTCGCCACAAATAGCTTATTACCAAGCCAATTGATGTACTGTGGCATACTGAATCCATGTTACTGTAGTGAGTTTTTCCAATATAAGCAAGGGCAGAGCCAGGATTTTTGATTCGAGGGATCAAGAATCAGAAGTATGCGCAATTCGCTTTTCCAATTTGCTAATTGGAGAAAACAATTGGATTAATAATCAATAGAGGATTTGGACCACTTTCCACAAGCAACATTAAACATTTCAAACAAATAGTATAATGTACCCTAACACTGTCTCACCTTATCAAAAGGAAATGCGGTGATTAAATAAAGATTAAGCCAAATGATACACCAACAAGCTTTGATAAGGTGCGACGGAGTCAGGGTTGCTCGTATTTAATGTCAATGAATAGTTATCACAATCATTCTACTAGTGACAAGCTTCCCCACAAAAATTGACACATAGCCAGCCAGGTGCTGAATAACCCTAGTAAACTAGATGATGATTTGAGCTAGATCATAGAAACCAACTACAGCGTAGAAACCAATAAAATAAATGCAAAATAGACGCCGCTATAGTTATTGAGCTTACTATTAAAAAAACAACCAAATGGATCCAAAATACCTGCCCGCCCATTACATCCAAAAAGCCACCACCGAACCCCAACACAACACCAAACCAAACCAACCATCTCCAAATCCCAACCAAAACCCCAAAACACCCCCACAATAGCCACTCTGGATTTAAATAAAAATTGTTATTCTGTAGGCGTTAATTGGATTGTTATCTGTCAGCATCAGAGATCTTTAAAAGTACCTCTGGAGTACAGGAAAAACATGGAAAGTGATGTTTAGCATAATTAATCTTTTTAGGTTCGGTTTTATGCATTTTGCAGATTGGTTTGGTTTTCGGAATCTACAAGAAGAGTTGGTTTGGTTCTTAGTTTACCGCCAAACCAATTTAGTCTATGCTCATCCTATTTGATGGTATACTGGTGTCTAAGTATTTGTTTCGTGGCTTCAATTATTAAATTTGGTCGAAAGGCCAAAGATACTATTGGAAAACCCTGACGATCTGAACTCATGGGCATTGCGGCGTTTATTTCGGGGTCAGACAAGCAGGATGGGTTCTGAACATACGCCGAGGATGTAGCTGTATCAGGCCGTTAATTTATATCTAATTCCATGGGTCCCATATTTTTTATGCGCTTATATTATGTATTGATATCAAACTAGTAGGAAAAATATTTAATAAAACCTAGGGCCCAATTTTAATAGTACTTTGTGGGTCAAAATTACTAATAAACATAGAATATTTCTCCTAACTTGTTTACTGAATCAAAATCTTTGGCCTTCGTGAAAAATAATTCACCCAAAGAAACAAGAAAACAAAAGGAAAATAAGCTTATGGAACATAGTCGACTATACCACGTACTGTTGCCTCAGGGAAAAAAAAAAGCTTTTCAAAGTTAAAATTGCTCAAATTTGATATTCGATCAACTATGTCACAAGAAAAGTTGAATGGATTAGTTATGATATCTATTGAAAAAGACATAGTGGTTAAACTTGATTATGAAAGCTGAATTACTACTTCTATCGCAAAAAATGCGAGTAGGGTAATGTTTAAATAAAACATTTCGAATTAATGAAAGGATTATTTTTATTTTTCAATTTTTTAATTTGTGAATTATATAAGGAGCCACACTTAAGAACGGAGTGGTACTTACTGTTTCTGTTAGCCGTAGTCGAGAACTACACCATTTTTACCGGGACCTAACTTCTCTGCAGGCTGGCTCTGAGTTCCAAGACATCTTTTACCAGATTTTACCGACGATTGATAATATTAACGACGGAGACATTTGTTCCAGGTTAAAATTAAAGTCCATCCAGAGTTCTCTAAACATCATATTTAGTTATCTATACAAGTGTTTGATCAAATAACACATCTTAAATCAGAATTTCTGACAGGGTTGGGGTTTTGATCAATCGTTACCCGATTAAGTGATTTCTAAACTTAAAAAACTAGTCCATCAGTTTGTATTTGTTTCTATTAATCAGCTCTATTCAAATCTTACGGCGACAGCAACAGAATAACCATCTCTGGAAGTGGATATGTTCTACATGTAAAATCGACAGTGGAAAAGAAAACAATGAAAAACAGGAAACTGAAACAGAAATTTTGCGAACTAAACTGGATCTTACGCAGCATATATATATTTCCTGTAAGCCATGTAATATACTTGCATTAGGTTTTTTAACATGGGTTAAAAATCCGTTCCTTCAAAACATATATGGTCTCACCCCACAATGCAGAATCCCAAAAACGACCAATGAAATTTACACTTGCTACTAGTTATAGCGGTTCTCTTTGAAATACTGCTCATATATTCGGGTCTTGAAAAGTTAACCATTCGTTTCAACAAGTTATCCATTAACTCAGAAGTGATCCCCTTCCAGGAAAAAAATTAAGCACATTCATGCCACTCACAACTTAGGCATCATAGGCCCGCAATCTTTTTGGCTTTGACCTGCTAGTTGCTTTGTGTATATGTTTGGTTATGTCACTGCCTGTCCACCACTTCTCTTCTATATCATTCCACTAAGCCGGGGAAAATCTGTGAAAGCGGCCGTATGTTGCTTGCTTGGAAAACTAGGTCGGGATACTACCACCATTGAATGACCAGATCAGCATAGAAGATGGAATATTAGGAGTCCAAAGAAACCAAATGACCAGATCTCTTTGTATTTAGGCTTTATAGCGGAAGCTGCAAAAGTACGAGGTATGTTATGACTTGCCTGACTTAATGTTGCCATCAACAAATTCAGCAAATAAAAAGCAAGATAATCAGTCATCAAAATCAAGCAACTCTAGATTGAATACATACATTGCATGCTTGTCCGTGGATTAAGATCTAATGCTTGCTTGAAATTCTAATGGGTTATCAGTTTGTCAACCACTCCTACACCAAAGGCAACGGGATATCATATTTGTTATATGCAATAAACTCTGCTTGCCCCAAAGTTAGTTACTTCCCTATTTGCTGCCTCTATTCATACGGTACCTCCCTCCAAGAATGGAAGTGATGCCGCCTCATGTGGGTTACCAGCTAGCCTCGAGGACAGACTAGACAAACGCCCACCCAAACCCCCGTCAAAAAAAATTAATGCGGAGAGAGAAAGAGAGAGGAAACATGTAATCCCTGCTCCAAGCCATGGAAAAAAAAAAAGAAAAAGAAAAAGAAAACCCAACGGCATTTAGAGTTGAAGAACATTACATACATAATGCATAGGTTTAAGTTCTGAAAGTTTGTAGCTAACAATAGTACCAGACACCTTCAAGTTTCTCCTGGCGTCCTTTTTTTTCCAGCTTAACTGTCAGGCTTCCTATCCAGATCTTCTTGCAACTTACACTGTGGATGATGCTGAGCAACAACAACAAAAAAAATTGAATTCCTACTTTCATGCATGTAGCTGGACAATTTAAGCAGTCTGTGCCTCTAATTTCTCCCCCTAGTATAAAGCTACGCTAGTCAAATCGTGCGCTGTTTCCCCAACAGATCTTGATTGCCCTAACAAATAATAAGGTTGCACCAACATTGACTAGAAGTGTAAAACAACCTTCTCTAAGAGAAGTTCTCTTAGTTTAGAAGCTCAAGTGATTAGTTTCACTATTGCATCCGCCTTAACACAGATTGGAAGCAACACATATTACAATAAAGAAACATATTTTTAAAAAAATAGATATAACTCATTAGCATTTAAGAGAGCATAAGAACAGATAGTAAGCTAACCACGTATCAAGAAAGGTAACTAAAAACTTATTACTCTACAAAAAGATCTTAAATGGAGACAGAAAAATTCCACGTAAGATTAAGCAACAAAATATTTGTGCAACGCCAATGCTCTGGATGCTGAATGAAAGAAGCATGGTAATGTGCACATAAATCAAAATGATTCTTGGGTCTGCCCTCTCTGATGCCTTTTGGCTTTGATTTGAGGGCATGATTCTTCAGCAAACGCGACGGTATAAGGGGACCACTGTTTCAGTGGTATTCTGTGAGCAGCCACTTTGTGCGTTCATTGCCAATGGTTAGGTTTGTCTCCAATCCATCTGTTTCAGTGGTATTCTGGGAGCAACCACTTTGTGCATTTATTGCCAAAGGTTAGGTCTGTCTCCTATCCATCCCCTGCCCATACCCCCAATTATTAGGGACTTAATGGGTTTTGTTATTGTTGTTGTATTAAGCAACGAAATGTTGACAAGAATGCTGTATAACAAGAACTTACTTCCAGGTTTCTGGGCTTTAAATTTGAAAGAGACAAAAAGGGAAACACACGTACATGTTAACTAGCTTTTAAGAAACAAAAGATAAAACATTGGCAGATATTTTGTAATCACTTACATGATGGAGACGGAAACCTTGAGGGCGACGCCAGAGGTGAATACACCGGCCCTTTTGCATTCCCCTTCTCCTGTCTTGGAGGGGATCCGTAGGATACAACAGGAAAAGGAGAAAGATCGGGGGACAACAGTGGTGAGGGACCCGCATGTAGTGGATAAGAATGAGGATCATGTGGTGGAAAGGCTGAGGGTCTTGGTGGAAGTGTAGTACTAGAGAGGGAATAGGGCCGAGGGGACCGATTCCTTGCCATTGAAGGTGCAGGAGAACTTGAAATGGAAGGAAAGGAATGGCGGGGATAACTTTCGGGGCTTGGTGAATAAGGGTAGTTACGATCATCAGATGGTGAAGACGCATCGCAGTTTAAGCATGGTGGCAAGTGACGATGAAAATGGGGCCCAGGCGCGGGAGAGTGCAATGGAGAAATTGGACGATCGGAGTAATCATTATCCTCCAGAGCTGGGGCCGGAGAAGGGGTTGGTGAGGTTGAAAGAATGGTACAATTTAGAAAGCCAGATAACCTGACTTCCTTAACTTTACCAAAAACTGTGTTATTGAGGCCAAGATTTTCTGGAGTAGACCCTTTGATTGTTTGAGCCAATTGCTTCAATCTCTGGGGCAAAAGGCTCCCGAAATTGGACATAACAGCAGCCTGAACCGTAACTGGAGGATCCGTCGTTGAGCCATTTCTGTTTGTTAACTGCACATAAACATTCTGCATGCAAAATTGTATAGTTCAAATAGTATGAAAATTGAGTCAATTGGATAGCATTACGTAGCATTTCGTACGCTGGTTTTGTCAAGGGAGGGAATTTTTTTCTTACTCCCCAAGGCATGGCCAGTGTGATCTATACTGGTGAATTATGCTTCCACTTGAAATGTACAGCTGGTTATTTTTTAAGTGAATCAATCTCGGAAGGATTCCAATCTATTCCCTTCCAATGAACCAAAAACTGTAATAAGGGGCCATGCCCATAGGTTTTGGTCTAAAACTTATGAACCTCTCATAGGAAGTACAAAAACCATCTTTTCTAAACACGAACATCGGAACATTTAAATGGGTTAGCATGAGCTACTAACGTCATAAAAGGGGTGTTCTATCTACTTCCTATTTTTGGTATAGACAATCTTCCCTCATAGATTCTTTTGTAGAGTTCTTTGGAGAGCTGTATATCCCTGTGGATATCTGGAGGGTGTGTAGCTACTATTTCCTTCGTTTTTAATTACTCGGTGTGCACGAGGTTGCAACCCGTCTGGGGTTTATTATAATAATAAATATTACCTATCCAGGGCATCCACACACACACACACACACAGAAAGGAAGTTTAACAGAATACCTCATAAGTCGTCAGCTGCAACCCCGATTTCAGCTGTTTCTTCAACTCTGAAAGATTATCGTTTATTTCTGATATAGAATTGTGAAGGGTAAAATTAAAGAGGGTTTGGGATATCTGCCAAAAGGAAGCAGACTGGTCAGGGATCACAGTGATTCCCCCTGGAGATTTCAAAATTTCCAGCGAAGAAGGTTCCCCAAAAGTTGAATTTGTCAAAGTCAAATTGGACTGCCGAAGGAACAACTCTATTAAAGAAGATCTCAGCACGCTTAGGGACACTGGGTTAATTGCAACATCAATTGGATCAGAAAGAACACCGAACACCACATTGGTCCAGTCAAATTCATCAGCTCGATGCATGGATAGAATAGCTACCTGTTATAAAGAACTTGATTTAGGTTGATTTGTTCTTTATTGCAAAGTTAAAAAAATGTAACGAGAAAGATATACACATTCCAAAGCAGAGTTGAAAACAAACCTTTGTATAAGGGACACCTATTTCGCTATAGATATCATACTCTAATCTTCCAATGTGTGGAATCAGCATTGAAACTGACTTTTGCAGTCTGAAGGATGCCTGAACGGTAGCTGAAGAGAAAAGAAGAAAAAAGGGGGAAAAAAGTCCAAACATCAATAAAAAACCAAAGAATCTGCTTCAGCATACGAGCAGTAATAACAATAGGAATATAAGATCAATCTTATAAACTACTAGAAAATTAGACTCCACGCTTCAATTTCATATCCTTCCCTATTTTTTCGTTTGTCCATCTCTCTCATTAACTGGGAAAAGTTCACTATCGAATTTCACTTTAAGCCAAGAGGTTTAAAGAATTCCACATCACTCCTATGTGGCCACAGAAAGCCAGGTGTGTCTACAACTAAGGCAACCTAAGCATAGCCTGTAGATTTTTGCTCTTTGAATACTAGCCATTTTACTTCACTTTCACAGAGATGCCACCAACAAGACAGCATGTACAACAAAACAAATAGATTGTTTCCAGCAGCTTGAACCAAGATCTACTAATTAAAGCAATTGCATTTAGGATTGAGGTTACAAGAGAATTGCAGACATCTCTTCCATCAGTTCCATGTGTACACTAAAAATCTTATTTGCCACACGGATGATTTCTCAGTGGTGGGCTTACTATGAAATAACTCTCCAGATTCAAGGTACAAATTCGAACACAGAGATATTCACGAGATGGACGTCTAGAAACAACTTAGGCCACTGCGTTTGAATTTGATGTCATACTGCTGTTGATGTCTTAAATACTCCAAATGGCACATGAATTTTCCCAATAACAGAATATATTAAATAATCCAAAACGGATGGCACAACCTACACCAGGGAATTCGTGAACAGCCTGAACTCCAAAGGGATTTAAACAGCACAGGAGCGTGGTCAACGGTCTGAATTGTTTTCCTACTTTTAGATCACCAGACCAGCCTACATCCCATCACATTTTGAACAACTAATACCCTATTTTTGGATAATCTTAGGAAATTTCTCCCTCTTAAATTTCCTAATAGACGAAGGCTACGAAAATGCAAAATAGACAACAAACACTAAAGTTTAACTTCTTGGTTACCAAGACGCATTGAACCACAGAAATCAAATAGATTCCACTTCCTATGTTGCCAGTTTTCTGAATCAACTAGTACCCAAAAACTTTGCAAAAAATCTTCCGCAGTGCAAACAATATACTTATAACGCATAAAATGGGTCCTCGTGTCAAAGCACGTATAGACAGTAAAACAAAATAACAAAATAAAAAAAACACAGAAAAGCGAACTATTAGCTGACTTCAAATCTACATAAATTATATTCATGCTGTCGAGAATTAATAATACGTACATTATTGAAATAATCAAGCCACGAACCAAACTATTTTTTGCAAAGAAATCTAATCATACGAAACTATAGAGGAACAAAGAAATAAGTGAAGCACCACCAGAAGAAACGAACGATATGAAACTGAAAGAATAACTTAGAATATGACATACCCATTTGGTTAATCAATATTCTAAAAAAAACATCTCAAAATAGTTGGCCAATACCTCTGATAAAATATCAAATTAATAGCAGCCGATAAAGAACGTAATGGAACACATTAAGGACCAATTTTCTCAAATCAACAGAAACCCTAAATAAATAGAAAGGTGACGATAAATTCCCTCTACACAAATCATGATAGAAAGCACCTAATTACAGACCAACACTTCAGAGCGAGGAAAAAGATCAATGAGAATAGGCCTTACCAGTGAGTTTGATTGTGTATTTCGCATCAAACCCAGATGGCATCGAGTGAAGAGGGAGGATCCAAAACACCGCCGATAGGAATACAGAGAGGCTGAAAATCAAAATGACTAGGCATTTGAGATTGAACTCCCGACCGATTCTACGCAGACCGAACGGACATCTGTCACAAAAAATTGTCGAACCAGTCCGCGATCGATAATGGCCTTGAATCTGCTGTTGTCGCTGCAGATGTAACCGTTGCTCTTCTTCCGATTTCCCCATTTCCACAGCATCATCTGTAACTTCCCTCTCTCTCTCTACTCTCTACTCTCTACTCTCTACTCTCTGTCGGTAGCTGCGTAGACGACGGGAAGATTCAAAATGCACGAGGTGAAAACGAGAGACAAGTGTGTGTTCATGGTGTGCACAGACACTCTCTCACGAGTCTACTCCTCTCCCTGTGTTTTGAGGGAGTTCGTAATTTTGTACTCGTAGTATTTTGTGTTTTTGTTTTTTGAATGGATAGTATTTTGTAGTATTTGAGAAGATTAAATTGTCATCCAGTTTTGAAAAATATTTCAATGCCGGTGGGCACCACGTGGCCTTGTTTGGTGCCCGTGGGTACATCCGAACTGTTTATTCATGTTTTGAACGATCCAGATCTATTGGCTTAAATTTACAGTCATCCAATTTACCAAAATGCCACCAAATAATCCAAACAAATTTAGACTGTTCAAAACACAGATGGACAGCCTGGATGAGATGACAAGTACCATGTTCCCTTGCCACCTAGCCACGTGGTGCCCACTCGGCACTGAAAAAAATTCTTAGTTTTGGAGCGTTTACTTAAGTGTATCATTATGTTCTCATTTTAAAATTAAAAAAAATCTAACAATACACTCATTTATACAAAAGTACATTTTTCTATAATTATCCACAACGTAAGGCTGTGTTTGGAACTAATGGAAGAGAAGAGAAAGAGGAGAAAATTAAAAAAGGTGACATGAGAAAGAAATGGCAAATAAACCTCTTTGTTTCTTTTGCTTGATTTTGTAAAAGAAAAAGGAAAACATGCCCGTAGAGAGAGAAGAATAGAACAAGAGTAGTTGATTTTCTCTTCCTTTTCCTTCCTTCCTCCTCCTTTTCCTCTCCTTATACTTGGAAAACAAACAAATAAGAGGAATTTTGTTTTAATTTTTTCGCATTTCCACTTCTTTTCCCAACTTCCAAACATAGGCTAAACCTCTCTCTCTCTCTCTCTCTCTCTCTAAATCCCGCCACCCCGCCCCACTTTTATCTCTCTTAGTCACTCTAAGCCAAATGCTGTCTAATTACAAAACAAATATTAACCTTCTCAGTGCCTGATAGTGCAAAATCAAAAGAAAACCGCTTAATCTTCCAAGTAATTTCATTGAAACCATTCAACTATCTCAAACTCAACAACAACAACAAAACTAATCGCCTCTCTCCTCCTTTGCAGTGTTTAGGGTTTTGTTTGGGGGGGGATGGAATGGGCTGCCACCTCCACCTCCACCTCCACCTCCACCTCCCCTCCATCTCTCTCTCCTATTCGGCCTCTCCTCTAGCCCGCAACCTTTTCTCCTTGAAGACCTCTACCTCCATTAACCAACCTCCATCGTAGGATCTATTCCACCTCCATCGGCTCCTTTCCAAGTCTCCATAGGGCCAAATCTAATGAGTTTGCGTGTTTTTAGAGTGGTTCGGCAACCCACTGTACTCAGTGCATTACCATCCAAATCACATGGATAACCTATTTGATCTGTTGTGGATTTGTTCCAACGGAGGGCTTCAATTTGGCGTTTGTAGACCTTTAGGGCTTCTCTGAGTTAGTGGATATTTGGTATCTCAAACTCAAGTTCTTTAGTTCACACTTCACACCCATGTGTAGCCAAAACATGAGAAGGGAAAAACAAAAACAAAAAAAGAGAATCAATAATGAACAGGAACTCAGCTAGGAAATGACGGGGGAGGGCGTTCATTACACTCTCGACGTGGATCTGAAAGTTGTCACTCTCGAGTAACAAGTGGTTACATGGCAAGTGATGGGTTTTGATTACTATTTTCATATTTTGAGATTTCTCATGTGGGTTGTCGCTAATCAGTGGTTTTATCATGATTTTTGGGTTTGTTTAAAATTTATGATGATTTTTTAGTTTGTTCCAATATCATCGTAGATAAGTTTATTTATTTATTTATTTATATTTTTTATTATCGTTTTTTATGGATTTAGAGAAAATAGTATAATTGTTGCTCATGACTTTTCACACAAAGAGTCATGTGTTTGTTTACCATGTTAGGTGATTTGTACAATGAGTATCGTTTATTATTTTTATCATGTTTTACATATTTGCTGTTATAAATCTATCATATATGTTTGTAAAAATGTATCGTGTTTTTTGTATGGGCCATTTACCGGCCAGTCTAGGAAAAGAAATGTAATTCCCTCCAGCTCCAATTACGCACGACATGTGCATTGCCAAGGTAAAAAACGAGGAGTCTCTCTCTCTCTCTCTCTCTCTCTCTCTCTCTCTCTCTCTCTCGCACACGCACACGCACGGCATGTGCATTGCCAAGGTAAAAAACGAGGACACTCTCTCTATCTCTCTCTCTACCCACCCCACATGGGCCCAATTTCTCTCTCCTCAACTCTCCCAAACCGTATGAAAGTGCCTAAATGTTAGGATACCTTATGAAAGTGCTTAAACCTAAATCCTAGGGTACCCTATGAAAGTGCCTAACACTCTAGGGTATCCTATGAAAGTACCTAAACCACTAAACTCTATAATAGGAAAGTATACCCTAAACCTAAACTCTAGAGTACCCTAGTCAACCCTAGGAAAGTGCCTAAAATCCTATGGTACTCTATGAAAGTGCCTAAACCACTAAAACCCTATAATAGAAAAGTGCACTCTAAACCTAAACTCTGGGTACCCCTACGACTATGATACCCTATGAAAGTGCCTAAAATCTAGGGTACTCTATGAAAATGCTTAAACTACTAAAACCTTATAATAGAAAAATGCACCCTAAACCTGAACTCCAAAAAAGAGTGAGTTACCTTAGTTGTAATTAAAAAAATGACTTACCATAGTGGTAATTAGACATCTCTTTTCTAGACCTAGAGGTAATAATCCCTTTTTGTATATGTCATAAATTTACCATGTTTTTTTTTTTACATTTGCTTTGATTAATTTATCATGTTTTCTTGTAGTCTATGAAAATCAAGTACTCCCTCCGTCCCATAAAGTTTGATCACTACAAAACTACTTGCAATTTTCAAGTTAAAAAATAACGTGCTTACGAAAACAATTTTTTAGTCAATATGGATTTTATTTAATAGATTTCATTGAGAACTTTTATACGATGCAAAAAAAATTCAAAAAATTATTTTGGTAAATGCATTATTTTTTAGTTTGAAAATTACACGTAGTTTTGCAGTGATCAAACTTTATGGGACGGAGGGAGTAATTTATTATGTCAAAAGGAATTTTTGGTGATCTTATTCAAATTTTGTTTTGAGATTTTAGAGGAGAGAAGATTAGGAAATATAAAGAATTTAAAAATTAGGAAAGAAGATGATTTGAAAGATGGGAGAAGAGAGATTGGGATAAAATAGGAAAGATTTAGTCTGAGTATTTCCCATAAAATCAACATGCTAATATGGGATTTTTCAAAAAATCTTATGGCAAACTCAGCCTTAAAGAGAGAAATATTTAGAAAAATAAGGGGAGAGAAGGTGTAGTTTGAGGTTTATTTAAATTTGAGAATACCAACTTAAGTTTTCAAACTAAGTAGTATAGGGATATAAATAAGTCTATGAAAGAGGACCTCTATTTAACTTCCCCTTGTTTAAAAATTATTTATTCTCTTCCTCCTAGATAATTCATGTTCCACTATTTCTAATATTTTTGAAAACTTTTTTGTATCGTGTGAATTATATTATCTTTTACAATTTTAAAAATATAGATATATAATCAATAGGTCTTTTTTTAATGGAATAATTAGTCATAAATACATAATATTTTACCTATTTAAAGGGAAGGACAATGAACATTTGCAATCAAACATAAATACAAGGAACATTTGTAATCAAACATAAATACAAGGAACATTTGCAATCAAACCTAAAGACACTATTTTTTCTATTTAAAGGGAAGGATAAGGAACATTTGCAATCAAATATAAAGACAAGGAACATTTACAATAAAAAACGTACACACACGTACCACTCATTTTTCAAATCAAACTATGTCAATGCTTATTTGCTTGCAACTGATTTACAAATCTTCTGAGTACAACAAAAGTGTCGCCGTGGCGATGGTAGGCAAGAATTGCTTTGCCATTGCTAGCCATCTTTGACTCAGTGTTCAGTTTCAGACAATCGCCATTGATTTTTAGAAGATTTACATGATTCATTGGTCTATCAGGGCTCACCACTGACGCTCAACGAAAAAAACTCTGGATTAATTTATCTTTGTTTTTTAAAAAAAATACTATTTGCTTTTATTAGATTTAAGTATTTCCATTTGCCATCATCGAGGACCACCTCTTATATTTTATGACGATTAGTGTTATTTCACTAGTTTTATATTTGATCAAATTTTATTAATTTGTATGTTCTGTAGAGTTTGTTCTACTTACGTTTTTATATTTTAATGATTAGTGATGTTTCACTAGTTTTTCTTTGAAAAATGATGCAGGTTGCGATATTAGTGAGATTTTGCTAATTTTTTTTGTTTGCCGGAAGTGGTCGGCCTGAAGTGGTGTGGTGATTGGCTAGAGATGGGGTGGTGATTTTTTTGGATTTTTATGTTTGAAATTAGAAATTTTCAAAATTAGTGACATTTCACTTTTTTTTTTTGGTCGTAGGAGGTGGGGTGGTGGTCAGCCGGAGGTGGGGTGGTGATTTTTTCTGAATTTTATGTTCAAAATTAGAAATTTTCAAAATTAGTGACATTTCACTAATTATTTTGGCCGCCGGAAGTGGTCGGCTTGAGGTGGGATGGTGTTCGTGCTGCGGTGGGGTGGTGATTTTTTTGAATTTTATGTTCGAAGTTAGAATTTTTAAAAATTAGTGACATCTCACTAATTTTTTTAAGCGCCGCAAGTGGTCGGCCACAGGTGGGGTTGTGGTCGACCGAAGGTGGAGTGGTGATTTTTTTGAATTTTAAAAATTAGTGACATCTCACTAATTTTGTTAAGAGGCGGAAGTGGTTGTCCAGAGCTAGGGTTGTGATTGGCCGAAGGTGGGGTGATGATTTTTTTTTAATTTTATGTTCGAAATTAGAATTTTTAAAAAACCAGTGACATCTCACTAATTTTATGGTCGCCGGAAGTGGTCGTCCAGAGGTGGGGTTGTGGTCTGCTGGAGGTGGAGTGGTGATTTTTTTTTAATTTTAAGTTCGAAATTAGAATTTTTAAAAATTAGTAACATCTCGCTAATTTTTTTGGTTGCCAGAAGTGGTCGGCTAAATGTAGGGTGGTGGTCGGCCGGAGGTGGGGTGGTGATTTTTTTTGAATTTTATGTTCGAAATTAGAATTTTTAGAAGGGCTACTTAGCCAAAAATCCAAAACATTTAACATTTTTAAAGGGAAGGACAAGGAACTTTTGCAATCGAATATAAAAGCAAAAAACATTTGATGTTTTTAAAAGGAAGGATAATGAACTTTTGCAATCGAACATAAAGACAAAAAAAATTAGTTAGATGTTACTAATTATTAAAAATTCTAAATTCGAATATAAAATTCAAAAAAATCTTCACCCTACCTCCGGCTGACTCCACCCCACCTTTGGCGACCGCTTTCGGCGACCAAGAAAATTAGTGAGATGTCACTAATTTTTAAAAATTGTAATTTTGAACGTAAAATTCAAAAAAATCTCCATCCCACCTCCGGTCGACAACCACCTCACCTCTAGCCGACCACTTCTGGTGACAAAAAAAAATTAGTGAGATTTTACTAATTTTTAAAAATTCTAATTTTAAACATAAAATTCAAAAAAATCCCCACCCCACCTCTGGCCAAACACTACCCCACCTTTAGCCGACCACTTCTGCCAACCAATAAAATTAGTGAGATGTTACTAATTTCTAAAAATTCTAATTTTTGAACATAAAATTCAAAAAAATACCACCCCACCTCCGGCCGACCACCACCCCACTTCTGGCCGATCAATTCCGACGACCAAAAAAATTAGTGAGATGTTGATAATTTTTAAAAGTTCTAATTTCGTACACAAATTCAATAAAAAAAAAAATCAACTCTTACCTCTGCTGACCACCACCTCACCTTTGGCTGAAAAATTCTGGTGACTCAAACAATTAGTAAGATTTCACTAATTTTTAAAAGCTCTAATTTCATACAGAAAATTCAAAAAAATCAACTCCTGCCTCCTGGCTGATCACCACCCCACCCACAACTGACCACTTCCAGCGACCCAAAAAATTAGTGACATTTCACTAATTTTAAAAGTTCTAATTTCATATAGAAAATTCCAAAAAATCAATTCCTACCTCCCACTGACCACTACCCCACCTTCAGCCGATCAATTCCGGCGGTCCAAAAAATTAGTGAGATTTCACTAATTTGTAAAAGTTCTAATTTTGTACAGAAAATTCAAAAAAAAAAAAAAAAATCAACTCCTACCTTCGTCTACTAACACCACACCTCCGTCTGAACACTTCCATGCAATAAAAAATGTAACTAATTTTTAAACTTTTAAATTTTGTACAACTTTTTTTTAAAAAAACCCACCACAGCAACCTATTTCTCAAAATAAAAGCTATCGAACCAAAGTCGGATAATTGGAAGCCTCATTGGTCACTGACACCCATAGATCTAAGCAATTCACATATTTTTTTGATGTTGTCAATATTTTTTTCTTCCAAAAAAACTGTAATATTATTGCATTGGTATATTTTGGTGTCATTTTGGCATGCTTTTAAGGTATGATGATCATTCATTTTTAACTCACCTCATTTTTCAATGCAGTTTCGACGGTATGCATGATGAAGCAAAATTTGTGAAATTCGTGCCAATAGAAATTAGTAATGTTGCTATTTTTTAGGAAAAATAACAATAACGAATAAGACTTTTAAATTTTCCAACAATGAAATACACGAAAACAGGACTTTTACAGCCACATATAATCATTAGCCCCAAGAGATACCGAATACGAAGAGTTTTAGATGTATTTGAATCCATAAAGGGTGTTTATGTCAAAAATAAAGACAGAGAGTGTGTTTAATCCTTTTGTTAAATGAATAATAAAAACTATGTCTTTATGTTTGATTGCAAAAGTAACTTGTCTTTCCCTTTAAAAAAGGCAAAATATAGTGCATTTATGACTAATTTTTCCTTTTTAGAAATTACTGACATCTCACTAATTTTTTGGTCGGCGAAAGTGGTTGGCCATAGCTAGGGTGGTGTTCAGCCAGAGGTAGGGTGGATATTTTTTTGAATTTTATGTTCGAAATTAGAATTTTTAAAAATTAGTAACATCTCCCTAATTTTTTTGTCTTAATGTTTGATTTCAAAAGTTTATTGTCCTTCCTTTTAAAAATGTCAAATATTTTTTTGTTTATTTGTTTGATTGCAAAAGTTCATTGTCCTTCCTTTTAAAAATGTCAAATATTTTTTGTTTATATGTTCGATTGCAAAAGTTCATTGTCTTTCCTTTTAAAAATGTCAAACGTTTTGGGATGAAAAGGAATAATAAACTAGTAATTGTATTTAATTTGTTTTTTTTATTAATAATGTTTTCGATATACACACTTTCAACCTCACACACACTCACATGTGGTGGGACCCACCACATGTGAGTGTGTGTGAGGTTGAAAGTGGATCCACCGGTGGGTCCCACCACATATGAGTATGTGTGTGGTTGTGCGTGGTTGAAAGTGTGTGGCACGATCATTTTCCAAAAAAGAAAGTTAGGAGAGAGAAAGTATTGTGTAGACAAAAATTAGGGGAGAGTGGATGTTCAAATAAAAAAAGAAAGAAGTATAGAAAGAGAGTGGGAGGGTGCCCACATTTTTGGTTAATGGGATTCACATATTGTGCCAATCACATTCCAAAATTTCTAGTTTCGCATTTATTTATTTTGTATCAAATTATTTTTTATTATTGACCGTGATGTCCTAAGTGGGGTCCTGTGGCAGCCCCCACTCAATTTTTTAAATTATCTTAATATTTAAGATATTTATTTACAGTGTTCCAATAAAATTACTCTATAATTCCTTCATGAGGGTATTTATCTTATCTATTTCCTATAATGCAAAATTTTCTCACTCTTTATGTTTAACACATTCATTTCTGTTAATTATACGATGGAGTACACATATGGTCACTACTTTGTTATTTTACTGACAGAAAATGTATTATTGTAAGGAATTATAAACATGCAGGTTTAGTTTATTAATTTGTGTGCCTCCACTAATTCAAATTGCTGGATTTGTCCCTGATTATTATTAGTTTGTTTCGACGAGAGCATTCTTATTAGTTCGTTTCGACAAGAGCATTCAAATAAATAAAAAAATATGATCGAAACTCACAAGTTTTTCAATAAAGACGAAAATAAGCCCCAAAAAAATGTCTTTTGACTTATTTATGTCTTCATAATTTTTTTTGCTTATTTTCGTCTTTATTGAAAAACTTGTGAGTTTTGATCACAATTTTTTACCTTTTCAAGACAAACTAATACTAATCCACAAAAATTTAACGCATAATAAATTACATGAAGAGCATCAAGACCATGAAAAAGCACAACATTTAATTTCTCATTATAGATTGGAAAATGATTTTCACACCCCTTTTTTTTTTATCCCCAAATACTCCCTTTTTTTGTCTTTATTCACCTTGAAATTATCATATTACCCTTACCTCATGAGTCAATTTTCTCATATGACGGGCAATTTGGTACTTTCAAGTGAATAAAGCCAAAAAGTAGAGTCTTAGGGATAAAATGATTACCCTATAGATTTTATGGAACTAATTCAACATAGATTCTTCGTAATTTCCAGTATACCACAAACTGAAGATACACTTGGAAGGTGTTTGATAGCCTCATTTGTAGCTTTTATTTTCAAATTTTTGGTTTTTTGAATTATCGTCAGTATATATTTTAAATCTGGTAGGAGTGTTTGGGAAAAATGTGCAGAATGTATTTTGTAACTGGAGAAGTGTTTGGATAAATATGTGCATAATACATTTTGTAGGTCTTTTTGTTAATTAAAATGAGAAAAGTGAAAAATAAAAAGTGAAAAAGCTCCTTCCTGCCTACTTCTGACTTCTCTTCTCTAACATCAAAAACTGAAATCTCATTTTGTGAGAATTCATTTTGGGTGTGACTTGCCAAACATGCAAAAGGAGAAAATAAAGAAATCAAAAACCAAAAAAGAGGTATCCAAATACTCCCATAGCCCGGCAAAAATAAAAAATTCTTATATACAATATTCCTATATTCACTCCTAGTGCTACATTAGATATTTCCGTTCGCCTCCAATATATAATATTCCTATATTCACTCCTACATTAGATATTTCCGTTCGCCTCCAGTATACAATATTCCTATATTCACTCCTACATTAGATATTTCCGTTCGCCTCCAGAACTTTTATGGTATTCAATGACTTGCCTCTTGATAGCGCCATGTATATTTGGCCATGATTGAAGTCATCTTCCCGAAGCTAGATCCTCAAAGAAGATTACGTGTGAGAATTTATTTTTAAAAAAAGAATAAATACATCTTTGGTAAATTAGAAGAACTCATTGATATCTAGTAGACTGTTGAAAATAAAATTATATTTTCTTAAAAAAATAGTACTATTTTTAAGTTTTTATTTTGCAAATCGGACAAATATTGTGGGCTTGTGGCACGAAGGGAGTACGGGAAAATGGGCATCAGTTGTGGAGGCCAAAAGGTGTATTAAAGTGCGAAAAAGCAAAGGAAATTTGCTCCAAAGGTGTATGTACTCTTTGGAAACCATTCTTCAGAAGCAATCAAAGATTCAAAATGAGAGAAGGCAACCCGGCTTCACAAGCGATTCCTTCTTTCTTTTTTCTTCAACAATCTTCGTAGTTTTTGCATGACAAACAATTGTCCGGTTACTTGGTTAGATTAATTCTCGGGAACAACAAATTCTTTGAATGCCCCAAGAGGATTTTTCGGCGAAGTAGTCTTATTTTCCAAACATATTTGCGAAGTGCTCTGGTTTTCAAACTATTTGTAAAAGTAGTTCGTAGTGCAATTTCAAATTGAATTGCGCTATCCTTATAAAAATGGATCCGGGTGGGTGTTGCGCAGTAGGAGATGTGCATCATGTTGTGCGGTAAAATGATGTAGTTTTGGGCACACCTTTAAAGCTTCCAAGGGGCCTTGTTTGGAGGAAGAAAAAAATCACTACAAAGTGCCAAACCCAAAGTGCCTAAACCCTAAACGCAAAGTGCCTAAACCCAAAGTGTCTAAATCCAAGTGCCTAAAACCACTATATCTTATCCCAAAGAGCCTAAATCTCCTAAAATTGAACCCCAAAATTGAACCCAAAATTAACTCTCCAAACAAGGACTTGGAAGTGTATCAAAAAAATGAGCAAAACTACATCGTTTGGCTGCACAACACGGCGCACATCACCTACCACTCAACACCTCCCCTGGATTCTTTAAAAATGTACAAGTGTATTATGCTGGCACGTTGCCCTTTAATGTGTCACGCAAGCAAAAGGTGCGATTTGAAATTGCTCTTTCTGAAAGATCGATTTTGAATTGCTCTTTCTAAAATCTCAATTTGGAATTGTTCATTCATATAGTTTATTTATTTATTTATTTATTTCATTTTTTCTTTTTTTTTTTTGTGATTAGCACAAATGAATTTTTGTACACAAGATTCTACAATTGCATTCAGTGTGGTTTCATATTCCAGAATTGTGTGTCTATAGGTCGATATTGTCGAATATTTCCTTTTCAATATAAGTCACCAAGCGATCATTCAACTATAAGTCACCAAGCGATCATTCAACCATTGGTCTCCCATTATGTATTATTATTATTATTATTTGATAACTGGATGTCTGAGCCAGCTTGCATGCACTTCGACTAATTCCGGGGCCTTGGATGTTGTTATCGGGCATGACCCTCAGTGGGCCCAAAAGTATGCTAGGAAGGGAAATCGAACCTGAGACCTTAGGTGGGAGCAAACTCCTAAGTCTCAAGGCAATACCACTTTGCTGACCCCTTGGGGTTTTGGTCTCCCATTGTCTTACACAAGCTGCTCTTCACATATTTCATTACCAAAAAAGCTCTTTGTACTGTTGCAGTTGCGATGGGCAAAAACGATGACAACTTTACAAGCAAGTATACTAGCGGATGTATGAAATCTCTCTTTGGCCCCACCATCTCCCTAGAGAGGTCACCAATACCGATTAGGTCCATAAAATCATCATTTGAGTGCACATCGACAATGTAGTTCTCAAGTTGATCATCAAGCATCATGAGTTGTAATAGACAAAAAATTAGACAGATAAAACTTAGCAAGATGAACCCATTGACACCAATAGATTGTTCCCCACCAGGAATGAGGAGCCAAATGTGCTTTGATATAGTTGTTTCATTCCACACTTGGATTGACTTAAAACCTAGCCCTACCTCTATCTTGGGGGAGCACAGATGTTCCTATGATACCTTAGCTCCTGTTTTTTTGAGATTAGGGCCAGACTAGAGATATGGTCTCAGAAAAGCTTCCACTTCTATGATGACTCTCAATACGTTTGCATGGAGAAGAGTACTTTTTTTTGAGTTGTACCCTACCAACATATGCTAGATCTGTATTTGCCTAGGACTTTGTTCTTGCTGTGACTTTTGTCAATCATGGGCTTACAACCAACATGTTTTAGCTTGGTGAAAAGGAAAGGGACTCCCATGTACTTAACTAGTAGTGTACCTTCTTTGAACCCAAGTAAGTTAATAATATCCTTCTTAATACTAGGGTGGACACCAGAAAATAAGATGTTACTCTTTTCTGGACTTGGAGCCAATCCTGACAAAGACTCAAATTCTGATAGTGATGTTTGAATATGCTTGACAAACATCATGTCTCCTTTGCAAAATATCATGAGATCATGAGCAAAACAAAGGTTTATTAGCTTTGTTTGCTCACATCTCTAGTGGAAATGGAAATCAGGTTGCAAGGCTTTTCTCCTTTAGTATGCATGTTAATGCTTCCATGACTATTACAAAGAGAAAGGAGCATAAAGGGTCCCCTGCCTAAGGCCTTTCTTTCCTTGAATTTGGCCGGTGACTTCAGCATTTATACTCAAAGAGTAATTTGTTGTTGTGGCACATGCTTGAAGCCACCTAATCATTTTTTTTTTTTATGGAAATTCATGCTGGAGAGTACATTGCAGGGGAACTCCCATTTGACATTATCATAGGCCTTCATAATGTCAACCTTCATAGCACATTTTGGAGCAGGTGTAGATTTGTGGTACCCTCTCATTAATTCCTGTGTGAGGAATATATTATCTGTTATTCCCTACCCTTAACAAATTCAGATTGAACTAGATCTACAAGTTCAGATTGAACTAGATCTACAAGGAAAGAGAGGGCTACCTAGATTCTCCTTGATAGGATTTTTGCTATACATTTATAGATTGTATTGCAACATGAGATTGGCCTAAAATCCCTAACCTTGGATGGGTTAGGGATCTCGGGGACTAGAGTAATAGCTATGGAGTTTGCTCTCTTTAGAAATTGGCCAAACCTAAAAAGGATCTTGATAGCTACTGTGACTCATACAACCATAACCCAATCCGATTTCCTTGAAAAACCACAAGTAGGCCTGTCAATAATATTCGTTCTATTAAATGGCCTTGGGTAGAGCTCAACCACAAAAGCTAGCTTTGGAAGTGAGGGTAACCTCACGCTTATACATTTCAATAATATTCATTCTATTTCAATGTTGTCTGATGCACAGCTTCTATTGAAACATGGCTTACACCCATACACCGAAGCAATCCTTGATTCATTTCCATTCGTTCTTCTAGTTTATCTTCTCTCTCAGTTACTGCAATGTCATCTCTGTGAGAAGGTGACTCGATAATGGTAGCCACTTCATTGCTGATAGAAGCAATGGCCTTAAACACGGCATTCATTGCAATTGTGATGCATTTTTCCCCTGACATTTACGATGCATTTTAAAGCAAACCCAAATATTGCCTAAATCATACAAATGTGGTACCCTGCAGCATTGGGAACTACAAGTGCTGTTAGAGTTTGCCGATACAGAAATGTAAATGAGTTGGGTTTGTCCTGCAGAACTTTGACAAGCTTTTAAGTGGTTGATTGGATCCCACGAACAGGCTGAACTTTCAGTGCTCGCCATCACTTTGGCTTGAGTGATTTCATGAGAAAAGAAAGGGTTACGACTTATCCAAATCTCATCATTTTTTTTTAGAACCAAAATAGACCGTAGATTTTCATGGTACTCATCATTTCTCACATAAAACAAAATGTGGGATTCTCATTTCTATTCTTCTCTTTTCTCCCTGAACCCCTCAATCCGAAGGGGGTGTTATTCCTGATTGTGGTAACCTTTCAAGTAGCCAAAAC
Organism: Vaccinium macrocarpon; assembly: GCA_022606695.1. Lineage (NCBI taxonomy): Eukaryota > Viridiplantae > Streptophyta > Magnoliopsida > Ericales > Ericaceae > Vaccinium > Vaccinium macrocarpon. The sequence continues at coordinate 16,674,703 of CM040172.1, forward strand.
TTCCCAAGATTATAGCCAAAGATGAAAAGAGGGAAACAAACAGTCCCATGTACTTATCCAAAACCACATGTACTGCGCTACATATATCAATAACATGCCTACATTATGCACATATTTCAAAACCATGCAGGTCTAGCGACTAGCATAAAGGTAGGCCTCTTCTGTGAAGTTCATGCATCACAAATATCTCAAACAAAAGCAAAGAAATTCAGCATGATAAATACACTTGACATATGATTACACATCTCAAGAACCATCATTCAATCTCTATCTGTTGTGGGCTTCCTTCTTCTGATTCAGATCCTTCAGTACCAATTTCCTCAGCCGTAATCCCAGAGGATTCCACAGTCCTAGCAACCCATTCCTTAAGTGGATCTTCATTCAAATCAAGCCTCAAAAGGCCCGCAAATAGTCCCCCCATAAAGGCGACAGGCTCCTGAAAGAGTAACCAGAGTAGCTAATCAATGTCAAGGAAATATAATACTACAAAGTAACGCAGAAAGAGACAACCCATGTCCAACAACAGACACGGGGTAATATATTTTCCAAAAACATTATTCAGGAAGTAGTGGTTAGAATTATTCATGAAGTTTTATCCTATAACAATACCCCAGAGATAAATAAACCTAGAGTATCCAAACCACACTGTAAATGAAGTATTTGCCATGGAAGCAAGGGGGTCTTCAAAGTAATTAGGCCTCTACTCACACATTTACTGATTTCATTATGAATATCTAAAGCCCCATTAACCAGCAGATATTAACACAACAATATGTAAGATGCCAAAAAAAAAACCCATTAAACTAACTGCAACAAAGTTTTCATTGATTGCACTAGCATATTATACATAACATCAAGAAGACACAAGTCCAACACCAATAGTCCAGCAAATATAGGTCATCTAGGTGGCTGTTGTACTTTGTTGCTTGCTTCATAAACAGCTTTCCAGAACTTGTTTAGACAATTTGTTTAGATGACAGATTGAGTCAAAAAAGTTTAGTAGAAAGTATTCTGCAAAACAGATTCAGAAACAAAGAATGAACAGTAAGAATAGCAAGACAACTTAGGAAGGCCATACACTGTTGCTTCCTATTTGGTCCATTAACCCTGAGTACTATTTTGTTGTGGGGCAGGGGGTTTGTGAGGAAGCTGTTTAAAACCTGAGTACATCTCTCGGAAAGACCAATATCAGAACCCTTAGCTACTATTTTGTTGAGGGGCTCCGATTACTGGAGAAGCTGTTTAAAACCTGAATACTTGTATAGAAAAAGACCAAAATCGGTTCTGAGGGCCACATGTTAACTGGTGTTAGTAACTTTTTGAACTTTTAAATGTAAAGTATGTGAATTCAAACTATGGGGGTCCGCCATTGTTTTGGAAAAGCCCCAAAAACTTGGTCAAAATTCCAAACCAACAACAGTTACAAAGCCAACGCCCCAAAAGAATAAGAAAGGAATTACCTTAAGAGCTTCTTTCAGAATGGGTTGATCAGTGGGATTGCACGAAGAAGCTTTAACCCTAAAACTAAATGATGAACCTGATGATGACAACGATGATGATGAATATAGTCCTTTGACAACACAAGCCTTCAATTTCTAGCCAGAAAAATGGACATAGATCGTGATTTTCTGATGATAATAACCAAAACACACAAGAAATTCACAACTACTAAAACAATTCCACAAAGGAAAATAGACAAAGAATAATTACTAACACAGTAAATACCATGAGAGAAGCGCTTACGGGTGTTAAAGATGGGGGAACCGGGAAACAGAGGATAGAAGACATTACTGCAAGAAACTAGGGATATGCAAATCCACCACTCAAACAGTCTTGTTGAATGCTGCTTGCTAGTGTTGTCTGTTCCTTACACAACAAACAGAGAAACAAATGAGATGGTGTTGGTTTTTTTTTCCTTTCCAGACTACGGTCTAAAGCACTATTGGACCTGATAGTGTGTCTGCGTCCAATTGAAATCTCGCCACGGTAATTTGAACCGTCTTGATTGTAAAATTTAATAGGCAGATCATCATAAAAATTAAAATTGATCGAATATCATTAATTTCTTAATTGGACAACGTTCCATTTTATTTGTTAGTATATGTAAGGGACCTCAATTTTTTTAAAGAGACCTATAATCAATGCCTCTTTATCAAAGTTGACTACATTTTCAATATTATTCATCATCTTTATCTTTGAAAACTACTGTTATACTTTTATGATGGACAGTTTATAGAAATGTACTCAGTTTTTTGTTGTCTTTACAAAGAAGGCAAGGTAAGCAAACAAGATGGGATGGTAGTAATAGATAGTCAATGAAATTCTAAAAATGCAAATTTATTTGGATCATGTGACTGATTAACTTGATTTCTGTATAACTCTACTAGTTAACGCCTCCGTGCACGCACAGTCTCGTGCTAATTATTAAACTGCATTTTTATGTTGTATTATTAATCTTAATTTATGAGCGCTTGTAGTAATTAGAATTCATTCTTGTTTTTTTGGATTTTGTTTCATGACCAGAGATTAATGTGTATTCCTAAATTTCTCACATTATTTGAACATGAACTGCATTGCAGATAGTTACGATGACATACAAGTACATAAGTATTTTAAATTCTCAAAATGAGCCTCGTAGAACAAGTAATGGTTGTTTCCTTGTCTTTCGGAACCTTTAGATGAACCATGCTGCTTCATTCCTTTCTGTCGGCATTTTCATGTGGCTTGTTGATTCTCTGGGTTGTTAATTACCATCAACACCAACCAGATGACGGTGAAGATGAAGAATTTGTGTGAGATTAACAGCCCAGAGTATGAATTTAAGTCAAACTCCCACTAACCCAATCAACGGAATTTGAGTCAAACTCCCAATCATGTGAGGACTTCCCAAGCTTGAGCATCACAAAATTGAAATCTATCTATTCAGTAAGAAGAAATTTTGTAGTACCTGCAAATCCAGAGGACTAAGCAGATGAATCTCAATGCGAGTGCATTTCCTGAGAGCAACACACTTTTGTGAGAGTGATGTTTATGGCTAAATGTCACCAGACAGAACGCACCCAAAAACAAGCAGACAAAAGCTTAACCCTAGCAAACCAATTCAATGTGCAAGAACAGAACCAATATCATGCTTTCTTCATGTAATTTCCTCAAACGATATGCATCTACTAATTCCTACTTTTCTGATTCCAAATGTTTAGTATTTAATTTTGCAAGGGTCTGCTTTTGTTCTGAAACCATAAGATTGGGAAAAATTAACAAGATCAAGTAACAGTATAAGCTTCGCATTTGCTGGTAAAAACATAGCTAAGCCTAACTAACCCAAACTTTGTTTAGTTTTTTTAGAACCAAAGCACTATAGGCTTTTGGATAAAGTACATCTAGGCAGACATAGAAAGACCAAGTATGACTTGGATATAAAAGTCTCACCAAATAACCTGCATACATTTACTCCATTGGATTTTGTTTCTAGTACTAAATAATGTACTCCTATTTAATATCTAAACTTTGAAAAAGGTACGCAAAGTTTGACTTTGTATTGTCTTATAGCTTACATCAGCAAACTCACTCAAATACATAACATAGGCTCTCACACTTGCAAGAGAATTGCAACTTGTAAGCAAATCAGAGTTGAATTACCTTTGTGGTAATTGGGAGTATTTAACTAGCAAGATAGATTGCAAGGTCGAGCTTATGGCTTCCAATAGAGAATTAAAGGGTGACTTGTTCAAAAGTCCTTGGCAAAGGATTTGTAATTCCATTAATCTACCAAACAAATTTATAACCTATCCAGTCCTCATGTTGGCATCTTTTTTTTTTTTTACCATACCAAAAAAAAGTTTGCACCCTATGAAAGTGCCTAAAATCATAGGGTATCTTATGAAAGTGCCTAAAACCCTAGGGTACCCTATGAAAGTGCCTAAACTACTAAAACCCTATAATAGGGAAGTGCAACTTAAAACCTAAACCCTGGGGTACCCTATGGAAGCGTCTAAACCACTAAAACCCTATAATAGAAAAGTGCACCCTAAAACCTAAACCCTAAACCCTAGGGTACCCCCTTTAAAAGTGCCAAAATCTTTTATTAAAAAAAATCATGGACCTTAGACCTTGTAAAATTTTTGCATGGACTAAATGGCCCAATAAGTCTTACTTCCGGACCCTAGAACAATTAACCGAGAAATAAGACTACTCCTACCATGGGAGAATTTTACGCCCCCATCTCTAGCTATCATTAATTTGTCCAGTCGATGAATGGTGAGGTTGAAGACTCCATGACATACAAGTAGAGATTCAAAGAGATTTGATATGTATCAGGAGCCAAGTTGTTTTGAGCTGAAATTATATAGGTAATGCTATATACCTTACACTAAAGCTCTTATTCACATGGAGTGAGAAATTGTTGAGTATATTCTGTGTCTCGCAGAAGCTATTGGAATTCTGTATCAGACTTGAGATTAATGCTGCTTGATGTCCTTGGTCCACTATTATCAGCCAAAGCTGGTTTAGAGTTGTGAAAAAAGGAAGACATCAATGTTAGAGTATCTTCTCTTTGCTAATACTATGTCGTAGAGTAGAAAGGCTTGACGTATCACGTACATCAAGTGTATCATGTACATCGAGTTTATTTTCATCAATGTATGGCGTCCATTATCCAGTTTCCGTAGATACTCTTTTTACTATTTGCTGTTTATATTTGTCAAATTTCACGTCTCTGTTGTAGTGACACCACATCCTGTATGGAGATAGAGCACAGCCAGGGCGAGTGTGACACAACAGGGTAAACCTGCAGTAAAGAGACTAAACATCTCCGATCAAAAAAAGAGTACAGGCTAACTATCTTTAAAGGAAGAGAAAAGTTACAGGCGTAAATCAATTAAGTGCAACACAAATAACAACACAAACCACCAGGGTTTCAGAAGTGATGTCAATAGTATCACTTTGGCCAAGGAGGAAAGGTTTAGGTGTTTCACCAAAAGACCCAATTCCAGGTCTATAGATCACACTTCCATCATGCTAAAAGTCTCTGCCGGCACTGGTCAATTTTGTGTACGTAACCTACACACATCATCTTGCCATCTTTCTTCCATTCTAAGTGTCCTATCAGTGTAACCTAGGAAGCATGCACTCCAAAAATGTTGGGGTGTGAGTACCGGTTTTGGTACAGTACATGTAGGGCAAAGTACATACCCGGAACACAAAAAAAATTGAGTACGTTGTGTTATCCGGATGTGGCATCAGTACACCATGGGTATGGGCTGGCTATGATAAATGACTTTTTCCCCCCCATATACTAGATCAAATGCTCAATATTAATAACGTTTTTCCCCTTTCAATTCTTATTCATATTTCAGTTGTCCTTGTTCTATTTTCTAAGTTGCAAAAAGAATAAACTAATTTAAAAAGTACCCACACAAAATAAAAAGTAGAGTATGGACGGTTAGTTTAATAAGTGGAGGGGGAATATTCATGAATGAAGAAGACCATGCTTCTTTCGGAGTTACATTACATTATACTGGATATAGCAAGTATGAATTACCAAATTTAAACTATAACGAGACATTAATAAACTACCAAATTTTAAAAAAGAACACATGATTTCTAGTAGAGTTTAGACACATTGTTTAATTTGCTTAAACCTTTTAAAAAAGAACACATGAGCGCTAGAGGTTTGACTTTAAAAGTTTAACTAGACCAACATAAAGTTGCCCCTAAACTTTTAATTTTATGTTTGAGATATGTAATTAATATTCATTATAACTATTACTGGATTAAAGATGTACCCCAGCTGTACAAGTAAAGTATTTTTTGATGTTTACTTCTACCATGTCGCACCCGTAGCAAACCATCCCTGCACACCATACCCGTGCTATTGCTTCAAAGATTGCACCACATCATTTCTAACTAACTCATCATTTACGGGATGCATCCAAACAGATGACAGCTACCAACAGTGGACAATCAACAGTTCAACCAGATGAAGTGATGGCTTGCCACACAGAACAAAAGATAAACATGTTTTAAAGGAACAAATGACGGGATATAGCAGCCAACAGTCAAATAACTCCCGAATCAACTGTGTAATTCCTAAGGCCATGGCCGTCCCTGAGGCAAGGCAAGCATGGCAGTGGATTTGGGCTCCCAAAATCTTCTGGAAGCTAGGGCCCGCAATTAGATAAAATTTATACTTTTCTTATGTATTAGACGTACAAGTTTGTTAAGTTTTTAGATCAAATCACCTTGTAATTGTTTTACAAATAGGGTGATTAACCAATTCAGTTCCAATATTTACAACAAAATTATCAAAATTATTGGGACTGAATCTTGAACTTTGGGTTATAATAGGCTATATATGACTTAACAGAAATATCGTAGATTTACTCATTAATAAAGAAATATCATCTTGTAATTAGTTTTCTCAAAATAAGAATGTTCTGAAAATATGAAGGGTTTGAGCTTGCTTTGACCCCTAAGGCCTAAATTTCTAAGCTTGTTCTTTATGTACCACTAGAACACGATGAAAAGCATAAATCAGATACCTACGAAAACGCAGCAAACACATAATCACTCACACCCACAAACAAAAACAGAGCTTGAAATCAATATCAAACCGCATATATATCCCACCAGCAAATCTTGATAAACAAGAAAACTTCTTTCAATGCAGAACTTTCAACACCCTTTAGACAACACATTAATTAGAGCATGTACAACAACAATAGGTAAAATAACTAGATAAAAACCTCAATATATTAATTTAGCTAGACGTTTTTCCATCAAAACTCCACCAACTCTAATCATTTTACGGTTTTTACCTATCTTGCTTAAACTATTATTTCTTTCTCTTTTTCTTTTTCTTTTTTTTTTTTTCTTGTCAACACATCCCAAATCAGAACAAGGTTACACGAATCCACGTACATGCAAGAATCAGAACAAAAGAAGCCTACAATCTAAAGAAATAACCATCTTAAATAAAAAGGAAAATAGGATTCAAACTCAAAAAAAATCCCAACAGATTCACGCTGATAATCGCAAACCAATAGGATTCAAGCCCTACATTTTCTACACCCCAAACTTTTGCTCCAGAAGAAGATAGCAGATAAAGTATAAACCTTGGATCCAGATGTATAGCGACAGACGAACAAGAAGCTCCGACGAGAGAGAGAGAGAATCGCACAAGAAAGGAAGAAGACGATGGCTGGAAGAGAGAGTGTGGTGTTGAAAGAAGACGATGAGAGCGAGACGGGGAGATTGGTGTGAAAGAGTGTGGTGTTAAAATAATAAGGGTTGGTTCGAGGGAGTTGGAAAAATTGGTGTTTTAGGTTTTTTAGTTTTGTTTTTATTTAAAAAAAAATTGCATTTGTTAGTTTTTGGTCGATTTTTTTGTGTTTCCTTTGCTTGTCTCGACGAGAGGAATCTAAAAAGTATAAAATTATTAGCCAAACTTAAAATTTTATGAATAAAGACGAAAAATAATCTAAAATAAAAAAATTAAATAAGGACAAAATCAAAAAACGAAAAAACTAGTTTTTTCAATTTACCCAAACCAACCCTAAATGATGGGTGAACAGTAAGCTCGGGAACTCGGGAATTTATGGAGCGTTTGAGGCTTGTAACATACCGGACGAAACAACTGGACCTAAAGGATACAATCGAGAGTTACACTCTACATAGAAAACACCTCAAATCCCAAAATATTTTTACATTGGAGTATTACTTCTTAGTTCTTTGTACCATTCAATTGAATTTGTTGTTGGAAATTTCCCAAAATTAAATTAACAAATGTTTTGCTTTGCCAACAAAAAAAGAAGTCATTTCACAACTTTTTTCTATAAATTTTTGTAAAATAGAAGTCCTTTTTTATTCAATCAATACACCAAAAACAAAGTAAAATTTTGAAGTTAACTTTTATCAGGTAAAGATTCTCTAATAAATCCCCCACGCTCTACTTAGTTTTATCCTTTTGCTCGCTCTTAATCCTGACTGTCCTATTATCCATTTCTTTGTGGAGCCAGTACAATGTGTGGTGGATAAGAGTAGTGAGACACCATATAAAGGTGACCCAAGGCCAAAATAATTGGTCAACAATTATGGATGAATAAAATAATTAATGTGGAAATTACTTGGTAAACTATTCAATCATTCATTTAAAATAAAAAAAAGATTTTGAGTGGTAATTCGGTCTCCCACATGGATTAGCTTATTCTAGGGTTTGAGCTAATGACCCTTCAAGGACATGAGCTCTCCCCTGCCCTTCTCTTTCTTCTCTTACTACCAACATGATCCATTTTCTCCTAAAAAGCTGCCCCTAAGTAGTAGAATAATTTTGAGAGGTTGTTTCACGCTTGCTTTATCTCCCACGGGCGCAAACACAGGCACTCTATGACTTTGGTTATAGTACCTCAGATGGGCACTGGGATAGCGTGCATTAGTCGTGTAATGCAGCAAAACGACATAATTTTATTTTCATTGAAAGATTTCCAGAAATATCTAAAAGGTATGAACGTAGCTGTTAAATTTAAAGATATAATTCAACTCTGTCTTAAATGGAACAAAACTACTTCGTTGAGCAATTAACGATTCTTTTTTGCTGCAATAAAATAGCCAAGGTTGATCTTAAAACTTTGGCTCTCACATAACCCATAACTAACAGGAAAAATTTCCTTTGGCACAAGACTACAGATTAATAAAATTGTCAACTAGTTCAAATTAATCGTCAGATCTTCTTGCACTTAAATTAACAAAGTCTCAACACATCAAAAATAGGCTTGAGTTAACTTCACCACACTTCACATTCCCACTACAGAACACACCCTTCTGCAGGGGAAAGGGAGGATATGGTCTTGCATTCTTGAAAGAATGCCAATGATGGGTGTCCGCGGATCACGCGCACAAGATCATTGACTTGCTTCAGCTTAGATTCGACGCTACAATGCAGTTTTAGCAAGAGTTTCCTCTTTGTTCAGGATACCTGTTAACCACATCCATCTAGACTTTTCTACCCATTGAGGTGTTAAACCACCCAACTCCACTCGTGTCAGCCATGCTTCGAGTTTTATTCATCACTAATCCGTCCCAAATGCAGGTAAAAAGGAGTTTTGCGCTTTAGGTAGTTAACAACCCGGTCATATCAAGCTACTGAACTTTTTCTGAGAATTCTGAAGCCATTGACCCCAAATAAAAAGATCCTATTGAACGAAAGGGAATTTTTCCCAATCAACCATGTCAAAATCATGCTATTGCATTCCTTACTATTTATGGTCACATGACTCACATGAAAGAGCAGTCAGAGGTAAACAGAATTAAGCTTTTTGTGTAACAAATGCCTTGAATAGTCAGAAAGTCATCCAACCATTATCAGTTTGAATACATTGTGCACAACATTTGGCGCCCATAGTAAAGAAAATGGACAAAAACAAATGGTAGCTCCCATACACATGCTTTGGAATTTTTCTCACATAGGACAGAAATAACACGAATCAATGCTCTAAAAATCGCTAGGCGCTAATTGGACAGAAACGGGGCACTTGGCGCCAAGGTGCCAAATAGTCGGTTGGCTAATCTATGCATTGGACCAGCGCCTAGCGCATAGATTGGGACTAATCGGCTGTTTAAAACACTGAAACAAATTAATCAAGCATATAGATTCGAGAAGCAATGTCTTGAACCAACCAGTCAAACCCCTCAAGTAAACCTGCCCCAGTATATGCGCTACAGCCCACAATTTCCCAGTGTCGAGTTTTATCCAGCCCTTCAAGGTTGAGCACCTGCAGTTTGTAAATAGGATTACATCCATACAGCTCAAAGAACTTAAAGTTGAAGCCCGTGGATTATGTTGCTAGATTCATCTCCCCATCCCACACCCACTTTGCTTCATGACAAAAGAAAGAGGACAAATACAAAAAGGAGAAACAACAGCAAGCTCATATCTAACAGGAAATGGAAAATGGTCATTTATCGTATTGCAGATTCAGACAAGCAGCGAGGGCAAAAGCATTGCACAGGGCATCAGCTGGGAATTCATACAAAAGCTTCCCAAGTACAATGGCCAATCATGCACTTTCATGCGTGAACGGGAAAGAGTTGCATATAAACCAGAGTTCATCTAGCAATCATCCTGCACAAAACTAATGCAAGCCTCATTACCCGATGAGTCTGAAGGTCAAAATCCTGACTAGGGTTCCGAGGTGAAGAATAGTTAGGTTGCTGCTAAATGCAAATCATGGGCTAGATAATAGGTTTCACTTAAACATGCTTGTCTTTGTCACCTTAAGTCATGAACTGCTCCTAAAAATCAAAAAATCTAACGGTACATGTACATTTGATCTGCTAAACTTTTTCAAAAGTTTTTTCTAGATAGTCCATATTCGCTATTAGAGTCTATAGCCTGTGGGTATCTGGTAGGCCTCCACCACGAGCAGCGCCGGCCCCGATGGTTAAGTTGCCCAAGCCCGATCCCTCGATTGGTTTCCTCTTAACATAAAAAATACTAGATATACAAGTAAAAATATTACAAAAATTCAAAAGAGATTTTCGTGACCCGAAGAAAACTCCCAATATTGGGCTCCCTACATCTTCAAGTGTTCTTTTTAAAAAAATTACAAAATTACCAAAATTCAAACTAAAAGGATACAATTACAAACGATAAACGCAAAAAGGTATAATTGTAAGAGTTTATTTTATTTTATTTTATTTTATTTTATTTTATTTTTTGAAGAAAATAAGAAATTATCCTTATACTTTAACTATGATTTGTGTGAAAAACTAATAAATCGTATTAGCTTGCTCAATTTGTTTTCAAATTTTGATTTGTTATCAGTAGTACATTATTGTTGTGTTTGTCAAGTTCAAAATTTCTAATAAAGTATTGAGTAATGTGATGCGTAATATTGTGGATTAAATAGGTAAAAACAAAAAGTCTAGAACCAAACTGATGTAGTAGTTTATGGGTGTTACTATCATTATGTAATAGTTGGGGGTTTATTGTCATTTTATGTCTTTAATGTAAGGAGGGTAGTATAAGTAGTGTAAGGGTCTTTCATTTTTGCTAGCTTTTATCATTTTAAGAATATAATTATCAAGAGTTTTAACTCTTTGTACCCCATTTTGTAAGTTTCTCTCACTAGATATACAAGTAAAAATATTACAAAAATTCAAAAGTGATTTTCGTGACCCGAAGAAAACTCCCAATATTGGGCTCCTATGATGCACGGACACGGAAACGGACACGGACACGGACACGGACACGGGGACACGGCAATTCTAAAAAAATGGGGACACGGACACGGCAGGGGACACGCCACGTGTATATTTATTTATTTATTTAATTATATATTTATTTACATATATATATATATTGATAATATATTTTAAAACTTTTAGGGGTCAAATTGAATTTTTTTAAACTTTCAGGGATAAAATTGAAGTTTTTTAAAACTTTCAGGGGTAAAATTGAAATTTTTTCAAACTTTCAGGGGTAAATTTATTATTACTCAAAAATTAAGGGTAAAAACTGTAAATAAGCATATATATATCATATCATTTTCCTTAGCCGAAATTTCCATTTCAGTCGATGCAGCTCCAGGCCTCCAGCCCTAAAACTCAGATCTCAGATCTTCATGCTATTGCTGGAACTCAGGTACGTACGTCGTCTCTCCCGTTTCTCTCTCTCGGCTTCTCTCTCTATCTCGTTTGCTCTCTCTCTCTCTCTATCTCTCTCTCTCTCTCTCTGTGTGTCTCGTCTTCTCTCTCTCTCTCGGCTTCTCTCTCTCCCCCCGTGTCCCCAGCCGTGTCCCCATCCAAAAAAGCACGTTAGGCGTGTCTCATGCCACGTGGCGTGTTGGGACACTGCGATATGGCACCCCGGAGGCGTGTCAGTGCATCATAGCCCAGCCTACATCTTCAAGAGTTCTTTTAAAAAAAATTACAAAATTACCAAAATTCAAACTAAAAGGATACAATTACAAACGATAAACGTAAAAAGGTATAATTGTAAGAGTTCATTTGATTTTATTTTTTGAAGAAAATAAGAAAGTATAGGGGGATCATTGTTTCAGTGGTATTCTATGAGCAACCACTTTGTGCATTTATTGCCAAAGGTTAGGTCTGTCTCCAATCCATCTGTTTCAGTGGTACTCTGGGAGCAGCCACTTTGTGCATTTATTGCCAAAGTTTAGGTTTGTCTCCTATCCATCCCCCGCCCATACCCCCAATTATTGGGGACTAAATGGGTTATGTTGTTGTTGTAAGAAATTAAGAAAGTATCCTTATACTTTAACTATGATTTGTGTGAAAAACTAATAAATCGTATTAGCTTGCTCAATTTGTTTTCAATTTTTGATTTGTTATCAGTAGTACATTATTGTTGTGTTTGTTAAGTTCAAAATTTCTAACAAAGTATTGAGTAATGTGATTCGTAATATTGTGGATTAAATAGGTAAAAACAAAAAGTCTAGAACCAAACTCAAAATGCATACACATTTACACAAACACATGCATAAATTTGTGGGGATCATACAAAAAACACCTCCTGTTTGTGTGGTCTCATACATTTTCGAGTGCTAGTATATTTGGGTGTGTATTTTGAATGTGATTCTAGACTTGTTAGGAAAAAAATGGAGTAGAGAAAAAAAAAAAAAGAGGAGAGAGCATGCTGATAAAATAAAAGAAAAAAGAAAAAGGGTCTAGAGAAAAGCCACAGGTGCAGTTCAAAGAAGAAAGAAAAAGGAATCCATTGGTAGCCCCTAGGATTTGAACAAGACTCACGCGAACGAGTGCGACCATGTTGAGACCATCAGGCCAAGTGAGTGCTTTGGATTAGTTTTGGAAACTTGTTCTTATTTATATACAACTTACAGTACTTACCCTCTTTTTCTTTTTTTTATGTTTGCCCCAACCCGGGGGGTAACCCCTAGCAGAGGCTTGCTATTGACTTATTCCTCTGTGTTCTTCAGTTTGGTATGACCAATATTGTCTATTACGTGCATTAAAGAGAGAGAATAGACCAATATTGTCTATTGACCAATATCTCTGAGGCCTGGCGTAGGTTACAAAGAACACAAAGGAATAGGTTAATAGATTTCTATTACGAATTACCAAGGCTTGCTATAGACCAATATTGTCTATTACGTGCATTTAAGAGAGAGAATAGATTTGCAATGCATCTGAGATGTAATGGAATTATGAAAGAAGTGGTATTAGTTGGAGCGGCCTTGTTTGTGAACAATGTAAATTCCTTAAGATATACTTTTGCGATTAGAGAATAAAGAGTGCACAATTATTCCCTTGGAATTGCAGAAACTCATGAATGGCCTATTTCTTAATGTCTTGTTCCTATTTTTGGATTATTTCTGCATGGAATTAGAAGTTGTTAATCTCTACCAATTGCAACACCACATGGTATACTGTAACACGTGTGAGAAGTAGGGAAGGTAATCACAGATCTATTAGATTTGAGGAAATCTCTTAGTGCTTCAGCAGATCAAGGCAAACTTTTCATCGTAATCATATAATCTCAGAATGATTATCTCTCCCGTAGATTGGTGAACTACCAGTGTACTTCCGAGTGGTTAGAAGTTATAGCAGGACAAGAGGAGGTATAATTGTAAAGAAACATTTGGAGGATAAGGAGACAATAGGTGGCTTAGAGGAGAGCATGTCTAGGGTATTGCTCGCTCCCTCCAAAATGCTAAACCTAAATCAACTTTTTCATGGATGCGCTATGAGATTATAGATGCTACATGTTCAGAGCCGGCCCTAACGTTTGGGTTGCCCAAGCCTGACCTCAGCTTTGGTTGCCCACTTACTATTAAGTCTAAAAAATAAAATGACATATGAGTCAAGAAAAAAAAAATCAAGGTTACATGGTACTTTTAGCTTAAATTAAATTAAAAATTTTCAATCAAATAATAACCCCGGTAACAATGCTTTATGGTTAGCACAATCTTGTTAATCAATACAAGGCCTGAGCAGTTGCAGACTTAGAATTCTTGAAGGCTCAGCATGTTTTGGGCACGTGCTAGTTAGTTGTGGTGGTTAGCTGAGTTGGCTTACACGTGGCTCTCTAAGTCGGTTATAATTGTATCTCTCTTGTATTCAGTTGTAGCGTATTTTGCTTGGTTTTCTTGTATATAAACTGATCTACATACATTTGAGAGTTAATGAGAAAATATCCATCTCCTCTGAGTTAGAGAGAGAAGTAGATTAGGGTTTCAAATACATTCTTGGTTTTTTGAAGATTTCTACTGCATTTCTAGATTTGTTTTTAGATCTCGATTCATCAAAAAAGTAAGTTTTTATCAACTTCAACTTAAAAAGATATAAGGGTTTATTTTGAAGAAAATAAGAAAGTTTGCTTCATATCTTACTATGATTTGTGTAAAAATAATGTTATACAATATTAGTTCGCTCATATTTTGTTAATTTAATTTTTCACCATTGGGAATTTTTTAAACCAAATGTAAGAACATATCACTTCTATACATTATTGTTTTTTTTTTTTAATGCAAAATTTATAACGAAGCAATTAAGTTTTGTGAGTTTTTGTCAACTCAAATTGTGAATAAGGAGGGAAAAAAAAAGGAGACATAAATAACAAAAATAGAAAAAAGAAATAGAAGAAAAGCCCTAAAACGAAAAGGTCAAAGTCGAAAAAGAGATCATGGGATTTGAATCCAGTCGTCTCGCATACTATGTAGCAAGTAGTGCCACGGAGGCAACCAGCTGCTTTGCTTTAGCTATGGAAACATTTTAATATTTATGTATGCTCAGAATTATTTTTATTTTTTTTGGTTGCCCTAGCCTGGGGGATCACCCAAGCCTGGAGGCTTGCAATGCTTACCCCCGAGCTGGCCCTGACCGCGAGGTACATACCTTAGAGCAAGTCCTATGGGGATGGATAATGGCTATAGCCATTTGCCCACTTTAGCACCAAAAAGTGGTTAAAAAGTGGGTAAACAACTTAATTTGGCACCCCCTCTCAAATGTTGGGTTCTAAAATAGAACCAAAGCGTTCCAACTATTAACTAACTTTTCCTCCATCTCATTTTCCCCTATTTTCTTGACCTCAATTCAACTACTTATGTACCAAAATATATTACCGGTCCGCAATACAATGACTTAAAAAAAAATTATATCGATCAGCAGAGCAATCTCACACACACACACACAATCAAACTGACCTTCTCTCACACACACACAATCAAATTGACCTTCCAGCGACGTTGTACAGATTCCGGCGCACTCAGGTAGTTCATATCATCCATTTTCTGGTATTGGCAGTTGGATTTGATGAGGTGTCAAATATGGCTATAGCCATTTGGGGTTCCAAATTTCCAACCCCACATAAAACTTTGCCATTTTCCATCCCCATTGGAGCTTGGAGTACTATAATGGGGGATGGAAAATGGCCTTATAACCCCATATCCATCCCCATTGAACCTGCTCTAAGTGACTGCATACAACACACAGGTGGAATCCCATCTCCGATTAAGGATCGCTCCCCCTAAAAATGATTGAGATGGCCTCTGAGCACCTCGCCTTTAAATGAGCAACCGGGCAAGGAGCTACCTTTTAAGTACGCTCCTGATTCTAATATCTACAAAGCCAAATTTCAGTAACTCGAAAAGCTTAAATCAACCATGATGAACACAGAACATTTGAGAAAGTCTTTCAACGTAAACTCAATTGAGAGAAATCAACGTACAATTTTATTTCAATTTATAGATTAGTCTTTCATTTCAGAAAACAAATATGAGTTGTCAAAATGGGTTGAGCACATAAAGTCAAGCATAGAACCTTTAACATAGTTCAACAAAAAAATGTAAGAATGCACCCCCTTACCTTAGCTATTTCATGAGGCGATAGAGCTCCTTGTATGTCTTGTTTATTTGCGAGAATTAATAGTGACGCTCCTGATAGCCTCTGTCACAAGAAGAGAGAGAGAGAGAGAGAGAGAGAGAGAGAGAGAGAGAGAGAGAGAGAGGGGGGGGCAGAAAAGGGTCTGCTCTACATTAATATCGACCATGATACCGAGAGAACCACCGACCAGTACAAGTCGGTGATATTGATAATCAATTGTACTACTTTATCATGCACTACAAAAAATAAAATGAAGGGAAATGATGGAAGATGCTCAAAACAGAAGATGGATTTATATTACAGTTCAAGAGGGTAAATATGTGCTTCAAACTAATGCCTCTTCCGACAAATAATCAGACAATGGTCCATAAATCCAAGTTATTCAACAACTATGACGAATGTTTGAACATATATGTATCACAAGGTAAATTTTGTTAAATTCCTTCCCAATCCACAAGCAATCTCCCTGAATCTTTTCTGTTCTCTTAGAAATTGAGACTGGAATGTAAATAAGGAATATGTAAGTATGGTTGACAAATTACTCTTAACAAGGGTCAATGTAGTATGTACAACCCCAAATGTCCCCTGGAAAATAATATCGTAGTGTACCTTCTACCAATCAATCTCTTCTCAGTTCTTATATGTTATATGATTATATCTATCTACAACTGAGTTGCACACCGCACTGGCCTCAAAAGTAGATCCCAGAAATCAACTGGAATAGGTAGGAGGGAAAGTCCCTCCTCCAGTGGCAAAATCTCAGATTTCTCACAATTAAGACCTGAAGCAACCTGCGCCATAAGTCAGTACGCATGCTGCATATGGGCTTAGGTAGAACTTTATTGCCTTTGCATTAAAGTGATGCAGAATTAGTTCAAAATTTTAACAGTCCGGTTCACTCAACCCATGAACAGTTGAACTGGGTTGACGGTTCAACCGCTTTAAACCAGCAGTTTGCAAAAAAATCTGACAACCTCGAATCACAACAAAACACACCTGACATAACTCATTTGATAAGCATCAGCCCCAAAACAGACAAATGGTATCATTGCCGATCAAAAAAAATAAAAATGGCATCATCAGCCTACCATAAATGGGCCACCCACCCTATCCCCCATTCCATCCACTCTCCCCTTTGCAAAGCTTTCCAAAAAACCTTTATTACATTTGGAAGAGCGCAGCTCACAGACTCCATAATAAGAGATAACAATAGAGTTGATAGCTTGTAGCCTGATACTAAGGAATCCCGTGCCCCAACAAGTCGCTTCTGTCTAAGCCCCCTACAAGTACACACACGGGTTTTTTAACCTATGCTCATCTCTCATATCATATATGTGCTTTACCACTTTATTGTAAGAGAAATGTGTGGTCATACTTTGCCGAGAGTTTGGTAAGTATAGTTTTTGGTGCACATTAGGATGCTTCCATAGAGCTTCTCCTTTTGATATAATTTGGCTTTAAAACAAACCTCAGTTTCCAAAAAAAAGAATCCCAACAGACAAATGCATCTAGACTGAGAGGGAAAAAGGGATACATGCATGTGTAGGCTCATTGTCTAGTGAGGGAGAGAGATTAACTGCAACTTCAATGATACTTAAAGAGCACAAGAAAAAAAGAGAGAGACCTCTTCCTTCAACAGATTGTGAAGTTCAAATTTGCAGTCATCAAGCCTTCTCAGATCTGAACTATCAACCACCCACACCAAACCATCAGTTTGCTCAAAGTAGTTCCTCCAGTAAGATCTGATTGTCCTTTGGCCCCCAACATCCCATATATTCAGGGTATATCTGCCAATAATGTATTAAGTTTAATTCCTTCCCCCACTGCAACAACCTGCTTAAAACTTCTAACAGTAACCTATTGTGTAATGCAAATTAAATACATAACTTAGATGGTGTACAAACTTCAAAGCCTCTACCTAGAGGAGAAAAGAGGGATTCAAAGCTGCAAAAGTTTGCAATTAAAGCTAATACGGGATCTACACCAGTAATTGTGACCCCAACTATGAAAATCATACAACTCAATGATGCAGGACATCTAACAAAAATAAACAAATGGAGATAAAACCCTAGGCATCCTTGCACCAAAGGAAGTAATGATATCCCTGTATCAAAGCAATAATCAAACTCATATATTTCATCAACTGCCAAAATAGAAAGAGTAGAGTCCTTTAAATAGGCTCTTGAAAGGGTAACAAAAGCACAAACATGATCTAGATTCCTAACAGGATAACTCCTAAAATAAAATTATAACTATAAAATAAAATCCTAACATCTAAACAGATAGTGATAACATCAAAATAGATAATGATAACGTAAATAAATATCCTCCCAGATCATATACGAATAGCTTGCAGGGCCCACGGAGTACTCCTTCCAGTTCCTGTTCCGGTTCCCTATCACTCAAGTACTAATATAAGCCATTAGGAATTTGCCCAAACCTAAGAAAGGATCTAGGGTATATTAACACAAAAAATAAAAAAGGAAATTGAAACCACAAACAAACAATTAAAAGTTATCCAGCTGCAGTTTTTAGTATGATAAAGAATTTACACTATTGTTCCCCTACCCCACAATCAACAGCTAGGGTGATATTTGTGAGAATTGCAAAAGTTAGGACCCACGTTGAACAGTAACATCAGTCTCCACACTCTATAACAATATCAGATTACATATTTGATGCCCTGTGTCCAAGAACTATACCTCAACCCGGGGAAGAAACAGGTTGCAGGCTCGTGTCGCAAAGAAAAAAGAAGTTAACGTCTAAAATTAATATTTTCATACGTAAGAGAATACGAATGTTGTCTTTAATAAAAACTGAAACTATTCTATAATATAAGAATAAGTAGAGTGGTTCCATGTTTTTCGAGGAATCCTCATAAAATAAAGTGAGGAGACAGGAATGTTTCACATCTTACAGGGCCACTTTATATAACCCATATGAATGTTCAAAATTTCTTGGGATTATTAAAAAGAAGAGGGGAGCCATGGTCATCCCTTTCACCACACCCCCCAACCACCCCCACCCCCACAAAGCCTTTGTCCCTGATACACCCATTCGTCGAAGTAGCACCAACTAATGGGTAAGTATAGAATAAAAGACGCGTGCCTCTATGGGAATGTAAGTGCTGGGAGGAGAGGGGGGAAAAGAGAAGGAAGATGAAGCTAACTTGTCGTAAGTGATGGTCTTGATGTTGAATCCCAAAGTAGGACTGATAACGCTTGTGTCCTCTCCATTGATTTTCAGCACAATTGTCGTCTTTCCTGAGTTATCAAGTCCCCTGCAGCAATAGTAAGTGATGCATAACTATATATATCTATGGATATCAAAATGTGCGACATAAAGAGAGTGATTACGGAGCATACACCATTAGTATTCGCATTTCTTTCTCTTTCCTCTTGATCTTTCGAATGATGCTTAGAAGCCCCATTGTTCCAACAGTCTACCCCCAAATCAAGGAAAACAGTTGGTATTGATTGTATTTGTATCTGCGATACATCCGACACAGAAATGATTAGCTTCTGCAAATCCTCTCTTCTTTTAGAGCTCAGCCTTAGCACACTATGGACCAAATTATAACCTACAAGCCATTGCTCTTTTTAGCTACTTATCTTTTAAAAATACACACACATCGTTATACCATTTTTTTTTATCTAAATGTACTACTCTAAAAACATTGTCTCTTTATTCCCCTCAACGTTTTTACATTTAATCATGAGCTTTTCTAATACCACCAGTTGCACATGCAACATTGAGATGGACATAAAATAAAAAGTCATCGTTTTCATGCCACAAATGATTAATGTAGCCCTCTATTCATCCATAATCACCATAGCTAGACAAAACGTGGGTGAGGCATTTTACCAAATAATTAAAAAACAATAACAAATGTGCGTATGGCAAAGAGAAACGGAAATAGGTAATTGAGAGGGGAATACAAAGAGAGATACAGAATGTTTTAGCCAATTGGACAAACCAATCCGAAAATTAACAAGAAAATGCAAAACCTAGATATTCTAGGGCGTACAGATTAAAGATATGATTCCTGCAGACAGATATAGAAAACAAGAGCTGATGAGGGTAAGAGAAACCTGAGAGTCGACAGAGAAGAACGCACGAGAGAGATGAGAGTATGGAGTATCCCACAATCACACCCACTTCACCAGAAATAGTTAACTGAAATGTGCCCAAATATGATGAAAATAACTAAAATGATCCGCCCCTTGGATTGAAGGTTTCGAAGAGAGAGGAAAGAAAGCGAGGGAGCCCCCTCGTCCCGAGTCCTGTCCCAGACCCAAAACGGTACCGTTTTGTTTCCACTCCAAAACCATTGCAAAATGCATATTTGTGGGGCTCACTTTCGGATCTCACACAAATAGTCAAAATCCATAAATAATTGTAAAATAATTATTCAAGTGGTCTCGGAGAAAATTGGTACCATCGGTTGTTTGTACTTTATTCTTCTAGTTTGTTTAATTTTCATTTAAAATTCAGGACCTTACCAGTTTGAAAGAATCTCTAAGAAAAAACATAAAATTGTGGGCTCAGAAACCCATTGATCTAAATCATAAGAGTCATAGGGCTTGTTTGGAAGAGCATCCAATAAAAAAAATTATCTTATTTGGACATCGACAGGTAGAGGTGTCAAACATGCCAGACTCGAACGGACAAGACATGTTTAAATGTGGCACAACACAAGCACGGTTTTAGATGGGCACGACACAGAACTAGGTTGGGCATAGAATGACATGACACGAAAGTGGGCTAGACGCGGCAAGGCCTATGGCACGACACAACAAATACTAATTTTTAATGTATCAAAGAAATAATTTTTAAGGATGAATTTTCTAATTTTATGTTATACATTTTTAATAAGTCAATACAAATATTTTGTAAATTTCAATACGCTGAAACTCGGCTAGATCATACAAAAAAATTTGAATTATATGTTTATATTTTTTAATAAGTCAATATAGCTATAGTTATTCGATATACAATTTTTTTTTTATTTATGAAACTTGGCTAGATTATACAAAAAAAAAAAAATCAACAAAACTCAGAGATGAGCCGGCACGGGCATGACACGATTACAAAATAGCGCAGCATGGCGTGGCACGATTAAGAAATGGCATGGCACGAAGCATAGTTGACATGAAATTAAATGTGTCTTGCTGGCATGACATGACCCATTTAACACCTCTATCGATAGGTATCAAAACACTAAACATGTGAGTTTTTTTTATACCTATCAATGACCGAACAAGATAATTTCTTTATTGAATGCTCTTCCCAATGAGCCTTACGACACCTATGGTTCAGATCAATGGTTTCCGAGCGCAAAATTTTATAACTTTTCTTGAATATTCTTTCTAACTCTAGGGTCTTTAATTCTGAATAAAAATTGAACATATATTAGATGAATAACGTAAAAATATCCAATGGACCTGATTTTCTCCAAGGCCACATTAATAAATTGTTTTAAAATTATTTAACAGTTTGTATCGTTTGAGTGTGACCCAAAAGTAGGCCCCACAAAATTGCATTTTGCAAAGGTTTGGAATGGCACCAAAATGGTGCCGTTTTGGCTCTGGGACAGGGACTCGAGATAGCAGATCCGGAGCCATTTCTTTCCCATGTTTGGATGGCTAAAAAAATGGGTCAGGTGAGAACTAGAAATCAATTTTTATTCACCTTCGTTCCTCATCAAATTTGGTGAGATTGGGTGGGGGAGCTAACACTATCATGTTCTTGTCTTTTCTCACCATTATTAGAGACCACACGCATTTCTTTTCTTTTCTCGCTCACTTAGCCAGATCACCTGTTTCCACTCTCTTTGTACCAACACTCTGTACCCGGGCTGAAATTATGCCATCTATCCACACTTGTGATTCATTCTGAGAGTGGATTTCATTTGATGAAATGAGAAATCCTATAAAATCACCAATTAATAAAGTCACTTTTTGATAAAAGCCAATTTTAATAATGTAACGACCCAAATTTTCCTAAAAATAAAACTCAAAATACAATGTATTTCTATACACTTCTAGACACTATTTTCCTCAATACACAATTTATACCACCCAAATACTACAAAAGTCTTCGAATAAATACTCATCTAAATAAGATTCTCTCAACCAAATAATATGACCATAATACAAATAAAAAAATAAAAGAGTGTGAAAAAACTTATATTGATTGAGACACGCGTAAAACGCTCTCCTAAGAAAAGATATGTCCCCGCTTGCACCGAGTTGTGTGACATTCAATTCCCAAGATACAACGATTATCCACAGATGTTTTGTGTGCAGCTAAAGCTTTCCACACGAATTAAGAACCATCAGTATGCTCAAAATATTAGATACTCAAAACTATATATCTCACTCAGCTTGTAAAACAACACAAACAATACTTCATAATTTTTTCAAATGAAAAACTCTTTACCACTTGTGGTTTCCCACAGCCATATATTATAGGCAGAGGTTAATAATCCAATAATTATATGATATACAAGCTCATAAATACCATCTAATATAGGGAATAAAATCCCATGATTATATGTGTAGGGAGTTATAAGTATTTATTCTCCAAAACTGTCCATTTAATATGTAAAGGTAATTAACATAATAAATTATTTCCAATAAGTTTTTTAAAAAATTTCCAACAGCTTAGTTAAGGCTTAAACTGTAAGGACCCGTAATTTTGCATAATTTTTTTTTATCCAGAATAACATTGGGATAATATGAGGAATTAAATTTTGACTTAAAGGGCTCAATGTGATGGAAGTGGATTGCATTTGGGTCTCTTTAAAATGCATTTGAAAGATAAGGGGGGTGCAAGTGCATAAATGTGTGTATATGAGCGTGTGTAGTGTAAAATTTTCTAACAAAACACACCTCTCTCTCCCCCATCAGTCGTGGCCCTCTCTCTCTCTACCCCTCCCAAATTTCCTTTTCCAATCTCAAACAAAATACACTCCTCTCATTCAATCTCTTCAAGAACCAAGTTCAAAATCTTCACCTACACATCAATTGGAGTTGGGTTCGACATGGTTTTTCGTGGAGATCAAGTGTTTCGGTTTGGAAGTTTCACAACCTAGGGTTTTACATTTTCTACTCATTTGAAGCTTCAATCTTGAGGTAGAGGAACAAATTCTACTCCCTCTAGTTGTATTTATGTGATGTGTTGCATATATCTTGCCCTTGTTCTTCAAATTTCCCAAAATCATGATTTTCTCTCCTAAATGGTTTTGTTCAATTTGGGTTTTTGATCTATGAATTGGGTTGTTGTTTGATGCTATTTTTAGTTGTGTTACCCTCCCTCCATGAATTTTAGTTGCTTGACATTTCCAATTTTTTGCCAAAATATCGAATTAGGACCTTAGAAAGAAGTTTGAGACCATTTGGAACTAGTTTGCAAAATCTGTCACAAAGCCTAAATCTATCTGACCCGCCCGGGCGGGATTGGGGGCCGCTCGGGCAGAAAATCCAACAAGCATCACTTTTTTCAGTTTTGTCCCGGTTCGTTCATTGATGCCTGTTTGGCCCCCAAACCCCTGTTTCTTCGTGTATTTGACCCATACCTTCGTTTCGAACCTTGAATTCACTTTGGAATCATAAAATTAATCTTTTTCCACGCGAATTAACAAATCCCTTGGTCATTCATATTGGACACGCATCGGGTTACACACTTTGGCGAAAAATGGTGAAACTTTCGAACAAATGAGACTTATGGAAGTTTTTGAATGACAAAATGTCTTAGAGATGATATAATTGTATAATGTGAGTACTAGGGTCACCATTTGGTGTCCCTAGCCATGGGTGCACGGAGCCCACGCAATTCGGCAGAAGGATACTTCCCTATTAAGATTAATGAATGTTTTCTTGTGAAATATTGAAAATGGCATGTTTGGACTAATCTTAGTGTTCTTATCAAAAATTGGCTTCTGGTATACGATATTGAGAATTTGGTGAATTCTTGGGCTTTGTTGAGCACTTGGAATTTTTTTTTTTTTTTTGGAATATCTTTGGGACACACGGACACATTTAGGACACTCGAACATGCACTATGGATACTTGGATACATTTTTGGGAGATTTGGGTACTTAGTGGTCGGGTTGCATTTGTTTGTTCCTTCCAAATCACAAACACTGATTGTTTCATTCACAATACTCTATTTGTCATGCATGTATCATGTTAATACATCTAGCGTTAGTAGAATGGTTTTTCCTACTGGGCTTGTGAGCTCAACCTATCATTTTCAGGTACCTGACAATGCACTTGAGAGGGATGAATGAAGTGTGGATGCATAGCATTGAATTCATCGAGCATGAAGTTATTTTCCTATCTTTGCCCCATATATATATATATATATATATATATATATATTTTGAAAGATGGTTTTGTAACTTTTATTTGTTAATCTTTTGACTATTTGGTTAATGTAATAACTTTTAAACTTGACAAATATGCATTTCGGTTATGGGTACTCGTAGCTAGAACTTGTTGCTTATTTATGGTTAGAATGTACCTATTTTGACTTTGACTATTCAAAGGAAAAAATGTAAGACTTTTGACTTGTCCACGTGGATATTACCTATATTTGGATTATTAAATTTGAGAGCGTGACAACTTGGTATCAGAGCATAGGTTCGAATACTTAGGAACCGTGGGAAGACTTCGAGTCTTCGGGCTTAAACCATTGCATAAGTTTTCTCATGAAAATCATATGTTCTCATTCATTGTGTGCTTATGTGACATTCATGATCATTACATTGGCATATTGAGGTGCATGTGAGTTAATGAGCATGGTGTTGAGTTGTTACCCGTGTTGGATTGGCGTAAAGGCTTTGACCTCATTTGAGATAATGTTGGGCTTAATGATTTTTTCTTTCTTATATTCTTATTGAACCATGGCGCCAAGGAGAGTTGTTAGAGGTAGTAGGGTACATAACTGTGGGAGAGGCCGTGGTCGTGGTCGTAGTCGCAATGAGCGTGTGGGGGATGAGGTTAGTCAACACGAAGACCATTCGGGAGGTCGATATGATAGGTGTGAAGGAAGAGGTGCAACAACCGGGAGAGCAAAATCCACCTAACCCACTCATGACTAACTTTGTTGTGGCACACATGGCTCAAACACCTAAGGCCAATGCTCCAACTCGTGCTATGAAAGTGGTTAGCGAGTTTCGTAAGTTGAACCCTCCTATGTTTGACGGGGTTAGTAGTGACCCTTTAGTGTCCAACCATTGGTTGTCGGAGATTTGCAAGTTATTTGACGTGCTTGATGTGACCGAGTATGCCGTGAGGGTGAAATTAGTAGCATGCTAACTTACTAGGGAGGCAAATGAGTGGTGGAAATCCATTTTGGCAATGAGGAGAGAAGCTAGGAGAGCGGCACGCAATGCTAATGAACCAGATGTTGAAAACATGACTTGGGCCAAATTTGAGGTAACTTTCGAGGACCAATACTTTCTCGAATTGTTCAAGGATTACTTAGGGAGCAACTTGAGTGGCTAGAGCAAAGAACCATTACCGTGTCGGAGTATGCTTTGAAATTTCAAGCCTTGTTTCGTTTCGCATTGGAACTTGTGTCTATAGAAGAGAAGAAGTGTAAGAGATTCGTCAGAGGTTTGGATGAGTCGATTTAGAGGTTTGTGATGAGTGGGGGTCTTATGAGTTTTTTCGGGGTGTTGGAGTTTATTGAGAAATTTAAAGACTTCGGGGATTAGCCAAAGGAATGTGAGGCCATTGACTACTACCGTGAGTGCACCGTAGTGTAATTATGGGGGTGTATTCGGGAGTTATGGAAATCAAAATAGGTAGAGGCAAGGAGAGTCGTTTCAATTTTGGCGCAACAGTTCTACTTTTTGGGCACCTATTTTTCCTGGTTTTGGGGGGAATTCATCGAGGCCACTGATCATTTGTCACCAATGTGGTCAACTGGGTCACATTTGCAAGCATTGTCCTAATCTAAAGACTCTTCCTCCGCGACTGTCTTGTGTTCAGAGTACTCTGAGTGCTTGCTTTGGGTGTGGCAATTTTAGCCACGTTGCTAGGTTTTGCCTGTTGCAAGGAGGTACTCGTAGTGAGTCCAACTTTGTTCAGCAGTCAAGGTTGAGTTCAGGGTTTACTAGGCCACCATAGAGGGGTGCACACACTCAGACACATCACCATCAGACTACTATTGTTTAGGGGCCACGGGGTGAGAGGGGAGCAAGTTTTTCCACACCAGTTCAAACTACTCCGGGCCGAGCTTTTGCTATCTTTGCTTCTGCACCACTACCGCCACCACCACTTCCTACTACTTAGACTCCAGAGACTTCATTCTGTGATGGGTACATTTCTCTTGTTCAACTCTTTTGCTAAAGTATTGTTTGATTCGGGAGCATCTTATTATTTTATTGCCGCATCCTTTGTCCGTGCACTAGAGTTAAAATCCGAGGATTTTAGCCTTCCTTTGTTTGTTGACACGCCGTTGGGTGGTAGGACACCGTTAGATCGCATATGCCGGGGGTGTGAGTTGGTTACTTGGGATCGCCATTTTGTGTTTGATTACATCATATTAGGTGTGATGGGGTTTGATCTCATTTTGGGTATGGATTGGTTATCGACTTTTCATGCGACTATAGATTGTTTCAAGCGTCGGGTTCAGATTTGTTCACCAGAGGGTGATTATTTTGAGTTTTTTCAGAAAACGTCGAGAGCCATTTGAATTGTATTTATGTGGGTCACGGGAATAGGAGTCTATTGCTTGCTTGTTGGCTAGTTTGATACTGGATGAGGATATGTCTACGTGTGGGGAGTTACCGCGGGTCGTTTGTGACTTTTCGGACGTTTTTCTGGAGGAGTTACCGGGGTTGCCACTCGAGCGGGAGGTTGAGTTTACGATTGAACTTATTCTGGGCACCGCACCTATTTCTATGCCGCCGTATCGTTTCGCGCCTGCCGAGTTGAGAGAGTTGAAAACGCAATTGCAAGAATTACAAGATTTCAAATTTATTTGTTTGAGTACATCGCAGTGGGGAGCTCTAGCTCTTTTCACTCAAAAGAAGGATGAGTTGCTTCGTTTGTGTATAGATTTCCGTAAGTTGAACCGGGTGACGATTAAGAATAAGTATCCGAAGCCTAGGATTGACGATTTGTTTGACCAACTCCGGGGTGCAACTTGCTTTCTAAGATTGATTTAAGATCCGAGTATCATCAATTAAGAGTTCGGTGAGAAGATATTCCGAAAACCGCTTTTCGTATTCGTTATGGCCATTATGAGTTTGTGGTCATGTCTTTTGGTCTAACTTATGCCCCCGCTACTTTTATGAATCTCATGAACCGTATATTTCGTGCCTATCTTTATCGGTTTGTGGTTGTGTTTGTTGATGACATTCTTGTTTACTCACCTTCCGAGAAGGATCATCAGTCTTACCTTTCTATTGTTCTTGAGTTTCTGAGGGAACACCGTTTGTATGCTAAGCTTAGTAAGTGTGAGTTTTGGTTATCCAAGGTGAAGTTTTTGGGCCACGTAGTTTCGAAAGATGGGGTGTCTATTGATCCGAGTAAGATAGAATCGTTTTTGAATTAGGAGTGTCTGATGAACGTGTTTGAGATTTCGAAGCTTCTTGGGTTTTGTCGGGTATTATTGTCGATTTGTGCTTGATTTTCTCACGTTTAGCGGCGCCAATGACTAGATTGACACGTAAGAGAACACGGTTTGTTTGGGATGATAAGTGTGAAACGACATTTGAAGAATTGAAGAAATAGTTGACTAGTGCACCTATTTTAGTTGTGCTCGAGCGTGGAGTTGGCTACTCCATGTACTGTGATGCCTCACAGGAAGGTCTTGGGTGTGTGTTGATGCAACGGGGTAAAGTGGTAGCATATGGGTCGCAACAACTTAAGATGCACGAACAAAACTATCCTACGCACGATTTGGAGTTAGCGGCTGTGGTATTTGCATTGAAGAGTTGGCGACATTACCTTTATGGTGAGAAGTTTGAGGTATTTTTCGATCACAAAAGTTTGAAGTATCTATTTTCGCAATAGGAGCTTAATTTGAGACAATGATGTTGGATGGAGCACATGGAGGACTATGACTTCTAATTGCAATATCACTTGGGAAAGGCGAATGTAGTGGCAGACGCATTGAGTAGAAAACCGGCAAGTTTAACAAGTTCGGCGATTGAAGAGTGGAAAATGATGGAGGAGTTGGTTTTTTTGCATCACATTGTGAGGAAGTCCGCGAGGTGGTTACCTTGTGCAACCTAACCGTTCATTCAACCTTATCGACTCGTGAATTGGAGGCGCAACAAATGGATGAGGATGCAAGAACTTTCCGGACCAAGTTTCTCAACAGGTAGGCACCAATGGGTTGGATGATTCACGTTGATCAAAGCGTTCGTTTGCAAGGCAAGTTATTTGCACCAATTTCGTGTCCGGATGAGATTTTACGAGAATTTCATCACTCACCATTAGCCATGCATTCGGGGTGGAACAAAAATGTATCATGACTTGCGTAGGCAATTTTGGTAGTCGGGAATGAAAATGGACGTGGCGACTTTCGTGTCTAAGTGCTTGGCGTGTCAACAATTGAAAGCGGAACATCAACGACCGGCGGGGGAGTTGCAACCCTTACCGATAGTCGAGTGGAAGTGGGAGAATATGATGATCAATTTTGTTACGGGTTTACCGTAATCATTGGGGGATGACGCTATTTGGGTTATAGTGGACCGATTGACAAAGACTGCGCATTTTTTAACAATCCAAGTGACCAATTTGATTGAGACACTTAAGCGTTTATACATCCGTGAGATTATTCGCTTGCATGGGATTTCGGTATCTATTGTGTACGATCGAGATCCACGTTTTACGGCTCATTTTTGGCAAGGCTTGCAATCCGCACTTGGTACGAATTTGTTATTTAGTAGCGTATCACTTGCAAACTGATGGGCAATTCGAGAGGACGATCCAAATTCTAGAAGCTATGCTTCGAACTTGTGTGTTGGATTTTTGAGGTAGTTGGGAGGATCTCCTACCGTTAGTGAAATTCGCGTACAACAATAGCTACCAATTGAGCATCGAAATGGCACTGTATGAAGTTTTGTATAAAAGGTCGTGTAGATCACCTGTGTGTTGGTCCAAATTGGGAGAAACAACTTTAGTGGGACCCAAGTTAGTGATCGAGATCGTTGAGAGCATGAGATTGATTAGCAAAAGGCTCAAGGCCACGCAAGAGGCAACGATCGAGAAAGTGAAAGTTATTCGCCAACATTTGTTGACCACTCCAAGTCATCAAGAGAGTTATGCCGATCGCCCGGAGACGCCTGTTATCTTTTGATGTGGGAGATCACGTTTTTCTTAAGATTTCACCGCGTAAGGTTCGACTCGTTTTGGGCGTGGGGGTAAGCTTTCACCGCGTTATTTCGGGCCATTTGACATTATTAAGAAAATCGGGGAGGTCACATATCGCTTAGCATTGCCACCGAGGCTTTCGGGTATTCATGATGTGTTTTGCGTATCCATGTTGAAGAAGTATGAGCTGGAGCCATCTCACGTATTAGAGTGGTCCGAACTTGAGTTAGAAGCCGATGCATCTTACGGAGAGAAACCGATTTGGGTTATGGATTTGCAGGAGAAAATGCTAAGGGGCAAGGCGATTCGACTAGTGCGGGTTCTATGGAACAACTTTGGTAGTGAGGAGTCGACGTGGAAAATGGAAAATGAGATGAGGGAGAAACATCCGGAATTGTTTGGCATATGAGCTATGTGAGTACTTGGTTTAATTTTCTTTCATTTCATGAATTTATGTCATTAAGTGCATATTGCATAGCATGTATGATCATGTAGTTAGTTGGTGAGCACGGTTATTTCAAATTTTGAGGACAAATTTTTTCTAAGGAGGGTAGAATGTAAGGACCAATAATTTTGCATAATTTTTTTTTTTCAGAATAACATTGAGAAAATGTGAAGAATTAAATTTTGACTTAAAAGGGTCAATGTGATGGAAGTGGATTGCATTTGGGTCTCTTTAAAATGCATTTGAAAGATAGGGGGTGTTAGTGCATAAATGTGTGTGGTGTAAAATTTTCTAACAAAACACACCTCTCTCTCCCCCATCAGTCGTGGCCCTTTCTCTCTATCCCTCATAAATTTCCTTCTCAAATCTCACACAAAATACACTCCCCTCACTCAATCTCTTCAAGAACCAATTTCAAAACCTTTATTTACACATCAATTGTAGACGGGTTCACCATGGTTTTTCATGGAGATCAAGTATTTCGGTTTGGAAGCTTGACAACCTAGGGATTTGCATTTTCTACTCATTTGAAGCTTCAATCTTGAGGTAGGGGAACAAATTCTACTCCCTCTAGTTGTATTTATGTGATGTGTTACATTTATCTTGCCCTTGTTTTTCAAATTCCCCAAAATCATGATTTTCTCTCCTAAGTGGGTTTTGTTCAATTTGGATTTTTGATCTATGGATTGGGTAGTTGTTTGATGCTATTGTTAGTTGTTTTACCTTCTCTTCATGTCTATTAATTGCTTGACATTTCCAATTTTTGCCCAAAATATCGAATTAGGACCTTAGGAAGAAGTTTGGGACCATTTGAGCTTGTTTCCAAAATCTGTCACGGAGCATGAATCTGCCCAACCCGCCGGGCGGGATTGGGGGCCGTCCGGGTGAAAAATTTAGCAACAATCACTTTTTTCGGTTTTGTCCCAGTTCGTTCCTTGATGCCCGTTTGGCCACCGAACATCCGTTTCTTCATGGATTCGACGCATACCTTTGTTTCAAACCTTGAATTCACTTTGGAATCATGAAACTAATCTTTTGACATGTGAATTAACAAATCCATTGGTCATACATATCGGACACGTGTCAATTGACACACTTTGGAAAAAATAGTGAACTTTTGGAACAAATGAGACTTATGGAAGTTTTTGAATGACAAAATGTCTTGAGATGATATAATTGTATAATGTGAGTACTAGGGTCACCATTTGGTGTCCCTAGCCATGGGTGCACAGAGCTCACGGAATCCGGCAGGGGTGCACAGAGCCCACGAAATCCGGCAGAGGGATACTTCCTTATTAAGATTAATGAATGTTTTCTTGTGAAATATTAGAAATGGCATGTTTGGACTAATCTTGGTGTTCTTAGCGAAAATTGGCTTTTGGTATACGATATTGAGAATTCGGTGAATTCTTGGGCTTTGTTGAGCACTTGGATTTGTTTTTTTTGGGAATAACCTTGGGACACGCAGAGACATTTGGGACACTTGGACACACGCTATGGATACTTGGATACATTTTCGGGGGATTTGGGTACTTGGTGGTCGGGTTGCATTTGTTTGTTCCTTCTAATTACATACATTGATTATGTCATTCACAATACTCCATTTGTCATGCATGTATCATGTTAATACCCCTCTCGCCCGGTCCGTGAACTGCTCTACTCAATATTTTGTGGGATTTTAGAAATATTTGAAATTCGATTTATCCACATAAATGGGGAATCGGGGATGGGAATCATATAACAACAATATATACACAAAACATACGAATCTACAGTGGATGCTTATGCATGTGATCTACATGGGTGACGATGATAACAATAAATAAAATTACTACAAATATTCACAAAAGTAAATAACAACAGAAACCGTACTTCGACACAAGAGATTATAGAACATAAGATACTGATTTACAACCTGGATACCAGAATAGGGGTTGAGCGCTCAAGGGTAATGGGTTGAGCGCTCAAGCCTCCGAACCAGTTTGAGCGCTCAAGGCTCGTGGATTGAGCGCTCAAACAAGTTTTTGGCTTTTGTGAGTTTGACCCTTTTTACAGCTTCTTTTCTCATTCTTTACAAGATCAAACTTTAATAAAACATTTTTTAGAAGAATATGAGTTGGGAATTTAATGTTTGATCTTACAAAGGACAAGAAAAGGGAGGTTAAAGCCATGAATATAAAATAGAAGCACAAGAAATTAAACATGAAAGAGGGAATTAGATCATAAGCATGAATACAACAACTCAAACATACCAGAAAGAAGTTTAAACATGATCCATCATCGAAACAACCAGTAATCAACAGATGAGCCAAGAACAGATTGAGCGCTCAAAGGGAAGGCATTGAGCGCTCAATTCATCATATGGCTTTCTAATTTTGACTTGAAAATGAATTTTGATAATTTCTCAGGACCATAAATGCATAAAATAAAGATTTATGAAGTTGGACAGTCATTGTTTTGCACTCCAATATAAGATTTTCAAAGGTTTTGATGTTTGATAATCATGAAATAGATGATCAACACTCATGCATGCACTTTATAGATGGAAATAAACTTTTTGGAGAAATATATGAACATATTTCATCATTTTAATGATGATCATAACCAGTGAAAAGTATAAAAATTAATAAAACAGTGACTGACCCAGAACTGGGTTTGAGCACTCAATGTCTGGGGCTTGAGCGCTCAACCCCTGTTGTAACTGTAGATTTTAAAAATGTTTTAAAACAACTTTTAGACCTTCGTGAGTTCAATTCAAGTATAAAGAACTTGTTTGAACTCACTAGTCTCCCTTAGAAGGACCAGAATGTGATATATCACATGTTTAACTACCTTTTTCACTTGGTTGAAAGCTTGAGCTTGATTTTGGGCTTGGGGGTGGAAGATTCTGGATGTTTTTGGTTGGTATTATAGACGTGTGAGACAATGTGTGTAATTGATTGATGATCAAATAACCAATTTGGAATTTGAAAAGTGGTTTTTCCCCAAAACCAGGGGTAATGGTTTTATAGGCAGTGAGTGGGAGGGAAATGTAGAGAAGTGGGTTTGTATTTGGAAGTGGGTTAGGGGTAGATTTAGGGTAGTATAGGATGTATTATACGTGTAGAAAACGTATACAAACGGTTAGACGCTCCCCCTGCATGGAATCTCATGATGAGATACTCTGCAGATTCCTGACTGGGATTAGAGTTGAGCGTTGAAAGCCGTAGGCTTGAGCGCTCAAGGTTCTTCTTAGGATTGAGCGCTCAAGGTTCTTGGTGGCAGATTGATGGTTTGGCTTGGTTCAACAATGTTTGGGTTGGTTTGATTGCTTGAGTGGCGTTTGGTTGATTTTAATCAAGTTCAAGCCATTCTCACAAGTTTCGGCTAGTCATGATTGACCCGTTTCATAATCGGGAATGCTCGAGCGATCTCGGGTTCAAAAATCGGGGTGTCTACACCTATATTTGAATTATTAAATTTGAGAGTGTGATATAAACCATATGGATAATGGAATGGCTAATACATAGGAATTAAAGGAAGGTTTTTGGAGGTGGTGGTGCTAACCTAGTGGCTGATTAAAAGAGAGGGATATAAAGGGTTAAACAAGGAGTGATCGGTGGAAAGACATGATGGAGTGATGTGGAGTAGATCTCTAGTTAGGAGGAAAATATAGTTAAGGCAATTTGGT
Source organism: Vaccinium macrocarpon (assembly GCA_022606695.1). Taxonomy (NCBI): domain Eukaryota; kingdom Viridiplantae; phylum Streptophyta; class Magnoliopsida; order Ericales; family Ericaceae; genus Vaccinium; species Vaccinium macrocarpon. Next base: position 16,708,013 of record CM040172.1, read on the forward strand.
TGGGGTAATTAGCTAATATGTATATACACATGTATAGAAATTAATATACAAATTTGTGAAAACAATTTGGTAGGAAAACATTGAAGTAACATTAAATTAAATATTAAATCTAGATTTAAGAATGATGTAATTAAATCAAAATCTATTCAAAAATTTCGGACCATTACAAATAAAATCTTCATCCAATATTTTGTTAAAATCAAAGATTTAGCAAATTGTTTTCTCATTTGCTAAAACAAAGACCCACACACACTATGTTTGTGTGTGGCTCATACATAAATATGAGTGTGTGAGCTTTTATGTATGTAAATTGTGTGTGGTTCTAGATTTTTGGTAACTCTTTACTTCCAACCTCAAGGTAAATGTCCTTAAACGTTGAAGGAATGTTTACCTTTCATTAAATAATTGAGCCAAATAATTATTTTTGGGTGGTGTTAATGCCAAAACCGTTTTTGTTTGTGCCAAAATCATTTTTGTTTGTGCCAAAAATGTAGTGCTTAAAAACCTTGTAATATTTGCAAGGTACAAGCCTTTTGTGTACTATAGTTTTGGCACAAACAAAAATGGTTTTGACATTATCATTTCCCTTATTTTTTTTGATTTTTTAAATTTTTTTTTGCATTTATTTGTTTTGTGTCGATTTTTGGTGAATTATTCGTTTGTCTCGATAAGAAGAATCTAGAAGTAAAAAATTATGATCAAAATCTTAAAAAATTTTACAAAAAAAAAGAAGAAATGAATTAAATATTTTTGCCTTTATTCACAAAAAATCTAGTTTTGTTAATAGTTTTTTACTCTTAAGATTTCTCTAACCGAGACAAACTAATAATCCACAAAAAATTAATGCAAAGCTAAAAATACAAAAAAGAAGAAGAAGAATTGATTAAGGACAAAAGAAAATTTGACTCAATTTTTAGCCAAAACACCTCTTAATAATAGAACAAAATGGAAAGCAAAATCCCAACTATTGAAACCCTGGGCCAATCTTCTCTCCAGTCTGCATGTTCAACAACGTCTACTTTAAATGTTTTCCCCCCATCATTTCGAGTCTAACAAAATGATCTAAATTATTCCCTTTGTAAATCTAGTTAACAAATTTTTTTATATATAGAAAAATAATTTTCTATATATAAAAAAACATATAGAAAATTAACAAAAGTTCAGGTCCTTCCAGATGCATCATATCTCTGTAAATCCTCCCTCCACCCCGCGAAGATAGTTCACAAAAAATAGACATGCAATTTCAAATGAAATATAAATTACATTTGTAGATATATTTTCGTATGAAGGATGAATTAAATTTGGCATTATATTTGTGTTTATTACCACCAATGCACTTTATCTTTCGAATTATTGGTGGGTTTAGACAGCGGGTGGCGGCTATGGTGATTTTATTTTGTTTTGTTTTATGTCCTCCTTTTAATAGCCTTTTTAAAGAAATTTAATTAGACATCCTTTTTGGATACTTACGTTCTCATCTCTGATGTATCAAATTTTTTCTCGTCAAGACAAATCAATAATCTATAGAAAATTAATGCAAAACAAAAAAAATGTGAATTTTTTTTAAAAAGGCCCAAGGGATATAAAACATCTGATCAGAAAAAAGGAGGACATAAACAAGACACAAAAATTTAACTTATAGAGCTAAATGACTTTTGATAATATGCCCTATTAGAGGTGTCAAATGGACTGAGACGGAACAAATACAAGACGAGCACGATCAGGCATGGCAGCACTATATAGTATTACAAGATGCTCAATTTGGCAATTCCATTTATTATTCAATAGCTTCATTTTGTTTTTCTCCTTTCCACAATACATTAATAAATCAAAACAAAACAAAAAGGGCCACGATGCTCAATAACTTACAATCAAGTTATCCATCTATCTATCTATCAATACCCTATAGCAATGTAGTTAGTTCTCTCAAAAGCCTCCAAACCTCCATCCCTAAATTCTAAGAATTTTCAATTATTTTTCACCACAAAATAGCCTCATAGCAAAAATAAACCATGCAAATGGGCCCATAATGAAGAATAGTATCTAAATTTGCTGGGGCCAAAACATTGTGAAAAAAATAAAGAATAAAAAACATTTGTAAATGCATATTTAAAAATATTTGTTTATTTAATTTTTAAAACCAAATGAATATATTAATAAAACTCTTTTAAGAAATTGAGTTAGGGACATTAATATATTTTAAATTGAGTTTGTAAGGGCATTCATGTCATACCATCAAGTGACAAGGGTAAAATAGGTAACAAAAGAGGTTAAGTTGATAATGTCAGCGATTTCTGTTAAGTTGTAATGGCCTCCTAACGGCTTGGGGGAAATTGTAACCGACAACCAAATTAGAGGGGAGGTAAGTGTAATTTTTTAAATATGAGAGGAGGTATCTATTGTTGTCAAAAACCTTAGGGGAGATAAGTGAAATCTACCCTTTAAAGTACTTAAAAATTACTTAGATAAGTTAACCCGCAACTGTATTAAAACAAGTTCTGTTGAAATTACCAAAACTCACTAACATCAACCAACCAAAGAAGAGTAGAATACTATAATCAGTAAAGAAATAAGGTCATTAAATATAGTACTAGATTCGAAAATTAGTTAACGAGCTAAAAGATTATGAAATCAATTGAATAAGTCCAAGCCGGGCATATTTAGTGTATTAAAATCATAGGAATAGGTTACCATATATAGAATTTTTTAACCTTGGAAACGAATGAATAGAGTGGTGGACTGAAGCAGTAGAATAGGATATTAGTAATTGACTAGGAGAAAAAGAAATCCTGTGTATCTAAACAGATTCCACATATAATATGTAAAAAATATGTTTATATAAATATTATATAGATTGGATCAGTTTGGAACCAAAACTGCCAATGAAAATCCACAAACCAAACTATTTATCACGATTTATAATTTTTTAAAATTGGAACCAAACCACATTACGAGAAAATCGAACCAAACCCTTCGGTACGGATTGATTTGGTCTAGATTCACAGTTTGATGGTTATTTTGCTCACTTCTAACCCAACCACTCAAAATTAGAAAAGGAGAATGGTTAAAGTTGAAAAATTGGCGGCCAAACAAGCATTGGATGACGCACATCGAACTTCTATCTAAGAAAATTCACTATATAATAAAATTATTAACCAAACTTATTTTTTTGTGAATAAAGACAAAAAAATCCAAAATTTTGCTTTTTTGGATTAATTTTTTTTGTCTTTATTCACAAAACTTTAAGTTTAGTTAATAATTTTATACTTTTTAGATTCTTCTCGTCGAGACAAATCAAGAAACCACAAAAAATCGACGTAAAACTAATAAATTAAAAAAAAAAGAATTACGACAAAAAAAAAAAAATCACCCAAAGGACCCCGAACTAGTTCATAAAAATCTAGAAAAATGATTTGGCAACGAAAAGGCTGTGGCCACACGAGCTATTCATAGATTTGAAACAATATTTATATTACATTACAGAGCGGTTTTTGTCTAGTCATTATAGTACATTTTATCTGTAACGCCCTCATTATTTGGGCACGTTAATTATTATTACAATCCGAAATAAAGTTTAAACCCAAACTTTAATACAAACGGTAAAGTTTTCAAACACTACATAAATAGCAACCGGGGTAATTCTAGGGCCTCGTCTATCCCTGCGCCGGGTCATTCCCCATTCCGGCAGCGCCTCCCATTCCTCGGGTCTGGATCCCATAGTACGGTTCCTGTCCATTTAGATAGTCTAGCATAATACGTCCGAGTCGCACATGCAACATCATGGTATTATGCCAGGGTTACACGAAGGCAACACCATGAGCCAGGCTCAATAGTTTACTACGCTAAGCTTCTAAGTAGCAATTCTAGAACAATATATTCATGAACAGCATATATATCTCATGAACAGTAAATCATATCATGCATCATGCGTGTCCATGCGGATCAGAGTAAATATGCGCAGTAAGATGGTGTCTCGTTTCAGTATCTCAAAACTGTGCTACGTGTCACTTTCTCGACAATTCTCATTTCGTTTCTCAAAAACACATTTCATTTATCAATCGTTTTTCCCAAAAACTCAGTTTTCTCAATACGGTGCCATTCCCGGCATTCTTCTTCAAATTTCATTATCTCCCACCGCTCTGAAAGTTATTGGTCCGTTTACGCCTCCTCTCAGCTGACGGTACCAACCTTTCCGCTTGAGATCCCGGTTATCGTGCATCACCGAACTTAACAGCCTGTTTGCACGGTCCGTTCTCCCCATGACTCACCGCGACCACGCCCCCGCCGCCTTGCATCACCCGAACTTAATGTACCGCTTGCAAGGTCCGTTCACCGTGTGTTGTGCACGCTTAGCCCATCATCCTAGTTCTCTCCGCGAACTGGAAGTGGCACTCTTGCTGCACTACCGCAATCAATACCATTCCTCCAAATTCTCTCCGCGAATTTGAGGTGGCAACAAATCATCTCATCACATTTCATCTCATTTCATTTCTCCGAAATCTCACTTCATTCCCCGAAAGAACATCTCCATTTCATTTCTTGAAAATTTCATTTCGCATTTCAAACTTATTTTCATTCTCATCTCTATTTTCTCATCAATAGATTTCGCCTCCCCATGACATAACGTGATCGCTGTCGTGCTTTCGGTGTCACATGCTCAAATCATGCTCATGCAATATCTCATAATTCTCTCTAAATTCACTTTCTTTCAAAACCACATTTCTCACATACAATTATGCACCAAAAATATACCAACTCTCTAAATAATTTTGTTTCCTCTAGAAACTTTTCCCACATAAAATCATACATTCTATTTCACCAATTTTCCTCAAAATAATATTCCTTCTAGCAATTTCTCCACATAAAATCATACACTTTAAAATTCTCCAAAAATAATATTTCCATTCCTCTCAATTTAATCCTCATCAAAAATCTCCAAACTATTTTATTTCTCCTCCAAGGAAATAAAATAAATCAATTTGCTATTTTCAAATATAGTTTAAACCAAACTCTTTTCTAGAAATCCCTTGCCAAAAATTCACCATAACTACTTGTAGACTTTCTAAATATTTAAAACTCTCCCAAAAAATTATTCTTTCTATTTTTCTAGAAACTTTCTCTCAAATAATCTCAAATAAAATATCCTTTTCATGTCTAGTAAAAATCACAATTTTTCTTCTAGATAAGTTACCAAATAAACTTACTACACACTTTATAGAAATCTTTCTAGAATTCTATATGCATAATCCTCCCTTTATAAATCAATTCCATATTTTCTTGCCAAAAATATTCAATAGACTTTTCTTTCTAACAAATCTCTTATAAAAGAAATTTCTTTATTTTAATATCTCAATTACCACCCAATAAATAAAACAATCAAGATTTATTATTTCTTTCTTGAAATAATAACCTAATCACACTAGAATCTTGTCTAGTGAAACACAACTTACTAATTAACTTCAAATTATTTCTATACACTTCTAGTCACCTTCTAATCACTTCTAATTTCACTAATCCACTTCTAATTTCACTATTCAACTTCTAATTTCATGAAGAACTATTCTATTTAGAACTTCATAATCATACTTGTTAAACTTTCTAGGTAAAAATACTCTTTCTAAACTACCAAGAAACATACTTAGTCACTTAACACATGCATAAATTAACTTATTCAAACTCTATAATCATGCCTAGAAACTTAATTAGAACAACATAATTAAACTAGAATAGTTAATTAGAAGAGTAGTTTAGTAAACTACCTTAGTTTTCCGGGTGTAAACCGGAAGCCGATTAGCAATCCTTTGGAGAAAGCAACCCTTAAGCTAACTTGATTACCCACTAATTAGCCTAGTAAGTGGCTAATTAGTACCTATCTATGTTGGTTAAAGTAGTTGGTTTGTGGGATTTTAGGAAGTAAACTAAGAAAGTAGGGTACATGGGGTCCAATTGTACACAAAGGGGTGCTATTTATAGGCAAATGAGTGACCTCTCCTCCCCCTCAAAAACTTTCGGCCTCCCTTCTCTCTCTCTACCGAAAATTTATGTTGTGGTGCATGTATGGGAGTTATGGTGATGCTTAGGTGGCCTATGGAAGTACAAAGGTGGCAAGTCTAGGTCTAGGTAGGAATCTAGGTAGGTATCTAGGTATCTAGGGCTAGATTCTTGGCTAGAATGAACCATTTAGGGTAGATACAATGTAGAAACAATGGTGGGGAAAATATACCTCTCGTTGTATAGGTTTTTGCACGGTCACCTTAGTTACGGGGTGTTTTTAGGAGCTAATATGAACCAATGGTGTGTGAAACTATTAAATGGCTAAGAGGGTAGCCATAACTAGCTATGGCTAGGTGGATTATTCCTTCCTTAATTTAAGGGAGCTTGTCCCTAGCTTACTTGGAAGCCAAGGCCTACAAAACATAGGCTAGGATGGGTGTATTGTGTACAAATGCATGTATTGTGTGGGTATATGTAGTGTACTCCAAAAATAGTAAGGCTTAATCTAACTAATGTTGGTTACAAAACCTTAGGTTTAGTTGGCCACCTCATCAAACCATTGTTTGCACAATTGTTTCAAGCATTAACTCATGCATGTGCATGTGTACTAAGGTGCATGCACACACACACACACTCTCTCTCTCTCTCTCTCGGCATTCTCTCTCTCTCTCTCTCTCTAACTCTAACTCTCTCTCTAACTTAGTCAAAGTAACAAGTTCCAATGGCTTGACGTGACTACACTATGACGTCCTACGGTTGTTGAGTGAAGTAATGGTAGTGGTTGGGTAGGTCTCGGGCATCAACCTCGGTCCCCGGGTACCACGGTAGTGTAACGGATGCGTTACTCGGTCTCGAATACGTATATCCATGGCTAAAATTAATTTATTAAAGAAAATAATATAATTATTGGAAATATTCCAAAAACCCAAAATTAAAAAGTAATTAATTAAATTATTAATGATTTTTTTTTATTTACGAAAATTAGGGTCGTTACATTATCCCTCTTTCTGCCAACTCACTCCCTATCTAGATCTCTATCCTTTTCCTCCACCATCAAACCCAAAATTTCAAACCACATTCTCTCTCTCTCTCTCTCTCTCTCTCTCTCTCTCTTATTTTCGAAATTTAAACCACATTCTATCTCACTACCTTCTCTCCTTTCCCCTCTTTGAAATTCGAAATACCATGAAGAATGAACATGGACATGTGCGTTGATTGCACAAGCTGTGCCTTCAGGCATGGGCATGGGCATGGGCATGCACTAGTTCTACATAACAACAAACAAATTTTTCTAAATAAAATGCTCCTCTTCTTTTAAACTCAACTCTTCATTCTGTCACATCTACCACTCCAAATTTATTTCTCTCACAAACTAAATTTTGATGTGGGGGTGCACATACACCGGGCTGGGCTTATACTAGATAATAATGAAATTTTTGTAAGTCCAAATCCGACCCATTATAATAATCGAGCTTCATTTCATATGCTCAAGTCCAACCCAATTAAAATTTTAATTTCTCAAGCCCGTCCTGCTAACTCATTTATTTTCTAAAGCATATCAAAAAGATGAATTGATTGATCATAACGATCACAAATTAGAATTCACACCCGTAATAATTATAGTTGATGTTCTAAGTTCTTACAAACTATTAAAAACATACCCATAAAACTTCGAAGTTCTAATTATCAAAATTGTCTCCTAAAAAACAATTAAAGTTAATAAAAATGAAAAGGTAACAACATACTCCAAGAATAATATTTTAATCGGGCCCAGCTAGATCGAGACCTCAAGGGATTTAATTTTTAAACCCAGTCTATTTAGTAAATGAGTTTAAAATTTCAACCTAGTCTAGCAGCTCTATGAACCTAAATATTTATCTCAAACCCTAAAAAAACGGGCTGGTCTGGAAAGGCTTCCGGGTTGGTCTGTGAGTAGCACTAGAATAAGCACTTATATACTTTGCATTTGGAGGGTTCATTCTAACAACAGACAAATCTGCTGGAGTATGAATGTTTTTTGGACAATAACACTAGAATAAGTACTTAGATACTTTGCATTTGAAGGGTTCATTCTAACAACAGACAAATCTGCTGGAGTATGAATGTTTTTTGGACAATAGAGAGAAAATTTTAATAGTTTGTGTTATTGTCAACACATAATAAAAGATGCTAGCGATGGGCGAAAACCTAAACGAAGCTACAACTGTCACGACTTACTTTTAGGCCTACAGAACATGACATAGTTAGAAAAGAACAACTGTGCTATCGCTATTACATAAAATCAACGCTGGCGACGAGCGAAGACAAGGAAAATGCTTAAGACCTAAGAGGCCCAACAAGAGGCCCAAGGACACCGAAGACAAACGCAAGCCAATATAAGACCTAAGAAAGGAGCACATGTGTGTTGTGTAGCTAGAAAAAAAACAACAAAAACAAAAAACTAAACTAATTAAGCGTAGTGCATCTAATAAAAAACCACGTACACTGAGACACTGGCATTGAGCAGGGTAGTGGGCTACCACACCATAATCACAACCAGATTATCTTATTACGTAAGATCCAGAATAAATGGTTTCATACGAAAGAAATCCCTCGCCAGCGATCCTCTCAGAAATAAGATAATCTCAATTACAACAAGCCAAAATTTGAGACAAACCAGCTAAGCAATCTGCATAAAACAAACCATGAGCAAACCCCAAACCATCAGACATGCATGCATCTAACTCGAGGAAACCAAATCGGCTTAGACGGGGAAGGGAAGATCTAAGTGGGGTACCCGATCCGACGGTGGGAGGGGATATTAGAAAAACAGAATCCCAATCAGACAGGAAGGGGGAAAGTCAGAGCGGGGGCTGATTGGGTCAAGAGGACAGTTGATCGGATTAGAGGAGGGGAGCCGATCCGCTTGGATAAATTGAAACAGAAAAGACGCTGCTGCTAAACAGGGAGGGGAGAAAATGAAGGGGAAAAGTCGAGCAAATAACGGAAAGGGACCCATGCATGCACAGATCCGACCGGTAAAGGGGGCTGATCGCTGGGTGGCGAGCGGAGGCGCAGATGTCACACCTCGACAGAGCTTCGCCGGACTAACACGGAGTGGACCCACGACAAACCTAAATCCATAAGCTTACGCACAAATGAGGGAGGAGTATCAGAGGGGAGGTGCGGTGGGGAGGAGGTGGCGGCCTCCTCCTCCCCCCCCCAAAAAAAAAAAACATAGATCTCCTTTTGCTTTCTCTTATTCTCTTGTTTTTCTCTCTTTAGGTTTGTTTTGTAAGAATCCTGATACATACACTCTCCTGGGAGTCCACTCCAGATACACCCTCTCTCTCACATGTGGGGTGTGGAGCCCTCACATCCCATGTGTGTGAGAATAAGGTGGCCTGGAGTTCCCCACACCCCATGTGAGAGAGTGTGGTGGGTGGGAGCTTTTCACAGGAGAGTGTATATATCATTTTTGGTTTTGTAATGGGTGTGTGGACACAGCCACAAGGCTCTTGACTTTGCTGGTTTGAATTTTTATGTAGTCGCCACCAGGTTTGTGGATAGTCACCCGAGAAACCTTTTTTTTTTTTTTTGAAAATGTGACTTCCGTGTTGTGTTTTGAAAAAAGCTTTTGTAACTGACCATTGCAATTGAAAATATTTTCGGTAGGTTTGGAGCCAGGTTACGAGAGGTGAAGCGTTCTACGGCGCCCTCCTCACCTGACACGAGGAATATCGGTCTCTACTTTAATGTTCATGGGATTTCATAAAAATATTTTATTTTTGAAGTTTGTATGGGGAACAAGATAATGGCAGATTAAAAGACAGCAAATAATATGCATGCATGAAAATGCAAAATGTGACATGTATTTATGGATTTAAACAAGAACGAAAATAAAATATGCCCTCCATATAAATCAACTCGTGCGCACAAATGCCCATTGGTGCGCACAAATGCCCATTGGTGCGCACAAGTTGTGCTAATACAACCCAATTTTGATTTTTCCAATAATTTTAATCATAAGGATGAACAGATTTTTAAACTATAGGGGAAGGGAGAAACCAGCATGGCTTAGATAAATCAGTGCTCATGGATTTTCGCAGAAAAATGATGGACTCGCCAAATTTGGGAAAAATAATTACTGAACTGGACTTGTGCGCACCAATAGGACTTGTGCACACAGGTGCTATTCTAATTTTTTATTTTTGAAAATTTATTCCAATCAACATGAAAATCTATTTTTGATAAGATTGATTTTTCCCGTGCAATGTTAATATAGCCATTATGCAAAAATGAAGTGTGAAACAAAGAATTTCTGTAGATTAGGTAAAAATGGTTTTTAGAAAATGGATCCCAGAGAAGCACTCGTGCGCACAGATGGGAATTTGGGCACACAAATGCTCTTCTAGGTTGGATTTTTTGAAAAATTATTTTGATATAGTTCAGACTTTATATTGAGTACAAATTCAACTATGGAAGATTGAATTTTTTCTCAGTTAAATCCCCTCAAAGACCGAAAAATGGCCCGGAGGCCAATTCTTTTTACCTTTGAAAATGCTTGAAATTTGCTCCCTTGGACTTGATTTTTGAAGATGGTTGACTCGTTGATGTAGAGGCTAAGACTTGGAAGTGTGGTTTTCAGCAGACTTTGAGAAGCTTTGGTTGTCTGGAAATTGTGAAGAGTTTATTGGGAGTTAAAAGTGCTTCTATTTTTTTTTTAAAATTTTCTTAGAAATTAGATTTTAGCGTTTTTTTGAAGTAGAATGGAGAGTTAGCGAGGGAGACAGTTTGTAGGAGTAGGGGAGGGAGTAGGTGTGTGGGTTTTACGTTTTGGGAGGTCAGAGAGGCATTTATATTCCAAAAAGGGGTAAAAAAAAATTGGAGGTTTGAAACGGTTCAAAGGGGCCATGGTATCCTAAAAACATGTGTTTGGATTAGGGGTGAACAAAGGAACCGGAAGAGCTGAACCGAACCGGTGTGAATCGGTTTTTTTTTTCCCAGTTTTTTAACACATCCCGGTTCGGTCTGGTTTAGAAAAATTTATTTTTTTGAAAACCAGTTCGGTTCTTGGTTCTTGAAAATTTTTACACTGGTTCGAACTGAACCGAACCGGTTATAATTATATAATATATTTATAATTTTTTAATACATAATATATATAGATTTTTAACCCCCTTCTCCCGTCCACACTTCCACCGTTCCACTCCCAACCCTAATGCTAACCTTATTTGCAGCGGTAGAGACTCAGTCTCTCACTCACCAAGTCACCTTTCTCTCTCTCTCTCTCTCTCTCTCTCTCGCTCTCTCTCTCTCTCGTCAAATACCTGTTCGAGATCTCTTCAAGGCACACTGTTGGAGATCTCTTCGAGGCTTCGAGCTTGTTCAGTTGTGTCTCTCCAAGAACAACTTTGATTCTCTAAAGTACGTAGTTTTTTCTCTATTTTGATTTCGTGGAGTTGCTAGAAATTTTCACTACTGTGCTGTGACTTTGTGTGCTTACACATATATCTGATTGAGTTTTCTGTGTTGGGGTTTTCACTACTTTGATCAGTCCCTCACTCACTGTGTTCAAATTTTTGTGCTTCTCATTGGATTCCAACTGTCAGGAATTGAACATGAGGAAGCATCAAATGTTGACGAGTTTAGAAACAAGGAGAAAAATGCAACATGGGTTATGGATTTGAGTGAGGTGTTGGATTCGGAATTTGATCAACACATGGAAGAAGAGACTAATATGTTGAGCAAATCGGAGTTAGAGAGGTAGTGGTTGGAGGCTATGGAAGATCAGAAAAATGAGAAGTTTGATCTCTTGACTTGGTGGTCCACTAATTATTCAAGGTATCGCATTCTCTCTCAAATGGCACGGGACATTCTAGCTATTCTGGTATCTACGGTTGCATCCGAATCCACTTTTTGCACCGGGGGACGTATTCTTAATCCATACCAGACCTCTCTTTCTCCCAAAATGGTGGAGTCCCTTATTTGTGATCAAAATTGGTTGAGGTATCCATGTGAAATTTCTCTTAGAGATCAACTAGATAAGATGGAGGAACTTGAATCGGGTACTACTCTTTAACTAAAGTTTCTTTGAGTTCTGTTTTTAGTATTGCATGGTCTAACTTGTCTCATGTTCTATGTTTTTGTTATTTTTAGTGGTTTCAAGAAGCATTTGAGGATTCATGTGTCATCGAGTTATAGATAAAGCCGTAAAGCTATGGTGATTTTTTATTTGGTTGCATATTTGTTGTTCTAATTGGTACATTATTTTGCCCACTTCCTGTTTATTTATCATCTTTAACTTCCTGTTATTGAAATCTGAGTGGTGTGTTTCCATGTTGGTGATGTACTAGACACTAATGAGTAATGACTGCCTTTAAGCTTGCTGTTATTGAAATCTAACTTCCTGTTATTGAAATCTGCAAGAATAATTGCTCACTTGGAGAATTGCTTGTTGTGTATTTGTGTTTTATTTCTGTAATGGACTCCTCAATTGGAGAATTAGAAGTATTATTTGTGTTTGATTTATTTAATGTTCTAGTACTACTAGTGAGTCTGGTGACTACTTGTGTTTGAAACTTTGAATTTGCTACTAGGCTACTACCATGATTTGTAGTTGTAATGTTGTAAACTTGTAATTTAGTAATTGTATGATACTCTACTATGATGGACCTAATGGGGTCATGGCTAAGGACTGAGGTATCAGGTGAATTGGTGAAGCCATCTGAGGGCTTGCTAAACTTGTAATGTTCTTTCTTCTTTTTTTTTTTTTTTATTGGGTTGGTAATGGTATAACTCTCATTTTTTTTTATTGGGCTCATATAGTTGAATGCGCCAGCTTAAAATTTGAATGGGCATCAGCTCAAAATTGTAGAATGGCCCAGAATGGGCTTAAATTTGGCCTAGAATGCCAGACCAATGAGCCCATCAATAAGAACCGAACCGGTTACTAAGAAACTGGTTTCGGTTCCATATCCTTCAGAACCGGTTTTACTTGGTTCAGTCAAATTACCGTCTGAACCAGTTACACCCCTAGTTTGGATGGGTTTTGAAAAGAAAAATTTGAAAAGAATTTTTTAGACAGTGCTTAGTTGAGTTTTTGAAAATGAGAATAATGAAGTAATGATTATAAAGAGATAGAGAGAGAAATGAAATGATAAGGTAATGAGTGGAGAGAGAAATTTTTTGAAAAGAAAGAATCTTTTGGATTTTTTTTTTGAAAATGGATAAAGAAGGGAAGTGAACAAGGCCCGATTCCTGATTTTAGGGAGCAGGGAACACCTAGCTATGCCATAGAATTGAATCAACATGATGAAATTCACCTGCTGGATACTTGTACATATTTTGAGTGCAGAAATCAACTTGTGCGCATGAGTTGGTATTTGTGCGCACAAGTGCAACTAGTGCGCACAAGTGCTATGCTGGCCTTGATAATCTTGGTTGAGGTGTGGGGTTTTGATGTTGGTTCACAAGGGTTGGTTTCAAGTTGAGTTTTTAATATTTACATTCCTTGTAAGCATTATTTCAAGCATTTTCAAGGTCTTTTGACCTTATTTTCATTATTGGGGAGGTTGTTTAGGCTGTGGTTCGAGAATCGTTGAAGGCCTAAATTAGGGTGTCTACAGGATGGAGTATGAATGTTGAAAGGTGACAACCAGGTTCTTTCAAATTTCTCTCTCTTTCACTTTCCCCCTTGCTATGCAAACCCCTTCTCTCGATCCCTTTTCTTTGTTCCAGACCTTTTCTCATCTTCTCTCTTTTTTTCGCCATCTTTGTCTTGATCTCTTCGAGTCCCTATACTCTCTCAATCCTTCTTCACTTCCTCGCACACACCACCGACACAACCCAACCACCATATCTCTCTCACGTATTTCTCACAACTTTGCTCTCTTTAATTTCAAAGCATCTCTCTCTCTCTCTCTCTCTCTCTCTCTCTCTCTCTCACACACACACACACACACACACACACATGCTTTAATAATGGCGGCGACTCCACAAAAGGCATGCCAGGGAAAGTTGAAGTGCTTCTGGTGAAGGATCCGTCCGCCGACTGCTATTTCACTGTCAATAGCGTCAAAAAATATACGGGTGTATGGCGGTTGGTGATCTTTGTTAGTAATTTAATGGAATCAATGGGTATTTGTAATTTTAACGTGAGGAGATTAATAAGTATTTAATAACGTGGAGCTCGAAATATAATTGAGATAAAGACAGGAGTACAATTATAATTCTTCAGTGGTATGAATTATATTTTGTGAAGTAAGAATAGAATCAGGGTGGAATTATATTTTCTTATTTTTACAATGAGCCTAGATTTATTTATCATCAGGTCCCTACTTTAACCCTATAAATATATCATTATGTTCTCTATGTCTTAGATTGTCATTCAGAAAATTAGAATAGAGGCTATGAGAGAAAGAGGACAAAAGACCATGTAGAAGTCCACGCTTGGCTGCCTGATAGAGATATAAGGGAATACGATAGAAGATCATGAGTTATTGTCGAGCAAAATTTATTGTGTACAGTAATCGGGTCTGTCAAGTTCTAAAAATAAATAAGTTCACCAGTGTTCGTGTCTTCAGATGAGAGGTAAACCCTATTTTGCCTTTTAGGGTTTGTGTTGATTTTTGTTATTTAATCTATATGTGCTATTGCTAGGTTATGGGATTCGTTTCCCAACTATTTTATTTGTAGGGATGGAGCTAGAATTTCATGTGCAGAAGGGCCGCAACATAAACAACAAGATTTTAAAAATTCAAGTTAGTAGTACTTAATGCAAAACACCATATCTACGTGCTCTTAACAAACCAAAAACAACTAAGTAAAAGTATTTCAATGGTTAGTGTGACACTCTTTTAGATCTCAAAAGTCGTATATTATTGTGTCAGAACTAGGCCTTGTTCCCTTCCATTTTCAAAAAGATTCTTTCTTTTCAAAAAAATTCTCTCTCCACTCATTACATAATTATTTCATTTCTCTCTCTATTTTTTTCTAATCATTATATCATTATTCTTATTTTCAAAAACTCAACCAAACACTATCTCAAAAATTCTTCTCAAAATTTTCTTTCCAAAATCTATCCAAACACAACCCTAATTTTTTCGAAAATAATTTCCTTCTCATGAACAAACCCAAAGCATTTGTGAGAAACTCATCCTCCATTTTACAAATGAACCCTACGGCCAAAGCCAAAACAAACCTTAAGTGTGGGTTTTACATAATCTTTAAATTTACTGAAGTTGAAAATGTTAATTAAAATCCTTCTTTCAGGGGACCACTCAACAAATTTGACAAAGAGACATAAGATGTTTTAATAGTAAAAAATAAAAAAATTGAGAGACGAGACAAGATTTGCAGGCCAGAAGAGTCCTATATTAAAGAAGGGGTGACCCATCCATAAGATGTTTTAATAGTAAAAATAAAAAATTAAAAGCCAAAGTGGTATTTTTCTATTTGGGGTGGCCCCCCAATAGCCAACTAGTAGCTCCATCCCTCCTTATCAGAAATCACCTTTCGTTTTCTCTATTTACTATTTTTTCAGTTTAGATATCCAAATATCTATGTCAAACTACCAGCCCCAAATTTGAGCTTTATGTCTTGTTGAATTACAAAATATAATCCTTTGATTTGAAATTTACTACTATCCCAGTGACTCCAATGTTCTGAGTACTGAGTAATTTGTAAAGGACATTGATAATGCCAAATTTTTTAGGGTATGTGCAGGGTACAAGGAAGGTTCAGTTGTTAGTAGAAATTACCAAAGATAGATTTTTCACAAGTAGGTGCAGTACAAGAAGTTGGTGGAGGAACATGAATTTTGAAGAGTTCATTGTTCTCTGAGAATGAACAATTCCTTTTTTTTATGACAAAAATTCCCAAACAAATCGGAGACAAAGTCTCTTCTGACATGAATTTTATCATTGCGTGCTATTGTTAATTGTTAACTTGAGCTATGAGTCTATGACGGATGCAAGATTTCAACCAATTTAGAGGGCAAACATATTTGCAATTATTTCTATATTAAATATCTTAAACTTGTAAATTACACTGAACCGCATATTTAATTCTGAAGCATTTCTGACCAATTCTATTGTGCTAACAAGGGTTTTTCTCGATGATTGCTTCTGCCTGATCCGCTCCTCAATCCACCCCGTGCACGAGTTTTTCGTAATCGAAATTGATAAAAAATATCCTTAAATGCAATTTTCATTTTTTTAAAGAGTATAGTTCTAGTAAAAACGTCTTAAATCCATCGTAAAACCTATTTCTTCGAAGGACAAAAACTGATAAGACACTGGAAGTGACAGAAACTATGGGTGAATAAATAAATACCGCAAATAATCAAAACTGGAAAATATGACTTAAGAACAAAACTTTAGAGCAAGAATTCAAAAGAATCAATATCCAGAAATGAAAACCATTCAAAATTGGAATCTTATCGTAAAGGATAAAAGGAAAACTTCTAAAAGTATTATATGCACAACTTAATTTGACACCGACAAAAGAAATATATTGCTGAAGTCAGGCTTCGCATCTGAGCGGTGGACATGTATTTTTCATGTTGGAGCAATATTACAATGACAACATTGGTTTGGATAGTATCTCATGTGGCATAAACATATTGATTGAATGAGCCCCATTTTGAAAACTCCACAAACAAATAGGCAAGAAATGGAACCAATTTTCTGTGTTGAGCAGGTATCACATGGTACCAGTTTGCGCACATCTCGATTAATTCTGGAGCCCTGAAATAAGATACTTTTCTTTTTAATCCCTCTGAAATAAGATACTCCCTATGTGATCATTTAACATTAATGTTTGTAGTTGGAGAACCTGCAGTGACACACAAATGGGTCCAAAAAAATTATTTCAATTGTTATATAACTTCGGTTGGGTCATTCAGTTGGCTGTGCGTGTAAAAAAATCACTCTGATCAGACATTGATAGAGATATCAACGAAGTGTGTTTTATCTTGAAATTTTTTTAATGGCTATTGAATTTGTGACAAAACTCAGGACAAATGCATTTTTCTTTTACTATCAATATTTCGATCAGTGTGAGTTTTTAAGCACTTGCGAACATGTCAAACACAATGAACTAAACAAAATAAACGGTTTGAATAAATTTTTTGAGCTTGAAATTGAATTTATGTCAGGGCCCGCTATTATCGTAATGTTTTGGTACATTGACCTTTTGCGCAATATTTGTTCCTACACCTTTTTTTTTTTACTTCCTTCTGTTGGTGCGCTATTTGGAATTAGTTTTTTGAGCTTGAAAAATAAGCAACGGTATTTAATATGTGATCATTCAACCAATAATGTTTTCCGAGGGTCCAAAAAAAAAACTATCTAAATTGCTAATTTTGTTTGTATCATAGAGTTAGTTGCATGTGTAATCGGACATTGATAGAGACATGAACGAAACACGTTTTGGTATTTAAAAAAATTAATAGATAATATGAATCTGACACAAAACTCAAGACGAGCGTATTTCGTTATAAACATTCGATCAACTTGATTGATTTTCTAAACCCACGCATATATGTGTATAAAAAAAACTCGACGTGCTCAACAAAAATAGACATCATGACGTTGAGCTATGGCGCTTGCTGCTTCCAATATTGTAAATCTGTCACTATACAGGCTATTTGTTCCAACATGGTTTTTAATTTACTTCCATGGTTTGGTGCGAGAGTTGAGCATAAATTCTGGCTGGACGAATTATTCCTCGTAGTATTATAACACGAAAAAAGTGAAGGACAGAGACAAGACTCAGTCAAGAGTAGGCAGTGCAGTTGATCAAGATTCAAACAACCCCTTCACTTACCCAAGAATAAACTACAAAATGATTCAAACAACTTTCCTTTTTTTAAGATTGAGTACAACGTCAGAAAAGTAAAAGTTTACAAGAAACCGCTCAACCAAGAAGCTGGCCCATGTTACTATCAGCTTGCGCTGATCGAGGTGGTATTGTAGCGACGACTTGTTGTCGCGAACAGTTGCTATCAGTGGTGAAGTCAGAAATTGAAATTGGAGCCGCATTATGAAAGAAATTTGGTTCGAAGATTTTTTCACGACTAAATTCAGTCATTCGAGTTTTTAATTATGGGATTCTTTGGATAAATTAAAAAATTAATCTTGATTATATTATTGTTATCATACCATTCGACGAACGCAATATTATCATCGCACAATATAATTCACCATAATTTAGTGTTTTCAGAATGAAAATTATTTTACATTTTAACTATCGTCGAAATTCTATAAACTTTTTAAGAATACCAATAAAAAAATATGCAAAATATACTCTAAAATAGAAATATAAAGCTCTTATGGTTACGCCCAAGAAGAGTTGTTATACCGGTTGTCCATTTCCACCCTTTTGCAGTTAAAAAAAACAAAAAAAAGAAGCTGGCCCACGTGTATTGAGGTCGCTTTATAACTGCATGCACTCAACACTCTACTACTACTTACTTCTTCCGATGAATCCGTCACGTTAAGAGCATCTCCCAAATCCTTCCGATAAATCCGTCACGTTAAGAGCATCTCCACTTTTGGACCAAATATTTCATCAAATTTAAATTTTAGTAAAAATCACCCAAAAACCCACTATACTCCACCAAATCCTTCACCAAATTCGTTCAACACCAAATTTACTCAAATTTTTCACCAAATTTGATCAACACCAAATCTAATACCAAATAACCAACGGCTATATTCTCGTTCATTTTGAAGACATGTTTGCTTCTGCAGCTATGCGGAGATGCTCTTAGATTGTATTTTTGGGTGCCTTTTTTGATCATACCCATTTTGTTGATCACCTTCACCTGCCTGTATCTTTTGCTCATTGTTGAAAAGATTGGGAAAGTAAAAAGGGAATGGAGGTAAAAGAATCTGGAAAACTAGAAAGTAGAGTTTTAGAGCCAAAATGTAAAAAACTATTTTTTGACAAAATTTTAACTACAATTTGGTAAAAGGGTGGTTTCCCATTGGAAGGGTTGAAATCAAATCAAATTACAACGAAATTTTTTTGGGTCCCGAATGGGTACCACGTGGCCATGCCAAGCATAATTTTGGCCTTTCAAAAGTGTTTAGGACGGCCGAGATTGACTCCCTCTCTCTCCTCTCACCCTGACACTCTCTCTCTCCTCTTTTTCTTCTCCTCTTTTAGACCGTTAGATTACATTTTGGACAGTTAAAATTGCAGAATGGATACCACGTGAGCAATATCCGCTCGGCACTAGAAAATTTCACGGTTAACATCATTTTCCATTGGTAAATCTTTCCTACGAAAGAAAAAGCGTGCTGTGCAATTGAAGGTCAAATCAATCAAGGGAAAGTAGATAAGTACTTGGAAGTAGACTCTGAGGCTTGGTTTGCCAGAAGATAAAATGGACATTTGTTACAATTAAGGGGGTGATTTTAGCAAATGTCCATTTTAGGTGATAAAATCTGTAATGAATCTGGACATATATATGTCCAGATTCATTAGAGATTTTATCACCTTCCCATTTCATTTGCTAAAATCAAGAGTGTGATTTTAGCAAATGTCTATTTTATCTTTTTGGAAAACCAAGCCTTATTAGGACTTTTGGGAAAATTGCAAAATGGTTTTATCCCATATAAAATTGCAAAATGATTTGGGTGTTCCACTAACATATAGTTTTTTAAAAAAATTAATTTTTCACGGTTTTTTATATGATGTATTGTGAAAGAATGATCTGTCTCGATATTTGAAAAAAATAGTTTTTTGCTAGTGAAACACGCCTAGTATCTGTTTATAAAGTTGGACCCTCTTACGTGATCCTTTCGTGTGATCTCTTCTTCATATGATCTTGATGCCAAGGATTGGGGCTCACTAAGGTTAAATCTTGTTCATCTGAATTGTATCTTTCAGGATGTCTACAGCACATACAAATTAATTCATGCACAAAAAGTCAAGTTGATTGTGCATCGATCACATTTGTCTTCTGTAGGTAAGAATAGCTGGAATTATGACCGTCCATTCTAATTAATACCATCAATATTACTCAATACAAATATGGTCCGAACCGAAACATACTAATAATTGATTGTCCATTTGTTTTGCAAGGGATGATTTATAGAAGAATTTATAAGATAAATAATTTGGATGATCGAAATGGGACCATGGTGGGTCGGATTTCCCTCAAAATGATAATCATGCAAGGGACCATATATGAGAGGACTTTGTAAGTATTTCCCTTTTTCTATGTCTATTATTTATACACTCGCCACATTTTTAACCCTTACTCAAATCTTTTTCCAAACTTAAATGGAAGACGGAAAAAAAAAAAAAAACTGACTAATATTTTACCTCATTTTGTCCAAGCTAATCAATCTTCATCGTCCCAGTCGAAGTTTACTGAACATATTACAAAAGACCAAACAAATCTACTAATTTGTAACAAATTTACCCCACTGGTTGAACAAACACAGACACCTTCGTTTTAAAGTTTTCAGACTTCTCAACTTCCACATGCAGTAAAGTCTCAGACTACACCATTAAATTCTCATACTTTCACAGGGGCAAAAAAGGGCAACAACTTATTAAAGAAAAGAACCGAAACGTGCATGAAATCTCCAAAGATAAATAACTATCCAAAACATAAAAGGAAATGGATACAATATACGCCCATTGGTGTGTACCATACACACTTATTGTATGGTCTTCGATTGTGCCACCTTATTGGCAATTGTAACATTTTTAGTGTTTTATAACTTTTCATCAATATGATTTGTAACATTTTCTATGATTCGTAATATTTTCGTGTGTCTCGTAACTTTTATAAAAAAAATTCTAACTTTTATAAGGGTAAATATGATACACAATCAAATAAGGGGTGTGTATTGTATCATTTTCCAACATAAAAAGCTACCAGTAAAAAAGCCAAATTAAATATTTATTTTTTATCTTATTTTTGGTGCTACAGAAAACAAGGTCAATATAGTGTGTTGTTTTTCAGTTTTCTTTTATGCAAAGAAGGCCTAAACAAAGGTTGTGAATTCTATGCTGCTTTCTTCGGGGGACGGCGTAGTTCGACAAATATAGATGTCTTTTTATTAAGGTTAATCTAATGGACGAGAAAGAGGACTTAAAATTGACCATTTACTAAATAGTAGGCTACTAAGGAAAAATGGTCCAACAAATAATTCAAAATACACGCAACGACGTACCTGCTCTCGTGAGTGATGCACTGTGGCATCCCCAAGTCATGGGGATGTAATTCATCAATATGTGTTGCTGTTTGTAAACATTTTAAATGAAAACTAACGTAGACCATGTTGTTGAGACTTGGCTGAAATCGCTGAGGCCCAAACGACATTAATAAATAAGTTACACGGGCCAACATTGGCGAAAAGGCTCTGAGTTTGCGTTTTGAAGCAAAATGGGCTTCTGCCGGCGATGATCAACAATGGATTTTGACAGTTCGACATCATCTAGGCCTTTAAACGAGAAATTTTGCCGTTTTAGGAAATAATTGACTTGCTTATAACTTTTAGTAGAAAATTCTGTTTTATTTGCTGTCTATTTTGGCAACCTTATAATTCTTCCTAGTTTTTGATTTTTCAATCAAATTAGAATTTTACTTTTTTGGTAATTTTTGTAATTTATTTGATTTCAACTTAATTAGCAAGTCAAATCTTTTCGTAATTTATTTCCTAGTTTGCCTAGAGTTTCTATGGTACTATAAGTATGATTGTAAGCCCATTGGCAGAGGTTGGTTGCTATTGAATTAAAGAAAATAAGTTTTACTCATATTTTGGTCGTTTAATGAGGGAGTACCTCTGAGTCGATCTTATTGTTCGCGTTTCTCTTGCACAATTGATTTTGTTTCCATAGGCTGGGCTACATCAAAAACCCCATGTTATTCACTTATTCCGATTCTCAAAAGCACCAAAAGAAAAAAAAAAAAAAAAAGGCCAGGTATAAATTTTCTAAAAGTTCGACACTATGGAGAAAAGTGGGAAACGGGTGACCTTGGTGTGCGGCGTCCGAACCGTTGGATGTATTTTTAACGGTTCTAATTTCATTTAGACACTTTGCAGATCCGAGTTATTTATGCCAAGAAAAAATACGAGCCGTTCATTGTTGAGATTAACGGCTAGGATGTGGATACGGACAAGTGTGCCAACTATTCAATTTAGCCTCCAAATAACAACCCAGCACCAAACCTGCCTTCCTAATTAGTTTAAAAACGTGATCCCTCAATCAACACCCACAAAACGCCTCTCTCTCTCTCTCCAACACACACAAACAGAGAGAGAGAGATCATGGTGAACCTAGTAGCAGCACAGAAGCCAATGATACATGGCCTGATGAAAATGGCCGGGGTAGTACCCCATACAGTAGAGATTGAGCCAGGCACTTCCATGAGCTTCTGGGTTCCCAAAGAAACCATCAACACTAAACCCAAAAAATCCAAAAAAAATCCCAAACAAAACAAGCCAGTGGTCGTGCTCATCCACGGCTTCGCGGCCGAGGGCATCGTCACTTGGCAGTTCCAGATTGGCTCCCTAACAAAAAAGTACCAGGTTTACGTGCCTGACCTCCTCTTCTTCGGTGGGTCGACGACTGACAACCCGGACCGGTCACCGAGGTTCCAGGCCGAGTGCCTAAGCAAGGGGCTGAAGCAATTGGGTGTGGAGAAGTGCACGGTGGTTGGGTTCAGTTATGGTGGGATGGTGGCTTTTAAATTGGCCGAGATGTATCCGGACTTGGTTCAGGCCATAGTGATTTCGGGTTCGATCCTGGCCATGACCGACTCGATTAGCACTACCACGCTAGAAGGTCTTGGGTTTTCTTCTTCTTCCGAGCTTTTGTTGCCCAATTCTGTTAAGGGTCTCAAGGCACTTTTATCTGTTGCTGCTCACAAAAAGCTTTGGTTCCCTGATAAACTCCACAAGGATTTTCTTGAGGTACGTTGTTGATCATTATATTTTTTATAATGTCTCATGTGTTCCAAGATTTTGGAAGTAATTTTCCACCATTTGGTTTAAATTATATAGCTTTTGGCTTACTTTTTTAGTACCTCTCAGTTTTTTTTTTCTTCCTTTTGGGTTAAGTTCTTCTAAATTTATTTATGAGTCATGCTAACGAGTGTCATAGTGCACCCGTTAAAGGTACAAAAAATTTATATTTATGAGTTTTACTTGTACAAAAAAGTATTCTTATATGTTAAAGTACACTTAAAGATGTACTTTAAAGTACAAGTATATTTTTAAATTGTAATTTTTTTGAACTCTTAACCGTTAGCATCTCCGTTTAGCAAGTGGAGTGGTAGTAAAAAAATGTACGTAAGCAATAAGTGAAAGTCAAAGCAAGCAAATTATTGGGGTTATTTTTTGCTTTTCTAAACTTTTTTTAAGATAGTTTTTCTTTTTACTTTTCTTGTTTCTCTGGTAGAGAGAGTAGAAAAGTCGAATGTTTTCATATAAGTTAAAAAATCAGTAATCCCGAAAATATACCGACTAAAATAAAATAAATAAAGATAATCTAAGCTCAGGTCAAAACGAGTTGTAAATATATTGCACTATTTACAAAAGTAGAATAATAGAAACTTATAATTTCTTGTACTGATTAGTTGAATAGGATTTTTCCATCCAGTGTGTTGCTTCGTAAATCTAAGTTATTACTTTTATATTTATTTTTCAAAATTGTAATCCACTTTTACCCATAGCTCTTTACGCACTAATCTTTTAAAAGAGCAAAACAATAATGGTACAAACTTATATCCATTAACTTTTCAAAACACATATTTATTAAGGGATAGCCCAAAATGGAATAGTTAGCAATAAAAAAAGAAAGATGGAAGGAGTAATATTTTCTAGAGGACGATTTACAAACAAGAGTTTTATATGTTTCACTTACAAAAGTGCCATTTTTTACATCATTAGATGACAAAGAAGCATACAAAAAAAATTGAAGCAAAAAAATTGTATATGCCAAAGATATGTGACGGGCTCCATCAAGATCATGAACAGAGCCAGGATTTTAAGCTAAAAGTGGCAATTATGTGTAGGAAAAGTATAATATAGAGGTGGACAACATATAATTTTATGTCGAATTAAAAAATAACAATAGCAAACTAAAATATATAGAACGAATAGTGTCTCTTACATCCGTTTAGAGTATACAAAAAGTTAATCGTCACTAAACTCAATTAATCTATTAAATAAGAAATCTTGAATTATACTCGACACTCTCCTATATTATTAAAAGGATCGAGGAAAGATTAGATATAAATCACAATCTTTAGCAATATATTCTCAATGTATGCTTCAAAGAAACTTTTAAAAATTCATCACGCATCTTCACAATTAGTCTTCACAAGTTTCATAATTAACTTAGGTGTTGACAGGGTAATAACAATACAAGACAAACCAATCTGCCGACAATAAGATAAATTGTTAAATTCTCTGTTTTGTTTAACTCCCTACACAACTCTGAAATGGTAACCTGTTTTTGATACTCGGATGCTTAGAAACATCAAACTTATTATTTTGAAGTGAAAGTATGAACGTTTTTTAAATGTAGACCCTTTATTTTCCTATATTTCACGTAGGCCATTAAATTTTGTTTTTGACCACTAAGTTGTGACTTTCTTACAAATAAATACTGAAGAACTAAAAAATTAGGATATACAAAATTAATAATGAAAAGATCCAGTGTTGTCGGGCTTATATAAGTCGGAGGGAGGGGAAAAAAAAAAATCTACTTGTCACACTCTAGCTCCATCCCTGATCAAGATCCTCCTGTGCAGGTCTATTTCATTGATCGATTTCAAATCAAATTGTGTCCTAAAATAGGGTTCAAAATTAAAATTTGGAACAAATGGTGATCTGTCAAATTTTGTTTTTTGGATTCAACCAAATAGCAGTATAAGGGACCCTGCTATGGGTACAGAAAAAGATGAACAGAAAATGTACAAAGCGCTCTCGGGGATCCACTTTTGGGTTCCACACGAGTGATCCGAACCGTTCATTATTCTTAAAACATTTTTCCGAGAGGGTTCACAAAAAATCAACTCACTTGGACGGTTAGAAGTGCTTGAATAAAAGTCCCACCGTTCCAAATCAAAAGTTCGGGTCACTCGTGTGGGACCCAAAAGTGGGTCCTTGAACGTGCTCTGTACCATTTCTGTCCCTCACCTTCTGTACCCCTAGGTTTATGGAAGTATAAGTACCCACAACCACAAAAATTAGTAAGGGTCCATTAGTCAGCCATAGACCAATGTAATTGAAGAAGGTACCATGCATTGCCACTCAATTTTTTGGATCAGAACTGAGAAAAATATAATATATACTGTATAATTATCTATACATTTCTTCCTTACAAAATCAATTTTTATAATGAAAAGGCTCCCAATTATTGCAGGTCCCCCATTGTCGTGTCTCTTAAAGCAATTTAAAGTTATAAACACTGTGTTTCGCCCATTAAATATTTTCGGTAGGTTACCTAAATGTATGTTTCTTATTAATTTATTTATTTTTGGCTAGATTACCTACCAAAAGTGTAGCACCAAAAAATGCTTTACGTTTTGTTTTTCTCTTGTTGTATGAAGCAAGATTGACTAATCAGGAAGTCTAGGTACCCATAGAATGCACCCTGAAAATTGTCCAGAATTTGAAAACAGTGACTCAAATTCACTGGAGTAAATTCTGGGTGCATTTTATAGAGAATTTGATTCGCTAATTTTAAATTTTGGGTGCATTTTATGGACATGTAATACTGTTGTTCACTAAAAACCTATTTATTTGAGAGACTAATAGCGTCGGATATACAATTTGGACAATATTGACACTGATTTGAGTAAAACTACCATAAACAATATTGTGAGTTTGGCGACCACTAACATTTAGTTGGGCAGGCAACTCAATATAGATGTAATTTTTTTTAAATGTTATTACTATATTTATAATAAAATTTTGAAACTTGATAAGGCGGTCGTTGCTCGAGCTAACCCGCCCTTACATCTATCCTTGCAAGAAAGCATATGTTAAAACACGTTCAACACTTCAACCAGTATTCCATTATAAAGCTAGCGGCCAACCAGTAAAACAAACGGGCTCGTTAAGTAATTACATGACTTGACACGTTACACAGGGCGTTTTCCATGTGGATATTTGCTATTTAGCGACTTTTGAAACTTGCAAGGCCAGGCCAGTTTTTGGGACCTGAGGTTGCCGTTGTGCAGCTTCTGCACAGTAGCTGCAGCCTACTGGCGCAATTTGGGTCATCTGTTGATTGAATGAACGGCCTATATTTCAAACAAAAGAGAAGAATTGTTCGTGCGAATAAATTTTCTTTTCAATCCAAACTGTTAAAAACACTTGTGGACGACTGTGATTGTGCACAACAATTGTGCAGAGGCTGCAAAGCAACAACTCCGCGTCCCAGATTTTGGGTTTACACGTAAAAGTGGATTATAAATTTTTAAGAGGGAGATTGGATAACTTGTCTAAGAGCAAGTGCATCAGCTCTTAGACAAAATTAGGTAGAACTGCTATTGAACAGTGTACTTACCTACCTATATCTCTTTCATTACTCCAACAAACTTCTTTATTTTACCTATTATTTATTAAAATAGTATTTTTTGGAAATTGATATTAGCACTCCAATTTTTTATGCAGGGGCTCCAAGCTCAGTACTTTTCCAAAATTATCCTTTTACAAGCTCCATGATTTATTTCAGGCACTCCAAAAAATCTTTACTCTTCTCCTTTACTTTAGACACTCCAAAAAAGCAAATAATTTTTTTTTATCAACAAAAAAGCAGATAGTTGCTAACTCTTTTTACTACATATCACTGAATTGCCTACTTCTATATGCAACGTTTCCTTGGTAGAGTCTTTATATTATTGTCTTTATGTTCTGCACCAGGACAACCTAGACGAGTGTTCTTCAGCCAATGTTTGTAGAACCATCATTTTGTCCATGCAAAGTCTCTTGAGAATTTCGTTACTTTTCCTCTCAAAAGTTCTCTAACTTTGGTGATATGCTTTGTTTGTCAGTTTTAAAATGTAGATTTGCGGTCATTATGAAGATTTTTAGGAGAAAATGGTAGATAATGATTACGAAAATATAAAGATATTGTGTCACAGACGTTAGGAAGATTTTTCAGCATTAACATTTTCAATTGTGTACTTTTATTGTGGAGAATTCTTGCAATGTTTAGTTTTTTTTTGGTGCAATGTGGCATGTAGCAATCTGACATGGATGCATGTTTAATATTTGGAACCTAATGTTTACGTTGTAGATATTTAATGTTTGGAACGTAATGTTAATGTTTGGAACTTAATGTTTATGTTTGATTTTGGTTCATTTTTTCATTTGGAGTGCCTTAGTAAATGAGAAGATAATTTGAGGGTGTAGTGCCTCCAATAATTTTTATATCTTAAAAATGGTAGTTTTGTAACTTCATTAGATATTGGAGTGTCTGCATCAAAAAAAAGGAGTTTCAAAATCAGCATCCTATTTTTTTCTTGCCTTTTCTCTCCCACATTCCGATTCCCAAAAAAAGTGAGCAAAAGAGAGGGAGGGCTGAAAGAGATACAAATTAAATATCAAGTACCCTGTGCACAGTGCTTCGCTATTAGAGCAAGAGCAACAATTTGGCTAAATTTTGAGCAAAACAAGTTGTTGCACAGTGTGTATATCTAACTCATCTCTTTCAACACTCCAACAATACAACTTATTTTACCTATATTTTATTAAAATATTATTTTTTTATTTTTTAGAATATGGAACAGTGGCGGTAGGATTGTGGGAGATTGAGAAAGGGAGAGAGAGAAACAAAAAAAAATTGCTTAGAGGGGGAACAGTGCTTAGGTGAATATACCTAAGTACTGTAGCAAAATTCTAGGTGAACAGTGTTTTACCTTGGCTGTTGGAGCACTATTTTTCAGATTTTGAGAGGTAAAATAGCTTAATGGGCCATATAGCTTATCTGTTGCTCTTGCTCTAAGGGCTGAGGCACTGTAGCTAAATCTATTCTACCGCAGCTTTTACCTAAGTTGGAAGCCTTGTTTTACACTCTCACCTATATAAAATAGCGAAAATATTCTTTCGCCTATCAAAAATGCTATTGGTACACCAAACTTGCACCCCACATGCACACCGAGGTGATATGGCAGATGAGAAGAAACCCATCATTTCAAGTGGGTCACCCATTGAGCTTCTTCGCATGTGAGGTGCAAGTTTGGTGTACTCATATCATTTTCCTTTTGTCTATACTGGTGCTATTGCTGTAAGATGGCATTAGAATTAAGGTCGTCTTCGCCATGGATAAGACTATTTCATTTCGCTCACCAACTAGACCTAAAACTGTGCCAACTGCAATCACCATTAATTCAATTGTAACGCTCTCAATTTCAATGGCACCTTGACTTTTGAGTGGTTTGTAGTAATTTTCTTGGTAGATATAGACACTCCGAATAATGACAATTTGATATAGACGTTGTGTACCTGAATACTTCATAATACATTGATTGTGTACTGTGCACATACGTACCCGTCATTTAATTTCATACCCCTGACAAAAAATATTTTATAACTTGAAATCTTAGGAGATTTTTTTTTGCAGTTATGTAGGAGCTTTATGAATTTATTTTTTTAATTAAACGAACTTGTAGGTAGGGGCCAATCCAATAAATCTTTCCAAATTAAACTTAAAAAACTAGTACTATATCTAGTTGGAACATTTGAGGTTGTGCAAGGACCAGGCACCCCTTGCACCCCCTTGAGTCATCCCCCGATAAGGTTTGATAAAAGTAATTAATTAGCGTATAAAAACATTATCTCGTGAAATTTTTTTACCTCCACTAGCTCTATTAATAATAGAACAATTTTCTAGTACAATAATAACAATAGTTTGATGACATAAAATTATATATATAGAGAGAGAGACACACACACACGTACATATATATACACATTGTAAATTGTCCTCGATGCATTTCAATAGTTTGATATATATAGTTCCATGATACCCTTATCATTAGCAGCATTAACATTCATGAACTGCAACTTTTTCTATTTGTCAAATGAAAAGATCATATGCTCTTATTTGATATCCTAGTCTATTATGTGTTCGTGTGTGTATATATAATACATTCTAAATTGTCCTCGAAGCATTTCCGTAGTTTGATATTGTTCCATGATAGCCTTATTATTAGCAGCATTATGAAACATTAAACTGAAATTTTTTCTATTTGTCAAATGAAAAGATCATATGCTCTTATTTGATATCCCATTCTATTATGTGTGCGCATGTGTTTATATATATATATATATATATATATATATATATATATATATATATATATATATATATATATATATATATATATATTTATAGAAATTAAAACAACTACAATACATAGGATCAACGTTAAATAGCATTTGGGAGTAAAAATAACAGCACAAAATAAAAAATTTGTAAATTAAAATTGAAATTGATATGATTATTGTTTTTTTTTTTCCTTTTTGTAAAAATGTTTTATTTCTAAGATTCTGTACTTCAAATGATCGGCCCAAATTTCATTTTTGATTATGTAAACTTTTTTGTTTGAACAACATCATTCTTTGATCTTTACTATAATCTTTCTCATGTTCAACTATTACCATCATCGTTATTTTTTTGATCAGCAAAGAAAATTTCATTACTTAAACTATTATCGTCATCATTAGTTGTTCTTCCAAACCCTACCATTTTGATCAAATCGAAGTGTACAGACTGATTATGGTAATATTCTAGGTGATGTTCACCAATAGAAAGGAGAGAGGTGAGCTGCTAGAAGGTTTGGTGGTTAGCAACAAAGATGCCTCCATCCCCAATTTTCAACAGGTAAATTATACCTTATTTATTTATCCCACTTCTCGCTTTCTAGCTAACGCATTATATATACGCAAAAACTATTGCTCTCTCTCTCTAATTTGTTGATTATTTTTCTTCCTCTTTTTAGGAGGGAATACATCTTCTTTGGGGCGAGAACGATCAGATTTTCAAGCTGGAGCAAGCCCAGAACATGAAAGAGTAAGTGCGCAATTGCTCGATCACTTCACACATCTAGCCCATGGTATATGAACTTCCAAATTTAACTTCCTTATTCTACACCATTTCTGATTCTAAACACTTTGTTATCAAAGTTGAACACTTTCTACTGATGAACTCTGAATCTCAGTCATTAATTTTCTTCTCCTTTGTCACTTTTACCAAACAAAAAACTCTGCTACGTACCGAGGTTGGCATGTTCAAGGAGACTAATTGTCTACTTTGAAGTTCAACTTCCTAATGACTTGATTCATTTTTATTCTGAATGCAAATGGGATAACTAAAACGTCTCGTGAATTATATCATGTGTTTTGGCTCGACTCTTCATCTTCTACTTCTTCTTTAAGATTTTCGATCTAGCTTTGTATACCTCAGCTTCCTTTCCAAGTAATTTGATTACTCAAGTTTTGAAGAGTTTGAGGTCTTGGAAAAGGCCGAGCTCATACGTTTTAGATATGGTTTATGAATTTAACCCCTCCGACCTCGTTAAAATTCAAAAATATTTACTTAAATATACGAATTGATTTATCTGCGAAATTACTTAAATATACGAATTGCCCAACCATCACAGTTCCGCCTAATAATTGGATTTCTCTATGTTTGAATTAATTAAACTTGTTTTGCTTGCCGTTTGATCCGATGCCTGCAGGGAACTAGGAGAAAAGGCAACACTGGAGGGTATAAAGAAGGCAGGTCACTTGGTTCATCTGGAACGGCCCTGTGCCTATAACAGGTGTCTCAAGCGATTCCTGGCTTCTTTTTATGCTGCTCATGAACCCCAAAAATGATCAAAATTCACCCCCCGGCCATAAGCCTCAACTGTGTTTGCCGAAGCATATATATGTTGCTCATTAGTCGTTTGTATTGCAAATTATTGCAGGATTTTATTGTTTGTTATATTTGTGCTCTAAATAAGTGCTCATTGGGAAACTTATGGAGCAGGAATTAAGGGTTTAACGAACATTTTCCTAAAACAAGCCACTATGTTCACATTCATGACATCATCATGATTTATATATTCATTCTATAATCGTCTGAATATCTAATTTTGCCTTTATCCTTCAATGCTAATCATAGTTAACACAATATTTAGGAATAATTTGTCGCACACACCGCCACAAGATGAGCGTCAATTATATAGTAACAGAATTACAAAATCAGATCAGTCGTGATCTTTGTGATTGGGTTCATAACAACTGTAGCAAGTACATACGTTGAAAAGATTAGTGTAAGAAATACCTATGGAAGGAATACTGTTAGATTTGAAAAGGCAGTTCTACTACAATTCACTTATTTTCCTTTGACCTGAGAGGTTAGTATAAATTAATTGTTTATTCATTTAACTTTGACATTGTTAGTCCGTGATGTTGAATTAAAAGCTATATACGGACATATTGGGTTATGTGAGTGATAGTTAATTTATATAAGTGCTTAACATGGAATCCACCAGTCTCAAAGTGAGAAAGTATATTCAAGCAATTTTCACATTAATGTTGGACCAGAGAAAACCGGCCGGTGTCTTTTAGTGAAATGTTTTCGCTAATTTATATGTATAAATACTATACTACAAAAAGAATTTTTAAATTACTTTTAGGGGTCCAACTAGAAAGTGAAGATTGAGAATGTCACGCATAAATTAGGGTTTTGATGGTGTGAATTTATCCATGCCTATTAGCTTACGGTAATATAAGTTGATGGAAGGAAATTTGTAGACAATTATAGGAATGAGCCTCACTTGTAATTCTCTATTTTCAGGGGTTTAATTGAAATGTTTTGATGAACATTTTATTGGTGGAAGCTATATAATTATCTCTTTAGGTGATAATTAAAAGAATACATAGGATAAGCATTACCCTGATATTCCTAGAACTGAACGATAGAGATCCCTAAAGATCACACCTAATTGCAAACTCTAGATACGTGAGTCTATTTATTAAATGTTAGACACAAAAGATTGGTCATCAAAATTTTTGGGGTTAATGGCCTGGACACCCCCTGTACGTATACGTTTTCCCCCAAACACCCCATGTACCCAAAAATCTATGACGACACCCCCTCTATCTTCCAAACTTTACCCAAACACCCCTTCCCGTCACCCTTTCATCTAAAATCGTCTCGAATCTCAAAGTTCTGGGTCATGTTTTGATGATCCAACCCATCCCATTCAAGTTGTTTAAAACATGGTTTTAAGGGTACTCACGAGAAATCGGCCCAAAATTTGATCGAGAAGTGCTTGATCCAAACAATTTTTCATACATGAAAAATTGTTTGGATCTAGCACTTCCCGATCATATTTTGAGCCGATTTCTTCACTAATACACTAAAAACCATGTTTTAAACAAATTGAATGGTTTGGATCATAAAAAAAAAAACTGATGGTTCTAGACGATTTTAGACGAAAGGGTGACAGAAGGGGTGTTTAGGTACAGTTTGGAAGATAGAGGGGGTGTCGTCGTAGATTTTTTGGATGCAGGGGGTGTTTGGGGGAAAACTATACGTACAAGGGGTGTCCAGGTCATTAACCCAAATTTTTGAGTGTCTTACAAAAGTAAAACACATAGAGAGAAAAGAGTTGCAAGGATGAATCACTGAGGAGGCAAGAGGCATGGATCGGTAAGTGAGGAATCGATGGCAACACACAAAAAGGTAAAAACAAAGACAACCAGATAAAAGGTAAAAATACTCGGAAAAGGTATTTATGATTATATATCAAGTGGTGTTATTTTGTTCATCAAAAGTTTTGATAAATAAGAAAAAAATTCCACAATCCAACAACATGATAAACACTACATTGTAAAGTACAAGTGAACTCCTCCATCATTATCTATTATGCCCTTTCAAGCTGAAGGTTGTCTCGAGGAAAGTTTTAGCTTGTCACGGAGAACAACCTTTTGGTAATAATATTTGCAATCTAGTCCTTGGATAAAATGAAAGGCATGCACTTGTTAAATCCTTGCGGACCACCTTATCACAGACAAAATGGAAATCAATATCAATGTGTTTCATATGAGCATGGAAGATTGGATTGACGGCGAGGTAGGTGGCACCAACATTATCACACCAAAGATTTGGACCAGTCTGAAGGGGAACACCAAGTTCAAATAGCAATGACTATGGCCAAGATAGTTCGGCGGCAATATCAGTGAGAGATTTATACTCTGATTCAATTAAGGAATGAGCCACAATTCGTTGCTTTTGAGCAGGCCACGAGATAAGATTATTACCAAGAAAAATAGCGAATCCACTAGTGGATCAAGGATCATCAATACAGCCAGCCCAATCGGCATTTGAAAAAGGCTTGCAATGACATGAGAGAATTGCGGCAAATGTCAAGCGCCCACAATTTGCCGATACTGAGTTAGACTAGCTAAAGCCTTGCCACTAATTTTGGAGAGCTTTGTGGCAACAAAAAATGGGGTGCGAATTCCTTATACCAAATTTGTGTAGTGGGTCAGTAATATATCACCGCTGTGAAAGATGAAGACCAGTACAAATAAAGGTGGCCTTGATGTCCAAAAAATAATGAATGTGACCAAGATCTTTGAGGCAAATTCAATGAAGTCAGGATCACAATATATGAATAACAAATACTGACTTTATTCCTTTTTTAGAATCAAATACAAACCAAGATTTCTCACTCTATTTTTTTTATCAATTCTAATCGTCCACCCATATCTCAAACTATTTGCATAAGCAAACCTATTTATACTACTAAACTTCAAGTATGAGCTTGACTAGTTATGAGCTGGATACAATTAATTCACATGTGTTTCTCAGTTTCCGTAATTGTTAAGTTCTGACCATGGAGACGGTGGTTAAACTTGGACAGCTTCCTTGAAGCTTCCTCAGTTTCTTCAGGACTAAGTAATAAGTTTCTGAATCTTCCTATAACCTCTAGAATTGTCTCTGAATTGGGGTTGAATTTCCCAACATCCCCCCTCAAACCCAATTTTCTAGGTTTCTTCATTCCAAGCAGTATCTTCAGTCTTGCGAAAAATTCATATGTCAATGGCTTTGTGAAATATTTGCAGCTTGATCATAAGACTTGCATGGAATCAATTCCACTTCCTTATTCTTCATGTGCTCTCAAATGATGTGATAACTGATATCAATGTGTTTGCTTCT
This sequence comes from Vaccinium macrocarpon, assembly GCA_022606695.1. Taxonomy (NCBI): domain Eukaryota; kingdom Viridiplantae; phylum Streptophyta; class Magnoliopsida; order Ericales; family Ericaceae; genus Vaccinium; species Vaccinium macrocarpon. The sequence continues at coordinate 16,742,186 of CM040172.1, forward strand.
TTCGTGGAACACTAGATTCTTCGCTAGTGCTATTGCTAACTAATTATTAACATGACTTGTCGTAGGTTGTTCTTTGCAAAACACAAATGCTTCAATACATTTCTTAACTATATTGCATGATATATTTTGAGTTAGTTGTGATATATTATACTTCACATGTTGATAATGTCACAATTGATTGTTTCTTGGATGACCAAGTGAATGTAGTCTTTCCTAAAAAGAAAGCAAAACTTGTGGTGCTTTTTTGATCATTCACATTACTAGCCCAATCCTGATCGCTATATCCGATAAGGTCAAGATTATTCACGGACAAATAAAATAATTCATGCTCTAGCGTTCCTTTCAAATAACAAAGAATTCTCTTATCTGCCTTTAAATGAATTATCTTAAGTTCTTGCACGAAGCAATTGATTAGACCAACTCCAAATAAAATATCAGGTTGTGTATCTGTAAGATAATAAAGGCTTTCGACTTAGCTTTTGAAATAATTTGAATCTACGCATTCCCCATCGTCATGTTTTGACAACTTGATTCCGCCTTCGATTGAAGTGTTAACTGGATGACTATTCTCCATTCCAAATTTCTTCAAGTTTTCCTTTATTTATATCAAGCCTGTGAAACGAATATGTCTTCATCGCTTTGTTTGACTTGAATGCGAAGATAATATGCCATACGTCTGATATTTGTCATTTGGAATTCTTAAATCAATTGATGCCTTGAATTCATTGATCATGTTAAGATTGTTGTTGGTGAAAATTAAATCATCAATACAAAGACAAACAATATCTCCCCCCTTGGTTTTCTTGATGTATAAAGAATAGTCATATGCACATTTATTGAATCCGTGGCTACAAAATACTTGTCGATTTTGGCATTCCAAGCTCTCGAGGCTTATTCGAGTCCATAAAGGGCTCTATTTAACTTGTAGACTTTATCTAGCTAACCTTACTTCTCATAACCAAGTTGTTGGATGACATAGACTTCTTCTTCTAGAAAATCATTAAGAAATGTTGATTTCACATCCATCTGATAAATGCGCCACCTTTGTTGGGCTACTAAGGAGATGAAAAATTGTGTCGTCTCCATTCGTGCAATTGGAGCAAAGGCTTCATCATAATCAATTTTATTCGTTGATTGTAGCCTTTTACTACGAGTCTTGCTTTGTATTTCTCGACTTCTCCTTTTGCATTTCTCTTTGTCTTATATATCCATTTAACACTAATATGTTTGTGTCCTTTTGGTAGTGTTGTAAGCTCCCATGTATTGTTCTTTTCAATGGCCCCATTTCTTCATCCATGGCCCGTTTTATAAGTCTATAAGAGATAAATAGGGTCATTTCCTTCAAGTGGAAGAGCACACTTTAAAGGAAAAATCATATTAAAAGGAGAGATTTCTTATTGCATTGGAGTAGTTTCAAAAGATCATCGGTTATGTAGAACTAGTGATTTTTTTGTTTGTAAGAAGTATACTATTTGAGTGGAAGAAGAAGATTCCTTCAAAATTGTGAAGTCCAAAATATTTTACGAGCTTCCTATAATTGTAGCCAGAGAAGAAGAAGCTGATGACGTGGATTGTCACAACAAAGAGGTGGAAGATGAACAAGATGGCGTGGCAATCAACAAGGAGGTCAAGTTAGCTAATTTCATTGAGCTTGTAATTGTGCAGGACCCAATCAATTTGGAATGTCAACTTGAAGAGCATGGGAAAAGGAACAAGCATTTGCTGGCAAACCAAAATTCGAAGGTTTCAAAGGTGGCTCATTTATTAGAGGAGAATTCTCATGTCTCAAGGGTAGCTCATTTATTAGATGGAAAGACCCGTGTTTTAAATAATTTTTTGGAAACAATATTGGAGAAATGTGAGGAAATGAAAATAGTGTAATATGGGGTTAATGTGAATTGAATCTATGCATTGGGATATCTTTAAAACATGTTAGAAACATGAGGGGCTCAAGCGCAAGTGTGAGAGTGTATACATTTGATTTTGGGTCAGATATTTTTGCTAAAAAGCACACCCCCCCTCTTCCCCAAAAACTCACGTCTCTCTCTCTCTCTCTCTCTCTTATTCCCTTAATCAAAACCCCCCATTTCTCCACCACAAATTCACCCTCCACCTCAAATACTTCAATAACCAACCAAGGATTCATCTTTTACGCGTGATTTGGAGTCCAGGACTCCGTGGTTTCGCTTGAAACTAACATTTTTCGGTTTGGGAGCTTCAAGAACAAGGGTTTTCCATTTTCTACCCACATCAAGCTCATTCTTTAAGGTAGGGATCTAATTTTTACTCCTTATGGTATATTGTTGATATGTTGTATGGTTCTTCGCTTGCTCATCCATTCTTCCCCAAATCACTTTTGAAAACCTCCATTGAAATGGGTTTTGTTTGATTGAGTTTGGTTTCCATTTGATTGGTTGCTAGATCTACAAATTCGTCGTCGATATACTCTTATTCCATGTTTAGTTGGTGTTTGAAACTCCTAATTTCACTCGAGATTCGAGAGAGGCTGTTGATCGGGCATTTTTCACATAGAAAAAATGCATCTTCAACAGTGCTCTACCGGTACAAAAACTCTCTAGATTCTGTCAATCGGCAGAACAAAAATGCACTACCAGTTGAAACTTGAAAAAAATGAATTTTTATTCGTCTTGATCCCTTGACCTTCTGGTTGATTTGTTTGGTTCCATACTTGGTATATCATCATCGTGCACTTCATTAATGACCGAAATACCCCTTCCTAGCTTGTCCTTGTATAATTAGTCATTTATCTTGATTTTTACTTATGCTTGACACATGTAAATGGGTGATGTAACAAATGAGTTATATAAGGGACTAAGTTGAATTTGTATATGGATGAGTGGTGATATGAATGTAAGATGATTGACACGGGACCCACTAGGGTATGCCCGGAGTGACACGGGGCCTATATGATATGCCCGGAGAATAATCAGATGTTTAAATAGGAATGAAAGGTATATGATAAATGTGTAGGACACATGTGGCGTGTCGAGTACGAGTTCGGGGATGAGAGGCGAGAGTAAATGGTTATCTTTTCTGAAATGTTTGAAAATGAGGTTCTTTTATGAAAGATATGATATTTTGATGAAATGGGACACAAGACATATTTGAAAATGGTTAGGGGGTTAATGATGGACACTTGCCTTCTTTGGGACTTTTGGGTACTAGGTTGGACTCTTAGGTATTTCCTGGGGCACTCGGTACTTAGTCTAATCAGGAATAACTTTCTCTGGCCTTCGCATTCTAAGTCATGATTACCGTATACACATCTCATTCTTTATACCCTTAGCATTTGTAGATAAGATTTCTACTGGGCTAGTGAGCTCGACCTTACAAATTTTCAGGTACACATCAATGAGCATGACATGGAGTGCTTGGAATGATTGCATGCACATGTTTTGAAAGCTAAAGGGAGAAGTTATTTAATCATCTTAGAACTTGTATTTTGTTAAGATGATTTTGTAACTTAATTAAGTTTCTTCTTTTGACATTGGGATTGTAATAACTATATACTCATCTTTCCTCTATTTGAGGTTCAAGTACCCCTAGACCCTTGTGTATTTGGATGTTGTCTTGACTATTCTATTTGGACCATGACATGGCCCGTGGACTTGTTGACCGTCCACATGAATTTATTAATGAAATGTCCTTTAAATTTCGAGGGCGTGACATTAGATGAGAAGATTAATGAGGTTAATTCAAATTCAAGTTTAAGCCTTGGACTGGACTCTTTAGTGGAGAGCTTTACTGGGCTGTTTGCTACTTACCATTGGACTCAAGGGTTTAGAAGCAAAGCCCAGCCCAACTCAACAACCTTTTGGATTCATATGCTGCTACTTACCATCAGAATCAAAGGTAGAGAGAAGATGAAACCAAAGTAGTAGCTGCACCTAGAGTCTACATCTTAGCATCTGCGTCTTGTGCCTATCTTCCTACTAGCTACTGTCACTCCCCAAAATGGAAAATAACCGGCTGTGAACCATAGGACCAACTGATGGATCACGAAGCCTAAAATTAAATATGAAATCGACAAATGCCAAATGACCATTTCTTATTGTTAAACAAACAAAGCCAATGTGTATTAACCAAATTAAGCAACGGAAACTACCATTCCATGAACTAGATAATTATATTATCCACCATCGACAAAAAGAATCTCATTATTATTTTTACCAAAAATGTTTAACAACATGCGGAAAAGAATAAATAAAATACGAAAACTAGGATGCAATGTCTTATGGAGGTTGACACAAAGAATCCCTGAGATGTCGCTAGAGTCTTCACCTATTGACTCGATTTTCTTGAAAATGAAGTTGGAATAAATCCACTAGCTGACAAGCTCAAAGAATGGTAAAGCCTATAATAAATAAAGTTCTAAACAAGAATAAAAATATTTTTAACATATAAATATAATTTGGCATACGAGGTGTACCACAAAACAAAAAATTATATCAATAAATCTTTTTATCAATAACAAGTCTTTTTGGTGATCACAATATGATATCCAACAACAATGGGGAACCACAACCAATACTAAATAGTAGCAAGTGCCAGTGAATAAAAATCTCATAATAATTGGATCCAATATCAAAACTTAGAGTCACCACGAGTAGGCAACCTGTGGAACTTTTCCCTAAGAATGATCCAGCGAAAATCAGTCGTTGAACATTAGGGTCACCGGCCAGGACACGGTCTCTTCTCTAATGGCCAAAGACACCCGCACACAAAGGATTTGTTGTGCGATACTGCGGAAGTCACAACAATTATAGCAAGCACAATCAATCTAGAAACAAGAACAATAAAGATGAAGAATGATAGGAAAGCAAGAAAATCAAGCACACAAGAACACAAGAGATTTATGTAGTTCACTACACAGGTTGTGTAGCTAATCCACAGGGGGAAGGGTCGAATCAATCCGCTATAATCAATAAAGATTACAATCTCCAATCTCCTATCGATATTTCTCTCAGTCTCTTTGGGTTTCTCTCTCCAAAACAAGCTTAGCCAATCCTAAAACTAATTAAAACGCACGTAAATAAGCTGTTGTACGTTGCCATGGTCCAGACCAAGGTTCTACTCGTTCGGACCAAGGTTCTCGAGACCCAAACAAATGTTTCTGGAGTGGTGGTCCGGACCAAGAAATCCCCTGTCTGGACTACAAATGCAGAAAGCCCAATTTTGGTCTCCCGAAGTCTAGTCCGGACCTCTAAAGTTTTGGTTTGGTCCAGAGGTGCTCCAAACACCAATTTTAAAGCCATACTCAACAAATCTCCACCTTGGCTTCAAACTGAACCATTGCAAAAAAAAGCTTGATGTAACCCCAACTACACTCCCTTTACTGGTATGACTGCTCCACTCTTAAGTCCTCAATCAACAACGGAGAACATGGAGCAAGTCCAAGCAACGTTCGAACTTCTCCCTCGAAATCGGCCTTGTCAACATATCAAACGCATTCTCATCAGTGTGAACCTTAGACAAGGTTAGGTCACTTGATGCTAACCACTCTTGAATCCTATGATACCGCACATCAATATGCTTTGTCCTTGCACTGTAGATCTGATTCTTCGCCAAGTGAATTGCACTCTGACTGTCACAATACAACAACACACTGTCCTGCATGAAACCAAGTTCACTAACCAACCCCTTAAGCCAAACTGCTTATTTTGCTACCTCAGTCACTGCCATGTACTCTACCTCTGTAGTCGATAAATCCACTGTATCCTGAAGAGTAGACTTCCAACAGACCGGACCTCCGGAAAACATAAATGCATACCCTGTCATCGACCTACGAGAGTCGAGATTCCCAGCATAATTTGAATCCACATAGCCCACCACGTCTTTTGAAGCCTCTTTCTGATCAAACAATATCCTCAGATCACGAGTGCCCGCGAGATATCTGAAAACCCATTTAACTACATTCCAATGCTCCTTTTCCGGATTCGCCATATACCTGCTGACCACACTGATTGCATGTAATATGTCTGGTCTTGTACACACCATCAGATATATGAGACACCCAATTGTATTCGCATAGGGCACCTCCTCTATGCGCTTTACCTCATCCTTTGAACTAGGACTCATCTTGGCAGAAAGTTTGAAGTGTGCCGCAAGTGGTGTACTTACGGACTTGGAATCTTGGATGTTGAACCTTTGCAACACCTTTTGCAAATAATCACTTTGAGACAACCTCAACTAACCAACCCTTCTGTCACAGTGAATTTCAATCCCAAGAATTTTCTTGGCAGCTCCAAGATCTTTCATGTCAAATTCACTGTTCAACATCGACTTCAACTTCCCAGTTTCCTGCTTGCTTTTTGCTTCCACCAGCATGTCATCAACATATAAAGCAAGTAGAATATAAGAACCATCTAAAAGGACACGATAGTATATGCAACAGTCATACTCACAGTGTGTGTACCCATGCGACACCATGAACAAATCAAAGCGCTTGTACTACTGCCTGGGAGACTTCTTCAAGCCATACCATGACTTCTTCAACAAACATACATACTCCTCCTTTCCAGGTTCTTTGAAGCCTTCAGGTTGTTGCATGTAAAACTGTTCGTCTAAGTCTCCATGGAGGAAAGCAATTTTAACATCAAGTTGCTCTAACTCCATGTCATGCATCGCGACCATTGCAAAAATTACACAGATAGAAGTGTGCTTCACAACAGGTGAAAAAATCTCATTATAGTCCACTCCTTCCTTCTGTGAATAACCTTTAGCAACTAACTGAGTCTTGTACTTTTCACCCTCCTTTTCTAACAACGCTTCCTTTTTTCGATACACCCACTTACACCTAACGACCTTCTTCCCCTGAGGCAATTTCACCAATTCCCAAGTTTTATTCTTGTGGAGTGACTCCATCTCTTCTGACATTGTTACAAGCCATTTGTCATTGTCTGTATTGCTTGTAGCATCCTTGTAAGACAATGGATCTCCACTGCCACCACCAAAGCGGAAACTAACCATGTCCTCAAAACCATACTGAACTGGAGGTTTGTGAAGCCATTTTTTCCTTCCTTTCGCAACTATGTAAGGCTCTTCTTGTTGTTTTTGTGGGTCATGATCAACATCTCTTGTATCATTGAATGACCCAAGCTCCTCAAGCTCCACCTCGACTACGGATTTCTCCCTTGGACTCCAAGATTCTGTCTCATCATTCCGACTCAACATAAATGCCTCATCAAACACAATGTCCCTGTTGATCACCCTTTTCCGAACCTTAGGATCCCAGACCCTGTATCCTTTGACACCCTTTTCATACCCAAGAAAGATACACTTTCTGGGCTTGGGATCAAGCTTCGACCTCTCTTTATTCGGCACATGCACATAAGCAGGGTAGCCAAAGATTCTCAAATCTGACAACTTAACTAGTTTACCTGACCAAACCTCTTGTGGGATCTTGAAATCAATGGCTGAAGAAGGAGACTTGTTAATGAGAAAATATGTCATGTTGATTAACTCTGTCCAAAATACCTTTGTCAACCCTGCATTCAACCGCATACCTCTCGCCCTCTTTGTCAAGGTTTTGTTCATCATTTTTGCTACTCCATTTTGTTGTGGAGTCTTTTTTACTGTGTAGTGTCGAGTAATCCCCTCTGAATCACAGAAGGCCAAAAACTCCTTTTCCCTGTACTCTGTCCCGTTGATAGTTCTAAAATACTTTATCTTTTTCCCTGTCTGAGTTTAAACCTGTGCTTTCCAAGTTTTAATAGTAGCAAACACATCAGACTTATGCTTCAAAAAATAAACCCATACCTTTTTGGAATAGTCATCAATGAAGCCAACAAAGTAATGAGCACCACTGTAAGAAGATATGGTAACTGGACCCCAGACATCTGAATGAACATAATCGAGGACTTCCTTGCTTGATGAACACCTGTCTTGAAACTGACTTTGTGCTGCTTCCCATACATGCAATACATGCAGAAATCCATCTTGCATGCTTTGGCCCCCTTCAACAAATCACGCTTATGAAGCTCCAACATACCACGCTCACCCATATGGCCAAGCTGCATATGCCAAAGTTTCATGTCATCAGTGTTAGATTTTGCAGGTGTGGAGATAACAACTCCACCTACAATTGTGTCCCCAATCAATTTTTACAAATTATCCACCTTTTGTCCCTTCATTAGCACCAAAACTCCTTTGCTAATTTTCATTGCTCCCCCTTGTGCTGTGTACATACACCCTGCTGAATCTAATGCTCCCAAAGAGATTAAATTCTTTCTAAGTTCAGGCACGTGTCTGACATTCTCCAAAACCCTCCCAACTCCATCAAACATCTTAATTTTCATGATACCAATTCCAATGGCTTTGTAGATTGCATCATTACCCATTAGAACCGTACCACCATTGTAGGGCTTATAATTGTCAAACCGCTCCTTATTAGGGCACATATGATAAGAGCAACCAGAATCCAAAATCCATGACTGAAAGAAAATTGCTACCTGAAAAAATGGAGAGTAAATCTGCGTCGACGTCACTGTTTGATTTGTCCTCCGCAATACTAACAAATTCCATCTCTTCTACCTTTTTTTCGCCTCTGCAAGAAGATTTTTCAAATCCTCGCATTGATTTTTGTAGTGCCCCATCTTGTGACACTCGACATCCTTTTTCGTGTTCGACTTCCCTCTCGACTGCAAACTTTCCTGATTTGAACTTCCCTTCCCTTTTGACTTGCTTCTACCTCAACTCGACTGTGGCTTAGAGACAAAAAGACCTTGATCTGCACCAACATTATCATCTCTCCTTATCTTCTCATGAGACAAAAGGATACTAGTAACCTGATCGAGTGACAAGGTATCCTTCCCATACATAACTATAGTCACTAGATGATCATATGAAGGAGACAGTGATGCTAACAACAGAATAGCCTTATCCTCCTCATCAAGCGTTACTCTAAAATCCCCCAGTTCCGACTTTAGCATATTATAGGAATTTAAATGTTCTAATAGATTCGTACCTTCCTTCATCTGCAATCCATACATCTGTTTCTTAACATACAGCTTATTGGTCAGATTCTTCCTCATGTACAAACCTCAAGCTTTTTCCAAATCGCCTTTGCCGTCTCTGAGTCTAACACGTTGTGAATAACTTCATCGCCCAGGTTTAGACGAATAGAACTGGCTGCCTTAGCGTCAAAATCATCCCAAACACTGTTTGTCATCTCTATAGGCTTCTTCGTCTTCCCGTTTAAAGCCTTTGAGACATCCTGTTGGATCATAATATCCTTCATCTGCCACTACCACAAAGAGAAGTTATTCTTACCGTTGAACTTCTCCACCTCATACTTGATATTCGACATCTTTAGTGAAAACCTAGATTGAAACCTTAATTGGGTACTCCGCTAGAAACCCTAACCAAGAGCTCTGATACCACTTTGTTGTGTGATACTGCGGAAGTCACAATGATTCTAGCAAGCACAATCAATCTAGAAACAAGAACAATAAAGATGAATAATGCTAAAAAAGCAAGAAAATCAAGCACACAAGAACACGAGATTTACGTGCTCCACTACACAGGCTGTGTAGCTAATCCATGGGGGGAAGGGATGAATCAATCCACTATAATCAATAAGGATTACAATCTCTAATCTCCTTTTGATGTTTCTCTCAATCTCCCTGGGTTTCTCTCTCCAAAACAAGCTTAGCCAACCCTAAAACTGATTAAAACGCACTTAAATAAGCTATTGTACGTCGCCATGGTCTGGACCAAGCTTCTACTCGTCCGGACCAAGGTTGTTGAGACCCAAACAAATGTTTCTGGAGTGGTGGTCCAGACCAAGAAATCCCCCATCTGGACCATGACCCCGTGGTTCGGACCAAGAAAACTCCCGTCTGGACTAACGATGCAAAAAGCCCAATTTTGGTCTCCCAAAGTCTGGTCCAGACCTCTAAAGTCTTGGTCCGGTCCAGAGATGTTTTAAACACCAATTTTGAAGCTATACTCAACAGGATTAATTTCCCTGGACTTTCAATAATAAATATTCCCATCAATATCCACCAAGTTCTCACCAAAACAATATTTTTTTTATCGCATGCCAATTAAAAGATTAAATATAAACAATCCATGTTTTCAATAAGCAAATGGTAATTTTTCCAAAAGAATTATTAAAGGAACACATTGAGTTCACAAATCCATATCATGCTTAACCACTCACCTGGATCCAAAGGTAAATGAAATCGGTCAACGAAAGATGAGCCTAACCTGAATGACAAATAAATCCCAAGTGATTACTATATCAATATCAAGTATGACATTATCTACATTTACATTAGGAATTAAATTGGACCTACCTTAGACCTAAATCACTAAAACCACCATCAGCCACCAAAACCCACAATTCATGACTCAATTCTCCATGTGCACGTCACCATGGCAGTCTATGAAGTTCCTTAACCTCCAGTTTGAAATACCCAAAACATAAAAGCCTACATTTATCTAATATAAACTAGATTATGTTGTAAGAAAAATAAGCACCCACTATCACGACACCAAATCACCTCTTGAATACATAGCACACATGCTAACACGTACGGCACGCCGATTCCCACTTTCATTCAGCGCAAATCCACCGATCAACCACCTCTCAAACAAAAATAAAATCTAGGATCGATATGCCACCAAGACTTAATGCCTAACACATTGTCTCTACCCTTCTATCAAAAGAAATCAACAAGCAATTGAAGGATAAGAATGAATTACTAGATTGATGAGAAGATTAGGGAAAAGAGTCAAGAACTTGCCGCTTGAGGATGCACCGATTCCTATGCTACTGCTCTCTCTCTCTCTCTCTCTCTCTCTCTCAAATACGTTATCTCCACAATCCAAAACCCTATCTTACAATGTTATAAACAAGTAGAAAAATAACTGCAACCCAGGTTTTTAGCCAAGGGATATTTAAAGTAATTACCAAATAAGAATGTAAAAAAACCTAATTTACATGTTGGCCCACACTAGTAATCTAATATTGTAAAATTACCAAAAATAAATCTGATATTTTTGAAAGTATAATAACACTAGTCCAGTAGAACCTATAATATGGGCAAAAATAAATAATGAGAATCTCAATCGAAAGAGCCAAATTTCTAAAAAGAAAAATTATAGTATATTTATTTGAAAAAGAAAAGTCAGGACGTAACAGATACAGTGAAACAACAGATAAAATAAGAGCTCCTAAAACAACGGCCGTTACAGCTGCCACTGTTAGTTCCATAGCCTAGCTATCATCCAATTTATTTTTCCCAACTCAGCAACCTTCTGGATTCAGATGCTCTAATTAAAAAACAATTAGCACAAGAACTTGGTCTGTTTAACTCTCAACTCAACGTTAGAGATTCATAGATTGACAGAGAAGGAAATGAGAAGTGCATGAGATTAACGGAGAAAGAAATGAATGAAAATGGTCACACTTTGGTTGGACTCAGATAGGACCAGGAAGAGGAGCTCTATGAAATTCAACGCACATTTAGCAGAAAAAAGATTAGGCATCAAAGTAACCAAAGGCGATGTTCAAATGCTTAAAAGAATAATTGATTCATAGGTCAAGGACTTTGAAGCCCTATAGAGGAGCAACTCTGCTTGTTAATTCTCCATAGTTCTCCCATCCATTCTTCAGCAAAAACAAATCTCACTCGTGAACAACACCAACAAAGTTTCCAAACTCTATTGATGCAGAGTGTTGGTGGCAAATTAAAATATGGTTCTATCACTTTTGTTGCCGCATCATTTTCTGTCAGCATTAAAACAATTCATCGGATTTGGAAGCGATAGCTTGTATTGCCAAGGGGATTGCCGATCAATGTCTCATGTCCATCAAGAAAAGCGGTGATCGTGTCAAAATCAAAATAATTATAACCCATAAAATGTGTAAAATGGATTTAGTAGTAGAGTGGGAGTACGAGTGTCAAACCACAGGGTCTAAGTGTTACTTTTAATTTAAGAGTTGATTTTAGAAACATTGAAAGTTGAAAATTTATGATTTTAATTTAGAGTTAATTAAATTGAAAATAGAATTTAGATTTTTCTTTTTTTAACAAATGAGAGGAAGCTTGGGGTATCGGTTCCACCACTAACTTTGCATTTAATCGTTTAAATATTTTGTAATGATCCCGTGACTACACCAATTAATTTGGTAGTGATGTACTTCTAGCTACAAGCTGAAGTACTATTGTCCAAAAATTCAATTATAAGTGAGCTAAAAATAAACTATCTATCTTAGATGGGCACGACCCGTCTATGCCAAACTAGGGTCATTGCATAACCGTTGTATTTATAATCACAAAAAATGAATACAACATACAATGAACTTTACAATGAAGTTTATTTTAAACAAAGTCTGAATTATACAATCACCACATTTTATTGGTCTAGCCACAAATAAAATTACACAAGAAAATAAACCATAGTTAGAAAGCTAGGGGTTACCAATACCCTAAGAGGGATTTAGTTGGCCATGGAGCTACTCATCAGAGCCATGAAAATGGCAGTAGGGTTTTGCTTCTTTTTCCTTCTCCGTCGTCTCCTAAATGTCCTCAAATGTGAAAGCCTCTTGGCTCTTATATGCATGCAGTAGTGACATTCCCTTTTATAAAGAAATACTATTTCTTTTCTCCATCATTATTCTATGTTGGCCACCAGTACTTGTCATGAGGAAGGTCAAAATAGTTTTGTCCTTGGCTTATCCCTTTGGTGGAAGAAACAACAACCATGTTGGCTTTCTTCTCACTTATACAATCCATTATGCCTATATCATATTCCCACTTTAGTTCAAATGATAAGAGACAAGGAAATGTGGGGAGTTAGAAGAGAATAGAAAATAAGAGGTAGAAGGAGGAGGAATTTTGGTGGAGTATGGGAAAAATGAGAGAGGGAATATAAGGCTCATCCTGACAACTCTTCAAAGGAAAATGATCCAGTGCTATTCAAGTATGGACAACTCTTTTGCAAATTCTCCAATTCAATACTAAATTTGGTACCTTGCTCTTGAAACCTACAATCACAAAAATATAGCAAAGGGCATTAAATAATAATAATAATAATAATAATAATAATAATAATAATAATAATAATAATAATAATAATAATAATAATAATAATAATAATAATAATTGCCCAAACATGGACATTTCGGCACTTATCAAGCGGGTTGAAATCAACTGGAACGAAGTTGCTAGGGTTGCTCTATGTCGCCGCACAAATATTCGCTCATTGTCCAAGGCATTGGATGTTGTGAAATCAATAGTTCACAGGATAATTAAAGAAGGTACAATTAGGCCGCATTCTAATGCATTAAAGCCATATCCAAATGAAGATAGCAAGAGAGCTAGGCTCCAATTTTGTCTTTCAATGATTGAGCCAACTAGTCTTCAAAGTCAGCCTACTTTCACCAATATGTACAATTATGTACATATTGATGAGAAATGGTTTTATTTAGCTAGAGAATCGGATAGGAACTATTAATACCCGAAAAAGATGAACCATTGTGCACATGCAAAAGCAAATTGTTCATCACAAAGGTCATGTTCTTAGCGGCGGTTGTGAGGCTACAATTTAATCCTTTTGGAAATGTAGAGTTTTCCGGCAAGACTGGGATTTTTCCTTTCACATTAAAGGTACCCGCCAAGCGAAGGAGTAAAAGTCGTGACCCTGGTGCAATGGAAACAAAGGTCATTTATCCAGTCAATAAAGAGGTTACTCGGTCACATTTGATCGAGAAAGTTCTACCCGCTATTCGTTCTAAATGGCCATCGTCTAGTGCGATGGAGACCATTTACATTCAACAAGACAATGTACGAACACATATCCATTCATCCGATACTAAATTTCTTGAAGCTGTAGTGAAAGACGGATTTGATATATAGTTATGCTGCCAACCTCCAAATAGCCCGGATATGAATGTCTTAGATCTTGGATTTTTCAAAGCAATTCAATCTTTCCAACACCAAGAAGAACCTACAAACATTAATGATCTTGTCTCTGTAGTCGAAAGATGTTTTGAAGAATTATCACCGGAGAACCTCAATCATGTGAATTTGACTTTGCAAGCTTGTCTGGTTGAGGTAATGAAGGTTTTTTGGGGGAACAATAATAAGGTGCCACACATTGGGAAAGGTCATTTGATGAGAGCTGGTAGTCTTCCTCCAACTATTGAATGTGACCATCAAACCATTCAAAATGCATTAGCTCATCTACAAATGGGAGTGCACTCGTAAAATGAAGGTAAAAAAAATTTCCTCTGTTTTTTCATTTTTAACCAATGGCTTGTGTAGTCATTTTAATTTCTTCTTTTATCTCTAGTTTTAATATCTGTTGTGGGAAAAATAATTTCATGTTTCAATACATCATTTTCTTCTTTTTTTCCCCCCTTTAGGTATCAAGGCTTCCTAATTTTTTTTGGCAAGGTCATCCTACTAAACTTTTTTGCTCTGGTAATGTTAGCCTAATGGAGCTTAAATATTTTGCTATGGACTATAGCTTAAATGGAGTAGTTTAATGTAAGGAGAATGATAGTGTTTAGAGTAAGTGACAAGTGTTAAGAGTAAATGAATCTCGTTTATGGACAACTAATGGAACTTTTGTGTAAATGGAAGTTTGTTATTACAATGGTTGTACGCTTGGAATGGCACCAATGGCATCTGCTGGGAATCTTTTTTTTTTTTTTGGATTGATTTTTCAATTTGTCTTTCTTTGACTTGTCAAAATGGACAACCGTTTTGGGACAGCCAAAAATAGAAATATGGACTAAAATTTTGAGAACGAGGGAGTAGTCTTAAAAAGTTCCCCCCCTAAATTAGCCCTCTATGTAATGCTGAAAGTGAAAATCCTAATCATTTGTTACTATCTTGTTACAAGTCGTTGAAATATGGTCTGAAGTGATGCCTTGGTGGGGTTTAAACTAGTTATACCGAGCTAATCTGTCCTCTCTCAAGAAGCATTACTGATTCACATGCTTTTATGCTTTTATGTTAGAGGGCATTAGAGGTCGATGGAAGTGGTCCTTAACTGAGGAAGCCTATGTTGAATCTTTGCAGAAGAAAGAGGATAGCTGTGAAAATGATTTATGTGGTTCTTGTTCAAATATTTGTTGAAAATCAATTCAAATTGCCTTACACTTTACTGAACAACATTTTCTAAGAGGATGACTATGATGAAATCTCTTGTTAATACGGAGGAGCTATTGTCGAATGGGACATTGAAGATTACTTATGCATCTAATGGAAGAATAATGCATCTTGAACTAACGGCCTATGCTATTGCTTTTGCTAATCATGGGCTTCACCTATCAAGGAATTCTTTCTTGGCGAAGGTGGTGACTGGTGATTTATTTGGGGAAGGTTTCTTCTCCAATGATTTCTAGTTTAGCGTTCTTTGTTTTATTCCGCTAGATATCAGTTTTATGTTGCTTTCTCATCCAATTGTTTGTTGGGTGTTTTTATCTTTTGTTCTGGTTGATCTCTTGGCACAAGTTATGTTCATGTTTTCTAAGGATTATTATATTTGTTTTGCTCGATGTACCCATTGTTAGGGATGGCAACGGGTAGGGTATGGATTGGGGGATCCTATTCCATACCCTATCCCCGATTGGTGGGTCTTTCCCCATCCCCGCCCCCATCTCCATTGGGACATTAGATAATAAAAAATAAAAAAAACAAACCCACCTCCTGATGGAGATCGGGGTTTCCCCAAATATACCCATATCCAAAAATAAAAAATTCAAAAATAAAAATCAATTGATATTTATACTTAGAAATATAATCTCAATTGATATTCTTTGAATATTAAGTAATCTATAATAGGTAGCAGGTGATAAGATTTGCTAATTCAAAATGTACTCCATTCGTTCCGAAATAAGTGTCCAATATGAAAAGTCACGATATTTTTAAATAAAAAATTAAGTACTTCCGTGTATCGTTTTTCAAATTTTTTTGCCCCAAATTAAAATACTCAATTTTTTGATCTGAGAAATGGCACAAGAGAGAGAGAGAGAGAGAGAGAGAGAGAGAGAGGGACACTTATTTTGGAACAAAGGGAGTAATTGTTTTACATATATAACTATACTCAAGATTTATACGTATGTTCCTATTTATGTGTACATATGATATATAGTATATGAAGTATGTATAACTAGGTATGGGGAGGGTATGGAGCGGGTACGGGTATTCAGGGGTGGGGATCACAAAATCATACCCGCTCGATACCCAAGCAGGTTTTCTTCATTTCATATCATACCCACTACTATTGGAGAAAATTCTGGGTTATCCCCGCCTCCATATGGGCGGGGCGGGTATCCACTAGATATGGGAAAATTGTCATCCTTACCCATTATTGAGTTTTATATATATAAAATCTTGTTCCATTTAAAAAAAAAGAATTTATTCTCCTCCACAATATGACTTGATAGCCTTTATGAAATAGACACTTTGTTTCTCGACCAGGTTTTTGAACTCCTTGAACTTCTGGAATACTTCGCTTTTCTTTGTGAAAATATAGACCCTAGTCTTCCTTCTGTAATCACCTTTGAAAGTAAGAAACTACGTGTTCCTACCAAGAGAGAGGTTTATTGGGTCCACAAAATCTGTATGGATTAGTTGTAGGGGTTGAGTTGCTCTTCTTGTTGGCTTGCCTTTTTCTCTTTCTATGTTGCTTTCCAGTGAAGC
This sequence comes from Vaccinium macrocarpon, assembly GCA_022606695.1. Classification (NCBI taxonomy): domain Eukaryota; kingdom Viridiplantae; phylum Streptophyta; class Magnoliopsida; order Ericales; family Ericaceae; genus Vaccinium; species Vaccinium macrocarpon. Next base: position 16,758,868 of record CM040172.1, read on the forward strand.
ATCCTTTGCAAACTTTCGTGGGGGGTTTAATCTATGGCATTCCTTTCACAACATATGCTTTTGATATGTTCTGTAATCCTTGAAAACTCAAATGTCCAAATCTAAGATGCCACATAGTTGAATTGTCTTTCAATCTTTGCTTTGAGGCATGCAGGCTGACCAATTTGATTTTCTCAAAAAATTAAAGGAAACATGCAATTTTTTGTCATGTCAACATTTTGTGACTAATTTGTTAGTTTGATCCCATAGAGAGAGGCTTTTGATTCCTTCATTTGAATTGTGAAGGATTTTTCGATCAATTGACCCATGCTTGAGATAAATTGAAGGAAACATGAGATAAATTGATATCCTCTATTGCATTATTTAATGCCAATCTTTCCTTTTCCTTCTACAAGTTACTTTGTAGAATCTCCAAAAGTAACACTTCCTCTGGAGTTTTAATCAAGTTATTTAGAGAACTCTTTCTTTCAGCTCATATGGTTGCTTCCTTTGGAATCGATATACCATGTGTTGTCTTGTTGTGCCTCATTGTTGTTGCATCCAAACAAACTTGTAGATTAACATGTCTTTCTTTTCTTCAGTGTTGGTCTTTCGATACCAACAGTCCTTTGCATAATGTCCAAATTTTTGACAAATATAGCATTGAACTTGAGATTTCCCAGATTGTTGATTTGGTCAAGAGTTTCTCCCTCTTCCTCAACCTCAACCTCTTTGGTGTTGGTTTTGTATTTTCCTTTCTCCATCATATTCTTGTTTGTGTTTAAAATGATAATTCATTACGCCAAATTTCACAATTATTGGCATTTGACAAATGCCGAAAAGCAACCACAAATCCTGGAAAAGGACATTACCAGCATTTATTACTTATGTCGTTCATAGATGTGTCGTTAATACTAACAAATGCCGGGAAAAGTCTTCACAAATGCCTGGAAAAAGTCGCCACTATTTGTGGCATTTCACAAATGCCGGGAAAAGTCGACTACCTTATTAGGGGAAAAAATGTCACATGGTGACCATGTGGCACGACTTGGAACCCGCGTGCACACACGCGTGGCAAGCAAAATTGGGGAGAATATGCTCTCCCTAGGAATTGAACCCGTGACCTTTGACCCCTTGCGCATGCCACTACCAACTGTGCTAGCTCACATTTGGTTTTTGAAAGACAAATAAAAATATTCATAGTATAAAATAAAGTATTTTCGAAAATTTAATTTTTACCGGCATTTTTCAGAAAAATGCTGGGAATAGTGCTTTTTCCAGCGATTTTTTTTCTGCATTTCAACAAATGCCAGAAAAAGTGAGTTTTTCCGGCATTTGTTGAAATGTCGGGAAAAAAATTTCCGGGAATGACCCATTTTCTTGTAGTGATTGTTGGATCTACCTCCTCGTCCACATTCATGTCCTCGATTGTATTGACTTCAACCATGATTGGATGATTTTGGTTTATCTTTGAGCGTAATCTTTGTTTGTAGAGCTTGCTCAAGCAAATTTTCTTTGCTTCTTCCTTTTTAATTTCGTTCATGAACTTGTAAAGAGCCCACTAGTTGCTCTACTATCATATTTTCTATTTCTTTGGATTCTTCAATGGCTATGACCACAAAGTCAAATTGCCGGTTTAAGGGCCTCAATTGTTTTTCCATGACATGAACATCAGTAAATGTCTCTCTATTTTGTCTAAGTTGATTTACAGTCACCATAAGTCTAGTGCGGTATCAGAAATTGACTCAGAAGGCTTCATGCGAATTGATTCAAAATTGCCTTGTAGAGTTTATAGTCAAACCTTCTTTACTCTCTCTGCTCCTCTGAACGATTGGAGGAAGTGCTCCCAAACTGCTTTTGTCATTTTTGCTTGTGCAATGATCTCGAATGTGGAATCATCGAGACCTTCATAAATTGTACTTTTAGCAGTCGAGTCTTTAGCTTTCTTGCCTTTGAGATTATTGTCATACTTTCTTCTTCTTTTGTTTTAGGCTCTTCAAAGCCTTCTTCTACTAAATCAACACGCTTACTAGATCCTAATATTGCCTTGGTCCTTATGCACCAATAATCATAATTTTCCTTGGTGAATCTCGAGACTATGAAATTTGTATTTGAATTCACCCTGATCATTTTGTTGTTTTGATGTCACCTCGTCTTCGTAAGTCTTCTTCACAACAATAGGCAACTATGATGGCAACAAGCGGTTACATGTCGTGGCAACTGTCTTCTTCCCTAGCAAATGGTGGGGGTTTGAGTTTTTCAAATATCAGGTTTTCAAACCACCATTGGATGTGTTCTGATTTGGGGACAATCAGAACCTATGCTCTGATACCACTACCACTAAAGATGGTAAGACCAGGATCGCAATATATGAATAACAAACACTGACTTTATTCCTTTTCTAGAATTAGATACAAACCAAGATTTCTCACTCTATTTTGGATCAATTCTAATCTTCCACTCATATCTCAAACTATTACGTAAGCAAGTCTGTTTATACTACTAAACTTTAGGTGTGAGCCTAGCTAGTCATGAGCTATTTTTGAGCTAGATACAATCAATTCACATGTATTTCTCATCTTCCTTCATTGCTAGGTTCTAACCATGGAGATGGTGGTCAAACTTGGATTGCTTCCATGAAGCTTCCTCTGTTTTTTCAGGACTAAGTAATAAGTTCCTAAATCTTCCTCTAACCTTTAGAATTCTCTCTAAATTGGGGTTGAATTTCCAACATTCGAAGCCCATTTGAAATACTAGCGATGATATGCAATTAGACATATTGCTGGTAAATTGGATATCATCCACATAAACCAAAACATGTATTCGAACATCACCATCGCAATAAACAAATAAAGAGGCATGTGACTTGGAAGAATGAAAGCCAAGCTGCATTAGAAAGTTAGAAAGTCATATGGACCATGCTCTCAGTGTCTGTTTTAAATCGTAAAGTGAATGACGCAGCTTGCAAATAAATTGAGGCCATGTGGAATAAATGAAGCTCAGAGGTTGGGCCATATCGACATCTTTGGTAACATCGCCATTCAAAAATACTTTGTTGACCTCAAGTTGATGAATTTGCCAACTTTGAGAAATAGAGATAGTGTAGATAGTAGTTAGCTTTACCACTGGACTCTGATGAAAACCTTTTGCAATAAGACATGCCTTGTACCGATCTATTGATACATTGGCCTTACACTTATGCGATAACTAACTCATAACCATTTACTGTTGAAGTCATCACTACCTCTCCGAATGATTCCGAAAATCTCTAGGTTTTTTTGGAATGTTTCGGATCTCGCCGGAATGTTCCGGACTCCACTAGAAAGTTCCGGGTTCCTCTGGAACCTTTCGGATTCTACCGGATACATCCAGATTCTACCGGAAATTTTCGGTACTTGAAGGTTCTAGATTCTTCACCATTATTCCTCATTCTCCACATTTGTCTAGAATCTTCTTGTATTATCTCTAGGTGTCCTAGTCTAGAATGTTCTAATGTAGTCTATAAATAGGAGGTGGGAGCTCATTTGTGAGGTGTGTGAGTGATACACCAAGTGTTGTGAGAAACACAAAGTGTGTGCATGTGAGTGATACTCAAGTGTGAGTAAGTTTCAAAGTGAAGTGTCTTGAGTGGTGTCTTGTGTACAAGTAAGTGTACTTGTGTAATTTTTTATTGAATAATAGTGAGAATATTCAATACAAGTGTATAATTTGGGGTGTCCAACTAATTGAAATGTGGGGAAGGGGGAACCAAATCTTGCATGCCAATTCGAACTAGAGCAGCAATCTCATTGGCTTGTTGCCAATGGGAGAACTTACTAGCTGTCGTGTAGCTGGTAGGCTTAGAGACATTGATTGATTGAACGGGGTCATTAAGAGAGCTTTGGGTTCTATAGACTCCACCGAACAATGGACAATTGAATGAATACTATTAGGAAGTGATTGGGGTGATGCAATAGATGACGGGCATGGGAGGTTAACACTAAAATTAAGCTTTGTTGGGTTATGGTGAGACTTTTCCGATGATTGAGAATTTGGCGGCAATGAGGAAAGAGATTGAGTAGAAATTGAACTAAGGGAAGGTTTGGTGTGGCAAGATAGGCTCAAGTGACGGTGAGGGAGAGAAAATGAAGGTGGCCAAAGTATGTGGTGGTGTTATATATATGGATGGGTGTTTGAGAGGTGGTAGGACTTAAATGTGCATGTGAGATTATTTGATTATGAATAAAGAACTGCTTGGGAATATAATGTCATAGAATTTTTTGGTGGCAAAGATTTGGATGAAGTTGCATGGCGCAGGTGGTAGAATTGTTTAGGGATGGATTAATGTGGAGTTTTGGTTAAATGTCGTAAGAGTTAGGTTCCGAAGGAGCGGTAGTGGGGAATTTTCATTTGGTGAAATTGGACAAAAAAGAATAACAGAAGCAGCAGCCCAGGATGAGAGGAAGAATGCGAGGAGGAAGAAGATGGGGTGGTGGTGGGTAGGGATGGCCATTTTGTCCGACTCGTCCAAATTTGATCCCCATCCCGAACGGATCGTCATTTTGGGGATTGGATAGGATATAGAGATTTTTTTTATTGAAACTTTTGGGGAGCGGGTAGTAGGAGGAGTTAGACATTTCCCCACCCCAAATCCACCTTGAATTTGTTTCCCGATGCATCCCTGCCCCACCCCGTCCTTTCCCTTAATCCCTGAAACTTGTGCAAGTTATGAAATTATCATGTTTATTTTCACTTTTGCTTTGGAACTATGGAATTATGTTATGATCTTTATTATTTTGAACTATGTAACTAGGTGTACGTAGAGTTGCATAGCTTATGTTGGTATGAAGGATTCTCAGGTCGAATTATGACTAGTCTGTTACTTCACATTCATCTTAGTCATAGTTAAGTTTCTAGTTTCTATCTTTTTTTTATTTCTGTAGTGGTGTTAAGCAGGTTTTGGTTTGTTATCCAATTGGAATGGAGTATGAAAATCTAATTGCACGTACATTTTTTGTAGCACTAATTTGTAATATGGTTGATCCAATGGTAGAATTGATGAATGACACTAATCTATTTTTTTATTTTTTATTTTTGAATCCCCAAATTCCCATGGGGATCTCAGTTCCCCATTTGGAGCGCGGATGGAGGCTAAAAACAAAGCCCCATTAGAGATCAGGGGGGATGGGGGAGGGGTTCGGGATCATGGACGGAGAGAGTACTATCCAGCCCTGATCCACCTCCACGCCCATCCCAAGTGGTGGGTTACATTTACAAAAGTTTGGATTACCACATGCACACCGCCGCCTACTCCGACCGGACCATGACCGGGACTATAGGTTCGAGGTCCGTGGTCCTTGGCCTGGGATTGGGCTTGGCCGGCTAGCTAGGCGATTAAATGGGCTTGGCCTAAGTTCCCTCGTAATTGTATACAATCCAGAAATTAATGGATTTGGGTATGAGTCACAAACACTTGATTGGACCCACAAAAGAGTAGAAAATCAATTTTGATTTCTTTGTTGTGCCCATTGAATTCTCACGGAGCAATGGGCTTTTTAATGGCAAAATCAAATGTTATGATATTTCTCCTTCCATTGCCCTTGGTAATGATATACAACGGTAGTATCACTTGGTGATTTCAATTGGTGCACTGAATTGCAATGTCGGTTAATTTGCAATTCAAAAGCTAGAATTATAGAGGCTTTAATCCCCTTGAATGAGAAAGACTCCTCTCAACTCCTGTATAAAGGCAGTCCTTTCCATTGGTTTAAAAACACAGAAAATCAGTCTCTTATTCTATTGTTCTTTGTTTAGTTTTTGGAAGAGAGTGCAGACACTAGTTCATTCAACAAGGCAATCCGGTAGGTGTTACCGTTTGATTGTCGGAAACCACTATATCCTCGGAAGCAAACGTCAGACAACCCCTCAAACACCCACGGATAGGCGGAGAATTTGCTTTAAGGAAACCGTGTGAAACATGGGCCCTGGCTTGTTTTTTCGGTTTGCTAATTTTTTGGTTTCTATTACTTCTTATTCATATTTTTTATTTCTAGAATTTATTTATTTGTTTACTATTTTTAGCACTATTTTTCATAGGTTTCATTAACTGGGTTGTATGTAGTAATTTGAAGGGTACGAAATTCATCATGTATTAGGGCAATTTTGTCAAAAATATATATATTTTTATTTTTTGTGGGTAGGTTATATGAAGGAAAAAAGAAGAAGATACTATTAGAACCTATCTAATAAAGAAACAATGAAAACTCAGCAAAAATTTAAATTTAGAAAAGATAGTTGCTGTCCAATGGTAGAATTGATGAATGTCACAAATCTATTTTTTTTTTTTAAATGTTTGGATCCCTGAATTCCCATGGGGATCTTTGTTCCCCACTTGGAGCGAGAATGGAGGATGAAAACCAAGTCGCGTTAGAGATTAGGGCGGGGATGGGGATGGGGGAAGGGAAAGGGGAAGGGGACGGGTTTCGGGGATCAGGGATGGAGATAGTACTACCTAGCCCCAACCCGCCTGAAACAGAGGCAGAACCTACGGAACAGGTCGAACTTAGGAGAAGTAAAAAGGCTCGGGTTGCTAAGTCCTTTGGTCTTGACTTTATAGTGTATCTAGTTGAAGGAACTAGAGACACTACTTGTAATCATACCGTGATATCAAATCATGTGGAATCGGACCCCTTGACCTTTATGGAGGCTATGAAATCGCAAGATTATGCTTTCTGGAAAGAAGCAATCCAAGATGAAATGGATTCTATCATGGTTAATGATACATGGATTCTTGCTGATTTGCCACCAGGTTCCAAGGCCATTGGTTGTAAATGGATTTTCAAGAAGAAAATGAAAGTTGATGGCACGATAGACAAATTTAAGGCACGGTTAGTTGCCAAGGGCTTTACACAAAAGGAAGGTATTGATTACTTCGATACCTATGCACCGGTAGCGAGAATCTCTACTATTAGAGTTCTTCTTGCCATTGCTTCGATACATAAACTTCATATTCACCAAATGGATGTAAAGACAACATTTTTGAATGGTGAATTGGATGAAGAAATTTATATGAAGCAACCGGAAGGGTTTGTTGTGCAAGGACAAGAACACAAAGTATGCAAACTTGTTAAGTCTCTGTACGGACTTAAACAAGCACCTAAACAGTGGCATGAAAAGTTTGATAAGGTAATTGTATCAAACGGGTTTAGGTTACACCAATCAGATAAATGTGTTTATAGCAAATTTACTGAAAATCGAGGTGTAATTGTGTGTTTATATGTGGATGATATGCTTATCTTTGGGACTGATTTAGATAGCATACAAAGCACAAAGGATATGCTTTCATCTAGTTTTAGCATGAAAGATATGAGTGTAGCTGATGTAATTCTAGGAATTAGGATTACAAGGCAAAGAAGAAATATAGTTCTTTCTCAATCTCATTATATTGAGAAAATACTAAAGAAGTTTAATCATTTTGACAGTACTCCAATTTCTACACCTTATGATTCACATGTAAAGTTGTATCCTAATACGGGTAAAGCAGTGTCACAACTAGATTATTCTAGAGTGATAGGAAGCTTGATGTATGCCATGACATCTACTCGGCCTGACATTGCTTATGCGGTTAGTAAACTGAGTAGGTATACGCATAACCCAAGTGATATTCATTGGAATGCGGTTAATCGGGTTTTGAGGTATTTAAAGAAAACTATAGACTATGAGATAGTCTATAGTGGGTATCCATCGGTTCTAGAAGGATACAGGGATGCTAGCTGGATAGCCGAGAATAAGATCACTTGTCAACAAGTGGATGGGTCTTCACTCTGGGTGGTGGTGCGGTTTCTTGGGGATCGAAGAAACAGAGCATAATTACAGACTCGACTATGGCAGCCGAGTTTGTGGCACTAGCATCGGGTAGCAAACAGGCTGAGTGGCTAAGGAGTATGTTATGGGAGATTCCCATGTGGCCAAAACCTATGTCATCGATATCTTTGCATTGTGATAGTCAGTCAGCACTGTCACGGGTTTATAGCCAGGTATATAATGGGAAGTCCAGCCATATAGGACTTCGACATAGCTATGTGAAGAATTTGATAACCGATGGGGTGATAACCATTGATTATGTCAAGTCAGGTCAAAACCTGGCGGATCCTTTAACAAAAGGTCTTGCAAGAGATTTGGTGTGGAAAACATCACAGGGGATATGGCTTAAGCCCACTACGATATAATCACTCCTGGTGAAAACTCGACCCAACGCTTGTTTAGCTTCAAGTCCTTGGGTTCAATGAGCGAACTACACCATAAGTTGTGATGGCAAGCACTTTCCGGTTATACCCATCCTATGGTAAAGTGTTTGGTACCTGTAATTTAAAGGAGGAGGTGAGCTACTTAGCTCTTAATAGACTTCTGACGGTTTAGTTAGGCTGATGTTGTCTTTACAGGGGCATTGTTAAAAGTCTACCTATATATGAGTGTGAGGGTGGTGCCACCTTCTATAGGTTCACGGGCTAGAACTTTAGAGCACTCACGAAATAGGATATAGACACACGGCCAACCCACGTGTCGGCAATTTTGAATACATGAGTCAGGTAAGATGCGTGCGTGAAACGTGTTCGGTTGGTCATTATAGGATCGCTGGTTAAAAGACAAATCTATCATGCTTTCCGACTAACTTTGATGCTTTTCACTAGGTGATGGTTAAAATCGTGAGATACCTTCATTAATACACAAGTCTTTTCAAAGGAACCAAGGTTTCATCTTTATTTTGAAAATGGTGGGGGATTGTTGGAAATTATCAAAATAAATGGGTTTTTATTTGGGGTTTTATCAAAATATTCCTTGTGCCTTTTAGGAAGCTTTTATTGCTGTGTTTTGGTTTTGTCCCACATTGGCTAGTGAGGAAAAGGTTGAGTGGTATATGTATGGGAACATTTCTATAATGTTCACATGGTTTTAAGTGCAAGGCACCTATGGTGTTACGCGAATTACGGGCGTAGCCGGTGATGGAACACACTTATACGCACCCGCGCGCGCGTGTGTGAGCGTGGCAGTGGCTGGTTTAGCTGTATCGATACAGGTTGGCTCATAAGTGGCTGGTTCACGAACAAAATGATGGGTAATTGGGTGTTGATACACCATAAATCCTGTATCGATATTGGTTACAATAGTTCGCGTACGGATGCAACTCTGAACGGAGGGTTATGACTCAAACTCAAGCCCTTTCACTAAAGGGCGTGTCCTAAAGTGAAATGGTACTTTGGGTCTATAAATAACACCTAGAATTACATTCATTAATAATGAGATAGAAAAATTCTAGCCTTGTTACTCTGCCAAAATTACTACAGATTGCTTTCTAGTTTTGCTGTACCGTTACTCTGCAGAAACGGTGCCAGCAATTCCTTGGTTCTTTCGATTCTTTTTTACTCGGTATTCTGTCTGTCTTTTGTTTGTGCGGACGTAGGCAGAAGATCATTGAATTGATCGGGTTTCGTTGTATCCTCAGACAGATTCGCTATCAACCCGGTGCACACCAAACAGTGGGGGCGAATATTGTTTTCGGAAAGCGACATAGTAACGTGCCTCGAAGCAAGTTCCGTCATCAACAGGTTCAGTTTCCCGACGACTCCCGAATTTTTGCACCAACAGCTAGTACAACGAGGAAACAAACCAAGAAAACTGATCGGAAAGAGAAGATTTGAAAACCAATATTAAAACATTGATCAGAAAGACAATATTTGAAAACCAATTTTGAAAACCAATATTTTAAAACACTGAACGACCCAAATTTTGAAATCCCATATTTAAAAAATTTAAAAACACAGATTGGCCTGCTCGAAGCTAACAACAATGATAACGGTATGGCAGGGGTATGGGCCAAAGGATTTATGGTGATTGTTGAAGGTCTAAAACCCAAGGACTAAGAACGACAGCGGTAAGGGCCGAAGGATTTACTGTTGAATGAAAGAGGAGCCGAATAATACTGCAAGACCTGGAGCCCACGACCTTGTTTGGTTTGGGTTCTTAAGAACCGGTTCTCTAAATCATTATTCAATTATTACCCCTATTTTTAAAATATTATTCTTATTTTTCTCTCTATCTCTCTAATCATTAATACCTATTTTTTAATTACCCCTATTTCTCCCTCTAATCATTACAAAAACCAAAACCCAAAACCAAACCAAACACAATCACATATCCAAACGGGTTGAGATAATCTTCCTTACTAGATGACCTAAAAGACAGAGGTGTGTCGGCGTGAACCTAAGCTTTGGCCGGATCCAGGCTTGCAAGGGATGGCTGATGGTGGGAAACGAAGGATTGCAGGCTTGGGTAGTGCTTGAGATAATCTTCCTAAGGAGGTTTTGGGTGTTTTTTTTAGAGAGAGGTCAAAGAAAAGATTTAGAAAGTGTGGTTGGGAATTAATTTCCATATATGGTAATTTGAGGGGTACAAAATTCATTACTTACTTACTAGGGCAATTTTGTCCAAAATATGAATTTTTTTTCTCCTTTTGTTTAGGTAGGTTATATGAATGGGAAAAAAAAGATGCTAATAGAATCTGCCAAATAAAAAATAATAAATACTCAACAAAAATTTATATTTGGAAAAGATAGTTGCTTCAACAACTATCAACCACATAATCGATCAAACCCCAAAAGTTGGCCTAGTGGTCTAGATCTAAGACTTAGGGGTTTGCTCCCTAAGGTCTCAGGTTTGAAACCTCCCAGATACTATCAATTCTCTTGGGGCTAGTTCATATAGAGGTTTGCTTCATCTTTACTTAGGCTCCCCACAAGGTATTAATTCAAATCACTATTCATGGTCTAGGAACCTATAGGGCACTTCCTTTAGTGCACATTTGGATTGTCAATCTTTGGAAAAAAAAAATTGGTACTTTGGAAATCTGTAGATTAAACTAAGAAAGAAACGGAGTTTTCGCCACGAGTGCATGAAAGTCATATTACACAATAAGATAGCAAATTAATTAGGAAATTGCCTAAGATTGAGGCTATCCCTAATAAGGAACTCCATTATAGAAAGGGGGTAATCAGAGAGTAGCTTGAACTCTTCCCCTTGCTCCGCACCGGCACAAGCAAGATGGTCAGCAATTCATTTGATGCTCTAGAAATGTGGTTTAGAGTAGATGTCGTCCCATTATGATAGTTTTGCGTCATTGATTATCCTGCTCAAAGGATGGTTTATGTTAGGAACATCGTTGATGAGATTCACCGCTACAAGTGCATATGATTCTAACTTCACATTGGATAAGCCTTTCTCCAATGTGATTGTTAGGCATTTGTAAATTCCCCTGATTTTTGCTTCAAGGCTTGTGTCGCATGTAACCCTTCCAAAGAAGCCCAATTTCCATGACCCTTCAGGGTCCCAAAATAAGCCACCATATTCGCAAAAGCACTATTGTTGGTATAAGTTAACTCTTACCAATAATAGTTAACAAGCATACTTGAACCATTGATTGTCGAGATTGATGGTTCGAATGTGCAAAATAAGATGCAATATAGAAAAGTGCACTATAGGATCCCCCATTTCCACTATTCACGTGGTTTTTTTTTGGGTTGTTAAATTAGCATGAAATAAAAAGGGACTAAACAGATGTAGAGCCTACAAGGGACATACCCCAGGGATGACAAACGAAAAATAAAAGAAAGAAAAGGAAAGAAAAGAAAAAATTATAAACCCAACACAAGTCGGGATGTGACAATAATGGAAAAGGAACTTACCAACAAAATAGACCAAGAGTTTCTAATCCTTCAAAAATAAAGGTTAGAAACTCCCTCACAAAACTAGTGACTTGATCTTCCTATCAGCTTCATCATGAAGACAACCATCAATCTTTGGACTTGGAATGGTAAGCTTCACTTCCTGTTTCATCTCCACGGCCTGATTGCCAGAACTGATAGCATATTATAGTAAAACAACCAATTATACAGCTCACTTTACAAGACCAAAAGTGGTCACTGCAACCATTACTCGACAGATGATGCATGCAACAGAATTGGACGTGCTAGACTACGAATTCAGCACAAACAGGCCACTATTAGTAAACTACAGTCACTGCCCGGTAGAATCCAGTTGAGGTAACTAAATTAGAAAACTAATAGCCCACTACAGCTACAAATACTTACGGGAGGACATCCCCCTCCCCAAGGGATATCAAAGTTCCAAGGCACAATCCCCCAAGGATTGGGCAAAATTCTGTGGAAATTTGAGCAGCATTTGGTTTGTTTTTTGACATGCCCAAAAAACAGGTGATTATCCAGAAATTAGCAGTCCAAACTAGCAGTCTCTCATGCAATAACGTGCCACAAAATGATGAGAAAAGGCATGTAAACTGGACCGTATATACATTGAAGCATTCAGTTATCAACATAAAAGGGGGCAGATAGCACTGGACTACACTGTCCATCCAGTGCCTGCAGGTAACCACTGATAACAGCAAATAAACACAGTGAAGGCTATTGAATTCACAACAGAAATGAGTTCCTAGAGTGTATAGTACGTGTCTCCCCCTTCAAACTCCCTCGGATTCTCACACTTCAGCTCGCTCACTAAAGGACCAAGCACCCTCAACTTAGCCTCGTCATGCTCCCCCTCTATTTGTTACCTCCTCTCTCAAAGGACTCAGGGGCACAATCACTCTCTCACAAGGCACTCAAATTTAGTGATGCACAGAACTCAAGAACCTCCAAGTTAGCAAGTAAATCAAGTAAAAGCCAGTTAAGACTAATAAATGAGATAATATGATATACTACCTTCTACTAGAAGTAATAGCAGCACAACTTGTATGCCAGATTGTAAAGAGGGAACCTCGAAGAGAAGAACATAAGTAGATGAGTTGCAGACACAAATCATTTGATACCCCAATTGTTTAAAAGATTGTGTGAATGAGACCCCTCTCGTAACTTCTCAAAAGACAACAACCTGCATCTAACTAATGAATAAATCGTACTCACCACCACAGAAATGGGACAAGCTTTGTTTTGGAATTTGCGAAAGTTTTTCTCAATCCAAACTTGATATATTGTGGAAGTGAATGCCAATTTGATTATGAGAGGTTTCAATGTTTTGCCTTTGATTGTTGTCATGAGATTGATCCAATTATCCCAGGTCCTAGGAGCCCAATTGATGTCAAGAAATGAGAGGTCCTGACCCCACACTTGAAGAGGTAAAATAGAAATTGAAGAATAGATGGTTATGGTCCTCTCCCCCTTGACAAAAGGAGAAAATGGAGATAGATTTGGTTCCAAATAACACCAATCTGTCCGTAGTGTACAACCTATTTTGGATAGCAAACCATGCAATGAAGCTGTATTTTGGAATTGTGCCCAGAAACCAAATACAATTACTCCAAGCAACCTTAGGAAAAAGAGTCCTAAGATGATTCCATAATGAGGAGATAGTGAACTTTCCACTGGGAGTGAGAGTCCAGAGATGTTCGTCCTCCAAACTCTCATACCACAAAGACGTAGCCCTACCATTTCGAATGGCCACTTTGATATGTGGAAGAACAATGGTCCTAAGATTAAGCATTTTCCTCCACACCAGGAGGGGTTACTTGTAGGTATGGGCATGGGGAGGGTAGGGGGTGGATACCACTACCTCCATCCCTGATCGCTTAACCTATATCAATCCCCATTCCCCAATCCCCATATCTCATTGTAGATGTTTTTGGGTTGCGGTGGTGAATGAATATGTGTGCAAATATGGGGTACACATATAAAAGGTGGTTCGGGCCTATAAATTTCCTCAAGTTGAAATTATGATGTATTGGACTAAAATTGGACTATGAAATGTCTAGGAACATTGATTGGGCCTGGTAGACGGGCTAATGACAAGCCGCTCCACAAAGTGGGAGGCCTGCACATCCTGCTCCAACCTTTTGGGGAAAAAACAAGAAAACTCCATTGCGGGCTGTTAGTCCACCTAAACTCCATTGCTCGTCTCTCTCCCTTTTTATTACAGTCAGACCCTTCTCTCTCTCTCTCTCTCTCTCTCTCTCTCTCTTTCTACACGCCACACCTAAGCCCCAGGGTACTTTATGAATGTACCCAAGCAATTAAAAATCTTATAATAAGAAAGTGCACCATAAACTTAAACCCTAGGGTACCTTATGAAAGTGTCTAAAACACTAAAATCCTATGATAAAAAAATGCACCCCAAGTGTCTAAACCCCCAAAAAGAGTGAGTGACTTCAATGGAGTTAGTGGTAATTAAAAGAATGATTGGAATTAGTGGTAACAAATACTACTTATTTTTTGTACTGCCCCGTAATAAATCCTAAAGAGGGCTAAATTGAAGTAGAGTTATTGGACCTGGCCCAGTTCGGCTTCATTGCAACGTGCGGCGGTTGCCAAAAAAATACTGCGCGAGTAGGGGTATATCTAATTAAACATTTTTTAATTGAAACAGTTCTAGGGTGAATTTGGATAAATAATGAATCAATGATGATTTCCGAATTTAATTATGCACTAATGCAATGCAAGAAAAGCATGAAAAAAATTGTGATTGTTACTGTAGTCCTACATTGCCAACCACTCCGTCCTTCCGGAATTATTTTCTTGATAGCAAACCCAACACTTGCTCTTACCAAAGAATCGGGAAATAGCTACAATGCACACTTATTAAAAGTGTGTATCATATGTGCCTATTGTATGATTTATATTGTGCCACCTCATTGACAATTGTAATATTTTTTTTAGTGTTTCATAACTTTTTAGCAATATGATTCATTACATTTTTGTGCATCTCATAACTTTTATAAAAAATAAAAATCGTAATTTTTATTAATAAGAGGTAATTGATTTATAACTTTTATAGGGGATATGCAGCCAAACAAGGGGGTGTGTTTTGTACTCCCTCCATCGAATAAAGTTTGATCACTACGAAACTACGTACAATTTTCAAACTAAAAAATAATGTATTTACCAAAATAACTTTTGAATTTTTTTTGCACCGTATAAAAGTTCTCGATGAGATCTATCAAACAAGATCCATATTGACTCAAAAATTATTTTTTTAAGCACGTTATATTTTAGCTTGAAAATTACACGTAGTTTCATAATAATCAAACTTTATGGGACGGAGAGAGTAACATTTTCCAATGTTTGCCATATGAACCTATTGTAGGGTTCATATTGTAACACCACATGGCAATGGTACCATTTTTTAGTGTCTCCTAAAAACTCATAACTTTTCAAAAATATGATTCACAACATTTTCTCTATGATTCATGTAGTAACATTTGGGTGTCTCTCATAATTTTATACAAAAAAATCGTAACTTTTTATTCATAAGATTTAATTGATTTGTAACATTCTTAGGGGATGTGTGATGCAGTGCAGACTATGGAAACAAGAACAAACGTGCAAGAGAGACACGAACGAAAGATCGACCCAGAGGTACTCCCTCCTTAAACGATCAAATATGAGTAAAAACTCTGTTTCTGAAATTCAATATCAACTAACTCTAGCCGCTTAGGCTTACAACTTATTATATAGGAACTAGAAACCCTAACTAATAATCAAGGGAAAAACGCAAAACTAATTAAAAGGAAAAATTCGGAAATAACAGAAAAACATCGTAGCAAGCTAATTAGGACACTCGGTATCGATACGGGAAGAATCCTGTATCGATACGGGTGGCTTCTGTTCGCCAGTTAACACTCGGGTATCAATACAGCAAAAACTCTGTATCGATACCGACAGCTTTTATGTTGATTCTTAGGCCTTCTTAGGCCTACGTGGACGCAACCTGTCCATCCATGTTGACGCAACCCGGTCTGCATCATCCTCCCCGGCTTGAAAAGAATTCGCCCTCGAATTGCAATCATCAGAAGACGAACTATCACCCACAAACGGAATCAGATGCTTGACATTGAACACATCCGTCGTGCGCACATGGCTAGGCAGATTTAAACTGTGCGCATTTGGATTGATCTTCTCGAGGACCTCCAAAGGCCCAATCTTCCCGCCTTAAGCTTGTTGTATTCCCTTCCGAAAGCAATCCTTGGTCGTAGACAAAGATATACAAAATCACCCACCTCAAATTCCACCAAACGACGCTTCTTGTCGGCTGCCTTCTTATACTTGGAGGTAGAGACCTCCAACTTCTTTCGGGTAGCCTCATGTACTTCCTGCAAATGTGCCATAAAGTCTTGGGCCTTCCAATGCACACGCCTTCAAATCGAAAGTAATCGAGCAAGATCTACAGGGGGACCATGGATTGCACCCATAGACAATCAAAATGGAGAATGTCCCGTGCTTCGATTCATCAATGGTTGTATGCGAACTCAACCTCGAGCCAATTTCGCATCCCATGACCCAAGCCGTGCACCCACCAAATCAAGCGTAGCATGTTACCCAAAGAAATCGATTGACCACCTCGGTTTGGCCATCACCATGCGGATGATATGAAGTACTAAAATCGAGCTGTGTGTTTGCCAATCTCCACAACCAACGCCAAAAGTGGCTCAAGAAACGCGTGTCCCTATCTGAAACAATAGATACAGGCAGCCCATGTAAACGATAAACACTGTCAAAATACAACTGTGCTACCTTAACAGCATCGGTGGTCTTCGTGCAAGGAATAAAGTGAGCCATTTTCGAGAACCTGTCCACCACCACATAAATAGAATCCTTGCCTCATGAGTACGAGGAAGACCAAGGACAAAATCCATACTCACATCCTATGCGGTTCGTAGGGATAGGCAGAGGCATATAAAGTCCGGCGTTAGTGGCCCCACCCTTAGAAACACAAATGATATGACAAGCTCCCACAAACCGTAAAAACATCCCTACCAAAGTAGGCCAAAAATATGATGCAGCCACTAAAGCAAGGGTCTTATCACGACCCACATGCCCCTCATTATGCAAGTCAGTAATAATTTTGAGCCGCAGACTCGACTCTGGAACACATAATGCATTACCCTTGAAATAAAACCCATCATGAAGGTGAAACACACTCGGTTCCCCCTTTGAAATAACATCCAACACATGCGAGAAAAACGGATCCACAGCCAATAGTTCACGAAAAGAATCGAAACCAAGTACCTCGCCGCGCGCATGAGAGTCGCAAGAAGGAAGAACGGCAACGAGGGCATCAAAGAACTTCGATTCAATGTTCCAAACCTTGTGCTTAGTCACAAAGGTGAATCTAGCCGGATATAAAATTTCCCCACTTAGCATGTCGATGGGAGAGCTTATCCTGGCTATTCAAATGTTTCAACGCCTCATGATCAGAATACAACACAAAGTCAATGTGAATGAGGTAGTGGTACCAATGGTGCAAAGCCCGCACAACTGCATAGAACTCCACATCATATGTGCTGTAATTCACCTTTCCCCCACTAAGCTTCTCACTGAAGTAAGCAACCGGCTTCGAATCCTGACTAAGCACAGCCCCAATTCCCACCTTCGAGGCATCACAATGTAATTCAAATGGTTGCGAAAAATCTGGAAGGATTAGCACTGGAGCACTCGTTAACTTCAACTTGATCTCCCCAAAAAGCCTCTCAAGGCCTCTTACGTCCCATGTAAAACTTCCGCCTTTCATACACTCGTGGATCGGGCGCCATGATAGTGCTGAAGTGTGGAATGAATCGGCGATAGAACGACGCCAACCCATGAAAACTCCGAATATCAAACAAGGTCCGTGGTTCGGGCCATTGTTTGATTGCCTCCACCTTTGATTCATCCACAAATTAACCCATTCCCTCAAACAATGTACCCCAAAACAAGATCGAAGTCGATCCATGAAGGCACACTTTTTCGACCCCCCAAACAAATTCTCCCTTCAGAACTTCCAAAACTTCTTTAAATGCTGCATATGTAAATCCGTGTGGCACTATAAATCGATGTCATCGAAATAGACTACAAATGACTTACCAATAAACGGCGTCAAGAAATGATTGGTTCATCACACGCATGAAAGTACTAGGCGCGTTTGACAAACCAAAGGGCATAACCAGCCACTCATACAAACCCTCACGAGTCTTAAATGCAGTCTTCCACTCATCCCCTGGTCTGATCCAAATCTGGTGATAGCCACTCCTCAAGTCCAGCTTGCTGAACACATTGGCCCCTGATAATTGATCCAATAAATCATCTAAACGAGGAATAGGAAATCGATACCTCACAGTGATTTTATTGATAGCCCGGCTATCTACGCACATCCTCCATGACCCATCCTTCTTTGGAGTCAATAAAGCCGAATCGCTAAGGAGGACTAAGGCTCTCCGAATGAAACCCTTGGGCAAAGAACTCTTCCACCGCTCACGCAACTCCTCATGCTCTTTTTGGGCTCATTCGGTAATGGGCTCGATTTGGTAAGGTAGCACCGGGCACCAAATCAATTTGGTGTTGAATGTCACGAAGCGGTGGCAATCCCTCTGGTAACTCCTCTGGAAAAACATCCTCAAATTCTGACAAAAGGGGCTGAATAATAACCGGAATTACAGCCTCGGATTGATCCTGTCCAATATCCTTCCCAACTAGAACATAAGCAATCCCAGACTCTGCAATTTCCTCTTCCATCTGCGCTTTTGCTAATAGGTTAGGACCCACCGGAGCTGGCTCCCTAGAAGGTAACAGTTTGATCTTTGTACCACCGTAAATTAAACTGTAAATGTTAGTCCCTCCGTCATGTACAACTTTACGATCATACTGCCATGGTCGCCCCAAAAGCAGATGACAAGCATCCATACTCACAACATCACACCATGCACTATCTTTATATTTTGAAGCCATCGAAAAAGAAACCAAACAGCGCTTAGAAACTTTTACCTCATTCCCTTTCTTCAACCAACTCAATCTGTAAGGGTTGGGATGTGCCTCCGTCTTCAAGTTCAATTTTTGCACTGCTTCCTCTGACACCACATTCTCACAACTGCCCGAATCAATCACATAGCGGCAAACTTTGCCACCAGTCGTGCAAGGGGACTGGAAAATGTTGTTGCGCAACCACGTGTCCCCTTCAGATTCTTAGGGTGCATAGCACACCCTTCGAACCACCAGCAGTGGCGACCCCGTGTCACCTGCACATTCTATCTCCTCCATCTCCCCATTATTGTCATCGTATATAGCCTCCTGGTCATAACCTTCAGTTGTCTCCTGAACAATTCCCTCCTGGTCTAAGAACAAGGCCTTTCCTGGACGATCGCCTTTCCTGCAATCCGACATACGATGACCTGGCTCGCCACACTTAAAGCATTTAAAGCCAGTAGTCGCCGTTTTGTTGGTTGCTGGTACTGCGGGTTGAGGAATAACCGCGACGCATAAGTGGTGCGGCCCCGCAGATTGTTCGAATAAAGATCGCTCCAATTACCCGATGGCCTCCTATTGAACCGTTTTTCTAACACTAAAGCTCTTTGATGGGCATCCGAAACAGAACACAAATCATACATCATTAACTCATCTTGAATTTGTTGACGTAAACCTCCAACATACCTTGCAATCCACTGACCTGTAGACTCCGCTCAAATCGTTTACGCCACAAGTTGATAGAACTCTTGGTGTAATCGTCGGCCGTAACGCTGTGTTACGCGAAGATTCTGCAATCTCTGATACATGATACGGGTATAGTTATGGGGAAGGAACTCCGCTCGCATCTTCTTCTTTAGCTTTTCCCAATCAGTAATCTTGGACTTCCCATTCCGGCTCCTTCCGAGTTGCAGTTGTTGCCACCACGCCAGGCTTCCCTACCCCCTAAACACGGTTTGCCACAAAGAGGAACCCTCCTATCCATAGGAACCCCTTTGAAATCCATGATTTCGTCTATATAGCATTCAAATTTCCGAAAACTCCTCCGGTGATAGATTACCCTGAAATTCGGGCAGGTCAATCTTGATACTCTTCTCCCATGATTGAGAGTCATGGGTTCTAGCCACAACCTCCCTGCCCCTTCCATGTTGGTGGTAATGACCAGCAAAAGGGTTGGAACCTTCATCATCCGAAAAACCCTCCTTCTCCTGAGGATTAGGTCTGACAGGACGACGGCGAGTCGGATTTCCAACTTCTAGGGCCTCAAGGCGCTGCATGATTGCCTCGAGTGTCAACCCCATCCGATGAAACCCGGCCCTCAATCCGAAGCTTCTCGGCGACTTCATCCCGCTTCATAGACTTCGTCCAAGATCACCCGACGCGGTTGCCTCGTCCACCCCCGGACCTCCAAAGACGCCCCTCCTCAAACCCATCTCAGATTGGAACTTCCACCGATACCAACCGATGCAAATACTATGAAAAACGAGAACAAACGTGCAAGAGAGACACGAACGAAAGATCAACCCAGAGGTACTCCCTCCTTAAACGATCAAATATGAGTAAAAACTCTGTTTCTGAAATTCAATATCAACTAACTCTAGCCGCTTAGGCTTACAACTTATTATATAGGAACTAGAAACCCTAACTAATAATCAAGGGAAAAACGCAAAACTAATTAAAAGGAAAAATTCGGAAATAACAGAAAAACATCGTAGCAAGCTAGTTAGGACACTCGGTATCGATACGGGAAGAATCCCAGATCGATACGGTGGCTTCGCGTCGCCAAGCTTAACACTTTCGGTATCGATACAAAGAAAAACTCGTAGACGATACCGGCATGCCTTTTATGTTGATTCTTAGGCCTTTTTAGGCCTACGTGGACGCAACCTGTCCATCCATGTTGACGCAACCCGGTCTGCATCAATGTGTTTTGTTGCCTTTTCTATGTAAGTTTTCTCAAATAATACAATGAAGAGATTCATGAATCATCATGTAAACCTATTGACTGAATGTTTACATTATTCTGGAATTAATACGTGACAATAAAATAAAATAAATTCTTCTCACCGGGTACCGAATGGGTGGTAATGGGGGTTAATGGTGAAAGGCCGGCCGAAAATGAAATACTTTTATTTTACTTTAATTTCAAAATTGGTAGCCACAGAGAGAGACAGTAGCTGCAATTAATTTTTTTTAGGGCAACTTGTTCAAAAGTCTTAGGTAATGAATTTATAACCTCATTAATCCACCAAACAAATTTATAACCTATCCAGTCTTAACGCTGACATCTTTTTTTTTCTTTTTTTTTTTTTACCAAAAAAAGTTTGTACATCTATGAAAGTGCCAAAAAAGTTTGTACCCTGTGAAAGTGCCTAAAATTCTAGGGTACCCGATGAAAGTGCCTAAAATTCTTGGGTACCCTATGAAAGTGCCTAAAACCCTAGGGTACCCTAGGAAAGTGCCTAAACCACTAAAACCCTATAATAAGAAAGTGCACCTTAAAACCTAAATCCTAGGGTACCCTATGAAAGTGCCAAAAAAGTTTGTACCCTATGAAAGTGCTTAAAATCCTAGAGTACCTTATGAAAGTGACTAAAACACTAGGGTACCCTATGAAAGTGTCTAAATCACTAAAACCCTATAATAGCAAAGTGCACCCTAAAACCTAAACCCTAGGGTACCCTTTGAAAGTGCCTAAATTCTAAAAATAATAATAATTGGTGGACCTTAGATCTTGTAAAACTTTAACATGGACTAAATGACACAATAAGTGCACACTTCTGGACCCTAGAACAATTAACCCTTTTTTTTAACCGCTAACCACCGGAACACAATGGAGACTTCGCTAATAGGCAAAATTGTAATTAATTTTTTTTTCTATTTTATGAGGATAGAAAGAAACTTTTGGGTTTAAATAGAAGAAAAATGTTATAGACACTAACTAGTGTACCAACTATTATACTAACTGTCCATGTGACACTCTTGTAGTGAATGAATCTATCTATGTATTGAACAGTGCATTAATGTAGTAATGTCATGTGTACATTTAGTGTAATAGTTAGTAAAATAGTTAGTGTTTGTAGCATTGCTCTAAATAGAATCACCTGAATAGATGTTGACTGTCAAAATGAGGGGATTTTAATTTAATACTTTCAATTTACCAATTAGTGTTTAAGTTCTTAATTCGTGGAATATTCTTAATTAGTACAAATTATTTCTGTCAGGAAAATTAAGAGCCGATTTTTCAAAATTTGTTTCCTTCTCCAACTTTTTGTAGCACGGGTTTTCAAATTTAGCCTCCTTTGGGTAATAATCCAATAATCTGGATTATTGGATTATTCGTTTGTCCGGCCAATAATCCACCTATTTTGGCTTTTTTCAAAAAAAAAGTTTTGAACATAATTTTCTACTTGTTAGATTCGTCTCGTCAAAAGAAATTCATAAACTACAAAATCTTGATCCAAAACTAACGAATGAAAAAAAAAATTGAATAAGGACAAATGAATAATCCAATAATCTGGCCTAGCATAACTGGATTATTGGATTATTACGCAAATGAGTATGTTAATTTTAGATTTTTTCCCGCATAGGTTTGATATATTTTTTAAATTCCTCTTATAATATAGCTATGCATAAATTCGGTCTACAATCCTTGCTAGCTGGCCCTTCAGGAACAGCATGCTGGCCGTTCACGGCTATCCGTGATCAGCCATGAACGGTTCAGATTACATCTTATCCAAAAAACCTTGTCATTCGTTACCAAACAGATCTGAACTGTCCATAGTTATGATTGGCCTAGCATCCATGTTGTTCCTTCGGGGACAACACCATCTCCGTTTCCTCTTGTTTGGGGTTAATTGCTATCCTCTTTTTTCTTTTGAACACAAGTAGTGTATACTCTCATTTTGTTTGCTCTATACAGACAACTCAACATTTCGAATGGAAATTAAATTTTGTTTGCTCTATACAGACAACTCAACATTTCGAATGGAAATTAAATTAATGCTTGCCTACTCAAAAATTTTGATTGGAGTAGTCTAAATATTTTAATTTTTTCTTTCCTTGTAAAATTACTCTTACTCATTTTTTAGGGTGGGTTATGAAAATCTCTACCCCATTTTCTTTGACTTGAGTATCAATTGAAATGCTTAGCAAAAAGGAATATCACATTGTAATTATTTTGACCACTAATTTTCTCTTAGTTTCTAAACTCTAATAAGTCCAATTGACAACACCGTGAAGGATCTATGGAGACTTTTTATCAACATTTGAAGAGTGTAGCGAGAAAAGTGAGCTCCATTTCAGCCATCCAACCGGAGCCGATCGATAAACGTAGGCTCCCGGTCCCTTTTATCCAAGTGCAATACAAGTATGAAATATCCATTTCAGCTAGGTGTTCGTTAGAAAATAGTAGCAATACAGATATCCATTTTAAGTGAAAATGTCTCGTGAAGTTAGATCCCAGCGGTCGAAGAAGTGCCCACCCCACCAACCAATCAATCACAGTAGGTGTGCGGATGGTGATGTGACATCGCCATAACCTTATCAAGATTTTGTCTTTCACTCTTTTTTTGTTAGAAGAGAGAATTATATGTTATTATTACGAAAATAAAGACAACAAATAAATTATATATATCCGGCAAGACCTTGCTTTGCCTTGACTTTTGTTTTTCCAAAATCCCAATAAATAATTTTAGAGACATTTACCATCAGGTCACCCTTGGATCCCATAATTATCATCAGGCCAAATCCAACTCTGAAAAATTCTCATCAGGTCAAAATGGTACCATATGAAAGTGTCTAAACTACTAAAACCCTATAATAGGAAAGTGCACCCTAAACCTAAACTCTAGGATACTCTACAACTAGGGTACCCTATGACTAGGGTGGTGCCTAAAATCCTAGGGTACTCAATGAAAGTGTCTAAACCACTAAAATCATATAATAGGTGATAAGCCCCCAATACTGTATATAACTGGGCTTATCTAGCTCTTTTTGTTCACACACACGCTTTATCTTACTTTTATATGATTGATGTGTGCGCGTAGTGTTGTTTTTGGTAGTTTCAGGGTAAACAAGTGAATAAAGCGTGTTTTGAAGCGCTTTGGGAAGCATCCCAATAATTCAAGGGCCAAGCGCCTCATGACACTCCACCATCAAGCCTCGAGAGCAAAGAAATGAAGATTTGGCTAAGACTCAGGAAGTCGAAGAGGCACAACCTCAAGCCGGAAGGCTAATGGCGTGTCCAAGGCTTATAAAGACTTCCAGTGGAATTCGGGAGTGAACAAGCACTCACGAGACCAAGTGTTCCCCTTCCCGAAGCTCGCACAATGTTCAGAAGTGTTTTGGAAGATGCCCGGTAGCACACAAGGCCGATGGATGACCAAGAAATAAGAGGCAACCTCAAATGCCTTAGTATTGATACAATTATTGATGCCAGTATTGATAGGTATCAATACCTCTAAAAAGGAATCTTAACAGAACCTTGGGTATCGATAGCTATCAACCTTCGTATCGATACCCAGGCCTTACGAGGGACAAGATCAAGCCAGGTATTTATACCAGCATTGATAGGTATCAATACCTAGCAACCCGAAAATTTGTTTAACCCACTTGTTGGACTTTCCACTTATGGAAACTTACACCTTTAGTTGCTTTTAGGATATTTTGTGAGAGAGAAAGGGGATTGTGTATATATCTGTAGACACCCCACTCTGGACCATCGAAAATTCCAAAACTTCCCCAATGATGAAAATGCCTATTGAGAGCACACAAGGTTTCATAAAAGACTTGAAAAACTCCACCAATAATTGCCCAGAAAATTACCAAAACATCCCTTGGAACCCTGGAATAGCCCAAAACCTTAAAACACATGCACCTGGATTACTCTTTCAAGCATCTGGATTGGCCAAATCCAAGCGCTTGGAAGAAGTCCAGGTGCCTGGATTCCATAGTCCAAGCGCCTGGATCCATTGCATAATCCAGCGCCTGGATATCAATCCAGGTTGAGTGTAGTTTAAGTTGTTAATGGGCGGGAAGAAGATTTGCTTGAGATTTTCTGCAAAATTAGTTGAAGGGAAGTGAGAGGGAGATCATTACATCTAGCCATTACCCCTAGGTGACCCCTCAACCTTTCTAAGGGTTCAAATGGCCCACTTTGAACCCTTGTTTGCCTATAAAAACCACCCCTCCTTCATTTTCAGGGGCTAAAAAATCCACTCTCTTCCTCACTGTTATGCTGTCAAAACTCATCAAGAAATCCATTCCCAAGTAATCTCTCTCAAAGTTCTACACTCACAACCTTATAAACCCACCTCTACATAATCTACCTCTGGGGTACTTGACTTTCCTCAGTCAAATTCCATCAAACCTCGTATACATTTCTATTGTCAATCCAATACATATAATTCCAGTACCTATAAACCTCCACAATCCACACAAAAACCCATTTCAAGCCCTTTGATCAAGCCAAAAAGGTAGATTCTTCTACCAATATGTTCAAGTAGACCCTAAGGGGAACTCAACCAGGTTCTCACTAGTGTTCTATATCAGTAAAGAGGTTGGAAACGGTTTGAAAATCATCAAGAGAAAAATACATTTTGTGCATCAGTACTCAATCTAAGCACCTGGATCATCACATTCCAAGCACTTGCATTAAGTCCAAGCGCCTGGATTCACTCCATGCATGCGTCTGGATTCCATTTCTCTAATCACGTTTTCTCTTTCCTTTTTCATTTTAACCAATCTTTGGTGCATCGTTTGCATGTATTGATCTATGGTTGTCTATATTTCATGTTCTAATCCTTGCTACAATGATCATTTAAAGTGTTTTGAAGTTGCAATCATGCTTTGAAAAGATATTACATAAGAAAGTAGTGTTCGTATAGGCTTATGTGTCGTTTGTATGTTCTAATCACTGAGTTTTAAAGATATTAAGAAGAGTTTTTTTATTTTATTTTTTATATTACATATGCATACTTCCATTGTAGATGATTCAATAAGAGCATTATCATTGCATTTTAATATCAAATCATTCAAAAATCAAGGTTTTGTTGAGTTCATATCATGCATTTGAGTAGAGTTAAGATTCATGCATGCCACCATGTTATACATCTTTCAGAGTGCATATGCGTTAGTCAAAAGCATTGCATTTGGTGATTCCTGTGAGAAATGAAGTTATGAGGTTTCTATCTAGGAGGTAATCTAGGCGCCTAGATTGCAATCCATGTGTGATGGTTTGAGTATTGGTGATCAATTTCTAGGACATCTAAAGGCAGTTTGGGGACTATTTAGTGAAATTTTAACATGTTTTGTACATGAATCATCCACTCATAACACTTTGCACAAGCATGCACCCATATCTCATTGATCTTCTTGATGCGTTTGCTATGCTTTCACATGAATTTGAGTTTGAAGTCCATTTAAACAACATTTTCAAAATCCCTTAAGCATTTAGTAGAGACCGGTGGTTACACGGGGTGCGAGGGGTGCTTTAAATTCCTTCCCTTCGCGTAACGTAGCTCCTGGACCCGAGATATCTCATTTTGCGAGACAAGTAAAATATATTTCATTCAAAGTGCAAAAGAGTCATTTTTCAAATGGTTTCTCAGGTACGGTCCTTAAATTCGGGTGGCGACTTCATTCAACCAATCAAATCATTTTCTGAAATCATAACCGTTTTCGTGAGCATTCCCGCAGGGTGTTCACAATATCTCTCCCTCCCTCTGTCTCTCTCTTATCTCCCACACTTTAGCTTTTATTTTCTACCAAGTCTTATTTGCTCTCCCCTCTCTCCTCCATGGAAAAGGTTTTAAACACTCTCTCTCTCTAGTTTTTCTCAAGTAGGTCTTTATTTTCCTTTAATTTCTTGTTGTTTAATGTTGTAGCTATTGTTGAATCTCCATATAAATCTAGTTTGTTCATGTTTTTACCGGTTAAATTTTATCTCTAATATCCTAGCCTTTTCCTTTGAAAACTCAAGTTTTTATGTGCTGTTTGTTAATTTCTTAAGATTTAAAGTTGTAGGCAAGGTTAAGATCATCATATAAAATTAGTTTTTAAGAATGTATGTCATGTTCTTTATTTCTTTCAAATTTCTAGTCAAATCTCCTAGTATGTTTTGTGAGTAGTTTACTTAGGGTTGGTCATGGGTTGATTGACACTCTAAGACTCGAGTTAATATGTTCCTCTTGGAAAAAAAGGCATACGTCGTTTGTTTATCAAAGAATTAGGATTGATTTTATGTATCAAAATTCGGGTTTGTTAACCCCTTTGATCACACGTTGCCAATGGCTTGACAACTTGGACCGTGTGATGCTTAGGGCTATGGCAACCCAAAGGTTTGTCTAAATGGCACAAGAATCCTAATCTTAGTGAAACTCATTTTCTAGTTAATGGTTTTAAACTCTAAATCTTTTGTTCGGGATCATCTAACGATGTCCCGAGCCGGTTATCAAGAGAGGAATGCATTAACTTTGGTTGTGGTTTGTTAAAATCTCCTAAACTTAGCCTTGCTTTTAATTAGCTTTTTAATCTTCCGAATCGTTTATGAAGTTAAGTGAATTCCACCCCAAACTACAAAGACAGGGTTTGCCGCTTTAATGCTAAACCATCATTCGCGACTCAATCATCATGCGCCAAGCATTCGGTCTCTGTGGATTTGACCCGATCTTACTGGTTTTGATGCTACGCGACACCTAAACCCTACGCTTGGGGAAACTACATTTGATAAACCATCCAAGGTCGCAAGCAATAGGAAAGTGCACCATAAACCCAAACTCTAATGTACCCCTATGACTAGAATACCATATGAAAGTGCCTAAAATCCTAGGGTACTCTATGAAAGTGTCTAAACCACTAAAACTCTATAATAGGAAAGTGCACCATAAACCTAAACTCTAGGGTACCCCTATGACTAGGGTACACCTACGATAAGGGTACCTTATGAAAGTGCCTGAAATCCTATGGTACTTTATGAAAGTGCCTAAACCACTAAAACCCTATAATAGGAAAGTGCACCATAAACTTAAACTCCAAAAAAGAGTGACTTACCATAGTGGTAATTAAAAAAAAATGACTTACCTTAGTGGTAATTAGACATCTCTTTTCTAGACCTAGAGGTAATAATCTCATAATTTTATGGTTACCGACCATGCATGCACCGATGGGCGATGGGCGCACCAAGTTCAATTTTGAGTTCCACGTAAATAATTTAAATTGTTCACTAATTTTAAAGTATTTGTCAAAGTGAACCTGATAAAAATCTATTCAATTAAATATATACAAGTGATTGATTCTATATACTATTTTTTTATTCTAAATGAAAAATTAGTATATGTGTATTGGATTGAGCACTTGTAGTCATCTAATATGGGGTCACTCGAAAATAATATTTTAAGATTAATAAACACTTTAGATTATTTGTGAGAATACTGAAAGTGGATCTCACGTGCCAATGTTTTGCACCATCAATGCATGCTGGTCGGTACCCATAGACGGGTTGAATCCTGATGCACTAACAAAACTATTGGGAAGCTTATAACTGCACCCGCTACATACGTACTCTTAACACACAATTGGTGCTACGTACGTACTCAAAATTCAAGCAGCGGGGAATGGATGGTTATCTAGGTGCGCCACTACAAAGATGAGCAAATTGGTATCTACCAAAGACCTAGAATACATTTTTGAAAAGGAAGAAAAACTTAAGGTTCAAATCAAAGCAATAGGTGAAAAGTTTTTTATGATCGCTTTCTCAAATGTGGCAATGAGAGATTTGATCATTAAAGATAGATGGTTAAGCAATTGGTTTGAGGAAATAAAGCCATGGAAAGGAGAACAAGCAATGGAAGAAAGATTTGTTTGGCTAGCATGCTACGGTATGCCCCTCAATACATGGTCAAACCAAGCTTTCAAAGAAATAGGTGAGAAGTGGGGAAATTTTTTACCGGTAGATTAAGACACTCTAAAGGAATCCTCTTATGTCAAAGCAAAGATCTTGGTAGCAACAAACCAGTTTCACAAGTTAGAAGGTTTTGTTGACTTGATTATTGATGAAGTTAATTATATAGTTAGAGTGTTGCAAGAAGACTCGTTCAAATTCATCAAGTAAAGCTTAATCGATTCATCATGGGATTTAGCCATGGAAAGGAAAGACCCATTGGAAAAAGATGATAACAAAGCAGTGTATAAAGATGAGGTGGAAATTATAGCTGACGTGGGGTCAAAATGTGGGGTACGAGATGGGACACTGGAAAATTCAATTTCTGATAAGGTGGAAAATTAAAATGGAGCAAGTGTGCCACTTCAAGTTAATGAGCCGGCCAGTTCCTCCTTGGGGATAGAAAATTCTATAGTGGGAAGTGAGATGGTGACTGATAGTCCTGGAAAACCATTAATGGGAAGCCAACCACAAAATTCTAAATCCAACTGTCTACTTAATCAAGAGTCGAAATTAATCGAGAATTGCATTATGGATGTTGGCATAGAAAAAGGGAGATTAAATGATAAAGATGGTAAAGCTACGGTACTCTATCAGGAATAGCATGACTACATCAATACCAATGTTGCAATTAATAAACAAGAAGAACACTTTGCTCATTTTGATGCAAACTGAATCCCTATCGAAGCAACAATCAAAGGAATAAAAGGGAAAAGAAACAGGAAGACCATAGTTGAAATTCTGGGCTACAATAGAGTGAGTACAAGTGATACAAAAGGAAAGAGAAACAAGAAGAAGTGTGTGGTGCTTCGGTCAGCAGTGGCTTCTGTTGCACTATCAGCATCAATTTCATCAAAGGAAATAAAGAATAGGAATAGAATTCTGTTAGATGAAGTTCAAGCCATCTAGGTAGTAGACAAGCTATTTGGAATGAGCTATGATGGAGATGATAATGAGGTTATAAGCAAGATAGCTGAGATGGAAGTCCTCAATAAAGCAAAGTTCACGATCATCATTGATATCACCTTATTCAAGCCATAACTGACCAAGTACTCTTAAGCCCAAATAGCTTTTCTTTTTGGAATTTGACATGAGACAAAAGCTTTTCAAACTCATCTCAAATGGTTGGATTGGTTTGATCTGATTTGGTTCTATTTCTTTTGCTGCTCTCTGGATTAATTCTGCCTCCTGGTACGTCTCTGGATTAGTTTCAACTAATACTGCTTGCTAGATTACTATGCTGCTATTTTCTATCTTGATGATGCTATTATCTGTTGCTTCTTTCTTGTTGCTTGATTCTTTGGGTTCCAATGGCTTGTTTTTCATAAGTTATTTTGCTATGGTTTGATTCTGTCTTGATAATGCTAAAAATCTGGGATAGTTTGCATCTGATGGGTTGGGTTGCACCTATTTGAAATTTTTTTCTAGAGGCTTTGGATGTGGAAGGGGCTTGGGTCAGAGGTTGCTCATCTGTTTTCTGGTCTAGAATCCTAGTTTGGCTATTGGTGGCAGTTGTTTCATGGGTATTGGGTATTCATAGTTAGATGGGTTGGGTGATATTGATGCATATTGTCTTTTCTGTGGGTGTTGAAGCTTCTTAGAGCCATTGCATTGTTAATGGTGAAATGGGATGCAATTGGGTTATGCTTTTTGGCTCAGCTCGTTCAGCTTCCAGTCTTGTTAACTATGGATCTCATCCTTGGGCATTTGAGTTTCATATTGTAATTTTGGTTATCTACTGTGGTTTTGGGTTTATGGGACCCCTTAAACGTTGTCGTTTTGGTCATTCGCGAAAGGTTTCTGGATTTTCGTTCGTTTTTCATTAGGGTTACGTATTTGAAGTATAAATACTAGGATTAGAACTCGTATTCGGGATCCCACATATTATTTTTAGGTTTTTACTTTTTGAAGTTTCGGCTACAGTTTCCTTCAGTATTCAACATTCAGCACTCAAGATTATCTTCGGATTTCAGATTTCGGTTTGGTATTGATCATCAAGTTCTTTGTTCTCTTGCAATCTACGGTACCGTTTTGTACTTTTATATTTTTATTCTGCAAGCATGTCTAGATCTAGGTTTAATTTGATTGTTGTAGTTATAACGATCATGAGTGAGTAGTCGTTTAGAGTGCGGCTGCGGGGCGAAGGCATGCTGTACCTAGGCTAATTGATGTTTTACCTCGGGACCGAATTTACTTAATTTTCGAGCAATTTTAGGAAACAGAAACTTTTCTAACAAACAAAACCCAGGCATCGCCGGAAACCAAATGCGCGCGAAATCTGGTGACAGGTGGTGCGCATTTGTTAGGAAGCCTTTGTCTTATTCTAGAATCAGTAAAAGAGGAATTGTGGCCCGAGTAAACATCGGTTAGGTTAGTCGCGGACGCTGGGTTCCCTCAGCTGTGCTCTCTTTATTAATCTGCATTCAGTTAAATTAGCTTAGTAGTTAGTACATTAATCTCATCAGATCAAAGGGTGGCTACCTGATAGCCAGTTAAACTAAAACTCCACACTTTTGAGTCAAACACCGTTAGCCGTCTTTGTGGTTCGACTCCGGTACTTCCAGATTTATTGTACTACGCTGGTCAAGAGTCCTACGCTTGGGACGCGTCTTATTTTTAGTCACCTGGTCGGTCAAGCACAAGGTACCCACATTTCACCACCAAATCCACCCAAGGCCAGCCAAAAAGATCTTTCTACTGGTTTTTCGCAAAAATCTGTTTCTTGCCAAATCTTCGCAAAACAAGCTAGAAACTCGTACCCAACCTATTCCAAGCTTTTGAATGAGTTAGAATAGTCTAGGAGTAATTTATAGTTGATGGTTTAAAGCCCCGAGTCAAGTGTGTAACACCCTGATTTTCGAAAGCATTAATTAAGAAAACTAATTAGGATTAATTTTATAAAAAGAGTTTCCATCAGAGTACACGTTAGGAAACGTGAATTGCAACCCATTACAAAATACTTAGTACGGTTTGAGAAATTAATATTACAAATCCAACATTAAAAATAAAGGGATCGATTCTACAGATTAAGGTTCAACTATGGATTCCAAGGCTCCTCGTAAGCCTAGTCTGCTGAAAAACCCTTGGCTCTTAAATAACCGTCTCCTTCAACACCAGCAGTACCTGTTTCATCACAGTCTGACCTAATACGTCCAAATCACGAAGCAACATCATAGTATTATACCAGGGTCACACAAAGTTTAACACCGTGAGCGATAAATCACTCAATAGCTACTCTAACCCTCCCAACCCTTGCTTAACATACAAGTACAACATCTATGATTGAAAAGCAGTAATTTAAGGAATAAGCAGCAAATAAATCATAAAACAAAAATTAAACACATAGCTGATTTATCTAAGTTCTCAACCTAGAGAACTTTCCTCCCAGTTAACCACTAAGGACTATGACCAAATTGTGATTTACTCCCCCCTTGTTTGCCCTTCACTCAGGGGCCCCGACGGAAGGTATAAGTTACGTACTTAATCCAGTCGTCAGCCACCTCGTAAGGATGAATTTCTCAGGGACGAAATTGTACCATTGGGCTAGTATGGCAACTGCCAGGTCTTATAGGTATATAGTTGAAATTGGTCTATAATAGTTCCACCCTTATAACGCCTCAGAATTCAAATGAAGCAAATCACAGAGTGTCACATCTTAGGGTTTCGAAATCATGGCAGACTGCCAAACAATCCTCTAAAATAATCACTTGGCGGGATTGTCATTCAAAAAAAATCTCGGGGTAACCCCCCATCAATCAATTTCAATTCACTTTTCATGACTCTAGAGCCCTTAGTGTAATTTACAAACTCTGGGGGCCTTTTTGTAAATAAATATAATACAAGGGCACAAGGTAATTTTGCCATCGACAAGGGTAAATACGTAAAAAATACTTTATTTTAGTTAATAAACTCTTAAATTGTCATAAAATATAATTTCTTGATTTTTTTACTAAGTACAAAACTACACATTATGTAATTTACACACACAAGGGCAAAATGGTCATTTTACATCTGAAGGGCATTCTGATCATTTTGCTACACTCCTAAATTTCTAATAGTGACACTTAGCTGATAAAAATAGGTTTCGTAAATAATACAAAAGTACTTACGCCAACTTTCACAAAATTACACTTTAAACCCCTAACTTTAACATAATGATAAAGAACAAGGTTAATCATAATAAATTCATGGAGAAAGTCACCAAACACTTATTAAAGTCTTAAACATGCTTGGAATATTTAAAAACATGAACCACAATAAATATAAGGTTTACCAAACACTTATCATGTTTTGGCTCAAGTTTCATCAAACCATTGATTTGGGGCTTCAACCCATCAATTCTAAACTAATCCTAGACTATTCTAACACATTAAAAATCTTAGAATAGGTTGGGTACGAATTTCTACCTTGTTTTGTGAAGATTTGACGAAAAATAAATTTTTGCGAAAAACCGGTGGAGAGAGCTGTTTAGCTGGCCTTGAGTGGCTTTGGAGGTGAAATGTGGGTACCTTGGAGTGTGTTGGATGATCTTGAAGTGGAAGATGAGAGGTGGGAGATTGTGGTTGATGTTTTGAAGTGAAAACTCACTTTTCTTGACTTTTCTCACTCTAGAACTTGAAGGATGGTAATTGGGCTTTGTGTTCTTGGTTAGGGAGTTCTTGAGAGAGTTTGGAGGAGGAAGAGAGAGAAGGAGAGGGGCAGTATATTTTTTGGACGAATTTTGGGGTTTGGGGGAGTATAAAATGAGTTTTGGATGGAGTTGGAGTTTAGGATTGGTGAAAGAAGTACCATAGTGGGTTAGGAAGTGATGGGTAGGGCTACAAACAAGCCGAGCCGAGCTTTGAAGTGTTCAAGCTTAGCTGGTCCAAAAAATGTATGGCTCGAGCTCGAATCGAGCCACTATAAATGGGCTCGAGCTCGGCTCGAATAATTTTCAAACGGCTCAAGCTCGGCTCGCGTGGGCTCGTAAATCATGTGAGTCCCACATGTAGAAAAGGAGGAGGATAGTGTTGCAATATATAAAGATGCTCTCAAGAAGTTTTTCCTCAACAACCAATGTGGGATTACTAAAGAAAGAATGGGAAGTGAATTCCAAAAGTCCCACATCACCCAACTACATGTACAGTAGCCCTTCCTTTCCTTATAAAAGATACCACCAGTCCCTCCATTTCGTTCATTAGGTGCGTGAGACACCCAAATCTGCCACTTGGCAATAGGGTATATATATACCACCAGTCCCTCCATTTACTTCATTAGGTGTGTGAGACACCCAAATCTGCCACTTGGCAATAGGGTATATATATATACCACCGGTCCCTCCATTTCCTTCATTAGGTGCGTTAGACACCCAAATCTGCCACTTGGCAATAGGGTATATATATATATATATATATATATATATATATATATATATATATATATATATATATATATATATATATATATATATATATATATATTATGTCCTTGGCTCGCGAGCTCATTCAAGCCAAGTAATTGGTAGCTCGAGCTTGGCTCATTTATTTAACGAGTCAAGAATTCTGGCTCGAGCTCGTTCATTTGGCAATCGAGTTGAGCTTAAACAAGCTTTACTTGAGCCGAGCCTCGAGCTGCTTGCAGCTCGGCTCATTTGCAGCCTGAGTGATTGGGGAGGGCAGTGGAGTGTATGGTAGTCAAGGGGGGCCATGCTGACTGATTTTGGATGATTGGAGGAGGTAAAGTGTGGTATTGGTGATGGTTGGTTGTGGTTTGGTAGTGTAGGATGATGTATAAAGTACATGTATGCACATATGTGTGTATATGTGTACTAGTATTGATTGTGTATGTATATGAATGTGTATAATTATGTATGAAATGAATTTAGAAAAATTTAATGCTCGCGTTTAAAAAGTAAATGTGCCTTAGGGTCGAATTTGTAGCAATTTAGAAATATGAGGGTATAAATTGTAGTAATTGTAATTTAAGGGCCCTAAGTGCAATTAGAAATTAAATAACAAAATTAACTAATGAAATTAAATAATCCTAAACTTTATTAAAAATTTTGGATTATTACAAAGGGTTTCATGAAACCCGAGCCAAAACGTGATGTGAACCTTTTTACCCCAAACCGTGTTTTCATGCTTAGTAAATCTTAGATTCATTGTGGTTCATATTTTTAACTATTCCAAGCAAGTTTAAGATTTTGTTAAGTGTTTATGCGAGTTTCTCCATGAATTTATTGTGCATAACCTTAGTCTTGATCGTTGTGTTAAAGTTAGGGGTTTAAAGTCTAATTTTGTGAAAGTTGGTGTGCGTATTTGTGTATTATTTACGAACCCTATTTTTATCAACTAAGTATCACTACTGAAAATTTAGGAGTCCAAAAAAATGACCAAAATGCCCTTCAGGTGTAAAATGACAATTTTGCCCTTGTGTGTGTAAATTACATAATATGTAGTTTTGTACTTAATTAAAAAAATCAAGGAATTACATTTTGTGACAAATTAGGACTTTAGTAACTTAAATAAGTATTTTTACATATTTACCCTTGTTGGTGGCAAAATTACCATTTTGCCCTTGTATAAAGTTTATTTACGAAAGGCCCCCAGAGTTTGTAAATTACACTAAGGACCATAGAGTCGTGAAATTATGTTGGACACCCCTCTACTTACTTAAAATGTCGTTGGTGACCCTTACTTTTTTTAAATTACGTTTTGACCCCAATATTTTAGTAAATTACATTTTAGCCCCTATAGTTTGAATTTATTATGTTTAAACCCCTGGTTTTCAATTACTTGAATTTTGTGAACTTGTAAATTGAGATATTCGGTTGTGGCCAAGGTTGTGAATCTCGTACCGTACCGGCCGGTACGTACCGGATTTCAATAAAAACGGTAAGGTCACCTACTGATACCGTCCCATCCTCAATTCCGGCCAATACCGGGCGGTTCTGGCCTTTCCGGGCAATACCGAACGGTACCGTGGTACCGACGGTTCCGACTGAGAAATTGCAGATGACGTTTTTGACCATCTCCAATCAACATCTCGTCGACATCAAGCTGAACCGCAGTAACCTCTGTCGAAAAATACTTGTCACAGAGGTGGCCGGCGCCGTCAATCCCATCACGACGAGATTTGGTTCATTTTCAAATGAAGAAGAAGAAAAAGGAAAGATAGAGAGAGAGAGAGAGAGAGAGAGAGGCGCAACAACAGTTTAACCAGGAAAGAGGGATGTGGATGTCGACATAGTTCACTAATGAAGATGATGAACAGTGCCAAAATAGATACTAGTATTTGGGAAGCCAAACACTCCCTCAAGTCAAGAAAGTGGTTGAAGTTGTGCGTTTGAAAGCCAGGTATAAAGCAAGTTGTGCATCAGGTTCTCCTTGGGGGGAGAGATCACATGGGAAGCAAATTTTTGGGTAATTACATGGGAAGCTTACATGCAGCAAGGGAGGGCAATTTGACTTTCTTGTGTATGTAGTAAGCTTACAAGAGCATATTATTTTATATGTTAAGTCGCTGTTGGTTGTTTCAAAACAACGATTATATGCTTAAAAAATATATTTTTCATAAAATATGCTATAAAAGTATATAAAAAAAATGTTTTGTTAGAAAGATTCTATAAATATATATATATATATATATATATATCATGAATATGCTATAAAAAAAGTAGTTTGTGTATAAAATATGCTATAAAAATATATTTATAACTATATATAATAAAAATAGCGCTAAATCCGAAACGGTACTGGTACCAACCCGGTACCGGTACCATACCGTACCAATAAGAAAACCGGTACCCTGTCCGGTACGAGATTCAGAACCTTGGTTGTGACCCTTGTGATATCGTTATCGTTTTGCTTCTACTGTTAAGTGCGCTTTCCATAAACGTGTTAAATATTAGAATGGACAACTAGGTTACTAGGTTGGGTGATCGTACGCGAATATCACGTAGACGATGAGGTTAATGGAAAAGTGAATTGGAATTGGTTGATGGAGAGTTCCTCCGAGATTGTTGTTGAATGGCAGTTCTGGCAAATGATTGTTTCGGAGGATTGTTTGGCTGTCTGCCTTGATTTCGAAACCCTGGGATGTGACACTCTATGATTTGCTTCATTTGAATTCTGAGGCGTTATAATGGTGAAAGTATTATAGACTAGTTTCGGCTATATACTTACAGGACCTGACAGTTGCCATACGTAGCCCAATGGTACAGTTTCGTCCTTGGGAAATTCATCCTTGCAAGGCGACTAACGGCTCAATTAAGTACATAACTTATACCTTCCATTGGGGCCCCCGTGTGAAGGGCAAGTAAGGGGGGAGTAAATCACAGTTTGGTCATAATCCTTAGTGGTTGACCGGGAGGAAAGTTCTCAATGTTAAGAACTTAGATGGATATGTAAGTTAATGGCTAGTAATGAAATTAGTTATGTGTTTATTTTCTGTTTTACGATTAATTTCTTGCTTATTCCTTTAATTACTGTTTTTCAATCATATATGTTGTAATTGTATGTTAAGCAAGGATTGATAGGGTTAGAGTAGCTATTGGGTGATTTATCGCTCACAGTGTTACACTTTGTATGACCCTGGTATAATACTATGATGTTGCTTCACGACTCGGACGTATTATGCTAGACTGTGATCAAGCAAGTATTGTTGGTGTTGAAGGAGACGGTTATTTTGGAGCTGAGGGTTTTCTAGCTGACTAGGCTCAAGAGGAGTCGTGGAATCCAGAGTTGAACCTTAATTTATAAAACCCACCGCTTTATTTTTAATGTTGGATCTGTAATATTAATTTCTCAAACCATACTAAGTATTTTGTAATGGGCTGCACTTCATGTTTTCCAAATTGTACTCTGATGGAAACTCTTTTTTATTAAATTAATCATAATTCGTTGTCTTAATTAATACTTCCGAAAATCGGGGCGTTACATCAACTTCGACTTTTTAGGGCTTGAGTGGCATATGATTGTCAAGTGCTTAGGGTGCCAACCTCGTTGGGATTCTTTGCTCTTGTTGTGATGCGTCCTCTCTTTGTCCTTTTGATCTCACTTAACTTTTACATTTGATTAATAAATTTCCTTTTTGCAGTGCAAAAAAAAAAAAAAAACACAACCTCTCTCTACACAAAGTGATTTTCCACCCCTAATTCTGAGATTATCCTCCACTCTAACCTTGCACTAGTAAACTAGAAAAGCTAAATAATAATTATTTATTATTGTTAACAAACAAGTCCCTTCATTAGTTTTTTTTTTAAGGTAAATAAGGAATAAGTTGAATAATTAGCGCTAGCAAACAAACTTAGTGTCATATTCCAATTGCCAACACATTTCTCTTTCTTTGAAAATGAGAAGTGAAACCCTTTTTTTGGTGGTTGGAGGTACAAGGGATCACAATCACTGCGTGTGAAGTGTGAACCATACTTTGACAACCCCAAACCATATTTCTTTCTTCCTTTTTATCATACGCAAAAGAAGAATTTTACAAAGTTTTAAAAAAAGAATAAGAAAAGAAAAAAGAGGCTATTAAATGTAGACCTATAAAAAACTTTCCATTGATCGAACCAAGGCAAGATCGATTGTCGTCTAGAGACTAAGTTTGGCTAAAAAAGCCAACTTAACTTTTTATTTTGTCTTTATTTGATATTTTTTAGTATTTATTAGTTTTGCATCTATTTTTTGAGTATTCCAAAAAGGTAAAAAATTATGACTAGAACTTTCAATTTTTGAATAAAATCGAAAAAAGTGTAAAAAGTACTAGACTAAGCATACAAAACGCGGTATATTGATCGCAAGTGGATCCCACACGAACGATCCGAATCGTTTATTTATCTTAAAATGATTTTTGGAGGGACCATGGAGAAAATGAGCTCAATTGATCCCAGATCCTCCCCATTAAAAAAAATTAATGAAAAGAGAGGGTCTTAGATCAAACACCTAAAGTCATCTGATTGAGCTGATTTCAAGGGGGACCTCTTGGAAAAACATTCTAACATGAATGAACGGTTTGGATTGTTTGTATGAGACCCAAAAGTGGGTTCCTGAGCTTGATCTGTACGTTTTCTGTGTGTATACGTCAGTACCCATATAATTTTCGCCCATAAAAAAACCCACGTAAACATGGTTGGGCTTAAGCCACGTGGACGTACCCAGACAAGAAGTTCACAGTAAAACGATGAGATTAATCATTGATCTTCAAAACCATTTTAACACAATAAATTACTCCCTTCCTAAATAAGAGATTCACTTTCTCTTTCTTGTATTTTTTAAAGTAAACAATAAAATATTTTTGTATATCATTTTTTGAATTTTTTCGTACCGAATTAAAATTAGTACTCGTCAATAACAACGTAATTGTTGCCTCCCTCAATCAGGAAAGGTCCCGGGGACACCAATTATTATAGGATAATCTTTTTTAAAACCCAACTGAATATTTGTCGTGTTTTCTGGATGCTTTTATTGATCCTGTACTATCAGTAATTCCTTCTGCACTGACAGAAGTGTACAGACCACATATTGACGGTGTCACCGATGCCGTTATGGGTCTCAACCGATCGATTCGAACCGTTCTCCGTTCTTAGAATCAAATTCCGTATGGGCTTGTGCCAGAGTTGAGGCAATCGGATGGTTATATGAGCTCGATCCAAAATCACCCCATTTCATTCGAAAAAAATTCAATGAAATGGAGTGATTTTGGATCAAGCTCATACAGCCGTCCAATTGCCTCAATTCTCACGAGGGCCCACTTGAACTTCGTTTCTGAGAACGATGAACGGGTCGAGTCAACCGGTTGAGACCCACAACAGCGTCAATGACGCAGTCAGAACGTGATCGGTGCATTTCCATCGTGCAGATAGAAGGGTTCCTCTACTATTGCGTGCCCTACCACGAAAAAAACTTTCTTCCAAGAAAAGTTTGAGTAAATTATAAATATTTTAAACAATAATGTTTCCTCATTTGGCAAGCAAACAAATTAGGCAAAGAGACAAAATAAGACGAAAGCTACAGCCGATCTATCCATCCTCTTATCTGTGTAAGTTTGCTGGTAAATTATCTACACTATGTTTGGTCGAGAGTTTTGAGAAGGATATTTTGAGAAATATTTTTGAGATAGTATTTAGATGTGTTTTGGAAAAAGTAATAATTAAAGAGATAAGTAATAATTGGAAAAAGATAGAGAAAAAAATAAGAATAATGATTGGAGGGAAGGGTATAAGTAAAGAAAGAAATGTGATTAATGATTAAAAAGATAAGAGATGGGGAAAGAATCATTTTAAAATTTTAAAAAAAAAATGTGAAGTGAACAATTTGTGGGAGACTGCCCATTTATTTATGTTATCTTTATATGTTAGAATTCGCTCTAAAGTGGTAAACACACACACACACACAAAAGCTGCGATTTCAACAAAATGGACAAAAAAAGGCTGCAAGGTGTTTGAATCAATGAAACACAAGGATGAATATGTGCATTAGTGAATCCAAGAATTTAACTTTAAAACGGGGCAAAAAATACCAAGAAAATGAGGTGGTGTAAGGTTTGTTGTGCGGCGGACCCCAACGACTCAAACGCACCCAATCAGACATATGTGATTATTTAATATCGATTCAAAAAACAAAAACTAAGTGCTAAAGCAAACCAAAATAAGAGTCTATTTGGCCGCTCACTTTCTTCATTTTCCAATTCTTCTTATTAGCTTTCGGGTGTTTAGCCGTGAAGGACAAAAACAGATTATGGGTGAATGTGGTTTGTGTTTTTTAAAATAGAGAACATGAAGTAAAAAATAGCCTCAGAGGATCTTTTAAAGTTTTGGGAGAATGTGGTTTGCTTTTATTGTGAGGATGAGATTCTTTTTTCCGCATGGATAAGTGTTATAACATGTTGAAAATGCATTTATCATTTATCTCAAAAACACTACTCTTTTTACAAAATGCATTCTACATATTTCTCCAAAACAATCTTATTAGATTCAAAATGCATTTTGACTATAATTCAAAAAGTCAAAAATTTGAAAATGAAAATTGAAAATAAGGCTCCTAAACAGCCCCTAAACAAACCAAACGAGAGAGAGAGAGAGAGAGAGAGAGAGAGACACACACACACACACAGATTTACATGGTTCGACCTTACTTGAGGATGTAAGTCTTGTTCATGGATAGTCAACCAATGACTTTACTATAAGTTTGCTAGTAAATCTCTTATTAGCGGAATTCCATCTATTTATTTATGCTATCTTTACATGTTTGAATTCGCCAACACACAAAACAAAACAAAAAAAAGTTGTGCTTTCAACTAAATGTACATAAATGCTACAAGGTATTTGAATCAATATTAAACACAAGGATAGATATATCCGTCGGCGAATCCAAGGATTTAACTTAAGAACGAAAAAAAGCAATAAAAATGAGCTTCAAAGTTATCAACAAAAACACAAAATA
Organism: Vaccinium macrocarpon; assembly: GCA_022606695.1. NCBI lineage: Eukaryota > Viridiplantae > Streptophyta > Magnoliopsida > Ericales > Ericaceae > Vaccinium > Vaccinium macrocarpon. The sequence goes on from CM040172.1 coordinate 16,799,958, forward strand.
ATTTGGATAATGAGCACAAACTTTAATTACTCGTATTGAAATTCTCCATGTAGACTTTATGTAACGCCCCCAAAATTTGAGCACGTTAATTATTATTACAAATCATAATTAAGTTTAACCTTAAACTTTAATACAAATAATAATGTCTCCAATTACTATATAAATAACAACCGGGGTGGTTCTACGTCTTTTTCTATTCCTGCACCGAGTCATTCCCCACTCTGGCAGCACTACCTGCTCAATAGGACTTGTCTCCACAGTTTCAATCATCTCCATCTAAATAATCTGACATAATACGTCAGAGTCACCCAATCAACATCGTGGTATTATGTCAGGGTTACACAAGTGCAATACCATGGGCAAGGCCCAGTAGTTCACTCTACTAAATTTCTAAGTAGCAACTCTAGAACAACAAGTTCAAAATCAGTATATGAAACTTGTGAACAGTAAACCTTGTGATGCATCAAACATGTCTATGCGGATCAGAGCAACATATGCAAAAAAAAATATTTACATATCAGTATCCCAAAAAAATATTACGTGTCATTTTTCTCAAAACAACTCTAATTCAGTTTTTCAAACTTAGCTTATTTGTCAACAGTTTTCCTAAAAAATCAATTTTCTCATATCAGTGTCTCTTTCAGCATTCTTCTTCAAATTTCATATATCTCCCACCACTCGAAAGTTGTTGGTCCGTTTACACCTCCTTTCAGCTAACGGTACTAACCTTTCCGCTCGACGCCCCGGCCGTCGTGCATCACCGAACTTAACAGCCTGATTGCACGATCCGTCCACCCTGCGACTCACACTACACGGTCCCAGCCGTCTTGCATCATCGAACTTAACAGCCTGTTTGCAAGGTTCGTTCACTGTGTTGTGCACACTTATCCAAAACATCAAAGTTCTCTCCGCGAACTAGAAGTGGCGCTCTCGCTGCAGTATCGCATCAAAACCATTCCTCCAAGTTCTCCGCGCGAACTTGAGGTGGCAACAAATTCATCTCAACACATTTCATTTCTCTTTTCCAAAACTCATTTTCATTCTCATCTCTATTTTCTCAACAACACTTATTCAATTTTTCAAGTCCCGTGTCGTAACGTTCAATGTATGTGCTCAATGCCACATGCTCAAAATCATGCCCATGCAATATTCCATAAACTTTCTTTCTAAAATTTATGTTTTTCCAAATAAGCATTTCCCACATAAAATCACGCATTTCAATACACCAACTATCTCAAAAAAAAAAAAAGAATAATATCTCTTCTGAAAAATTTCTCCCATAAAATTATACACTTTAATGCACCAACTCTCTCCAAAAATCATATTTTCCAATTTCTCTCTAAATTTTATTTCTCATATTTTCCAAAGAACAAAAAGGGTGGTTTTTTTTTATAGCAAATGAGAGCTCGCTCTCTCCCCTCTTAAACTCACGGCATACACACACACTCCCCTTGGCCGAACTACTCCATGTGGGAGTGATAAATGTGGTTCTTTGATTGCACGTGTAGTTACACCTTCTATTCTAGGGTTTAGGCTAGGTTCTAGGCTTAGACATGTACTTAGGTTGCAAGTTGGGGGATTCCCATGAGGAAATAACGTGGGAAGCAAGTGTGGGGGAAAAATATGTCTCTTTTGTGTAGGTTTTTGCATGGTCATCTTTGTTATGGGGTGTTTTTAGGGGCTTATACACAATTTTGCGTGTGCATGCAAGATGTAGCTAGGGTTAGCCTTAATGGCCTATACATAGGACGAATATTCTTCATTAAAATATGGAACCATGTTTCATAGAAGCTTGGAGACCAAGACCTAGCCTAATAAGGCCTAGGTTGTGTATAGCATGTGCTCTAATACATGTATTGTGTGGGTATGTATAGGTTTCCCCTAAAATAGCAAGGCTTGTTCTAACTAATTTTGGGTACAAAACCTTAGCTTTTGAAACTTACCTCATCCTTCCTTTTTGCTTGCACAAGTGTACATGCATTAACTCTTGCATGTGCAAGGGTACTTGCACACTTCACATGCACAACCTCCACTCTATCTCTCTCTCTCCCTACCCAATCTCTCTCTCTCTCTCTCTCTTGAAAATCAGTCAGGTCAATTCGGTTCGGTTTTTGGGGTGTTTGGGACCGAACTAATCGGTTCGGGGTGATTTTGCCGAAAACCGATCCCGACCGAAAAAAATCAATGGACCGATCGGTTCGGGGTGGTTTGGTTTTTTTGGTCCGGCATGAAAATTGAGATGGACAACTATGATTTGTTATTTTTTGTGGGGTCAATGTCAGAAAACTGAGATAGGGGTGGTTTTTAGTCCAACTAGGGGTGGTTTCGGGATAATTCGGTCCAAATCAGGATGATTATAGGGTATTTCGGTTCAGTTCGGTTTGACCAAAATTCTGGGAAACCGAAACCGAACCGAGATGTATTTTGGTTTTTTTAGGTTTTTTTTCCAAGATGGACCAACCAAACACCGAACCGAATTTTCGGTTTTTTGGTCAGTTCGGGTCTCATTGGTTTTTTTTTCATGCCTAGTTGGGGTAGTTCCGAGTATTAAAATCGGGGTCCAGGTGCTACAGTAGCGTAACAAGTGTGTTACTCGGTCTCGTACGCTTGCGTGCATGACTAGAATTCTAATTATTCAAAGTAAAAGGATTTATTAATAATTTAATAGAAAAACATTCCATTTAATTGAAAAATAAAATTAATTATCAAATTATTAAACAAAATTTTATTTACGAAATATTCGGGTCGTTACACTTTAATGATCTGACAAGTTTTTCGAATTTTAGGTCTTTTGTGTTACGGTCAATTTCAATGGTTTTTAGGCTCAAAATATGCCATGTTTGCAAAATTCTACCAATACCAAGTGGTCTTACAACATTTTAGGGGCGCTAGCATAAATTCATGAGAGGTAACTGAAAGATTCCATTCTAAAATAGGGAGCAAGTGTAGTCGTGAAAAGTTCAGGACATCACATGGCTCCTAGCTAGCTCTTATCCTAGTTCCACTAGTGGATGTATACATGGCTGCCTGGCTGGTGAGCATCAAAATTAGTGGCAGACGCAAAATTATTAATTTGACCTATTTTGTGGAGACTATTCTGTAATAATTTCAAACAAAAAATCCAAAAATTGTAGTATGAATAGGAAGAAAATTAGAGCGATATAGGGTCCAAATATCCCCTTGCACCCCCTCAGGACCGCCTCTAGTGGTTGTTCCACGAAGGGAGTTTTTTAAATAAATTGACTTTTCACGGTTTGTTACGTGATGTATTGTGAGAGAATAGTCTATCTTAGTTTTTGGAAAAAAAACATTTTTTTGTTAGTGAAACACCGTTACTCCCTCCATTCCTATTTGATTGTCCAACTAATCTTTTATTTGATGTTATAAAATTACTGTCTAATTTTGAAAAGTCAACGCAAAACAAGCTCCAACTTTGCCATTTTACCATTTCCTCTTCAAATTTAAATACTCTTTAAAATTGATTTCAACAAATGAAATGGCAACTTTAAAAAGGCTAGAATGAAGCAAAAGATGGCCAATTTGGCTCCAATATTTTATGCATGAATTACTTTTCCTTGAGAGTTGTCAGTTTTTGCAGAAATTGCCCTGCCAATCATTTAAAAGTCCAACACAATAGACGTCAAAAATATTCGGGGGTAAAAAAAAAAATTAAAACTGCTACTTTCCAACTTCCTCACTATTTTCTTTTATCAAATAAGGGCATAAAGGAAAATATTTTTCATTTTCTTTTACTTCATTTCACCATAATTTGATCAGAAATAGTTTCTCACTAATTTCTTGACAAATGAATGGAACTATCTCTCTCTCTTCTGATTACTTGAAACCTAAGTCGTGATCTTAAGATCTTGAACAAGTCTCTGGTTATTAGCCTACCCTCAATTGGATGGGACATCAAAGGATCTGGGAACTCAATCATTCTCAATAAAAATTTAGAATCATCGATCCCTTACAAATGATTCGTAAATAGTAAAAGTGTATGTAACAAGAAAAGTTTTCCTCTCTTTCTTGCTAGATCGAAACTGTTTACACACCCTTTCGTAAAAGGTGCTCCCTTTATCCTCTTCTCTGTTTTTCGATAAATGTGCTATTTTTAAATAACAAATATCTTTCGTTCTATAAATTTTTTTAATGATTTTTAATACTTTTTCTAATAGATTAATCAAGACCTATCAAAGCTGATTCATATTACATATATTTAAAACCTTATGTATTTAAACATATAAGCAATTTTTTGGTATGCGGAATAGTAAAAGAGGACAAGAAATTTGGAACGGATAGAGTAATGAGTTTTATATCCTTCATTTTTTCAACAAAAAATTCTACAATTAACAAGTACAAAAATATTTATGAGAAGCATATTTATGGATGGATAATTGAATATTAGAAGTAAATATATGCATATATGTTTAGTTATACACTTACGTACAAAACATATATATTTAGTTAATCAAGTGCAATCAGGGCTGGCCTGGGCCTAGGGCATCCAAAAAAACTCAAAACATTAGGGACACTCTCATACATTTTAGTATTAGGCTTGAATAGGAGTCTTTATCAGGCCCAATCCACACAAAAAAAAAAAATTATAAGAGGTAGCCCAGGAAAGGAAAAATGCTAGCCCAACTCAGTTTAAATTAGGGTCACTTAGCCAAAAATTCAAAACATTTGACATATTTAAAAGGAAGGACAAGGTATTTTTGCAATCGAACATAAAGACAAAAAATATTTGACATTTTTATAGGGAAGGACAGAGAATTTTTGCAATTGAACATAAAGACAAAAAAATTAGTGAAATGTCACTAATTTTTCAATATTTTAATTTTTAAAAGAAAATTCAAAAAATTCAATTCCAACCTTCTAGCCGACCACCACCCGATCTCCGGCAACCACTTCCAATGACCCAAAAAATTAGTGACATCTTACTAATTTTTGAAAGTTCTAATTTCGTACAGAAAATTAAAAAAAATCAACTCTTGCCTCCCTTCCGACTACCACCCCATCTCCGGCAACCATGTCCGGCGACCCAAAAAAGTAGTGACATCTTACTAATTTATAAAAGTTCTGATTTCATACAGAAAATTAAACAAAATCAACCCCTGCCTCCAGTCTGACTACCACCCCATCTACGGCGGCCACTTCCGGCGACTCAAAAAATTAGTGACATCTTACTAATTTTTAAAAGTTCTAATTTCGTACAGAAAATTTTAAAAAATCAACTCCTGTCTCCCGTCTAACTACCACCCCATCTCCGGCGGCTGCTTCCGGCAACCCAAAAAATTAGTGACATCTTACTAATTTTTAAAAGTTCTAATTTCGTAAAGAAAATTTAAAAAAATCAATTCCTGCCTCTCACCACTTCCGATGACCCAAAAAATTAGTGACATCTCACTAATTTTTAAAATTGAATAGAGAATTAAAATATGTGTAGCGTGTTGTACACTATCTACTTCTTGAAAAAGTGGATTCAATGACTTTCAAGTTTCACCCTGGGCTCCTTTCCCAAAAAACTTTAGGGTCATAAAGTAAAAACTTTTCTCAGTGCAAGAAAAGCTTTTTCATTGGTAAGAGGAGTCTTCATGTTCATCTTCTTCATTTAAGATAGGGTCAGTCAGTCATCATCTTCGTTTGCACCTGTGCAGCTCAAATCGCCCTCTTTGTTTTCGTCGGAAAAGAGACCAGAACTTGCTATGCTTTAACTTCTTCTTCGTTCGCAAGCGAGTAAGGCTTCATTGTGGTCTTCATTTTCATTAAATGTTGACCCTTTCCTTCTAACCAGTTGCAAATAGTGCGTGTCCTTGGGTTAAAAACGGAAAAAAAATGTTTTATTTGTCACTAATATTTCCTTTACAAAGATAGTTTTTTGGGCATAATCCACCATTAATTTACTTGCAAAATTTTTGGATTAAGAAACTTACTAACAACCACGACGGCATGATTGTCTAGGTTTTTATGGGTTTTTTTTATCTCCATCCGAAAATCAATCTATTGCCCTCTTTGATTATGGATTCGTATACGAAACGTCAAATGTTAGATTACGACTAAAAGAACATAATCTAATTCTTTTGATCATATTTTGCAATTTATAATGGCATAATTAATAGGGCCACTTATTGTGTCTTTGTGTTTGATTGCAAATGTTCCTTATCTTTATGTTTGATTGCAAATGTTCTTTGTCCTTCCCTTTAAATAGGCAAAATATTGTGTCTTTAGGTTTGATTGCAAATGTTCATTGTCTTTATGTTTGATTGCAAATGTTCATTGTCTTTATGTTTGATTGCATATGTCCTTTGTCCTTCCCTTTAAATAGGCAAAATATTGTGTATTTATGACTAATTATTCCTTTAAATTTTTAGGATGAAGAAAGCAGAAGTCCAAACATAATTAAGAGCCCAACTTTTTATTCTCTTTCAAAGTAATATACTCTCACACCCCTTTCTTTATTCTTTATCAGATTTCGAAACCCTCTCACAATGTTCCTCTCGACAGAAGTGAGAAGCCAACAACCAGATCAAGCAATTAAGAAAATTCTTTTGTATTTTCAATCTCTCTCAACAAACTCGACTCTTTTGCTCCAAATTAAATAATCATCTCTCACTCTCTCTCCAGATTAAAAATGACCCTGAATCTCTCTCTTTGTCTTTGCCCTAAGTCTAATTGGAAATTTAATACTTTTTACTCTGTCTTTGCCCTAAATCTAATTGGAAATGTAATAGTAGCAAACTCACTTTCATATATTTTTTTAATGATTTTTAAAACTTTATAATGTTTTAAATTTTTTGTATTGTTATTGCTACTGGAAAAAATTTTGAAGGCACAAATTTTAAATTAGGTAGAGCACTCGAAACCCTTAGACCGGCCCTGTGTGCAATGTATATATTACACCACTTATGTACACACACATGTTTGTAGGCAAACAGAATTTTACGTGAGGACATTTATATATGAAAAAAAAAAAAAGAACAACTATATAAAATGACAACTTATGAATACAAATTGTATTCGAAAATTTAAACCATTAATTGCAAAAAAAAAAAGGTACCCATTGGCAACGAAATAGAAATTCCGTTTCGTCACCAAGTCTAACTAATTAATTTTGCACTTGCAAAAAATCATATTATTTAAAGTAAATAGTACATATATATATATATATATATATATATATATATATATATATATATAGGTGGATTTTCTAGTCCACACTCCCGGATTTAAGGAAAAAATGAGATTTTTTTGTGTTGCAAAATTATTTTGGAAAATCCAATCCGTCCAATGTGTTCAGAAGGTGTTTTCTGGGGTCTACGCGAGAAATCTTCAAAAAAAAAAACACCGGGAAGGGCTTGATCCAAGCAGTTTTCGCAAAATTATCAAGCCCTTCCCGGTGTTTTTTTTTTTTGAAAATTTTCCGCGAGGGCCCTTAAAAACACATTCTGAACACATTGAACAGATCGGATCGTCAAAAAAAATTTTGTATAAAAAGTCCGAAAATTAAAAGTCCGGATTAGAAGTTTACCCTATAGATATATAGATTATTTTTGAAAATTTATTGAACAAATGTTAGTATATATATTAAAATTTGTAAAATTAATTACTAAATGGTAACTGGCTCAGTGGGGCTAGTGATAGTTTGGGAACCGAAGGCCATGAGTTGGAATGCAAAGTTGAATTTATTTTCCTAGTTTGGCCGCTTTTAGTAATAATATTGTTTTTATCACCAATTTGTTATGTTTGGCGACGAAAACTTTCGTTACAAAAATGTCATTTCGGGGATGCAAATGCTTTTTGTGACAACCTTTCTTTCGGCGATGAAATTCGATACTTCAGCGGTGAAATCGTTTCGTCACAAAATGTCATTTTTCTTGTCGTGAATATTTCGTTGTCAAATATTATAGCACCTTAAAAAAAAATGTAATCTATATAGGTTTTTTCCCCTTATTGAAGTGATATCATGCAACCATTATTAAGCGGATTGAAATGAGAAAACTAAATTAGGACAGTTGGCACAGTGATTGTATAACTGCATTTAGTACAATGAGGTTGTACGTACAATGAGGTTGATAGAGAACACATGCTGAAACTCTTATTCGTGAATTAGCTTAGAATTAAGTTAGTACATCGTAGATTCTTCTAATAAATGATTGGAAAATTGGAGAAAAAAAGAAAAAGAACAACCTATAATTCAACCGCATAGTTGTGGACAAACGATATTGTGGTGTCCTCGAAAATCCAATGACGCTTTTGGAGTAATCCTTGAGTCGAGTGAGCAGCGGACGTATCCCTTTAGACCACCTGCACAGGCAGTACCCGTCGTTAGCACCCAACCTGGCCGGAGTGAGGCCAGGGAAGGTACTCCGACGATCAAGTAAGTAATTGAGGAGAAGAGGGGAATTGAGAGAGTAATGGTAGAGAGAGAAAGTCTTGTGTACCTCTTTAGGGCTTCTTGGCTTTGTATTTATAGGCTCCCCAAGTACAGGGGTAATTCGGTCATTCTGGCTCGGATGACATCACCGAGCATCACAAACCAGATATGCAATAATCGCATGCACGCGTCCTTCAATCACAATTGGACACGTAGCGTAACCGCTTTGGGTATCGTCACGCTGACGTAGGGACTGCCATAGCACGCACATGTGCCTTCCCAAGTTTGTTATGAGTGTTAACCACCTCGGGTGACGTCATGAAAGACGTCATCGGAATCTTGGATCAGTCCCTCGAGCCATCTCGGATGACTCGTCTGGCTTATGGTTGATTTATCTCGGATGGACCAAGCTCGGTCGGCCCATGATACTTCGTTCCCTGGTTGGCACAGAGATCTGCTTAGGCCCAATCCCGTCCGGATTCATCAACTGTGACCCATTTGGGTTGCAAGATTTCAACCAACTATAATAGCCCCTCAACTTCTTCCGAGACATTTGGTTCCGAGAAAGGAGTTGAACGTCCAGTTTGGGCCGCTGAACTATCCCAAGAAAAGGAGACTCTTCCCGCTGTGTTTCCTTTACCGTGGTTTTGTTCACTTTGTGGATCCCTTTGGATTGTGACACGTGGTGATTGCGTGTTGGCTGAGACTCTAGTACGAGAATCAAGGCTTAGAGATGAAGGGGCACGTTCATGTGAAACGGCAGAGGATAACCTAGCATGTCTCAATCAAGGACACGTGTCGAAACGCCCGTCGCGCCGTCAGTTGTCACCTCGTTTCCCGCGCTGCCATTTTAACCCTTGCCCCCTATAAAAATAGGAGGTCTAGAGAGAGAGATGTTTGCTTTCACTCTCTCTTCTAGCACATGAAACTCCTGTAACTCCTTCACTAGTGAGATCGAGTTTTGTAGCCTCTTCACCGCCGCTATCCATCGCGTTCTTCCACTCTTTCAGCCTTTGACCACTGCGCCTGTTCGTTTCCACCACCGCTACCATTTTTCCCGGCATTTTCTGAGGTATGAGGCTTTTCTCTATAACTCGTTGATTTTCCCCTTTTGATCGTCGATTTTGCCATTGTTTTTTGCTATTTTTGAGGAGATTGTCTAAGTTTTTATTTACTTAAAAGGAACTTTTCGTGATCTGTTAAGAGATTGGAGAATATGGAATGAATAGTTGAATATATCAGTTCACTGTTCGTCGTGTTCTTCGTTAGAACCATCCGCGTGACTCTTCGAGTCACTTTTTGATCCTTCGATCTTTAGGTTTTAGGATTCAATTTTGTTTGTCAACCGACACAATACCGGGACAAGAAATCCGGACCTTGACCGAGTTTGAAACCCGATCCACCAGTAGCCCTCCCCTTGCCTAGGATTTCCGAGGAGCACAGGTTATGCCTAGGTTGATTTGGATTTTCGGCTCGGGCCTAATCCGAGCTAAGGTAGCTGCTCAGTAATCTTTGATAGGAACTTTTTTAGATCACTCATCAGTTATATGGCTAACTGTTCTTCACCCGTGCACTTCTTGTCAGGTTCAGGAATCTTGGAGCCCTTTGTTCTTTCTTCAGGGAGCTCAAACCGAACTAACTCCTCCGTACCTCCCCTCAATAGTTCCTGGGCCCTCGGTTTTCGTCTTTTTCAAGCGGTTCACGGTAGCGACGTCAGTATGGCCTCGGCCGATACTGGCCCGGTAGACGAGGGGTTCAACCCTCTCAATCCCCTCAACGTCCACTCTACCGCTCGGTCTGGTAGTGAAGGCTCAGTTAACTAGGGGGAGATTAGCAGTGATCACACTGAGTCCGCCAACCCTGGAAGGGACAGAGATGGCAACGGCGCCTCTGTCGGGGTCCCTGACATCCAAATTATAAGGGTCCACCGACCGAAGGCTGATAACTCTGGCTCAATTTATGAGCCTAGTATTGAGAATCATCCAATCGAACCTGCTGTTGCAGCTCTAACCGTTAGAAGTCCATCTGCCGAGAATCAAATTGGCAAAACCCTACATCAAGGGATTCGACCTCCTAAATCGAAATCTTCAGAGAAAGACCCAAATCCGTAACTCCATTTTTTCAGTGGTGAGCCTAGAGAGTACAAAGCATTCCGTAAGGAATACGATATACCGAGAGATGTGGAGATCCGTTTGATCCCTCAGGATCAAATCACCTTTTCTGACGATCACATTACCCTCCCCCTTATAACGATCACCGAGGGGGAAGTTCGATTCCCAATGAACCTCCTCCTTCATCAGTTCTTGTATGAATACAAGCTCTCCCCTAGGTTCCTTGCCGTAAATGCCTTTCGCATCTTCAATGGTATCTATATGCTCTGGGAGAGGTTTGGGTTTATTTTCAACGTCCCCGACCTTATTAGTGTTTACAATGTATCTCGGACCAGTCTGGGGGGCGCAGATTCTTGTCCCTTCGGAGCAACCCCAAGGCACCCCGAGATTACCTGATCGATCATCTCCCAGATTCTGACCGGGGATCTAATGACTTTGTTGAAATACGGGGCAATTTCGAGTTTGGTCCCGACGATGACGGCCATTATCCACTCCCTCGACAGGATACATTGATAGGTTCAGATTACTTCAGTTTTTATCTTGTCTGCATACCCTATTGCTTGAACTATACTTACCGAGTTTTATCTGTCTTGCAGAACCGTCCCCGATATCGGCTCAGTTGATTAAAGCAAAAAATGACGACAACATTAAGGCTGCCTACGCTGTTCCGAGAGAGGAGAGATATGCCCACGTCCTGCTAGGCTACGAGCCCACTTATACCTCGTACCTTCAAAAAAGAAGAAAGAAGTCCCAATAGGAGCTTGCAGCCGAGCGAGCCGGACAGAGAAAAAAGAGAAAGCGGTCAACCGCAAGGGGGGGTCAATTGAGGCTATTGAGTTGAGCTCGGACACCGAGATGGACCTTCACCGAACAAAGCTTCAGAATCTCATCAGAAGAGTTAGAGAGCCACTAAAAGAGGAATTTGAAGAGGTGGAAAAAGAAGATATGGGAGGTAACCTTGGTGATCTTCCTAGTCTTATTCTGAGCAAGAGGTGAAAAAGTCCTCTACCCCGTCTTTCAAAGGAATCTCAGCTTTGGCAAAGCGAGCCCCAGTTAATACCGAGACTAAGGCAGCCGAGCTCAAGAAGTAGAGGCTTGTGCTTGGATCAGGCTCGGGGAAGGATGTGTAAAATAAGAAAGCCGTTGTTGATAAGAGTCCCCGAGATGATGTTAACGCCGACAAAGGATCTCCTTTAAAGGGTTTGAATGCTGAAGCCTCCTCTTTGATTCCCTTCATTTTCGCGCCACAGACCAAGCAAGGTCAACCTCTGCTATTGACGGACAGTGTCCGAGCCAATCCTAGGCTCGGTCTCCCCTTGTTTTAGGGGGTATGCCCACTCAAGAACATGAAGCAGCTTCCTGCTGATCTGGTGGGGAATATAATCGACATGTTCTCACATCTGACGCTAGTAAATTCCTTTTTCGAGCTCCTTGTTCATTAATTATCTCGACTTTTACTTATTATCACATGTTGTTTTAGGCCAATCAATCGATTCTCGGCTACCATCAAAAAGTCGTTAACCTATCGTCCTCCTTTGGTTCTCTGAAACTGAAGTATAGGGATGCTCTTTCCAAGAAGAGGGAGGCCGAGAATGATTTGGTTGCAGCCAAACTTCAACTCTCAAAGCTAGACGAGGCAAAGAAACAGCTTTACAAGCTAGACACTCTGCGAGGTCAAGTAAAGGAACTGCAACAGAAATTGTCCAAGGAAGTAGAGAGGTTGAAAAAGGCGGTCAGCATTGCCCACTCGACTGGGTTTGAGGAGGCTAAGAAAAAAATTGTAGAGCATTACCAGGGGCAGGTGGCCGAGATCAAGAATATAGGATTTTGGGGGGGTGCCAAGATTTATTTCTTCAAGGGAGTGGCTAAGGGGTATGAGCTCGGATTAGAAGATGGCAGTGTTCCTGCTGAATCTGCTCTTCGAGCCGTCCCTAAGGTCGAGCTCCCTGAAATTGAAGTCCCCTCGGAAGAAGAGGATGAAGAAGAAGAAGAAGAAGAGGAAACAGCTGCAGAAAATGCCGAAAGTGTTGACAACACCGGCACTAATGGGGCCGAGATTGGTGATCAAGGTCCTTCGAAGGATGCATAATTTTTTGTTTTCCTTGTATTTGTTTGATCAATCTCTCTCTTTTGCTTGAACAATTTCTTTGGTTTGTTTTTGGATACGGCTTGGTGGAACTGTATGCTAGACCGTTGTCATTGCTGTCGAAACAACACTTCTTTCTCCCCCAAACTATTTCTTGTTTTTGAAATTGCTCGGTGGAATTATATGCCGAGTCGTTTGTTGTGATTGCATGAATGGGGTGGATGATTGTATCTCTGTTGTTGCTTGTTTGAATGCTTGTTGCCGAGATATTATAATAATACCCCCATTCGTCTCGGCTTAGGGCAAATAAATACCCCTGGCCTAAGTTGGGATCAATGTTTAAGAATTTTTGCTAAGGCATAAAAAATATCCAAAGCAATTGATAGGTCTTCTCGGATGTGTTGCCAAGTCAATTGGGAAAAATTGAATTTTCACAAGTGTTGTAATCCGAAAGCGAAATCGTAGGCTTGGTGTAAACAATCCCCCGAGAGACGATTAGGTGATTTTAATACCCCTACAAAGAGGTTCGATTTCTCGGTTAACCGAGTTAATCTATGCATGGTCATAGCGATCAATTTAATCGGTACGGTCATGATGCCGAGATGTTAATATTAGTACCACCAAATAGGTGTATTGATTTGGTTAAGTCGAGTGATCTCGAGATTAGCTCGGCGGAAATGAGAGGTCATATGGGATAACCCATATGTTTTGTATTTACCCAAAAAACCATATGTTTTGTGCCTGAGGCTGAAGCCGTTGGGTAAAAAATACCGAGACACAAGTTAATATGTTAGAGACAGTAATTGAGATAAACAATTACTTTTCATTGATAGACAACCGAGAAAGTGATACATCAGAGTTTCTTCAAAAAATTTCAAAGTTTGAAACGCATCATCCAAGGGAAGTACCCCCTAGCATAATACTTTTTTCAAGTTGTAAGCATTCCAAGGCTTGTCGATGAGCTTTCCGTCCATGTCTTCAATCTGATAAGCTCTTTTTCTCACTTTCTTGACCACTCGGTAAGGACCGTCCCAGTTGGGCATCAGTTTCTTTTTCTTGCTTTTGTCCGTAACCTTCTTTAGAACTAGGTCGTCCGGGCATAACCGAACCGTCTTGTTATATCCCTTAGCAACTTCTTGCTGATAGGCTGCCAACTTCACCCGAGTTGCATCTCGCCTTTCCTCGGCCAAGTCTAGATCGTTGCTTAAGGTCGTATCATTAGTGGTTTCATCAAAGTACTCAGTTCGGATTGTTGGTAGCTCCCTTTGGATAGGGATAACAACTTCGATACCGTAGGCGAGGGAGTAAGGAGTTTGTCAAGTAGAACGTCTAGGTGTAGTTCGGAATGCCCATAAAACATGAAGGAGCTCTTGACCCATTTTCCTCTTTTAACAGGTTAGCCTTCTCTTGAGTCCATCCGCGACCGTCTTGTTTGATGCCTCTGCCTAGCCGTTACCTTGATGATAAACAGGCGTGGAGTTGAAGAAGCGTACGCCGAGCTTGACACACACTTCTTTCATTTGCTTTCCAGTGAACTACTTTCCGTTGTCCGAGACTATTGCGTACGGTATCCCGTATCGAGAGATGATATTTTTCAACAGAAAACTCTTCACAATTGCCTCAGTGATGAAGACTAGAGGCTCGGCTTCCACCCATTTGGAAAAATAGTTTGTAGCGGTTATAAGGTAGTGAAATCCTCCCGGAGCAAATGGTAGTTCGCCCCCGATGTCCAACCCCCACTGGGCAAAGGGCCAAGGACTAGTGATCGGTTGAAGGTCTTCGGCTGGCTGGTGAATCATTGGCTTGAACAACTGGCACTTGTGGCATTTCCGAACAAACTCTTCAGCATCTTCCTTCATCTTTGGCCACTAATACCCCTGAGTGATGGCTTGGTGGGCGATAGAACGTTCGCCCAAGTGGCAACCACTGCTGTCGATATGGAGTTTGTGGAGTACGATTTGGACTTGATTATGGTGGACCACCATTAAGTATGGACCTGTCCGAGAGCATCTGTAAAGTGAGCCTGTTGGTGAGAGCCAATAGTTCGCAGCTTTGCATCTAATCCGGTGGGCTTCTCGTCGATCTTCGGGCAGCTTGTCGTCTCGGAGATAAAACACGAGTTCATCCATCCAGCTTGGTCTGAGCTCGATATTCAACATTTGGGTCGGATGTGGATCGAAGCTTGGTGAGGAAATTGTTCCAAAAGAAATAGTTCTATATTCGGAGGCTTTGCATGCCAAGGCTAGCCCTACAAGTGCATTTGCGTGGGCGTTGTGTTCTCAGCCTACCTGGTGTACTTCAATTTTCTCAAATGTCTCGGTTAAACTTCTGGCAAGGCTCAGATGCTTAGCCATTCTTTCGTCCTTAGCATCGTATTCTCCGTTGAACTGATTCACAACGAGTTGAGAGTCGCTGTAAACCATTAGAGTCTTTGCTTCCAATGCTTTGGCTAGCTGAAGGCCAGCGATTAGGGCTTTGTACTCAGCCTTGTTGTTAGAGGTTAGGAATTCGATAGATATAGCATTCTCGTGAATGACTCCCTCGGGGGAGATCAAGACCACGCCTGCTCCAGCTCCTCGTTGGTTGGAGGCTCCATCTACGTGTAATTTCCAAGCATTGTCGTAGAACATGTGCCAAGTAGAGAACAACATGATTGTTTGATGTTTATCCAAGTTCTGAGTCGGTTCTCCTTTCGAGAGGGTGTTAGTTGTAGGTTCAACTCTATCGTCCGAGACATGGTAGGTCACATATTCAATTGCCACGAGTGCCTCATTGTCATCAGTTGGTTGCTTGGGTAGGGTTGGGCTGGGTTCTTCTTTCTTTTGTTTTTTCTACTCCTGGGGTTAGCTCGGCAATGAAGTCAGCCAATACCTGCACCTTTATGGCTGTTCTCGACCGATACTGGATGTCAAAGTTGGCAATTTCACATGACCACTTCAAGACCCGAGTTGAGAGGTCAGCTCTCCGGAAGAGTGCTTTTAATGGATACTCGGTGAGAACGATGATTCTGTGAGCCTGGAAGTAAGGGAGCAGCTTCTGAGATGCAGTTACGAGAGCAAAAGCAATCTTTTCAAGTGGGAGGTACCTTGTCTCGGCTCCAGTCAGCATTTTACTTGCATAATACACTGGTCGTTGTTCGGTTCCTTCCGCTCGTACCAAAACCCAGCTAACTGCATGCAGAGAGATTGAAAGGTAGATGAACAAATCTTCGTTTTCCCAAGGCGTCTCTAGTAGTGGTGGCTTGGATAAATAGGTCTTCAAGTGCTGTAGAGCTTTTTCACATTCTTCGGTCCATTGGAACTTCCTCTTGCTTGTCTTGATTGATTGAAAAAGTGGACGGCATACATCAGTCGAGCTGCTAATGAAGCGGTTGAGAGCTGCGGCCATCGTTGTTAACCTTTGGACCTCCTTGATCATTCTCGGGGAAACGAGCTGTTGTATAGCTGTGACTTGGTTCGGATCTGCTTTGATACCCCTTTTCATCACTAAGTGGCCTAGGAATTTACCTGACCCAACCCCGAAATAGCACTTTTTGGCGTTGAGTTTTAGGCCATGCTTCTTTAGTACCGTGAACATTTTGCCGAGATCTGCAATATGGTCCTCTTCTAGTACGCTTTTTACCACCACATCGTCGATATAAGCCTCCATCGTGTATTCAAGCTGATCTTTGAACATCTGAGACACCATTCATTGGAAGGTAGCCCCGGCGTTCTTCAGCTCGAAGGGCATGACTCGATAGCAGTAGAGTCCCCTTGGTGTGATAAAGGCTGTCTTTTCCATGTCTTATGTGTCCATAAAGACTTGATGATAGCCCCGATATACATCCATAAAGCTCAGCCGAGCATGTCCTGCCGTAGCGTCCACGAGTTGGTCTATCCGAGGAACCGGAAAAACAATCATTCGAACAGGCGTCATTCAAGTTTGTGTAGTCTACGCAGACCCTTAACTTTCCATTCTTCTTCGGAACTACCACCGTGTTTGCCAAGCATGTAGAGTACTGAACCTCCTGGATGGCCTGGGCCTCCAACAACTTATCAACCTCGGATTCAACAGCCTCGGTATGAACAGCAAAGGATCTTCTCGAATTTTGAATAACTGGTCGTCGCAGTGGGTCAACATTGAGTTGATGTTTGATGAAGCTCGAATCAATCCCAGGCATCTCGTACGGAATCCAGGCGAACACTTCAATGTTTGCCTTGAGAAAGGTCACCATCTCCTCCTTTTCGGCCTCAGTAAGAGAGGATCCGATTAAAAAGAAACGGCTCCCATCCTCATTGATTGGGACTGTTATGAGGTCTTCTACAGATTTTGCCTCGACTGGTCGACCGACGTCTTCCAAAACTGGTGCCTCGGGTACCTCCACCCATTGCACCTGTTTCAATTTCTTCTTCTCCTTTCTTCCCACGGTTGAGATGAAGCATTTCTTTGCAGCTATCTGATCGCCTTTCACGTCCTCCTGCTTTCCCTTCGCCCCAATAAACCGTAGCACCTGATGGTACGTAGATGCCACGGCTTTCATCGCATGGAGTCAGTTTCTTCCTACTATGATGTTGTAGGGGCTGGGAGAGTTAACGACAATAAATTCAACATGTTGTGTTACCGAACCGGTTGTAACGGGGAGAGTAATTATGTCGAGTGGGTATACTGGTGTGCCAGCCAATGAGGGGGACCTCTAAAGGCCTAAGGTCCTTGCTAGTGAATCCGAATCGTTCAAACAATGAGTAATACATTACCTTGGCAGCGCTTCCTTGGTCTACCAATATCTGTTCCACCCTTGCTTTTTCCACTTTGAGCGTAATGACGAGAGCATCATTGTGGGGGAATTGCACCCCTTCTAGGTCCTTCTCGGTGAAGGTGGTTGTCCACTGAGATTCCTTGGCGGGGAACTTCCGTTTCGATTGTTGTTTAACCGAGAATATCTCTAACGCTTTGGCAGCTTGCTCAATCTCCTTGTACACTCGAGCCTCCAACATTCTTGTAGCAGGGCCGTGAATCACGTGCATTACCACCATATCCTCCTGAGTACCCCCAGTAGCGGCCGCCCCCTGGCTATGAACCCGAGCTAGGGTTTTGTCTTGGTCAATGTAGGCATCAAGGTTTCCAGCCGAGACAAGAGTTTCCAAATATGCCTTGAACAGCTTACAAGAGGTGGTGTAGTGGCCTTGTTCTCGATGATAAGTGTAGTAGACTTTCCTATCCTTAGTTTTGTCGTGAGTTCCCATCTTGTGATCCGACCAATGAAAGAATCCTTCATTCTCAATCTTTCGGAGGAGCATATAGATTGGCTCGGTGAATACCGTGTGCTCGGCAACGAAGTCGCTCATCTTTAGGGGTTTCTTTGTTGCGCCCGCTTTAATAGTATTTACTGCCTTCTTCTGATTTCCCGACACATGGATAACCCTTGGAACAGAGGAGGAGGTTGGAGCATCACGCTCGTTTAGGAGTTCCTCAAGCTCGATATATTTGTTTATTCGTTCCATCAGATCATCCATATTCTTTGGTGGGTGCAACATTAGATCTGTAAAGATGGGGCTCTTACTCTCCAGACCATGCTTGAAGTGGGTTGCGGCAAGAGTCTGATCACAACCCTGGACCTAATGAAACATCCCAATACCTAGCAGTGTACTGGCGCAGAGTTTCATCCGGGCACTTCCTTAAACCGAGAAGAGAATCCACCTCCTTCTTCTATATATTACCCATCACGAACAGAGGCAAAAAAAGCCCTTTCCAGAGCCTCGTAGCTTCCAATGGACCCTTCCTCAAGTTTGTTGAACCAAAGGGATCCGAGAGTCCCCAAGCTTGTTGGAAATACTTTGCACATAATGGCTTGATCCGAGGTGTAGAGGTTGATGATCTGCCTAAAGTAAATGAGGTGGTTGTACACGTCTGTGAGGGCATCGTAACGATTGAATTTTGGTAACGTGAACCCAGCTGGTAATGTAACCGAGGCGATTTCCATCGACAACAGTGACTTGGCCAACTGCTTCAGATGCTCATCAACGCTCTGCAATGGAGGGAGAGACTGTAGAGGTTGGGGTGGTACAGTGAATCCATCACTAGTATGGGAACGCTTCCCTGTAGAGGTCGGGGTGGTGCTCGTCATGGCAACGCCGTGGATACGTCATTTTTTCCTCTTTGTCCCGAGACCGTTCTCGGTGTCCTTTCTCCTTCCTTTTCCCCCTAGCATCGTTGTGGTGAGCTTGCTCGTCCATTCTGTATGCATGACGCTTTCCTGTACCTCCATCTCAGGTAACCATCGGGTTTGGCTCATGTGGAAAGGCCTTTTTCAGGTGCTCTATCTAAGCTCGGATGTTCGTGGAGTTTGTTGGCTTCGGTAGCGTCGCATGTCCCCATCGGCCAGAGGAGCGCTCGAGTATATTAACCTCCTTCAGATCCTTGCGGAGGTAAATTGGTTTGTATTGTCCATCCTCAAAGTAGTAGACTGTGTCGTGAGATACCGACAACTGAGAGTATGGTGAGCGAGCGCTCGATTCTGAGATTTGTGAGGAATAATGCCGGGAGGAGTCACCACTGTTTCCACTTGAATGGTGATCAGTCAACGAGTTCCCGTGTCGAAGCACGAGAGCCTTGTTGCAAGCCCTCTCATCATTGGGGTTACCAAGGCAATCCTTTGCCAAACGTCTCTGTTCGAAAACCCCACCGTGTGGTGTTGTCGTAGCTTCCACTGCAGCCTTCTTTCTGATCATCTCGATCAGTTTAGAGATCTGAGCTCTCATTGCCTGCATCTCGGCATCTCGCTCCTCGAGATGGCGAGTGAGTTGCTGAATGGTGAGTTCTTGCGAGTTCGGGCTCGGTGTGAGTCCATCGTGACCCAGAAGAACAGAAACGGAGATGTGAGGGGTTGATTTGGGATCTTTAGAGGAAGAAGGGGTAAAGACGTCACCGGAATCTCGAATTAGTCCCCTGAGCTATCTCGGATATGATCTGTCTCGGATGACTCGTCCGGCTTATGGTTGGTCGGCCGAGACTCCGATTTATCTCGGATGGGCCAAGCTCGGTCAGCCCATGATACTTCGTTCCTTGGTTGGCCCAGAGATTTGCTTAGGCCCAATCCCGTCTGGATTCATCAACTGTGACCCATTTGGGTTGCAAGATTTCAGCCCACTACAGATATATAACTCTCTAACGTTTAGACTTGTGCCCGAAAAACAACCCATGGTTGGAGAAGATGAATAAGTTGGGTTAGGCAAGATATGGCAAATTAAAAGTTGACTGCGGGATAAATCTCCGCAATCCGCCATAAATCGAACTCAACCTGTTGTGCTGGTGTTGAAGTATATCACAGATATTATCAATTTATATATATATATATATATATATATATGAATAATATATAGTCCGATTTTGCCTTTAAACTTGGTTAACAACAGTTCTTAATCTAAAGAGTTGTTGGTTGGGCTTGTTTACATGAGTCTCTGTTATTTTTGTGCACTAATTTTTCCACTCTCATTTAGAAGCTTTTAAATCTTTTCGAAACTGCTTGAAAACAATCGATCGGTTATGAGGTCGTGCGGATTTCACGTGGATGAAAAATATCTGACCCTACACTACATACCATTGGTTGCGAAAATCCCGTTGCTTTTTAGTCTTTGAGAACGAGAGGCCAACGTCAATTTAAGACCACTGTAGAGCAGAGCAACCGAATACCAAAACACAGAAACGATTCACAGAGTCGGCTCAAAGATTTCGGAGCCCAAAAAAAAAACTTATTAATTAAATCATATTTTATATTTGTATACAAAGGTTCATCTATACTTAGTCTTCATAAAACCCTTACAAAAAAATTATCATTACAAAATGTAAAGGTATAGCTATCTAAAAATAGATAATCAATGCCATATTTTAATATACATCATTTATTGTAGAGCCTAATATAGGTATATATATATATATATATATAGGGGTCCTAACAAATTTGAAGACTCCTAATTTTTAATATTTTTTGTGGGTCTAAATTTTAGGCTTCTTGGGCTTTGCCCTTAAGCCGACTCTGACGATTCAGATGGAGAGTCTGAGGGAGAGAAACCAAAAGGTGTAGTTCAAGTGGAATGAGTTGTAAATCTAGATATTGCAATAACTTAATTAGTTATTGAGGCTGTAAATGAGTCGAGCTGTTCACGAGAAGTTTCGCGGCTCGACTCGTTTACTAATTGAGTCGAGCTCGAACTCGAGTTTCGGACTCATTTACTAAACAAACCGAGATCAGGTTGCAAAATCTCGGCTTGTTTAAAGAGGTCCATTAGGTAAATTAGTCTGACTCGGCTCGTTTACGACCTAGCTCGAGCTCGAGTTTTGGGCTCATTAAGCAAACAGGCCTAACTCAAACATTACAAAGCTCGACTCGGCCTGTTTGCACCCCTATTAGCAACCTACCGGGGCTAGGTTGTAAAAGAGAAATCTCTTAGGAATCTCCTAATCTCGACATGGACGGTCTGTTTTTTACCAGACTAGAAAAGAGAATAATCAAGGCGTGTGTAAACTAACCCGAACAAACTGACCATCAAAGAGAGAGAGAGACGCCAAATTGCCACCAAATAGTAGCCAATAGCATCAATTACACTTGTAATGAGGAGAGGAGAAGAAGAGGAGGTAAAGCCATCTGTTGGTTGTTGTTGTAGTGGGTAAAAAAAAGAGTGCAGAGTCGCACGCATTCCACCAGAGGCGCACATGGCCTTTGGCCTCTCAAGTGGAGAGAGAGAGAGAGAGAGACAAGAGAGAATCTAGAGACACGCCAATTGCTGTGCTGTGGGCCATCTGTTTTCACTTTAAATTTCTTCCACTCTTTGCACCTTAAGCAAAGTCATCGATCTCTCTACTTTTTCTTAGCCTTTCTAACCGAGTTTTGTAGTGAGTAGTATTTGTTTCCACAATCTTAACAAATCTTGACAAAGGGTTTAAGGTTGCAGCAAGATTCCACGCAGCTTAAATAATCTTCAATATTCACCATCATCATTAAACTACCATCCCCAAAAAGTCTTAACAACATAACTTTAAAACAGTGTTTTTTGGGCACGACTGTGTTTGAAGTCATTGAATTTATGCGGATCCGTCGTGTGCATACAATAGTTCCGAACGCTATTGTGTCTGAAGTAGCATTTTAAAGTTGTATTTATAGCATTCATTTGCAATGGAGTGTGTAAAATTAGTTTAGTCTTGTGGAGCCGATGGAGGTGTGTTTTGGCCTAATAAGTAGTCATTTTGACTATTTTTTTTGTCTTTATTTGATTTTTTTTCGCGTTTGCTAATTTTGCATCAAATTTTTATATATTATTGGTTCGTCTCAACGAGAGAAATCCTAATTAGAAGTCTCAATTTTTTAATAAAATCGAAGCAAGTGTAAAAAACTGTCTTTTTGACTTATTTGTCTTTATTCAAATAAATTTTAAGTTTAGATCATAATTTCTACCTTTTTTAATTTTCTCTCATCTAGACAAATCCATAATACCAAACAAAAATTAATGAAAAAATAATTCAGGTGACTTGCGAAGCCAAAACACACGAGTCTACTTCTGCCGAATCGGGTAAAATGAGTTGAGGTGCAAAGCTTTTCACCCACATATTTTTTATGGTATACTTAAAAAGAGTAATTGCATCAGCACATACCTATTTTTTTATGAACTGCAGTACATATCTATTTTTAGATACATCCTACTCCGTTGTCCTATTTTGTTTGATTGTATACTAATTAAATTTGAGATGTCACATTTATTTCTTTAAGTCAACAAAAAAGTACATTTTTTTTTTCTAAACTAACTCCATTGCATTTCAATAGTATTAAATTAGAGAATAAGACATAATATTAGAAATATAATCAAATTATTTGAGAATACATTCATTGAAAACATGAACGCAGTTGAGAAAAAAAAAAAATTGAAACGTCCTGGACTTGGTTCCGCAATCGTGACTTGAAAAAAATTGTACCCTGATTACCAAAACTTCATATGACAATAATAATTGCAATTTCCAAAGTACCGGGCAAAAAATTAATAGTCCGTTTCCCATCTAATAAACGGTGGAACTGAGTCTCTAGAAATTAGTTCAGGTGTTTGCAATTTTTTTTTTTTTTTTGCAATCTTGTTGGAACACCGTGAGCTATCAAAAATTAACAATTGTACTAGTCTCTAGAAATTATTTGAGGTGTAACTTTTTTTTTTTTTAGACAAAGCAAGGAGGTATTTTTTTTTTGGACTGAATTCCAGCCGGAAAAATAGGGAATTGTTTTCCCTAACAAATCAAAGATTGAAAAAATTCAACAGAAATCAGTCTCTCCACTGTAAAGAAGAGTGCTAACAATCAATGGGGGATGGATGAAGATGATCCATGGATGCACCCATGGAAGCAGATTCCATATTTTCTCCGAAGAAAGTTCAAATGTTACTTGTTGGGCGTGAAAATGGGTTTGGGAGGTCTCTAATTCTTTTTAGTCTCGTTGGATTTAAAATGACGTAGTTTTGCTCAATTTTTTAGTTGTTTTCTCTTTTAGCTCCCAAAACGACATTGTTTTGGACGCTCACTAGAGTGATTTTCTAGGAGGCGATCACTAAGTACATCAGATCCTTTCTTTGATTGTATACTATTTAAATTTGAGACGTCCCATTTATTTCTTTAATTAAGTCAACAAAAAAGTACTACAATTTTTTCTAAACTAACTCCCTTGCTTTTCAATAGTATTAAATTAGAGAATAAGACATATAATCAAATTATTTGAGAAGACATTCATTGAAAACATGTACGCTTAGTTCCCCGGCCTAGAGAGACAAAGCCTAGAGAGACAAAAAAAAAAATGGAACATGTGGACACTTACTGGACTTGGTTCCGCAATCGTGACTTTGAAAAAAGTTGTACTCTGGTTACCAAAAACTTCATAGACAATAATAATTGCAATTTTCAAATTACCGAGAAAGAATTAATAGTCCTTTTCCCTTCTAATAAACGGTGGAGCTGGGTCTCTAAAATTAGTTGAAGTGTTTGTAATTTTTTGGATTTTTTTTTTTATTGGAACACCGTGAGCTATAAAAAATTAACAATTGTACTAGTACTATATACTCCCTCCGTCCCTTTTTAAATGTGTTACTTGGAATTCTGTGTCATTTTCAACGGCTTATAACTTTTAATGTGAACCTCAAAACATATGCATTATGGATCTTGTTTGATAGATCTTAATTATTTCTATTATAAAAAATTTTCAAAATCATAAAAGCTATTATAAATTAAAAGTTATAAGCCGTTGAAAATGGCACAGAATCCCAAGTAACACATTCAAAAAGGGACGGAGGGAGTATCTTTTTTTAGTTTTACATCCGGGTATTTGAGTGCATTGTGTACCCAATTAAGCAGTCCATTAGATACTCAAGATTATGGTGTAAAATTTGGCGGTAATTCCTTCCGTACTGACCCAAATGCACCGTTCAAGTTTTGTACGATGCCGCTAGTGGGTCCCAAACAGTCGATCCGAACCTTTCATCGTTCTCAGAATCAAATTCTAAGTGGGATAGAGTGGGAATCGAGACAATCGGACGGCTGTATGAGCTCGATCCAAAATCATCCCATTTCATCCAATTTTTTTTTAATGACATGGGTTGATTTTGGATCGAGCTCATGCAGCCATCCAATTGCCTCGATTCCGATGAAGGTCCACTTGGAATTCGAATCTGATAACGATGAACGGATTGGATCGGTCGTTTGGAGCCCACAACAGCATTGGCAATGCCGTCGGTACACCATAATCTATGCACGCAGCAGCGTTCAAAATTTGGTGAATAAATGCAATGGGTGGGGGGCAAGAGTAGGACAGTGGAGCAGTGTGGAGTACAGGCCTGAAGAGGACTAACACGCCCATGTCGGCAGACAGGAGCTTGAGAGGGAGAGGTGCCACGCGTGTATTTTTTTATTATTAGAACAATGTTTATTACTCGTCTCAATTTTATAATCTTTTTTTATTATTCGTGTCACTTTTCAAAGTGTATTATTTTTTTATATTAGTGTTTTGGCAAAAAAGAAAACAAAACTGGTTTTTTGGTTTTTTCATTTTGTCTTTCTTCAAAAAAAATTGCATTTGTTAGTTTTGCGTCAAATTTTTTGCATTTGTTAATTTCAACGAGACGAATCCGAAGACTATAAAATTATGGTCGAAATTAATTTATTTTTTGAATAAAGACAAAAATTAAACCAATAAACTAGTTTATTTTCGGCTTTATTCAAAAAACTATTACTTTTGACCATAATTTTATATTCGTTGGATTGATCCATAAACCATAAAAACTTGACGCAAAAGTAACAAATGAAAAAAACAATTTGAACAAAGAAACAAAAAACCAGTTTTTCTCTTTTTTCCCAAAGCAAGTATACTGATGAGAGATTAATCAATGCAAGGGTACAATTTTTAGGCATTCAGTGTTTTTTTCATTTGTTTTTATTCAAAAAAAATTTCCATTCATTAGTTTTGCATCGATTTTTTTTTGTAGATTATTGGTTTTTCTCAACGGAAAGAATCTAAAAATTCAAAAATTATTATCAAAACTTATAAAGTTCACAAATAATATTAAATTTTGTGGATTATTTGGATTATTTTTGTCTTTATTCACAAAAAATTTATTTAGTTACTAATTTTGTATTTTAAATTCCTCTCGTCAAGACGAACCAATAATTCACAAAAAATCGTCGCAAAACTAGTAAACGAGAAAAAAAAATGAATAAAGGAAAATGATAATCCATTTGCATTATTTTTGCCAAAACACACTCTATGGAATGCTAACTAATTATGAAAACCTATAGCCTTTTGAATATTAGAAATAATTAATCATAAACCACTTATACCAGTTTATACTAATTACTCTATCTATCTGTAAAGCTAATTCACTAACAATTTTTTTTTTTTTTTGGGTAAAAAAAATAAAGCACTTTTGTGCATAATGTTTTATATTTCTTGACATAGAATTACTTAAAAAATTTATCAAAAAATTGTATTTTGTTTTGTAATAAACTATTTTTTGGAACACAAGAGGGGGTATTAATTATGAGTCGCACCTCTAAGGGGTGGTTTGGCTAAATACAAAAAAACTAGTTTTTTGGGTTTTTTTGGTTTTATCCTTATTCAAAAAAAATTGCATTTGTTAGTTTTTGGTCAATTATTTGTGGTTTCTTGACTTGTCTCGACGAGAGGAATCTAAAAAGTATAAAATTATTAGCCAAACTTAAAATTTTGAGAATAAAGACGAAAAAAAGTGATTTTTTGCCATAATTTTTCGTCTTTATTCACAAAACTTTAAGTTTGATTAATAATTTTATACTTTTTAGATTCTTTTCGTCGAGACAAACCAGAAAACTACAACAAAATCAACAAAAACTACAAAAATTCGACAAAAAAAAAAATTGAATTAAAGACAAAATCCAAAAAACCAAAAAAATAATTTTTTGTATTTAGCTAAAGGAGGCCTAAATCGGAATCCCTCCGTCCCTAACTTGTCGGTTGTTCCACAGAGAGAGAGCGAGAGAGTCTGAAAATGTGTCGTCCCTTTTCTACCATTTCCATCACTCAATACTTTGAGTAACCCCATCAATTTGTTTCCTCTCGTGGATATAGTGTTGGATGGCCAGTAGGGAACACAAAACCTCTCTCTCTCTCTCTCTCTCTCTCTCTCTCCCCCTTCTTGATACTTGCTTAGTACTCCCTCAACCCCTGCTCTCCGGTCTTAACTCTACAGTTCAATAATTTTCATTTCACAAATGAAGTTTTAATTAGCTGTTAAAGCCTGGAGGGCCCCACCCAAGTCTTACTTCGGAGAAATTTTTCAATGCTGGGCGTATACCATGTGGCGTACTCACTGCACATTTTAGTTGTTCAAAAAGTATCAATGGTCAAGATTTTAAATAAACTCTTACCGATAAAAGTTCAATTCCAACATATAAAAATTTATTTAAAATCTAAGACCATTGACAACATTTTTTGACGTTTCAATGGAGCACTAAAGATGCTACTTAAGGCGTCATGTGGTATCCCCTAGACAGGAGAAAATTTCTACTTATTTAAGGTCCCGATTGGATGGTGCTAATTAAAACAAGGAAGAGAAAGTGTTATTTTTTCCTTATACCCGGGATAATTTTTGGAGGGATGAAAATTTATTCTCCTACATTTTTTTCCAACCAAACTACGCTAAATGTGTCACATTATGCCTTATACGCTCCTTCCTTTAACCCCATCCGGATCCTTAGAGTTCCAAGATTTTTTTTATCTTTTTCTATGTATAATTGCACAAGTTCTTTTGCTTTATGCGTGAACTCTTGCAGTAGTACTAATTAATAATTATTAATCTATATCTCTAACCCCGTTTAGGATATTTTATTTTATTACTGTTATGTCTACTGCTAAATAACTTGGTTGAGTATTGGGAACGGGAATAGCAGCAATAGCTAGGGTTGAAATACCACTGAAAATAGTTTGGTGAAGGTTCATTACCCAAAACGTCCTAATCAACACGAAAATAGAGCACGAAAATCCTAGATTAGTTGCTTGATTGCTTTCTTGATTTCTAGATTAGACAACTCATTAAGACAAACCAAACCATTTTTAGAGAGAGAGAGAGAGAGAGAGAGAGAGATGTTGAAATTTGTAAGAAGAAGAACAAGAAGAAGGTAGATTGAAGACGATCAAAGGGCTAGCTGGGGAGAGAAAAATCCTGAGGAAATGGAGCTAAGATCAGGTCAAGAAGCAGCAGGCATACATATGGGATTCAACAATCTCTCTCAAGGTCAAGGAGGATCATCTTCCAAGCTGCACCCTCCTGCTGCACCCTCCTCTATACCTACCACAGTAATCACAGACAGAAGAAGATCTAATCATAGCGGCACAGTTCTAAATCCTCCACAAACCCTAGATCACCACCCTCCTCGTCATCTTCATCAGCAGACCCATCATGTTCTTCTTCTTCAACGAAGAAATTCAAATCCAGATCCGGATCCACCGCCTCCTGCTTACACTCCACCAATTATTACTAGTACTAGTACTCCATCAAACTCAAAACCACCGTCTCCGCCGCAACCTCAACCATCATCTTCGGCGCCCGCCACGGCCTCGGCCTTGGTTCAATATAGAGAGTGCTTGAAAAATCACGCGGCCAGCACGGGTGGTCACGTGGTCGACGGGTGTGGGGAATTCATGCCGAGCGGAGAGGAGAACACCCCGGAAGCACTGCGGTGCGCGGCTTGTGATTGCCACCGCAATTTCCACCGCCGAGAGATCCAAGGCGAGGAAAATACTGCTGCTACTCAAATTCAATCCGGTAACCATACTCATTCCAATTACCCATATAATAATACAACAGCTCATAATCATCATCATCATCACCATCTTCCTCCACCGCCTCCGTCCCACCAGCTTCCGCCTCCCGTGATGATGGCGTTCCACGGCGGAGGAGCTCCAGCAGGGTCGTCGAGCGAGGACCTCAACATGTTTCATTACGACTATAATAATGCTGGTGGAGCAGCAGCAAGAGTACAAGCAGCGGGGAAGAAGAGGCACCGGACGAAATTCAGCCAAGGACAGAAAGAAAGGATGCAAGAATTTGCGGAGAGGTTGGAGTGGAAGATACAGAAGCAAGATGATGAACTAGTGGATCAATTCTGTGCTGAGGTTGGGGTGAAGAGGCAGGTGTTCAAGGTGTGGATGCACAACAACAAAGCAGCCATAAAGAAGAAACAACATTAATTGTGACCCTACCCTATATAGCTAATTCATCACTAAGCTGCAATTTATTTCTGAGACGTGATTTATAGACTCTTTAGATCTTCATAAACTATCTTGTACACATTTCGACCATTAGCCGAACAAATAAGTCAACTTCAAAGTTAGGTTTGTTGTGCGAACAGTGCATTATGACCGTTGCCGCCTGCTTGGCAGGGCGGCTCCTCCATTGTGGGTAAACGGGAAACCCGACTCTACGAACCCGAGAAAAGGCTGCACAGCAGTAGTAGGGGCATTATGATCGCAGCTTTTGTAGTGCTAGCAGGAATGCAAGTGAATGAATTCCATCGCCTTGTGAGTGATGTGCTTAAGCCCCTATAGACACGATAAGGACGGGACAATATCAAATAAACAAGGTAAATTTTGTTGTTTCTGATTTTCCCTAATCTAGCTCCCTTTCTCACTTAATCGAATTAATTAACACCTTTTGTTTCTTATGTATTTTGGCTGAGAAGGAAGAACAATCAACTAGTACATCTCCTAATTGACCTTTTGTCTTTACCAGGCGGCAGACAGTACTTCAATTCAATGCCCCCGATTATTAATCCTCTTTTTTATCATGATTTTTCAATCCCTTGATCTCCATGCTTCTGTAGAACAGCTGTACCATACATTTTTGTTGGCCTAGATTTGAATTAGGAAACCTAGATATTCAGAAGAAGGTTCCCTATCCACATAAAACTGTTTTAAATACATGAAGACACAGAAGTTTGGAATACAAGTTAAGAAAAAAAAAAAAAAACCTTTTGTTTAACATGAGTAGAGATTTTCATTTTTCGACCAGAGTAGATTAAAAACATTTACATTTAATGATAGAAACAATATGTCCAAAAAAAAAAAAAACATAACCCTGGCGTTCAATGGCAGAACTAAGATTTTGCCCCGAGGGAGGCCAACTTAATAGATATACTTTTTTCCCTAAACATATCTTATTATTAGAGCGTAGTGGTTTTGGTTTATGATATATATATTAATTTTAGTTTATTGAAATCATTCTAGTCTATTACGGAAGTAGGAAGTGTTGTAATTAATGAGTCTCATCTAGCTGTCCATCTTAGTACTGAAGGCTCAGATTTAATCCACACTCCAAATTATCCAAGCTATTCATTGTTTGCATTAAAATTTGAGTGTTCATTACCGAGATGGACGGCCGAATGAGCTCACTACAACTCTGTAGTGAGTCATTCATTACAGGGACCCGTACCCAACCTAATACGTTTGTAGTAAGCCCTTCATTACAAGGATTCCATAAATACCCAGCCTAATACAACAAACGTATATGAATCATTTAGTTCTATTTTTCTTGGCTACGGCAATACTCACATGGTTATCTTACTATTTATGAAAGAAATTGGGAATGAAAAATAAAAGAAATTGGGAATGAAAAATAATTTATTTTATTAAATTAAACCATTATAGGAGCCTATTACACTAACAAAAATCAATAATATTCCAAATTAGACATCATATTCATACACCTCCGTAGAACGTTTTTTAATTTTTTTTTCACCAAATTAAAGTCCTCAAATAAGCACTTTAATTTGGTATAAAAAAATTTTAAAATAAAGAAATACTCCTTCCATCCCTTTTTAAGTGAGTACTTTGGAAAAAGTGTATTTTTGTGGACATTAAAAAATGTACTTTCGTATAATATTTTTAAAAATTTTTGCACCAAATTAAAGTACTCAATGAGCACTTTAATTTGGTGTAAAGAAAATTAAAAAATTATATAGGGAAATATGTTTTTTAGGGATTTGAAATTGCACGTATTCCCAAGGTACGCACTTAAAAAGGGACGGAGGGAGTACGTTTTTTGGAGGTTTGAAATTGAATGTATTTCGATACAAATCACTTAACAAGAGATGGAGGGAGTAGTATCATTTGAGTTCATCCCCCTGGACTGGAACTGCTAGTGGGGCATAATATTTATTTATTTATTTATTCTAAAGAAATAGATATTTATTAGATCAAATGCTATCGATTACAAACAAATACAATTGAAAATATAACAACTTACAAACAGGAAAGACAAAGAACATAACTAAATTAACTAAAGTATATGTTCGCATACTAGCTAATTTAGTCGATTAATTGTCCGGGGCCCTGCATATGTAATATTTATTGAGCCTTTTAGCATTCGAGACAGTTAAAAATTTATCTTTGTACGTACAAGTCTGGTGTTGTTCAATACCAACGTATAAATGATCATCAAATTACAAAATCTATGATACTGCTATGTGGAGCTTTCACAAAAAAAAAAAATTGTTTTTATTAAAAAGAAAATTGCATTTATTAGTTTTGCATCACTTTTTTTTTGTAAATTATGGGTTCGTCTAGACGAGAAAAATCTAATGAGTAAAAAATTACTCCATTCGTCCATAATTGTGGTCCATTTTTCCTTTTTTAGATTTCCCAAAAAATTTCACCACTTTCCTTTTTTTGAATATCCCAAATTGATTCATTTCTCTCCTCTTTTTTTTTCCCTTTTCCTCCATGTTCAAATTTAAAACACAAAAATTAGGGGAAAATGTGTTGAATCTAAAAAAAGTAACATAGCAATTCAAAAGGGAGGGTAAATTTGGAAGTTTATATGTTTTGAAGAGTAATAGTTGCGTCTCCTCAAAATGTAGGATTCCCAAAAAAGGAATAAAATTTTGGGACGAGGAGAGTATTAAACAAACTAAATTTTGTAAATAAATACATAAATATTCCAATAATCCACATTAATTTGGATAATTTTTTCCTTCAATGAACTTTTTAAATATTTTTATACTCTTTAGATTCTGTGAATACCCCGCGGTAATGTCCACAAAAAACGGTTGCGGTTTTGGAAAACAATAGCGGTTTAGAAAACGGTTTTGATTGATTGGATGGAGTCGTCACCCGGGTTTGAGGACCGTACCCGAGAAACCATTTGAAAAATGATTCTTTTGCCCTTGGATTAGAAAATATTTTATTGGTCTCACAAAATACTAAGATTTATCGGGTCCGAAAGCTAGGTTACTTGAGAGGAAGGAATTTAAAGCATCTCTCACGCCCGATGTGGCTACTGGTCTCTACTAAATGCTCAAAGGATTTTGAAAATACCGTCTCAACAGAATTTAATCACCAACTCATGCAATAGCACATAAATACATAAAGAAAATCCATGAAATGAAGGTGGATGCTTGTGCTTATGTCATGAGAGGATGCTCTAAATGCATAAGACATTGGAACTTGACCAAATCATCTTCAAACTGCCCTGAGATGCTCCAGAAACTTATCACAAACATCACATTTTCCACACCCGGATGGCAATCTAGGAACCTGGATTAAGCAAATCTAGGCGCTTGGATTTAATGCAAACGCCTGGAATAGGTGAATCTAGGCGCTTGGATTGAATGTAGGCGCCTAGAATGGGTGAATCTAGGCGCCTGGATGGCACACCAGATAGCAACTTCGAACAAAACTTCATTTCCCACAATAAGTACCAAGTGTAATGCTTTTTACTCATTCACACACATTCTAAATGATATTTAATGACTCTATGGACGAAATGGACCTTTATATCAACTTCATGGCATAATTAAAGCTTTGAAAATCATAATCTTGGATGATTAAATGTGAAATGCAATGCACTAGACATGTTCTAAATCAGATGTATCACATTCATGTATGTAATATGTCATTTTAGCAGTTTGTGCTTGTAACAATGCAAAATAAGGATGAATTTATACTAAAAATGCTCATATTGGATTTTAAAATGTAGAATATGCTTTGATGACATGAAGAACTTCCTTAAACATATTAGGTACTTAATGATTAAACCTCATGAATGATATATGAACTCATACAAACATCTTTCTCTCATGTAACCCCTTATGAAACTTGGTTTTGGCTTCAAAACACATGAAATGTCCATTACTATGGAATTTTAAGCATTGAATGAGTTTGACCAAGCATTAATGCATGCAAATGATGCTCCACGAACTGATTAAAATGCAAAAGGAAGCAGAAAACATGATCAGGGAGATGGAATGTCACGCCCTCAAAATTTAAAAGGATAATTCATTAAGATAGTCCACGTGGACAGTCAACAAGTCCATGTGCCACGTCAAAATCTAAATAGAATAGTCAAAGTTTACGTCCAAGTATACAAAGGTCAATGGATACCCGTACCCCAAAATGAGAAAAGACAAATGTATAGTTATTACAACCCCAATGTCAAAAACGAGAAAATTTAATTAAGTTACAAAATCGTCTAAACAAAGTACAAGTTCTAATATGATAGTATAACTCTTCCATTGGCTTTCAAAACAATGCATGCATGTACTCCAAGCACTCCATATCATGCTCCTTGGGAGGTACCTGAAATTTGTAAGGTTGAGCTCACTAGCCCAGTAGAGAAATTTCTAACAATTCTCAATGAAATGAAATATACGTGGGTGATAGACAAGATAGCAAAAGTCATGTAGCAAGTGTTAAAAGGGTATTCAAATAGTCAAAGGACTTGAAAGAAAGCACATAATCGATTAGATTTCATTTACTCCCGTCATTCATACCCAACTAGTGCCTAAAACGCACGCAACACGCCTTATATGTTTTACACAATATCCATATCCATCTCATCCCTTTACAAACATTTGCTCATTTTCCGGGCATGCCATATAGGCCTCGTGTCACTCCGGGCATGCCATAAAGGCCCCGAGTCACTCCAGGCATACCCCTTTAGGGCCCCGTGTCACTCCGGGCATACCCTTTCGGGCCCCGTGTCATCATCACCACATTCATACTTTATTCCATGCTCAATAATATCATTACGGTGTCCATATGTCTCATCACCTTACGATCATGTGTTAATTTCACATAAAACTCATGTTTCAAGTTACCCGAACATGTCCATAAAGGAGATTTTGACCCCTCCCGGACCCTAACATGTGACCAACAACTTACACAAACGAGCCACAATGAATGAATCATGATTTAAGGAATTTTTCAAAAAAAATATAAGGGGTCCTATTGATAGGAGGAAAAGTCCTATTGATAGGGCGTCAGAGGCTCCTATCGATAGGAGATCAAGTCCTATCGATAGGGAAGCCATCAGATTGGCCGGAACAAAAAATGAAAGGCTCCTATCAATAGGGGATGAAGTCCTATCGATAGAGCATCAAAGGCTCCTATCGATAGGAGATCAAGTACTATCAATAAGGAAGCCATCAAATTGGCCACAACGAAAAGTGAAAGGCTCCTATCGATAGGGAATGAAGTCCTATCGATAGTACAGCACCACATCCAAAAAATTTACAACTCTAGGGGTGATCAATGGGGCTTCTCTATTGGCATTTCTTGGTTCCAATTGAACATATTAAGAGAACAAAGAGGTTCAAACAACAAATTAACACAACACATCACCAATCTACAAGATTTGCTATTTACCCCAAATTCAAGAAATTGATAAAAGATGGGTTTCAAGTAATTCACAAACATCACCATGAAATTAAGCAACAATGGGATATGTTAACACCCAAATCAAGAGAAGAACAAGATAGGAGCTAAGGGATGATGAGTTACAATACCAATTTGACAAGAATATAGTTTTCCCTCAAGCAAATCAATAAGAAATGGAATGGTTAGCAATCAATTGACTATACACACACATACACTACATTTACACTTAGAAGAGCAAGAAATTTCCCTACTTCAAGTGAAGGAAGGCTTGTAATTCAAGTGAGAGCAAAACCCTAACTTCAAAGGAAAAATTCATCAAATACCGGTGTGAAACAAGCACATGAACGCGTAGAGCATGAGATTTTATGAAGGTTTTGTGAAGGGAGTAAACTTGAAGCTTGAGATTTAGTGGAGTTTGTGGGAGAATTTGAGGAAGAAGATGAACAACAATGGAGGGTTAGAGAGAGAGAGAGACGTGGCTGGCTATTTTGGAAGGGGAGGGAAAATGATTTTCTCTCCTCTCTCACACACCACATATATTAACTTTAGAAAAATTACACCCCCGATCCCTATATTGACTTGTGTATAACACTAAGGCCCAAATCAATTAACTACACCCAACAATCCACCACTTAAACATTTTAATCAATTCCTCACATTTCCCAAACTTTATTTTTCAAAAATTAGTTTAAAACGCAAGTCCTTACATGGAATCTAGGCGCCTGTATTGGGCAGGTCCAAACGCCTGGATTTGCTACTGATACACAAAATAAATTCCTTTCCTTACGTGATTCAAACCTCTCCCAAGTCCTCCACTAGTATAAAAGACTAGTAAAAACTTGATTGAATCCCATCAGGGCCTATTTGAGCATTTTGGTAGAAAATCTACCTTGAAGGCTTGAATTTTTAACTTTGAAGTTGTTTTTGGACAATTTTGGTAGTGGTATGAACTGTACTTCACCTTATGGAACTATGAATGGCAGGTTATGAAGGTTTTTGATGGAGATTGGTTATCAAAGAAGAGAATACAAGGATTTTGGGTAACAAAGGTGAGTTTATTGGTTGAAAGTAAGAGTGGGAGAGAGAGGGATGAATTGAGTTTGAGTATTCTGAAAATAATCCAGTAGAGTAACAGTATTTGAGTGAGGGGATTGATCATTCTTGAAATGGATGAGAAGGGGTGTATTTATAAGAAGAGAATGAGAGAGTTTGGGGTAGATTTTAGAGAGAAAATAGATTTTGAACTTAAAAATGTGGAGGCAGAGTCTATTGGAAGAAGTTTGGAATGAAGAAAACGTTGGACAATGTAGAGGGAGCCCATAGTTTCATTAAAAAAAAATAGCTGCAAATTGCTTACTGGGAGTACTTCCAGGCACCTGGAGTTTTGGGCGCTTGGATTGAATCTGGGTGCCTGGAATTGGGAATCCAGGCCCCTGGACTAAGTCTGGGCGTTTGGAATAGGGTAATCCAGGCGCTTGGACTGGGAGACTACACAACAATCCAAACTTTGTGGGGTTATTTCGGGTGCTACCGAACTCTGTTTTGCGCATGGTTTGAAGCGTTGGCAGGCTTGTCAAGTCTACTTTCTAACCCAAGTGGTTTGAATCAAAGATTATTTTTATATAAAAATTTATGACCATTTTACCCTCAGAAAGTCAGGGAAATAAGTTATTTTGGTAAAACGGACATATCTCCCTCATTTCAAATCAGATTGAGACATATTGTATATCAAAAAAGAGGGTTTAGAATGTACTAGAATGTGGTGTAGGCTTGAGTTTATTTTGGAGGGGTTTTCAAGTTCACAATCAAGTATCGCGTGCTCTTATCGGACATTTTCATCATTGAGGATGCTTGATAAGTTTCTCGTGTCAAAATTGAGGTGTCTACAGATTCCTCTCGTTTATACAAATTAATAATCCACAAAAAAATCGATGAAAAACTAACAAGTGCAAAAATAATAATAATAAAAGTAAAGACAAAAATAAATAAATAAACGATTTGATTTCTAGCTGTTATTAGTCGAGGTATCGATACTACAAAAATTTTGAGTTTTAGTGATACCCTAGTGACAACGACGTGTTACTATAAGTGTGTTGCTAAAGGGTATTCAATGACATCTTTTTATACTAAGGTGTCACTAATTACATAATTAATGACAACGCACTAAAAAATTGTTACTAAAATTCTTTAGCAACACGCTTTTGGTGACAATGATTTTGTCACTAAAGATCAATTTTTTTTTTTGTAGTTTTTGATTGCTATAGAATAATCCTCTTTTTTATCGTGATGATTTTCATGAATCCTTTGATCTCCATGTTCCCTGTGTCGGTTTCTGTATAGCACAGCTGTACCATACAGTTTTGCTGGCTTAGATTTGATTACAAATACTTTTTTATTGTATCCCTTGTGCGCTACATTTGGAATGTGGCTCATACACACTTTTTATTTATTCAATAGGTTCATTATTCACGTAAATCTGTTTTTAAGTACTACAAGACGCAAAATGAAAAGAGATAACGGCTTTGTTTGGTTGAGAATTTTAAAAAGAATATTTTGAGAAATATTTTTAAGATAGTGTTTCGATGGGTTTTGGAAAAAAATAATAATTAGAGAGAGGTGTAATAATTAAATAGAGATAGAGAGAAAAATGAAAATAATAATTGGAGAGAGAGGTATAAGTAGAGAGAAAAATATGATTAATGATTGGAAAGATGAGAGATGAAGAAAGAATCTTTTTGAAATTTTTTTTAGAAATGTGAAGTGAACATTTCTTATACCATGGTGTAAAACCTCATTTTCCACTATCACTTTTGTGGACCTCATTGTGTATTAAATGTTGATCTGAATCGTTCATCTCGTAAAGCTCAGAGAGTACTTGATCATCCCTTCCAAAAATCAGCTTGATCACACATTGATTGGTATATCAATATTTGAATTTTGGTTAATAAAATGGACAGCCATGGTTTTAAAGTTAAAGTATCCTTGACCGTCTATTTCGCAAACACAAAGCCATGAGAATATACAGAAACGAAGTGTCAAAATAGAAAGCGTAACCCTACTAGCATTGTAAGTAGTACCATTTGAGTTCTTCCATTAGTAAAACCAAGGTATATAGTTCATCCCTCTGGGGTTTTAAATACGGTTCAACAATTATGCATTGAGGGTTTAAACATTAGAGACGTCTTGATATATTCATTTTGTCCGACTTTTGTGTTGCTGGGTACCAATGTATAAATGATCGTTACGTTACAAATTCCAAGATACTGCTATTTGAAACTGCTTGTTCCTTTCTATTTTCTTATCCTAGGATTTTTAACTGGATACTATATGGTTATGCCGTTAATTCCGTGACGTTTCCGTTTGATGGTTGTTGA
The DNA here is from genome assembly GCA_022606695.1 of Vaccinium macrocarpon. Lineage (NCBI taxonomy): Eukaryota > Viridiplantae > Streptophyta > Magnoliopsida > Ericales > Ericaceae > Vaccinium > Vaccinium macrocarpon. The sequence goes on from CM040172.1 coordinate 16,837,090, forward strand.
TTTGTTGTCCCAAAAACTGTGTCCTAACTCTGTGTTCCGTCCATCCTAGTTGTCTGTCTGAGTAATCGACGGCTCAAATTTGCAGATAAACATGTTTGGCTTAGATTTGTTTGGGATGAGATGAAATCTAAGCCATTGATTGTACGGATGAACAGATCAAATGGATGAAATAGAGAATTGGGACAGAAAATTCGGGACAGCAGATCCGCTTCCCAGTTTGATTCCTGCTAAAGAAGACTATCATTTCTCATGTCATCAAGTAATAATCTTGTCCTCACAGAAGCTATGCAAAACAAGGGTCAATGGAAGAAAGTCATTGCCCAGAAAGTAATAAAGCTGCCTCTATTACTGGTAGACTGGTACTACTCCACTATACAGGAAAAAATAAAGGAAGAACAGTATGGCCCTATAATTCAGGACACACTGTCCTTGTAGCACTGCACTCGGTAACGTGGATGTGAGCCGTCCATTCCAGGAATTATGTTCATATGAGTCGTTCATTTTGTAAATTTATAGTTCAGATATGTTTGTATATTAAGCGCATTTTTACCGATTAGAATACTTTGCGACTCTTAATTATCAATTGCGGAGATGAACAATCAGATCGGAGGCACTACACCACTATAGGGACTCCAAACCCTATATTTCATGGGTTGAAGAGAAAGAAGAAGGCATGACCAGCATTCATTTTTTCAACTCTCCGATGCAGATGTAGTCAAATACACAATGATACGAAAAATTGGTAAAGCCCATTGCACGATAACCAAACGTATTGCTTCGTATCATGATTTTAAATATCGGTCGTTACATTACTATGGGTCAGTCAATACATAATGATTAGCACTTTAATACGGTTGCACACCCAAATATTGGAGAGAGAAAAATACGAGTGTATCAGTTAGTTCTCATTATGTATTGATCAGTAATCCATTTACGGCTGATTCTCGACTTTTACAAGTTATTTAGTCAATTTAAAACATAATTTTGAAATTTCACCACAACCATAACATATCTCTCGATACTCCCGTTGTCTTTTCACACATCGACCTTTACTTCTTTTTAAAGTTATGGCCAGTATCAATTTTCCAAATATTTGACTATGGTCCCTATCAATTTTTTTGGCTCTCTAGAGTACCCAGAAGCCGGTGAATTTGATAAAGCGCAAACGTATCAACCGTTAATTGGTCCATAATTCCACCACCTGTCTGTATCAAGCTATAGGGGATTAAATACCACGTTGCAAAAAATAAAAAGATAAAGATTCGGTTGAAAGATGGAAATGACATGCAACACATCCTCCTGAGGTTTTTATGAAGAATAAAGTTCTCCATCGTCTTATCTATCCACTCATTTCATTTCATTAATCTTCCTTTAATATTGATAGAGTGCCCTGATCACATTTTACCTTTTATCAATCGAAAAAGGGTTTTTTCTTTTGTCAGTCCATTGGATTGAGAATAAGATAACAAAAAAATAAAAATAAAAACATACTCCAATGTACTTTTTCTACTTTTTCCTACACTTTTACACATTCTTATACACTTTTTACACATTTGTTAATATACTTTTTAAGCCTTATAATTAGTCCATTAGATTAATTTTAGAATTTTCCATCGAAAAATGATTTAAAGTATAAACCCCTCAAGCTTTTAAGGCCTTGTTTGATAAGAGGGATGGAGCATGGGATTGAATTACCAATCCTGTGGGCCCATTAATTTCCATGGGACTACAAACCTCCATTTTCATGAGATTGGCCAACCCAAGAGGGGTTGGGTATTATGAAACCTATCCCATGAGATTGAGTCTAGAAAGACAGCATTGTTCTCTTCCTTTTCATTTATTTCCCCAATACGCCCCTCTGGTGCTACTCTTGCTTTTTGTTCATTAGTTTTCACTTGTTTTTTATTTTTTTATTATATTGTTTCTTTTCGTTCATTTGTTTTCGTTTTTTTTTTTTTTTTTTTGCTTGTGATTCTAAAATTGTTTCTACATCAAATGTCTAGGTAAGAATCAAGGATTAAACTGTTCCCGGCTTCTTCTTTTTTTCCCTTGGATGATATGAAGTTCACATAAATCACAACTCATTCATATTGTCGTTCAATCTGTTGTATTCAAGTTTCTCGTTGATTTATTTTATCCATTGGCAATCTGGACAAAAAAAAAATGATTCTTTATTTGAAATCTGGAAAGAAAAAAAAAGGAGGAAAATTTTCCATTGAAAAAAAAAAAAAAGCTTCCAAATAAATATGTTATGTGATCAAATGGTTCTAGAATTTGGTCAAAGGGAAATTTATAGTTTGCCTCCCTATAACCTAGTGATGAAAAATGGTGTTTCCATATAAGGGTAGAAGAGGAAGAAATTATTTTTAACTCAATCTTCTTACATGCAAAACAAACATTTTATTAGTAATTTCATTATCTAATCTCGTGCAAAACAAACATCAGGGAATGATTAATCCCCTCATTAATAATCTCACCTCATTTGCAATCTCAACTCCAATCCCACCTCGTTATCAATCCCTTTGAAACGAGACCTCGTATCATACGAGGCCTAAAATTGTACCCATATAGGGTTTACCAATGAGAAAGAAAGGTAAGAGAAATACTTGGGTGCCGTTACACTAACTTTGATTTTTTGACTTTTTAGTTGATGTTCATAAAAAGAATGACTTATCTTGATAAGCTTTAAAAAAATAATAATAATAATTAAAGAAGCAAAAAATTCTCCATAATGGAATGGCGGTTTACATATGTACGAAAGTTTACGTCATTTTCTTCCTCAAATTCCTGATTACCAACAAATTGGCCCTCTTTTATTCATGGAATAAAGTAGTACCGAGGTAAAGAGAAGCAGGCCAAACCCCGTGATCAAAGCTTGAGACTTAAGGGATTGCTCCCTTCTAAGTTTTAACGTCTTTGGTTCGAAACTTTCCCGTGTTATCAACTTCTTCTTTGAAGCCAATTCATACAAAATCTTGCTCTAACTTCAAATAGGATCCCCACTAATAAACGGTGAAATTATTCTCTTAAAATTAATTGAGGCAAACATAAGCTGCTCTAGACAGTGTACAAGCTAGAAATGTGCACCAGATATTTCCATCTGGAGACCCGGTGGAATTGAGTATTTCTCTAACCTTCACCACCAAATTTATCGAGTCTTTCTCGAGCCCTAGTGTTTTGTTACCCACGTTAGGCTTAGTTTTTCAAAAAAAAAAAAATAGTAACCCAGTGGCTACAATCAACCATAATTTTAGCAAATAAGTTTATCAGGTGGTAAAATCATGGTATTTCGAATCAAAAAATGAAGTGATTCCGTGTATCGTTTTTCGATTTTTTCGCACTAAATTAAAGTATTCCTCGTGTACTTTAATTCGGTGTGAAAAATTCAAAAAAATAATACACGGAAACACTTCATTTTTTTTATTTGAAATACTATTATTTTAGGCAACTAGGTTGCTAAATTTTTTTGGAAAACTAGGCCTTAATCCAAATTGGTGTAAAAGTTCAAATCCTTCACCAATTATGGGAAAATAGCATAACCAGTGCCAATTCTAGAACAGGGTTGAAGGGTTGACTTATACTATCTTATCCCTGTATGAAGATGGGCTGTTTTCGGTAATCGAACCATGACTTTCTGACCACAATGGGACATCTTTATTTTTCCGCTAGGTTCAAAAAGTTTGGAGTGGATTCTATGAAAATGCATTATAGAAAATCAACTCAAAACTTTTAAGATTCTCAATACAAATTCACCACTAACTTCTTGCAAAATCTATATATAGTGCTCAGTATTATCCAAATAATTTTACAGAGAGATTCTCATTATCTAAGATTTCAAAATCTATAATCTCAAATTCAGAATTCGAAATCGAAAAAATAATTAGCTCCCAAGTACTCCCTTAATCAACCAACCATCTAGTGAGATGTGAAGTGCATCCTTATATCCCTGTAAATTAAATTATAAAGCTCCCAGTTTTAGCCAATTTGATGTCACAAGTTTTAGTGTGCATCGCGGTAAAACAATAAGTTTTGTGCCATATATTTCAGATTGCAGAGCCTATGAATAACAAGAAAGTATTGGATAGAAGGCAAAAATGCATAACAAAGGCGACTGATCTAGTGTCGCACGAGATGATGTTTTATTTCAAACAAATGAGATCTCAAGTTCCTATAAAAAGAGAGCAAAAAAACATATGAAAGGAGATTAAAACAGTGACTCGATCACACAAGGGTTCGTCAACAGCTTGAAGTGAATTCATATTTAAAACGTTACCGACCGCTTATAGCTCTGCACTAGTCTGTCTCATATTGGCTCCAAGATCACCCGTGGCTTGAGAAGCCTTCTCTTTGGCCGCCTCCGACGTCCCCTTTGCTTTATCAGTCATGGTTTCCTTGGCTGAATTGTATGTGTCACCGGCAGTGGCCTTAGCATCATCATAAGCATCGTAAGCATGGTCTGTTCCACGGGACATTGTTCCGCTCATTGAATCTTTGGCATCACCGGCTCTCTCTGAAGCTCTTTTTGTTGCTTGATCAGCACTATCAAAAGCATAGTTGTAGGCATCAGAGGCTCTATCTTTCCCACTTGACATTGCTCCAGCCATTCTCTCCTTGGCATCTCCGGCCATATTTGAAGCCATATTCTTTGCTTGGTCTGCCTTTTCGGAAACAAAGGAATACATGTTAGAAGCTTTATCTCTCCCCTGTGACATCGTTCTTCCCATCGTCTCCTTAGCATCACCAGTCATGTCCTTGGCTCCATCTGCCTTCTCGTTTGCATAGCTCTTTGCAGTTCCCATCTTCTCGGAAGCCAAGTTGGCTGCCTCACCAGCCTTCTCAGCAGCATATTTTGACGCTCCTGCAAGAAAATGTGTTCTAGCAATAACGAAAAGTGGATCCAAAGACAAGATTATAACACTAGGAAAAAGAAAGAGACTATCACCTGATGCAACAGAATTCATTGAATTTGTGGTTTCTGTCGCTGCATCTCCTGCTCTATCCATGACCCTATGAGCTGTCTCTTTTGCGTCCTCTTGATCGAATCCCAATCCCCTGAAATTAAATATCATTAAACTCGGATAATTGAACCATGTAAAAAAAAAAATGAAAAAAGAAAGAAGAAAGAATTATCACTCCATTGTCAAGGGCTATCTACTTTTGAAGTTTTTAAGGGATGATGTCTGTGCTTACCTCCACACAAATTAGTGGGCAGTATTTATGTCTCTATGTCACCCCTTTTGATTCATTTGAACATTCCAATGTCTATTGCAGTGAGCTTAAATAGGAATGTACATACGATTATTACCTGCCTCTAATCATACACCACACTCTACAAAAACTCCATGAAGTTACAAGACTACCCACGGCGACAGAAAAACTCCATACTCCAAGAACAACCCTGTTTTCCTTTTTTTCTGCTACGCCCTAAATTGATACTCCCGCTATACTAAGTTTGAAATGCTTATACTTCTTGATATGCCTCTATTTATCAAGTCTTACTGCAAGTTTTTAATCAATTGAACGAAGCATTTATTCTCGAGACCATTTCATGTCAAATTTTAGAACCAAATCTACAAACACACTTTTTGACTAAAAAATTGTAGAGAATAATTGGTTCTTCAAAATTACCTCTTCGCTAATTCACTTCCGGCCAAACTGTTTGCTCATAGGTAGACCAAAGATTAAATAGCAAGACATCCCAGTTAGTTATACTGGTGAGGTACCAGTAGACAGGCTTTATGTTGGATGACATTAACCAAAGTGGTGTTGTGCCTCTCTTCATCGGCCGAACACTAGGGGTCGGGGTCGTGGTCGTGCTTAGTTACTGGCTTGTAGGTAGCATTCTTATTAGGCTTTGAGAGGTTGGCTGGGAGGTAGGCTAGGACATTTTGGTTAGTCTAATGGGGAAATCTCGAACCCCTGCTGTTATGAAACTTAATATTTTCCCTTATCATTATGAAACTAATCGAATCAATTCCTAATCATTACGAAACTAATCAATACAAATTCGCCACAATTTTTATCTTCACACGTGTTCGGTGTATCTGTGTCGGCTCATTATTTAGTTCTCAAACATAACTGCGGTGATCAATGATAGTATAGGCATATTGCAAAACCAGAAAAATCAGAGTTATCAAAACAAGAAAAGCCTCGACATAGCCCAATCCAGTCACATCCAAACCCAACAAGTTGAATGGGTAAGAACTTGATCGACAAATCATCTTTTAACAACTGTGTCTGTGTAACCCATATAGCCCAATCCAGTCATATCCAACCCCAAAATGTTGGATGGGTAAGAAAGATCTTGACCGACAAATCATCTTTTATCAACCGTATAACCCATATACTCCCTTCATAAATTAAAATTACTTGTTGATATCTAGTGGAGTAATAACTTTAAAAACATATTGAAATTTTCTTAAAAATTTTGTATTATTTTCAATTCCTCGTTTTGCAGACCGGGCAAATTTTGGGACGGAGGGAGTAATTTTTCTTTTGCCTAACTTGAATATATGACAAATCCAACCCGAATTTGAAAACATCTTCAAAGTTGGAGTACTCCCTCCTCCATCTCAATTTGTTTACTCACTATGATTATTTGTGTCCTTTTTAAAACTCTTATAGTTTTCAATCCATAATATATTTTATATGTAATATAGATCTTATTTGATTGATCTCAATTAATTCTATAGACAAAATTTTCAAAAACTTGTAAAACACTACAAATAAAAAGTGCAAACAAATTAGAACAGAAGGAATACTATTTTTCAGACTCCTTCAACTACTTGATCAAGAATCGTTTATTTGGCCCCAAAAAAAAACCTACTCATTATTTAGAGATAAATTGATAGAAAGATATAAATCAAGTGAAACTAAAAAGAAAACGATTCTATAAACCTCCATGAGATAATTATTGAATCTCCGATGGAAAAAAAAATATGAATGATAGAACAAGCCCAATCAGAAATCTCATAGAAATAATTACAAAAAGCGAAACAAAAAATGGTTTGGGTAAATTAAAAAAATTGGTTTTTTGGTTTTGTCCTTATTCAAATTTTTTTTTGTATTCATTAGTTTTCGGTCGATTTTTTGTGGTTTCTAGACTTGTCTCGACGTGAGGAATCTAAAAAGTATAAAATTATTCGTTAAACTTAAAGTTTTGTGAATAAAAACGAATGTGACATCTAAAAAATCAGTTTTTTGGATTATTTTTCGTCTTTATTCACAAAATTTTAAGTTTGACTAATAATTTTATACTTTTTAGATTCCTCTCGTTAAGGCAAACCAAGAAACCACAAAAAATTGACCGAAAACCAACAAATGCAAAAAAAAATTGAATAAAGACAAAACTAAAAAACCAAAAAACCAATTTTTTCAATTTATCCAAACCAAGCCTTATTACGGTGTTTGATCAACTTGAATTTAGCAAGTCAAATTATTATAGACAAACTGATCCCTGCAGTCCCAAATACAAGAGTCGAGAGAAATTAATTGAAGAGTCCCAAGAAAAAGTCTACGATCACAACCATCGGACACAATACCAAACACAATTGTATAAGGAATCATCCGATTTATGGACATGCATCGAACGGCTTTGAACACAATCGTGTCCGGAGTTGTGTTTTAAAATTGTGTTTCTATCATTGCTCGAGTCCCAAATGGGACTGACTGCAGATACAATATTTCCTGTAATGATGTCTAACAGTGTAAGGAAAGATGTGAGTAAGAGGGGTGCTTACTCGGAGAACTTGCCAATAGCCCAGTCAGTCCAAGAATCAGCCTTGTCCTTGGCATCACCCATGGTCTCCGCCGCCCCCTGCCTCGCTTCTCCCGCCGCCAGATTCACTCTGTTTTTTGAATTCTCATAATAACCATTATTATTATCGTTATCGTTATCGTTATTCTCCACGGCGGCAGCATCTCCCGAACACCAGCACACCGCCACAGCAACCACCAACCACACTAACACCACCAACGACGCCTTCGTCTTTCCCATATCCACTTGTACTATTATTATTCGAACTTTGGTTAATTTCTCTTACTACGACCAACACTTCTAGAGAGAGAGAGAGAGAGAGAGAGTTTTGGAGCAGAAGTGGTAGAAGGTGATAGGGAAGGAAGGAGGGGGTGGGTTATTTACAAACAAACAGAGTAGTGGTCTGGCCTCTTTTAACGGTATCGGCCAGGTGGGGTACGCGGCGGCTCCAGAGGATTTTCATGAAGCTGCATTGATCGTCGAATGACACGTGTTGCCGACACGAACAATTTACCAAGAATTTTTTTTGAAATGGGCGGAACTTTTGGAACTCTGTGGTGATCTGTGTTGTAGGAGTTTTTTTTTTAAAAAAAAAAAAATTAATTTCTGGATGCCAAAAAAAATATTTTTTTAATTAATTTATGGATGCCAACTTTTTGAGCCTTTATTTGGCTCTGTCCTAATTAATCTCATGTCCAGAAAATCAACTCTCCTTATTATTACTATTGCGTTTAAATTCTTTAAAGAGAAGTCCCTGCACTTGCCACGATGCACTTACGTGTAATACTATTCATTTTTTGCAACTTAATATATAGTATAGGCTTTATTGATAAGGATGAAAATGATACTCCTTACAGATGACTCAGACGAATAGCTTATTTGTAAAATTGACTGGTGAAAATATCAACACAACTCGACTCAAATTATTATTATTTTTTGAAAAAATTAATTATCAATACATTTATCTGTATTGTTTTGATAATAAAGTGTTTCATTTTTATTTTTTTTTCAAACCTACACACACACACTAAACTTTCAATCCACACCCTTTAAAAAAAAATTTTTTTTTTTTTGAGCAAATTATAAATACTCCTGTCATGCTGATCACAAGGGGGAAAATGGTGATCCTGGCCTGGCATGGTTATTGATAAATGGATACTTCAGCCATCAATGTGTATGTATTTATTTGGGTGTGGGTATTGTTTCATTTGATATTTTTAATTTGCAATCTTGGTCAATTTATGTGACACCGCTAGAGGAATTCAAGTGGGTGTTTGCTTTAGTCCTTTTATGTGAACCTTTTTATGTTGATTCTATGTGATATTTTCTGATTTTTTTTTTTTTTTTTTTTTTTGGGGGTTTAATTTTGTGAATAAGGAATCAAATGTGGTACGTCGAAATTAACACAAATACTATGTTGTTTCTAATATGCAAAATTTCTTCTACCAGTGTTTTGGAATGGCAGGCGAATGGTTTAATTTCAAAATTCAAAAGTATTAAATCAAAAAGTTTCTGTTAGTGTTTGGTAAAATCACTAAAGGCCCTTAAGAGGGAACTACGCGACAATCATAAGGGGATTTTGGTGCGCAATCAATGACCGTACCAAAAATGACCGCCAATGCAAACGCACTACATCTGAAAACAATTGGGATTTTTGTACTTTCCGAAATCCCAAGGGTTTTGGGCATCGTCACGGAGTTGCTACTTGCTAGTGTGTTCATCAAAATTTCGTGATTATGTCAACTGCCAAGCCAACATGGGAGTTTAGTTTCCGCAACTTCCCATATCATTTGTTGGCGTACAAGGCTTGCAACAAGGAAATCATGGAGCAAGATCATGGAGGTAGTGGGTGAGCTTCACTGCCATGGTTTATGTCTATCTATTTTTATTTCTTACACCTTTCATTTTCAGCAACTCCAATGTTGCTTGTATCTTTCATTTTCTAATTCCGCAACTCCTATATTGTGATGACGATAATGGCAATTCCGAGCATTTTCATTTCTACGGCCTTATCTACGTTCGAGAACCATTCTCGTTTAATGGAAAATCCCGAGTATTTTCCATCTTTATGGCGTTACAAGGTTTGGGTACTGGTTCATTCCTCTTTCTACATCACTTTGAGAAAATATGAAGTCCTTAACGTGAAGGCAAAAAAGAACTGGTGGTGGATTTCACCTACCGTACACAACTCACCTACTTAGAATTCGAAATCAGGCTCTCTAGTCTAAATCATGTTCGTATCACATCACAACCTTGGCATGCCCGCATATCTACTCACATCTTTGGGTTTCTTTGCTCGAGCCATTTCCGCAGCGAAAAAGAGGGGAAACAGTTAGGTAAGACATTCAACGATATTCATTTTTTCCTTTACAAACCAAATTAGCTTTGTGACCAATCGATACATGAAAAAAAAAATATTGAAAAAAAAAAAAGAGGTCAGTATCGCTGTTTTTTTTTTTTGGTTCTCAATTTCTCATGCATGGAGCAGGCACAATACTAGTTTCTCTCCTTATGCCGAAGGTGGAATATGGTTTACATAGAGTTGTGCCATAAAACGGAAACAACATGATCCGAGAACCTTGTACTATCCCAAAGCCCTGTAGGGTTGTAGTCCACAATCACAATTGTCCATTCGGCAATCTATGGTCTGGATTATTCTACAAGTGAATACTTATCGGGAGACTACAACTCTGTAGTGTTTGGGTGCGCTACAGGGTCCTCGCATCCAGTTAATGGGTCATCTGCTGGAGTTTGCCATTTATTGACCCAAGGCGGAATTTAGAATTATGATTAGAGAGTGGGACATGCCTAATTTGGTACAAGGGACAACCCCTCCCATTTCCCATTCTTTCCATTTCCCACGTGCCACATCTCCTTCGCTCTCTCCAGTAAATATAATGAACATACCAAAAGTAATCCTAAATTTAAATTAAATGAATGTTGTAGGAGTAAAAATGTAGACAACAAAATTGGGGACCAAAAGAGCCTTCCATCTCCACCCTTCAAGTAAAACATACCGCATATAATTACTATCCAGTATGACGAGCTCGCTAGCTAACCAGTTTCAGATGCCAGTTTTAACCGCTGTTGATGCTCTGCAACCTTGTAATCTACATTCTCCTTAAAAAGCTGGGAGTCCAAAACACAGTCTGGGCGTCCATAAACAGCTGCTTGAACACTGGCCATGAGTTTCGCTATCTCTCTGCCCGAGAAACCTTCGGTCTTCTGAGCAGCCTCTCGGATCACATCGTCCGACAGATCTTTTATGGTTATCTTCTGCGCTGTCTTCTTAGAAAACAAAGATCCCCACTTAGACACCCCGCTGCTGCTGTCACCTTCACCTTCATCACCACATATATACTTGTTTAAATAGAGCTTCAACAGTTTGAAACGCTCCTCCTCCTTTGGGAGTGGGAACTCTATCACCTCATCTATGCGATCAGTGATAGCACTGTCGAGATCCCCAGGTCTGTTTGTGGCAAGCACTAGAACTATGTCTCTTGACTGATCTCCTGTTCGGAATAGCAATGCATTCAATGCGCTTCTCTGAGCTTCGCTCATGTGTGTGCTGTTACGCCTGCATTCATTCAGTCAGTCAGTCAGTCATCAGTCCGTTCTTTCAGTAAACTAAAATTAACTGACAAACTACCACTGCTCTTCGGTAGCTATATTCTGATCTAACATCAGTAATGAAAGGTGGAGCAAAAAGCTTGTTTAAAATTAGTATCCACAAGCACAGTAAAAAACACCAGCATATTACATTTAGGGGTATCTATTCTTGCGGTACATTGAACCCATACATAGAATACATATATTCCAGTGTGTGTGTGTGTGCCTTTATGATTATTCATAGTTAAATCTACATCAATATTCAGTAGTTTCTTTTTTTTTTAATAAAGTTTATTGAAAAGCCATCAAGGGGATGCCACCCATGTACAGAAGAAATTGAGAAATAAAAAAGAAGAGAAACATATCAAAGAATTGACTCAAAGTGGGATTGCACTCCCTCAACTCCCAACTAAACAAAGCAGAAACAAAAATACTCTAAATTCTAAACAGTGGCCTCTCCTCCACATAAAAAATATCTATGATTACGCTCTCTCTAGATTGACCATATCAAGCACTATGGAAACATAATCCAAAGCTTTCATCGTTTCTACCAACTCTAGCCCGATACCATTCTTTAATAAGCTCCTTAAGGCACTTGATAATATAGAAAGACGCCGGAGAACGTTCCTTAGGGCTTAACTCAGGGCATCCACCTTCCCAAACAAGCAACTAACAAACATAAGGTTGAGGCGGCAATTACCTTACCAATGAGAGGCATAATTGGCGATTCCACATTTATTAGCAGAACACCATAAGAAACAGGAAATACATAATGATATTCAACCTATTGTACTTATCTCCCTGACATTTAAATGCTTGACAACTTACTCGCAGAGAAAAGCATCAGCCTCATCAATAAAAAGCAGTAATCCTTTCTTTGACTTCTTAGCCCAATCAAATATCTCATGAATTTTGGTAACAGCTTGCGGACCCAATGGCGCAACATCACCTCCTGTCATCATGGCATAATCCAAACCCTGCAAAATCAAGGTTCAATAGAAAAGATAGAAGGAAACTCTTTACTCACAAGTCAGAAGGCACAGGTAACCAACAACAGGCATTTTATATATAGACAAGAGTATTCAAATCATACCGATTTTTTAGATATCTCCCTCGCAACCATAGTTTTACCAGTGCCAGGAGGGCCATAGAATAGCATATTACGAAAGGGTGCCTCATGAGACTTTGTGTTTGATGTAGCTCGAGAAAGTTGTTCTATTCTTCTCTGCAAAGAAGGATGAAGAACAATGTTTCCGAACTTGGTTTTGCCCTCTGCAGGCACAGCCGTCGCTGCTGTACTAATATTACGCAGTTTGCTTGCTCCTCGAGAAACTATTCCTGACCACGGAAACTTTGGAATGGAAGATTCTCGAATCAATGATGGTTGCCCCAAAATCCGGTTGATATACCCCCATGTAACTCTGGCGCCTTCTCTAGAATCACACAATAATATCAAAAGCAATTCGAGGGGACTAACCCTTTTACAGTTAGGCCACTAGCTAAAACAATACGTAATCCACTCTACAGACCCATAAGGCTTCACCTCAATTCCCATGTCTATGTGTAAGCATGAGCTAGATATGAGATAATTACCACAGGCTGCTAACCAATTGCTGAATCAACTTTGCTTACAAAAAGCTACTAGCATCACATTCAGAAGGCCTCATACATAGGTGGTGGTGGGTGGTTGGGGACAGTTGATACACATAAAACAAGAAGTAAACTTGACTTAAATCCATCCTATTTCCTGCAGTAACATGAAAAACTACGACTTTGTTTGGTTTAGATTTTGAGGGAGGTTTTGGGGGGAGAGAGAGAGAGAGATAGAGATAGAGAGTAATAATTGAAGGCCAAACTTATTGGGGACCGTGCTAAGAGAGTTCTGGAAAACCAAAGCGAACTAAGTCTACCTGTCTCATCCATATAGTGAAATGGCCAAGTCAAGGTTAGGAACATGCCCAACTCAGGTAGAGAAATCTCTTTACCTTTTTTTCTTTTGGAACTAGAAAAGTATAACACCACGTTCAAAATTTTTGTAGAATGGGAAAGTTCTCATTCTCCACTCAGCCATTTTTTCAGGGGCCCAGGGGACTGTTTCATAAAGCCAACACCTAACAGTTCAGGGGGAAGTTCAAAGCTGTAAACCTTACTTCGATGAGAACACAGTTGCTATGTACTGGTTCAGACAAGTCCAAGTGAATCATGGCAAAGTTCAGAGCATTCAGAAAGTTTCCACCTATGTTACGTGGATCCTTCATTTTAGCTGAAGTACCCATGTCGATGTGTCTGACACGCGTATCCATTTTGGACACCGGATACCTAGTTGTTATGATATTTACAGAAAAATAAAATCAAAATAGCTAGAAAAGTGATATTTCTAATCTTTCACACAGATAGGAAATAGCAAAAACATATTTTTTTAAACCCCTTCTTGTTTAAATACATTTATGACGCATAATCTAAACAAATTGTGCAATATATACTACAAACAAGTGTTCAGGAAGTGTCCTCGTAACCACTCCCAATTAGGGGACACATATTCCAGTATCCTAAAATTTAAGTTTAGGAATGTCCGACGCTTAGACATGCACCTGCACCCATGTCCGTGTGACAGGGTAAGACCTTATATATGGTAGAATGAGTTCATTCCTTGTAAACAATGAGTCAACATGGATATAGGAAAGGGAGACCTACAATGATAGAGAATGTGAGTAAGGGCGAATGTTATAGTAGAAACATTCCAAATAGAAAAACCCTAGTCAAAATTTTGATGCTCACAAACAAAGTAATTGACAAGACTAAACATTCCAAAAAGGGGGTTTTGGCTGAAATTTGGCTTGGTTATTGGTGAAACCTTGGTTTTTTTTTCCCCCTTTGGGGTTGTTTCATGTCTACCCACCAAATTTTAGGCGATATGAACTACTCCAAAAAGAGTACCTATCCATGAATTCTACCCCACATAAGGGCCGAAGTTTAGCTGGCTAACAGTAGTTCTACTCTGAGAAAGGTGCATGAAGGAGGTGATCAGAATGGTTCCACCATGATAAGGGTAAAGATTGGTTTATAGAATGTACTTTTAAGGGATGAGGATGGAGGAGACACCCTTCAAGGAGAAAGCCTCCTCTGCAGCCTCAGGTTAGAAACTTAGGATAGGGGGTCCCAAAGAATATGTCACTAATTTTGTGTGTAGCTTTGTTTCTATGTTGATAACAATGCTGGAGTAATATGTAAAGCTCTAGGTGGCAACAAACCTAATAGTTACTAAATGAAAAGAAGTTGCCATACACCATAAAATTACCAAGTAATCTTGTTGCTGGCAGAAATGAACAGAAAAATAATGTGGCAAAAAGCACGCAGACCTTGTAGTATAAATTCCTGCAGCTAATGCTGTAACTCCTCCAACAGTCATAATCAATTTGCTCCTGTCAGTTAATAGAATCCTGAATCCCCCTGCATATTGCAGTAAAGTAACACTACTGTCAGAAAGACGTCACTTAATTTGACTTTGACCCAAAGGATCATAATGACAAAAAAATATGGAATTGTCGTACACTTATAATAGCTCAATACAGCTACATATCATACACTGCTACCAATAAAATAAAAATTATACATCATGTACCAATGTCTACAATTTTTGAAAAAATAACAACACAATTGGAGGTGCATCTTCATTTATACGGATGAGAAACTTAAGCAAACCACACCTACTAATGCTGCACATCAAAATAAGAAAATAACACATTCAAAGTTAATTCACTAATTGCAAAAGTTGAAATGACTGAGCCCTGCAAAAGTCAACAAGATGCTTTCAAAAGTCAAATTGAGTAAATCATGACTGACAGGTTTTGTAAGTTAAAAAACAAGAACAGAACTGGTTCTCTGAATCTACGTCAAGTATGACTATTCAGCTAAGTTCGGCACTATTGCATATGCATATGCAACGGTACATTCGTTTTTTAGGTGTGACTTACTGTGATCTTTAACCTAATTGGTTAGGTCTGCATCGCATTGATTCGCCCTAATTGGGTAAATTGTATAGTTTTGCCTATTGTTTACTGACTATTTAAAATATTGTTTAAATATGCAATACTTATTGTTTATTCAAGAGAATGAAGACTGATTATTGTTTATTTAAGGCAGTTATGATTCTTATGAAGTAAATTAGATGATTTTTTAGATTTGAGAACACTTCGGGTTCCACTTTGATAGATTGTTAAGCTACTTTTGTTCTATTTTGATGGATCATGAATCTTGGAAAATGTATTTTGGCTTTTTCTTTAACTATGGAATGCAAGGATGCTGGAAGTTTTTTTTTTTTTGAGTAAGGAAAGGAAAGATATTTGATGTTGAATTTTTTCCTGTTCTAACTCGGCCCTCCGGGACTCGTAATCCTAGCTCCTCCACTAACAAAGACTAAGAGAATTCAAACACATGGATATGTTGTTGAGACCTTCAATGTGACTAAAGGTCGTATTAATGGCAGCGAGCCACTTCTCTCTTTCACCATTGATCCGTTCAATAAGCATTCTTCTGTTGTGGTCCTCTGTCAGTTTTGCTTCATGGGCCCGACCTTCAGCCTCAGCCATGGCTTTCACTCTTAGGGTTTCACGTTCTATCTCAGCTCTCTCTTTCTCAGTCTGGCGTTGCTGAGCTTGTATCTGTTCTTCAGTTGCCCTTCTAGCTTGTTCTTTCCTTATGGATGACTCCTCTTGCATCCTAACCAGTTCAGAATTATGTTTCCTCTGAGCTTCATGGTCTGTCTGAAAAATGACAACAATATTAATTTTACGGTAATTATCTTTGATTCTCATAACAATGTTGCAAATCCTACATGAACAGTGGAGTCTAACCTAAAGAATCTTATAGTACATATCAAAGTTGTTCATAACCCAACAGAGATTGGATTTGGACAGTTGAGTCTATACAACTATAAAAGTCATATTCTTTAAGCTAAAACTCAAAGAAGGTTTCAAAATGGAGAAAAGACCCTACTACTCAGGTCAAATACTTAAGTACACAAACTTGGTGGCAAAAAATAAACAGAATGATTAGTCCTTTCACCTGCATTCTTTTTCTAGCCAATTCATCTTCATATCGTAGCATTTGGGCCTTTGCTTGTGACTGTTGTTGTACTAAATTCCTTTGTTCCTCAGCCATTTTCCGCTGCTTGTCCTGCCAAAACAGAGACATACTTAGTAAGGTAGCATAGAAACAAGAAAATATACTACATGGAAATTTAGAAAATGACAAAGATCAAACTCCGAGTTATGTGAGGCAAAGGAGCATTTGCAATAGCCCTGAACTATACCAACTGATTGCGCTGACATGTCCCGAAGCTACGTAAAGATGCGATGTATAGATAGTGGAACTAGGAAAAAGAGAACATTATCACTCCGACCACATTTAAAGCATAGCTAATGTACCATATGGAAGCCCATTAATATTTATTAAGGCCATAAGTTGGACTATGCATGAGTACTCATATATGTGTAAATATATAATGTTTGTCACCATCTTTTAAAAGGTAACCCCACAGAAGTCACTTTTTCCTCTGCTTTTCAACAAGTATTTGCTACATCTTTGCATATCTGGCACATGACACCCCACCCAAATACAATGGTTATGAGAAAAAAATTAGGAGATTCAAGTACTTTGACACCACAGAAAAAAGGAACAAAGAACAATAATGAGATTGAACAGTTACAGCGCCACATTTGGTCCCAAATTGAAGTCCAAAAATAAAAACATCATTTTTCTTACATAAGTTCTACTCGAATAATTTACCACCATAGAAAACCAGAGGGGTATAATTATATACCAACCATAAATAAGTGGTCATTTATCATTGACAAGATCGTCTTCTAGGTTAGGTGGTACTTTCAAGGATGTGTCTGCTGATCCAGAAAAAGGTCAAAGTGATTGTCTATTGGCTTGCGCGTAGAAGTCGGAACCATCCATGACGCTAGGAGTTTCCGCGGGATATATAGATGATCAACAAAGGATTTTGCACAATTGTATACTCTATCAGCCTATCATTGCTGACTCAAGAAAGTTAATTTTGTGTGGACTCCAAGTGCTCCTCGAGCCCTTTGAGACATCAAGATGCACATGACTGAGGTTGGTATTGTAGGAGTACTAGGCCAAGTCAAATCAAGCGAAGCAATAGAACTCCACCTATCACCACGACCTGTTTGCTGCTATAAGCATGGCGTCATTGGAGCCATTAAGTCCTCACACATTAGTTTGTGCTATACTCTGATCATGAGGCCAAATTCCTACCCTGACCATTGGGTCAACTTTCTTTGCATACACATTTGTGTTTAGATACCAATTCAGAGCCAACAACAAAGTCGTAATGCACTCAGTCGTCATGTCACCTTGCCCTCCAAAGCAAAATCACAGCCTTCCCAACTTCCAAGAGGTTTCTCAGCATTTAGCTACTGACCCTTGTACGACCATTGCCAATTTCTTTCCCCACTATGAACCTTTATCATGCCACCTAGCCCTATATTCCATTTCCATGCACTTGGTCAAGGAAGTTTTAATTCTAGAAGTTCACACTAGTGGTCTCAGGCCATTCCGGGCAAGATGAAATTATTGAGGATGTCGAACATCAATTAAATTGGCCACGCTTAACAAAGGAAGTGAACAAAATTATTAGTCAAGGTCGTATATGTCAAATCGGCCAAACACTGTAAGAAAAACACCAGCCTTCTACGTTTAATATTTTATTTGGCCTGCCTCGGACCATTCACAAACATGATTCTCCTTTTGTGGTGGTCGAGGGATTCCCCAAAATGATTCATTTCAACCTTATTTTTGTAACATTGTCAAGCATAATGGCCTTCTTAAACAATTTTCTGTGATCAGGATATACGCTTCAAGAGTTACTCTTGGCATATGTCTGGTAACAAACTCAATGTAGTACTTTCAAGTTTCAACATTTACATTATCGGATAGTCTTTCCATAGGGTAACTTCCATCACAATGAGGATGAGATGTGTTTTTTAATTTTTTCTTAACGTTTAAACCAATCCCACCAACAGAAACCTTAGGTCGGGTGTCTGCACTGTATAAATTCACCCGCATCGAAGATATCATAATCCATAATTATTTATCTTAGATGGTTAACCAGATAATCTCGCATGGCTGCACTGTTATAATAATCCCCACACTACATCATAATATTATTTTCATTTCGCAAAAGTATTTGCTTGCAGGGAGGGTGACACAAAGGATTTTGCTCTTAGTGGGAGTCGAACAAGAAACTTAAGCTGGTAAGGAACTTAACTCCGATCGTCTAATCACTTAACCAAACCCTTTCAGTTGGATGGCATGCTTTTGTCTCGAACAAAAATAAACATCTATTTTTGAAAATGAATAAATTAAGTTTCTTCTCCAACCAAACAAAAATCATGGGTGATGTTTAGACATTTGAAGTTAACTTTTTTCAAGTTGGGAACCAAACAAACAATAAGGTAAAGAGAGACTACAGTTATATCAAGACATGTCACACAGACACATAAACCATCAGTAAAAAAAAATATGTACTTTAATCAGCACATGTACCACAAGCATATAAATGAAAAGTTGGGCAAAGTCAGCTAGTCAAGTGTTCCTAATGCTTGACCAGTGTATAAATATATATTGGAATAAGGTCACACAATACGATATTCCATAGCAAATTTTCCTCTTTCATCATGCACTCATAAAAACCAAATCAAGAGGAAATGTAAGTGCGATGGTCCAAACAAATCAAAATTAGTTTCATATGTGACACCTCATCTGTCACAAGCATACCAAAAACTAAGACACTTAACAAGCTGGACATGTTGGACTTAATCCCTTTCACCAGTGAATGCGCCAACAGAAACCTTGAAATCAAGACAAATACTGGTTTATTCTGTAGTCAAGTCAACAAAACATTGGCAGCGATTACGCAAATGACTTGATTTGACCTTTTTGGAACTCTTCCAAAAATTTCAATGCAGAAGTTGATCAATAGAGCACAGCAGCAAAACTTTCCCTACATAATTAATCGGCAATCACTCACAATGTCAGCTTGCGATTGAATGGCTTCATAGTGTGCTTTCTCTGCCGCCAAATCAGCAAGCCTCGTCTGTTCCTGCTTTCTCATTATCTCAAATACCTGCAAAAAGAACACTAACTTTATTTATGTAATTAACAAATGGGAAAAAATTCCCACAAAACAAATACCAATATATGCACATAACAACCTGCTTGGCATGAGGAGAGCTGTTGATCTCTCGGAGTGCTTTGGCGCCTCTCTCCAACGATTCCGGATCGAACCCACCTTTCGGCTCATCAGCGGCAGGCGGCGCAGACTTGGCATCTGAATTGGAAGACTCAGGCTGCGGCTGCGGCTGCGGTTGAGGCGACGGAGAGGGAGAAGAAGAGAACGGAGAGAAGCGGAAGGAGCCCCCGTCCGCGTAGGCGCGATTGGAGAACGCCGGCAAAGAAGCGGCTGCAGTGGCGGCAACTGCTGCCAAGGTGGAAAGCCTTGAGGCTGCCATCGAGAAGAGATTCCAATTTCGATTTGCCGATGTGCGGGTTATTTTGCTAAGAGGGGGCTGATTTCGATGTCATCACTAAACTGGAATGGAGGTTCAAGAATGTCGGTACGAAAATGCTTTGGGGCGAGCTTCCTTAAACCCTGTTGTTTGTTATTCTGCGGCGAGTGTTCTAGGGTTTAACGTTAAAATTGAACCAAAGGTTGAGGGAGGTTTTTTTGTACTAGGAGTAAATAGCTTGGAGGGAGGCGGTGAAAGTGAAAACACGGTGTCATGTTTCTTGCGAGTTCGGTAACCGTTGATTTGGGCTTGGCTATGAATTGGGCTGGAGTTCGGCATACTGTAAGATTGGACCAACTTCAAGGCCGAAAAGACATTGGAAAACGAGTTTCAAAAAACATGTTTCAATTTAGCCAAATAAAAACCGATCTAGATTGTTGGTAGTTTTGGTTGGTCTGTTTTGGCAATATGTGCCATTAAGCCTGTTAATGTTGTCTCGGGTCTAGATTGTTGGTTTATTCCATTCTTTAGTGATGAAGTCTGTATTGCATTCGGGCCCCTGCCTTCGAGCTGTTTAATGATGTTTGTTTAAAAAATAATAAATAAAAACCGATCTTGAATGGTTTGAATTTTTTTATACATCAATAGCTGAATGAACTGAGTAGCAACTTGATTGAACTTTGTTAAAAGTTTTAACGAGCTTCAAAAAATATTCAAGCTCGGATTTGTTTATGTAACAAAATAATCTTACATAAGATCTCAATGAACGAGCACGAGCTCAAACTCAAGCAGCGCTAATTATTCTGCACAAAAGAATCCGAACTGCTATGTCCGGAGAACCACAAAAAAAAAATGAAGATTCTTCCTACATTTATGCAGTAGGCGAACGGAAAACCATGTGTCAAGTAAGCTAGTGATGACAAAACACAAATTATTATATGTACTAAAATTTTAAACGAAGATTGTTTCCCTATATATGCATTTGTTTGAGCATTTTCACAAACAGATATACAACTTAAAAACACGGACATCCGTACATGAACAATATTTATGCACACACACACACACAGAGTGTGTGTAACACCTCAATTTACCTCTACGAACAACACAGTAGTAATTAACTTCACCAGCTTAACTACCGGGATTATTACTATGAATATCCATCACAACTAGCAGCTTCAAACCCTTTGTTTCCTTTCTGAGTTATACTTCCCCAATATTTTTTTCCCTTGTTTCTTTTCCCCAGTAACCCCCTTCTACGTTCAATCCTTACAATAAAAACAGAAACCTTTGAATACATATATTCCTTCCTCCCTTCACATGTAATCCTATATCTTTTCCTCCAAGTCTATCCTTTTTGTCCTGTAACCAAATGACTCAGCGAAATTATTACCTTATGGTAATGATATTAGATCGATGAAGTCATTCTACCTCGTCAAGAGCTCACCAAAAAGGCACCCACCTATCTAGCCAAGCAGCATGTATACTACTAGAGTCAACATAAGAGTTTTGGAGTACCATACTAAATCTTAACAAAAGATCAGCATAATAGCATCCTAAAAAGTGTCTCAATATGCCCTAAACTCATTTTAACCTCATCGGATTGTATTTTCAATCTCTCTCTCAAGCACAAATACTCAAAGTTATGCTTAACCCACCAAATGTAATAACTTATGATCATATCACTAACTAATGACGCCACAACCTGTCAACAATAAGCCACAATACCATTGATGTGTTATCAAATAGTCTTACCTTTGCCCCCATGCCACTCAACATTGATACAGTTGTTCACCCAATAATACCCCTATAGATCGAATCAAGCATCATCATAGATAACATACTAAAGCAAGCAAACACTGTTCCCTCTATCTTGTGACATAGTCAAATGTCATAAAGGGTATAATATGAGTTTTTTAAATCACCCAATAGACTCAAACGGTGAAGAAGTAAGGATCTATTCATTCACATCTATCATTGATCAAATCAGCACATGCAATATGTAATCCATGCAATGGTGGAGCTCTCATTAAAGAAAGAGCGTATGTCTAAACTCTCCACACCGTACAGATCTTGGTCTAGTTATAAGTTAAGCGCCTCACCCAAGTCTCCGATTCACTCGCTAATCTAAGCGCCAAATTAAAGTCTCACATCTGGCTTATCATATGCTATATGGAATGTGGGTTGTTCATGTACGGTCTGAAAAATAGTATAGACCTTATCTTAGCATTAGTTAAGGCAACATTTATGAAACACGTCTCATCTCTTCTCACTACCACAGCGCCAAAGGCAATCACTCGTGTGAGTGAGCTAATCTCTATCTATCGACATACACATAACATGATACAATATGTATGTAAAAAACCATGCTATATGATAAATGAAATAACATCAAATACATTAAAAACAAATATCTCAATGGTCAACTGAAAAACAAAGTACAATCACAGTCTATGAAGTCCTAAACTCCTAACATGATCCTGAAAAGCATCTCTAGCCATAGGCTTTGTTAAAGGATCAACAATCATATGACTTGTAGAAACATGCTTCAAGATCACTTCCTATTGCACAATCATATCTTGAATGTAATAACATATGTTGATGTGCTTGGTTTTTCCAAGATACTTTGGATCCTTCGAATAGGCAAGGGTTGCCATACTATCACAATGCATTGTCATAGGATCTAAAATATTTGTGACAACTCGAAGGTGCTAAAAAAACCTCCTCAACCAAACTGCTTCATGTACTATTGATTTGCAAGTTGTGAACTCTGCCTCCATGGTCGATAAAGCTATACATAATTACTTCTTATGCTCCATGTTATTGCGCCATTGTTTAGTAAAAACGCATAACCCAAAGTTGATTTGTGTTCATCTCTGTCATTACCCCAACCAGCATCAGTATAAACAATGAAGTGCAAATTCGAATTCCTATAGCAAAGTATATAATCTAATGTTCCTTTGAAGTATCTGAGTATCCTCTCAACAGCTTTCCAATGAGCAAGTCCAGGATTAGACTGAAATAAACTAACAAAGTCAACTACATAACATATATCAAGGCGAGTACACATTGTAGCATTCATCAGATTGCCTACAGCACCCACATAGGGAACACGGGACATTTTTTCTCTTTCGTCTTGAGTCTTAGGACACATGTATTGGCACAGGGTTTCACCTTTACAATAGGAGTGTCAATGGGCTTACAGTTATGTATGTGAAATCGTTCAAGAACTTTCTTAATATAAGTCATCTAAGTATAAACCGACAAACTTCTTTGATTGATCTCTTAAAATTTTAACCCCAAGGATGTAATCTGCCTCGTGCATTCCTTCGTTTCAAAAGTAGAGGACAACCACCTTTTAGTGGCAACAATCATCTCTTTATTGTTTCTAGCCAATAATATATCATCCGCATACAATGCCAATATGATAAAACTTTCCTTGGACCGTTTAACACAGACACAATGGTCTTCATTGACCATTTTAAACCCCTTCAATAGAATGGCTAGATAAAATCTAAGATACCATTGCCGAGATAACTGCTTTAAGCCATAAATGGACCAACTAAAATTGCAAAATTTGAGCTCTTGTCCTTTGACCACAAATCCAATAGGTTGATCCTTATCGATCTCTTCATCTAGATCCCCATTCAAAAATGCCATTTTAACGTCTGGTTCCAAATCCAACTTTGCTACAATTGCTAGAATAAAGCGAATTGAGGCCCACCTCATTCTAAGTGAAAAAGTCTCCTCCTAATCTATTTCCTCCTGTTTGGAATAGTCTTCCACCACAAGACGAGCTTTGTACCTCTCAATTGAACCATCTAGCTTACATTTCACTTTGAGGACCCATTTATGTCTAATGACCTTACGCCCTGGCGAAAGGTTCGCTAAGTCCCAAACTTGGTTTGTACTCATAGACTCAATTTCATTATTCATTGCTTCTATCCTCTCGTCTTTGGCAAAAAATGATAGAGCTTCTTGCATTGTTCATGGTGATCATCATCATGTGAAACAACTATAAAAGCTTCCCCTTCTATCTCAAATTGACGATGAAGAATATTTCCACAATCACTTCTAAGCAACTAAGGTTGTTGTGGTATGCTCCCACTTAGTGGCAACTTGCTCCCACTATCCCTAGGAATTTAAGGAATTTCTTCCACATTCTTTACTAGGCAATCTGGAGCAGCTTGTTCCACCATTTCATAAAACTCCAAGTTTTTCTCAATCTCACATCTACTTGGAAGTTCATTCTTAATGAAATTCATATCCTGTGACTCTACTTTAGTTACGCTTCCATCAGGTTATTCACCAAGGAACACATAGCATTTAGAGTGTCCTGTGTATTGAATAAAGTTACATTTCTTCCCTCTAAGACCTAGCTTCCCATATTTATGAGAAGTATCATGAACATAACCTACACGCCCCATGGCCACAAATTCCCTAAATTGGGTAAGTCGCCAATCCATAATTCATATGGTGGAAGGCACTGATTTAGAGGGCACTGAGTTTAGAATATAGGTAGCAATCAAAAGTGCATCTCTCCAGTAGGAATTGGAAGATTTCAATGCGCCATCATAATCCTCACCATGTCTAACAAGGTCTAATTTCTTCTTTCTTCCCTTCCATTTTGTTGCGATGTATCATGCATCGTTAACTACTTTTGATCCATTTTTCATCACATATTCTTTTAAAATACTCAGAGTTAATCACGCTCATGATCTATTCTAAGAGCCTTAATGCTCATGGCTAACTAATTCTCAACCAAATTGATGTATCACATGAAGTAATCTAATTCTTCTAATTTATGACAGATCAGATAAATAAAACTCTATAGCATAGAATCGTCATCGAATGTGATGAAATAAGAAGCCCCATGTCTCGCCCTTACAGTCATTGGGCCACAAATGTCAGAGTGGATTAATTGTAAAGTAAAAGGTGCCTTTTAAACAATTTTCACATGTGGGCCAATGTGGACACCCCACAGGAATGCTCATGAAATCGATTGTGGTTTGAAAAATGATTTTGATTGATTGGATGGAGTCACTACCCGGGTTTGAGGATCGTACCCGAGAAATCATTTGAAAAATGACTTTTTTGCCCTTTGAATGGAAAATATTTTGTTGGTCTCGCAAAATGAGATTTCTTAGGTTGAGGAGCTAGGTTACGCGAGGGGAAGGAATTTAAAGCACCCCTCACGTCCGGTGTGACCACTAGTCTCTACTAAATGTTTAAGGAATTTTGAAAACATTGTTTGAATGGACTTTAATCACGAATACATGCAAGATCATATAAGTGCATCAATAAAGTTAAATGAAATGTGCGTAAACGCTTTTGCAAAATGTTATGGAGATGGGTATGCATGCAAATGAATATTTAATCCGTACTAAATCACATCAAAAATACCCTGGAAAATCCCATAAATCAACCAAGATCATTACATTAGCCACACCCAGAAAGCATACTGGGCACCCGGATCAGGCAACTCTAGGCGCTTGGAAGGAGTGTAGGCGCCTAGAAAAGGACACTCCAGGCGCCTAGAATGGCTATGGGCATCTCGAATTCTTCAAAGCAAGCGCCTGGTACACTTATCTAGCACAAATTCCTTCCATCCAAGCCTCAAAGCAAACAATCAAATGCAGACTTTGAGATTTGTTTTCTCATAAACACAGAGATGTTTGATGATGCTTTGGACCAAATGTATCTCAAAGTCAGATTTCAAGAATGATTTATGCATAGAAAACATGAATTCGGAGCACTTTATGGATGATATGGGATGACACGACTAATTTATTTCATGGTTCATGCCCCTTTCTCTCCACTGTACTCATCAAGAAAGATGAAACAAATCATTGCTTAAAAAGGGTGAAAGCATAGGATGAACTTATTAATGAACGATTTATGGACATATGTAGGGAATGCTTATGAAACCAAGATCTCCCTTTTATCTACTGAAATGCCTTCACTTAAACTAGAAAATGGATCACCAACACACACATAACTTATCATCAACACACAAACTCCATTTTGCCATGATTTTACTACTAAAATGCTTTAAAAAGAACACTTTAAATGGACATTTGAATCATGAAATGAAAATAGTAGCATCAAATGACATGTGAATGGCTTTGATGATCATCTAAGAGTACTGGAAAATAGCAAAAATGCAGAAGAATAAAACAAGTCTAGGCGCCCATACTTAGAGAGTATGGGCGTCCACACCAAGTGTAGGTGCAAGTGAAAAACTCTTTTTTGAGATATTTGAAACCTTCTCAAGTTCTTAACAAGTATAGAGGACTAAGAAAGAACTTGGGTGGTGTCCCCTCAGGACCTTGTTGAGAAAATTTGGTAGATGAACTACCTTCAAAGCTTGATTGTTGAACTTGGGAATGGGATTTTGGCTAATTTTTGTATGCTTGAGGATTGAGGATTGGATTTTGTTTAATGGAGCTTAGAACTCTAATTGTGGGTTTTGCTATAAAGGTTTGATCTTGATGGTGAGGAAATATGAGGAGTAAACTAAGAGGGAAAGTGGGTTTCAAGGTTTGTAGAAGATGAAATAGAGAAGAGGATGACTAAGGATAAGTTTTCCTAGAATGAATGCAACAGAATAACAGTAAGGGAGTGGAGGAGTGTTGATCTTCTTGCAAATGGAGAGGGGAGTGGGTATATATATAGGCATAAAAGGGTCAAAAAGAACCACTAGGGTCACTAAGGGTGTCAACCAAGGGGTCCACCAAAACCACTTGGGTTTTTGGAAAAAATAATAATTAGAGAGAGGTGTAATAATTGGAGAGAGATAGAGAGAAATGAAAATTAATGATTGAAGAAAGGGGTATGAGTAAAAAGAGAAATGTGATTAATAATTGGAGAGATGAGGAAAGAATCTTTTTGGAAGTTTTTTTGGAAATGTGAAGTGAACATAGTCTCTATCTTCCCTCCACTATTTTGTTGCAGAAAATCTCTGCCAAGATCCTCCAAGATGCTCCTCCCCACCCATTTCACCTTGGGGATCAAGTATCTAGAGTGAGTCCGGGCTCCTGGAATTGGGGGATCCAGGTGCCTGGATTGAGTTAGGGCGCTCGGAATGGGAATCCAGGCGTCTAGATTGAGTTTGGGCGCCTAGAATAGGGTAATCCGGGCGCCTGGATTAGGAGGTAGCATAACATATGAAACTTCACGGGGCTGCTTCGGGTGGTACCGAATTCCGTTTTGAGAATCGTTTGAGGCGTTGGAATGCTTGTCAAGTTTACTTTCTAACCCCAGTGGTTTGAACCCAATATGATTTGTACGTCAAAATCTATGACCATTTTACCCTCAGAAGGTCAGGAAAACAAGTTATTTTGGTAAAACGTGCATATCTCCCTCATTTCAAAATGGATTGGGACATATTATATATCAAAAAAGATGGTTTTGAATGTACTAGAAGGTGGTGTAGCCTTGGGTTTATTTTGAAGAGGTTTAGGAGGGGTTTTCAAGTTCACAATCAAGCTCCACGTGCTCTTATTGGGCATTTTCATCCTTGGGGATGCTTGAGAGGTTTTCTGGGTCAAAATCGGGGCGTCTACAACAAAGATACTCTAGAGAGCTAGCCTATTAGGCCTTCTCTAGCCAATCTAGCCATCCTATCTCTCCCAATGTGGCCTAGTCTAGCATGCCATATAATAGAATCATTGTAGGCACACAACATTGCATATGTGAGCACGTAGTTCCCTAGTTTTGTCTTACTCCCATGCATATAATCTTTTTTTGCTAATGATATTGCATGCAAGGGTGTCTTTGTTGGACTTTAGGTAACATGGAGTAAAACGATGCATCCGGAAGCTCCCACTAATCCCCAGAAGATTCTAGAAGTACCAAAGCGTCCACGAGACCAAGTGCTACCTTTCTCGAAGCTCACACGATGTTTGGAAGTGGTTTGGAAGAAGTCCGGTAGCACACAAGGCCAATGAGTGGCAAACAAGCAAAATGCAACCTTAAAGGCCCAGGTATTGATACCTCTGAAAAAGGTATAAATACCTTTTATGTCCAGCTGAACAGAGCAGCGTGTATTAATACCTCTAAAAGTGAGGTATCAATACCCTTTTTCCTAATTCGAGCTGAGCATCCTGTATCAATACCTCTGTTCAGATGTCTCAATACACATTCATTCTGGGGAGATTTTGAAATAAGGTATCGATACTAGGGTCATCTACAGACATATTAAAGTAGCTTTTTGGCTTTCCTTTTATGAAAAGTATTCATTTTATGAAAACTTTTTAAGATATTTTGAAGAGAGAGAGTGGCTTGTATATAAATAGCCATCTCTCTCTCTCTCTCTCTCTCTCTCTCTCTCTCTCTCTCTCTCTCTCTCTCTCTCTCTCTCTCTCTCTCTCTCTCCCCCCCACCTAGCTTTAGTTTCTACTTTAAGTCATTTCCTCCATAGCTTTTAAGCTTTGTTTCCTTCAAGAATTGTAATAATCCAAAAATTTGTAAAAAATAATTTTTAATTATTTTAATTCCTAAACATGTTTAACTGACTCTATTAAATTATTAAATTTCTAGTAAATTATTAAATTTCTAATTTCTTAGATTATTTTAATGTCTAAATATCAAAATTCTTAATTACTCTCTCTCTCTTTCTCTCTCTCAATCATATATAAACTACACATATACACTTGTACGTATATACTTTTTTTTAATCCTAATTCAATACCCTCTCTGCTCCCTACCTGTTTACATATAAAATTAACCAATCCAATGATTAATTGACACGTAATCAAAAGTTCCAAATGTTGGCAATTACTCGTCAATGAAGATACACTGGATTAATAAGATACAACGCATCAAATACGATGTCGTATTGCTTCTCAATTTAGAAAGGTAGTTATTGGCAATTACAAGCCATTACTAAAATAGAGATTGGCCTCGAAGCCATGATATCAACTGCTGAACGCACAAGCTCCACGTGTAAACTTAAGAAACAAGGCGATTGGCGGTTAGAACACGTGGAATACTTCTGGGAAGCAGTTATTTCCCTAAACACGTTATCATTTGAGTTTGTTAAGCCAACGTGCAGATTTAAAGCTTCTAGGAGAAAGGAGAATTCAAATTCAGACGTGGAAGGAAAATAACTGCCAACTATCAGAGTGGAGGTTGGAGTTCGAAGCAAGCTAGATTCAAATCCATGGAGCGGAAAGTTCGAACTACAAGCAACGTCTATAAATAGAAGAAATTGAAGAGTGAAAAGCCCTCGGACAAATCTTCAACAAACAGCTATCAAAAAACTGATGCTTGGTTTGTTCATTGGCAAAGTAGTTTAGGATTTCGAACTCAGTTCGAAGTAGTTTAGGATCTCGAACACAGTTCGAAGTAGATTAGGAAGTAGATTAGGATTTAGACGAGGATTTATCTCGATTGTTCTTGTAACAATCACCCCTATCCCGGTTGTTCTTGCAACAATCACCTGTTCGAAGTTCCGTTACTCTGTATTTGAAGTTGGAGACAATTTCGAAGTAAGTTTATCTTTGATTTATTAATCAAAGTGTCATGTTTCTTTATTGTTCTTTAATTTCCTAAGTTTATTGGTTTGCATTTCTTCACTTATTAAGAAAAATCCTCTTAATTGAGGTAATTGAACCAACAAAACACAATCGTCTGATTAGGTTTGGTTTTCCAAAGTTAATCTGAGGGAGGAGATTGAAACTCTCTCTGGCACGCTCGCACACAATTATTTTCCATTGCAAAGAAGTAAAAAGAACCAAACACTACCACAATTCAATTCCCCACCCTTGTCCCTCTAGAATCGGCTGACCACCACCACTCCCAATTTAATTCACTGCGACCCAACCATTCCCTTCCTCTCCCATTTGCACCATTTCCCTCAGAGGGTGCCCATCCCAATTATCTTCTAATAATACAACTACACTTATATATGCATGCACCAATACACTCATTTCACTCTACATACTAAAGCACACGAAATTTTACCAAAGTCTATCTTTTCCGACGACTGAGTTGAGCCACCTTTCGCTAATTCCACTCCTAGCACTCCAAAAAAGGTAGATACCTCTTGCTCTCTAAGCCTAACTATATTTAGAATATCTTGAGTTGATATTAGGGCTTACATTAAGCCCAAACTAAACCAAACCAAACTAAGAAATTTAGTCAGGAAACCCCATCAAATATGGCCTGTGAACCGACATGGGTTCTGCCCAAGATCAACTGAGATATGCATGTAATATTTGTTGATGAACATCTGTCAAGTGAAAAATTTTGATTCCTAGATTTGCATTACACATAGAAACACCTGGAAGTTACCTTGCATGCCATTGTTAATTAATTCCTATTTTTGTTTTGCTCGGCACATGCTATTGTTAATTATTAACTATGGTGTTTGAGATAATTCTATATAAATAGATTAATAGGTGAGTCTGAGATAGTACAAAATAGGATAAAATCTCATTGTTAAATATTATGACTTATGAAGTCATTTCTCATTACTTAAAGTTTTGTAATTTAGTAACTATAGTTGTATAGAAAAAGAAAAAGAGATAATATAAAAGTCCTATAAATTACGATTAGTGTTAATTTTAAGAGCCTTACAAATATTATTATTACCACCAAAGAATTTTACAAGTTAGATCGTATATATAATGGATAATTTTCAACCTAAACTATCTAGCTATATTCCACTACTATATATATTTTAAAAAGTTTCATATCAATCTAGTGTCTATAGATTGGACAGTTGTCTTACAAGTTTAGGAAATTATTTACAGCTCACAACATACTATTCAATCCTTAGCGAGTTAGAGTTGTAAAACAAATTTATGTGATAATTCATAATGAAACCAAAAGTGATTCGGCCCATTCACATATAATTAATGCGTATTGCTTGCATGCTATTATTTGTAGTATAACCTATTCCTTATTATGTCATTGCAAATTTATAATGAGCATCTTGCTTGTTAGATTGGACAATTAGGTTCCCTGGATTTGTGTACGAATGTAGATGATCACCTAGACGTTAACTCAATGAAAATTTGAAAGAATATTGTCATGAAAGGATCAGGGAGGCTATCCAAGAAAGATTGATGTTATGGTTGGTGGTAGCTAGATGGCGAATTTGAAATGCGTAGCAGTCAGCCAAAGATTGATTAAGATTCGGAACCTTAGAAATGGCGTTGCTTGATCACTCCTCACGAATATGGTTACTAAATGCCTTTCCAAAAAAAAAATGGTTACTAAATGATACTACAAGAAACAACACTTTCGGTGACTAAGAATTTAGTCACCCAAAGTCCATATCTAGTCACCAAATGTATTCGGTGACTAGCCTATAACTAGTCACTAAGCTCCAGTCACCAAAGGGTTTTTGTGATCAATATTCGTTTGGTCACGAAAAATATATATTCTGTGACTAAATTTTAGTCACTATAGGATACCAACAGTGACTAATTACGTTGGTCACCACAAACTTGTTGGTCACTAAAAACAAATACTCCCTCCATCCCAATTTTATAGTCCCTCATTCTATTCTAACAGGATAAAAAAAACGATTATATCTTTAAATCGATAATATATTTTATATGCAATATAGATCTTGTTTGAGAGATCTTGATTTAATCTAATAAACAAAGTGTTCAAAATCACCTAAAACATTGTAGATTGTAAGATATAACAATTTGAAAAGTGGCACAAACTCCCAAAATGGGCTATAAAATTGGGACGGAGGGAGTATTGGTGAGTAATTACTTTGGTCACCGCAAACTTCTTCGTCATTAAAGATAATTTTTGGAGACCAACTACTGGTCACCGAAAGCTATTTTCCGTGATCAAATTAGTTGGTCACCCATGGGGGCAATTATTGGTAAGTAGTTACTTTGGTCACCGCAAACTTCTTGGTCACTAAAGATAATTTTGGAGACCAACTATTGGTCACAGAAAGCTATTTTCCGTGACCAAATTAGTTGGTGCTATTTTCCGTGATCAAAGTAGTTGGTCGCCGATGGGGGCATAGCACAAATGACTACCCTTCCCCTACTAATAGGTTGGTTATAAAAAAAGGTGTTTTCAATGGCCAATTTATTACACTAATTTAGTCACAATATATATCCTTTTCTCATTTAATGCAATTTATACCGGTTACAAATAAATTTTCCTTTCTATTTCAATCCCCCGTAACTTGTGCATTTATATATCATCTACACTTAGACAACTACTAGTTCATCAAATAGCACCTCAAGAATGCCCAACCATTCAATAAGGAAAGTAAAACAAGTAATCACAATCTAAGCATACATATATTTCAAATCCAAAATCATCACTTGATGTCCTAACCATCCCCATGATACACAATATCCAACAATGCAATAACCATCACAATATTATAAGAAGACCCCTCAAAATAACCTAAATCTTTGCGACATGATATATAAGGTTGTTATCTAAATAGTTGTCGTCCCAAGAAAAGTATCCTCATGCGAAAATGTATACTCAAGCTACGGAAAACTTCACCTTGATTTTGTCACGCCCCAAATCCACGAGCATGACCGGCCGTGAACCAAGAAATAATTCTTGGAACACGAAGCCTATACAATAAAAATAATAATAATAATAATAATTTTTTTGCAACCCGAATAAATCAACTGAATCCTGAATTATACGATTAAATAGGAGACCAAAACCAACATTTTTGTAGCCAATGAACAATATCTCAAATTCTCCATACTCCAAATTTATTAACAAAAATTTAAATAAACAAAAGTGCGGAAGTTGTTAACAAAACTAAAAGTAAATGATAATGCGAATGCCCTAGAGGTCCAAACGGTGGGTCCCGACACTGTCTCAGAGTCCACTATGATGGTCCCCGAACTAACCTGAAAAGAATGTGGATTAAATCCGTCAGCTCACAGCTCAATGAGTAGTTAAGCATGCTATGGGTTTAGAATACAACGTGGCATACATTTTAAAGAATGATAGTGAGAGCTCCAAAGAAATGGTTTCAAATAACAAAATAGCAAAGGTCATGGCTCAACAAGTGGTATCAATGAGTTGAATGTCTGATCAACGAATGACAAGAACAATAATCGATTCACAAAATACGCATTCTTACTAATCAGCTAGTCCAAAAATATCAGACAACAAACAATAATAAATAGGAATCTGAACCAAATTATGTGGGAGCCATAATAATAATAACCATTGCCAAATGCCAAATATTTTCTCAGGGCTTAGCCCATTGGATCCAATACCGTACATAGAGTCACCTCAGGATGGCGCCTGGGTCTTTTCCCTAAGCCGATCCGGAATAGGGTCACAGGGTATTTCACAAGTCTTTTCCCTATCCGTTGAGCACTAGAGTCACAGGGTATTTCACAAGTCTTTTCCCTAGTGGCCAAAGTCACCGCAGGATGGCGCTTGGGTCTTTTCCTTGGACTTCCACAAATATAATACATGGTCCCAATCACATAAGAACGACATTCCGAAGATATCACAGAATCAACGAATAGATAACAAGCGAAATGAGAGTAATCAATCATTCAAAAATATTATCAGTTAACCTTGTATGCCGAAGGGTACGTCAATTGTCAATAAGTTGTCAACAAATGTGAACACAATTATCCATCACAACGAATTAAAGATTATGTCAAAAATTGATAGGCTCAAGAGGATTCTAAAAGAAGGGATCACATGATTAACTACTCACCTTGACCGGAAAGATAGAATTGCACGATGCAAGATAATACTAGTTCACTTGTCTGGGAAAAAAAAGTAAATGAAGGTACTTAATTCCATGAATACCATTAACTTAACTACTATAATTAAGTACCCACACCCTAGATGGAACTAATATGGACAATCTATTGATTACCGCACACTCGGCACCACTAAACATGCACTAAACTGACCTCTTCTATTTGAACCCAAAATGATACTGCACATACACGTGTTTCACTTGTTGTAGATCTAGATTCTAACTATATGTATAACACAACTATAATATACAACCCCACAAAGGTGATAATTAAAGAAGACAAGGGAAAGACCCAGGCGCCATCCTGCGGTGACTTTGGCCACTAGGGAAAAGACTTGTGAAATACCCTGTGACTCTAGTGCTCAACGGATAGGGAAAAGACTTGTGAAATACCCTGTGACCCTATTCCGGATCGGCTTAGGGAAAAGACCCAGGCGCCATCCTGAGGTGACTCTATGTACGGTATTGGATCCAATGGGCTAAGCCCTGAGAAAATATTTGGCATTTGGCAATGGTTATTATTATTATGGCTCCCACATAATTTGGTTCAGATTCCTATTTATTATTGTTTGTTGTCTGATATTTTTGGACCAGCTGATTAGTAAGAATGCGTATTTTGTGAATCGATTATTGTTCTTGTCATTCGTTGATCAGACATTCAACTCATTGATACCACTTGTTGAGCCATGACCTTTGCTATTTTGTTATTTGAAACCATTTCTTTGGAGCTCTCACTATCATTCTTTAAAATGTATGCCACGTTGTATTCTAAACCCATAGCATGCTTAACTACTCATTGAGCTGTGAGCTGACGGATTTAATCCACATTCTTTTCAGGTTAGTTCGGGGACCATCATAGTGGACTCTGAGACAGTGTCGGGACCCACCGTTTGGACCTCTAGGGCATTCGCATTATCATTTACTTTTAGTTTTGTTAACAACTTCCGCACTTTTGTTTATTTAAATTTTTGTTAATAAATTTGGAGTATGGAGAATTTGAGATATTGTTCATTGGCTACAAAAATGTTGGTTTTGGTCTCCTATTTAATCGTATAATTCAGGATTCAGTTGATTTATTCGGGTTGCAAAAAAATTATTATTATTATTATTATTTTTATTGTATAGGCTTCGTGTTCCAAGAATTATTTCTTGGTTCACGGCCGGTCATGCTCGCGGATTTGGGGCGTGACAAAGGTGGTATCAGAGCTTAAGGTTCAAAATTTTAAACTTGCATTTTGCATTGCGTCTTAGATGAGGTCTGGGGTCCCTTGAGTCTATAGGCTTGTGAGGTTTGAGTTATATAGGCATGTGAGATTACTATTTATTTTGTTTTGTTTTGCATTTAGCTTATAGTTTATGATGTTATATTTTCTAGCAGCTTAGGGTAATGGATCGTACACGACGAAATTTGAGGCCTTCAAATCGTGGTCGCGGTTGAGCCACTGCTGCAACTCGTGGCCGTGGTCGTTCCATTCCCATGGGACGTGGCCGAGGTAGTGAAACCCCTGCTAATCATGAGGATATAGTTAACCCGGGAACTACTCCTGATCCAATTGTAGAAGCTGTTGCCAATTCTATTCCAATTGTAACGCCCCATGCAGACCACTAGCCCAATACCTTGATTTGATCCACAAGCCACACCACATGGCCCAAAATGCTTAAGCCCAAGGTACTAGTAGTAGCCCACATGGTTTGTTATATATCCAAGATAACTCATCTAAACAACCAATGTGGGACTAAACACCATCTACCCCCAAACATGGGGTATTACAATCTTCCCTCCTTAGGGATGCAACGTCCTCGTTGCATAGTCCCAGCAACCTCCCCTGGTGTCCATGGTGTTAGAGCGCATCCTACCCACCACTTGGACCAGGGCGGGGCTCTGATAGCATTTGTAACGCCCCATGCAGACCACTAGCCCAATACCTTGATTTGATCCACAAGCCACACCACATGGCCCAAAATGCTTAAGCCCAAGGTACTAGTAGTAGCCCACATGGTTTGCTATATATCCAAGATAACTCATTTAAACAACCAATGTGGGACTAAACACCATCTACCCCCAAACATGGGGTATTACAGATTTCGTTGTCCCAACAAAAAACATCTATAAGTATATATATAGGTTGAGGATAAGTTCACCATGATCTCATCATCCAAACAAAAAACATCCATATGCCAAAAAGTGGAGAAGTTCATTATGATCTCGTCGTCCAAACAAAAAGCATCCATATGCAAAAAAATATACTTGGGTTGTGGAGAAGTTCATTGTGATCCATCTACACAAAGCAAAGAAAAGTGCAATTCAATATCCATAC
This sequence comes from Vaccinium macrocarpon, assembly GCA_022606695.1. Lineage (NCBI taxonomy): Eukaryota > Viridiplantae > Streptophyta > Magnoliopsida > Ericales > Ericaceae > Vaccinium > Vaccinium macrocarpon. The sequence goes on from CM040172.1 coordinate 16,873,042, forward strand.
AAAAAACGCAACTACTGTAAGAACAAAAATTACTTTAAGGGATATGCCATATGGCTTGTCCCACAAGAATCTAGTTGTGTCCCTGGTGTATCCCAATGTCTAGTATGAGGACACGACGACCTCTAAAAGTCCACAAAAAAAGAGAGCATGAATCTTGTATTCTTGCTTGATTGTATTGCTGAGTCTTTATTTTCTGCATTCATATGCCTATATCTTCATGTTAGAGCTCTACAATGCATAACAAATTCTATTGTGCGTCATGTGGCGGCAACTTCTTTAGAGAAGGCTCTTCAATCTCAAGTGTCTTACTTGAGTTGAATCCAAAGAAGACTACAAAAGAAAATGAGAATTTGAATGGGGATTTCCTCATATTGGCACCTCCTACAATAGTTGTGCCATGTCCCAGTTCAAAGTCTAAGCACAGTTTAATTTTTCTGAAGTTTGAACCCACATAGACAAGAATTACCAAGTTTTGAATTGCTACGTTTTTAGTGAGAATAAACAAGCCAAAACCCATAAACCAATTTCCTGATTCCCATTTCAGGAAACGTGTCATCTAATAATAGTCAACTTGTATTATGTTTCCAGGGAAGTGTTGCAAGCCCATTTCACTGACCAGGACCTAGTGGATTAATGCAACAACAGCCTTTCTATAGCTTCTATCCTCTGGCAAAGGCACAAATTGGCCCAGTAACAACCACCGTTAGTGGATGCAGTAGTGTTGTTGCAGAAAATTTTGACCTAAATATGAAGTTATAGAAGGTTTTTTTAGCATATTTTTTGTGGTCATATTGCTAAGGCCAAATTTCTGAGAAACATCTAATACACTAGTATTGAATAAGCGAAGTTTCAACTTGTGAAAGCATAATTAGAAAGTAGACTTCAAAAGCAAAATCAGCTATGTAGAAGCAAGAAGGAGAACTAGCTAGCAGTTGTGCAGATACAGCAAAAAGGAAATGCCAGTAATATTATTGAAGTTGAAAAGTTTTGCATTTTTCTAAATGGCAGTCTTATATTGTGGGCTATGTTATTAGGTTGTTAGCTTTGCTAAGAACTTCTCTAATCTACACATGAAATTAAAAATGTGAATGAACTTACCAACGTGCCTTCCTACCACCAATAGAAGTGGGAGAGATGTGCCCTCTGTCACGCCCTCGAAAATTTAAGGGATAATCCATAAAGAAAATTCTACGTGGATGATCAACAAGTCCAAGAGCCACATCAAATTCCACATAGACATAAAAATATAATAATCAATAGGTTACAGTAGTCTAAGGGTATCCACAAACCCCAATATGCAAATACATAAGTTGCAATTGTGTTTACAATCTAATGTCAAAAGAGAAAACTTGATTAAGTTACAAAATCACCTTAACAAAATATAAGTTCTAAGATGACTAAGTAATTCCTCCATTTAACTTTCAAAACCGATATATGTATGCATTCCAAACACTTCATGTCATGCTCCTTGATGGGTACCTGAAAATTGATAGGTTGAGCTACACTAGCCTAGTAGGAAAACTATTCTACTAACGCTAAGTGTATAAAGATGATAAGTGCACGTGAAATGAGTATTAGACAAACACAGTGGTTCAACAAATACGATGTTTCATGTTGAAAAGTGAAGACTCATGGATGATATATGAATCAAATTAAAAACCCAATTGTTAACATTTATGAAATCGTCATTTTGTTCATGAAAACTTCTTGTCTGTAATCTTAAATGTTTCACATGTGCTAAGTACTTAAACTCTTTTTTTCTTTTTTTAACTCCTCTATGAAATCTATCTATACATATATTGGGAAGTTATAGGTCTGGTAACCCGTACTAGGGTGTATACATCCCAAATACTCTTATCCAGCCTATAAGAATGGTATATTCCTTGTTTCACAGGCCACGTTCACCATGCCCAGCTATGCTAGTAATAACAATATATTTTGTGTTTCACAGGCCATGTTCACCATGCTCAGCTATGCTAGTAATAATAATATATTCCGTGTTTCACAGGCCACGTTCACCTTGCCCAGCAACACTGGTAATAATAATATATTCCATGTTTCACAGGCCACGTTCACCATGCCTAGCTACACTGGTAATAATAGACTAATGTTATTATAACGTGACTCTTTTATCTTAAAACATATCTGCTCATCAACCACACACACTCATCTTAAATTTTGTAACGTCTCATCTATTCTTTATCGTCCCGCCTTCTCTCATTTTCACAAAGCATAGTGCAATCATCCATTTCCTCAAACAAGGATCCATATGTCCAAGGATGTACCGGCATATTCGAAAATAGCCTAAGTGTCCATCGTTTTACTCATAACCATTAAAATTTGTGTCATGTACTCATTGTCGCCAAAATATCGCATTTTTCATAGAAACTTCTCATTTTGAAGCACTTCATGAAACGACCAATTGTTTTAATAGGAATTGAATCCCTCCGCCGAATTTCGTTGGCTCCGTGCACCCATGGTTAGGGACGCACCGAATGGTGGCCCTAGTATTCATAATCACCGGTCTCAAAAGATCCATTTAATATATAATTCATTTATTGCCAAAGGTTAGGTCTGTCTCCTATCCATCTGTTCAGTGGTATTCTGGGAGCAGCCACTTTGTGCATTTATTGCCAAAGGTTAGGTCTGTCTCCTATCCATCCCCCGCCCATATCCCCAATTATTGGAGACTAAATGGGTTATGTTATTCTTGTTATTCTTATCAATACACTTTCAAGGGTCGTATTTTTTAATTTTTTTTTATCATCGCCACTTTCATCAAACATTTCAGAAATGACCCAATATGGTGCGTGTCCATTTCTTATCGTGACATGTCCAACCATTTATCGTATTAAAATCTCATTCTTAATAGTCATAAAATCAATTTGAGGGTTATCTCGAGATTAGAAGTCAAATACATGATGATATGAGCAAACGGGGACTAACCAAGCATCAACCAATGATCCAAAACAAAATAAATTCTGGTGAGCAAACTGATGCCTTTGTCCGAACCTAGACCACTAAGGTCCAGACAAAAGGGACAGATTGTACTGGCAAACTTGACAGACGCAAGGTCCGGACCTTCCAAACCCTTGTCCGGACAAAGGGGACAAATTTGGGGCAAAAATTTATAGATTTTTCCCCAATGGGAGGGGATTTCATCCCAAGTGCAACTATGATGATTTAGGCACAATTTTGAGAGGTCAAGCAACAACTAAACATGGTGGGAAAGTAAAACAACTACCAATTTAACATTTCAACAAGAAATTTTATAGATCAAGATCAAAACTTGAAGAAAACCCATTTCCATGGTGGAAAACAAGATTTACAAGAAATTGTTGAGCAAGGCATGAGTATGTGCAACAAATTAACAATATACAACTATAGGGAGTAGAAATTTGTTCCCTACCTCAAGGTTTAGCTCTAAATGAGAAGGAAGTGAAAGCTCCATGTTGTTCTTGCAAACCCTAACCGAAATAGCCTTGCTACAAGAAAAACCACGGAGACCCAAGCTCCAAATCACGCGTAGAAGACGGTTTTTAGGTTAAATCTTGAGTTTGGGGAGTGAGAGGGGTGGATTTGGTGAAGGATTTTGAAGGAAGTTTAAGACGAGGAGAAGAGATGGAGAGGGGGCTAATTTTAGAGAGAGAGAAGAGTGTACTTTTTTGATAAAAAAATCAGCCATCCATAAACATATACATGCCACACCTGCACTTTCACCCCTCATGTCTCTAACATGTTTTAAAGACACCTCAAAAGCATAAGTTCACTACATATTGACCCCACATTGCATTTTAAAACATTTCTAACACTTCCCCAATATTATTCCGGAAAAAAAAATTATATGAATTTACAGGTCCTTAGATCCTTGCAATACCCTTTTTCACAAATTATCCTCACACTTCCACAAACCTCGCAATACCCTTTTTCATACCATTCCACCAAAAATGCTCTCTTAGATCTTTATACATTTTAGTGCTACCTGAATGAATACTATACCCAGAACTATGAGCCTCAGCCAAAATCTTCGTTCTCAAATCACCACCACTGACACACAAACACGATCCCCAAACCTAAGTACTTCATCCTTACCCACAATGAACCCTCTACTTTCGCCCTTCGACATTCCCTCCAAAATCCTTTTACGCACGCGGTCATCTTGTTAAGCTAGTCGAATTCTATCTAACAAATTTGGTCTCACTGTTAACTGACTACATACAGCACCATTTCCATGTCACACTACTTCCACCCTCAACCTCCTAAGGTCCTCTATCAAATGTGGTTGAACAATCAAAGATGCCAAACAAGCCCCAGATAACTTCTTAATGCATCTGCCACTACATTCACCTTTCCAGGATGATACAATATACTAATGTCATAGTCCTTCAACAACTCAAGCCATCGCCTTTGCCTCAAATTAAGTTCTTTCTCGGTAAAAATATTTTTTAGGCTCTTATGATCAGTATAAATCTCACAAGTCTCACCATATAAGTAATGTCTCTAAATCTTTAGTGCAAACACAACCACCGCCAACTCCAAATCATGTGTAGGGTAATTTCTCTCATGTACCTTCAATTGGTGAGAACATAAGCTATCACTCTACTGTGCTGCATAAGCACACAACCCAAACCTTGGTGAGATGCATCACTATAAATAACAAAGTTACCACCCTCTATCGGCAATGCAAGTACAGGTGTCGTAGTCAATCTCTGCTTAAACTCCTGAAAACTGTGCTCACAACTATCTATCCATTCATACTTCACTCCCTTTCGAGTAAGATTGATAAGTGGCAAGGCAATGCGAGAAAACCCTTCCACAAACCTCCTGTAATACCCAGCAAGACCCAAGAAACTACGCACCTATATCACTGATCTCGGACGTGGCCAATCAACAATAGACTCCACCTTCTTACTATCAACAGATATCCCCTCCTTTCTGATCACATGCCCAAGGAAAGACACACTATCCAACCAAAACTCACATTTTTTAAACTTTGCATACAACCTCTGCTATCTAAGAATCTAAAAGACTATCCTTAAGTGCTTCTCATGTTCCTCTCTACTCTTGGAATATATTAAAATATCATCAATGAACACCGCAACAAAATGATCAAGTTGGGGTTTGAAGACCCTATTCATCACATCCATAAATGTTGCAAGGTAATTAGTCAGACCAAAAGGCATCACTAAGAACTCATAATGTCCATAACGTTTTCTAAAAGCTATTTTTAGAATGTCCGCCTCCCTAACCTTTAACTAATGATAACCAGATCTCAAATCAATCTTTGAAAACGCCTGAGCCCCTTGCAACTGATCGAACAAATCATCTATACGTGATAATGGATATATATTCTTAACTGTAACCTTATTCAACTCCCTGTAGTTAATACACCATCACATAGAACCATCCTTCTTTTTTCACAAACAAGACAGGAGCTCCCCACGGTTATACACTCGGCTTAATAAATCCCTTATCAAACAATTCTTGCAACTGCACCTGTAACTCCCTTAACTCAATTGGTGCCATTCTATAAGGAGCTTTAGAAATAGGTGTTGTACTAGGAACAAGATCTATTGTGAACTCAACCTCACGATCTGGAGGAAGACCAGATAGGTCCTCTAGAAAGACATCAGGAAATTCCTTTACTATAGGCAACTCCTCCAATTTTTGTACGGATTGTTCCTCACTCACCATATAAGCTAAGTAACCACAACACCCCTTCCTCAATAATCGACTTGCCTGTAGAGATGAAAAAAAGCTAATTGATGACAGCTTTCGATCCCCTTGAAAACTAAACTCTAACTCACCTGGCATAGCAAAAACCACCCTCTTCTGACTGCAATCTATTGTGGCATGGTATTTCGACAACCAATCTATCCCTAGGATAATATCAAAGTCATGAATCTCTAATGAAATAAGGTCTACTGGTAAAATTCTGCCACCTATCTCTACACCACAAAACTTAGACACCTTCTCCAATGTCACTGTTTTCCTTATCAGAGTAGCCACCATAACACATACATCTAATGCCTCAACAATAATAGGTAATTGGCGCAGATATCTAGGAGCAGCAAAAGAATGTGTAAAACCAAAATCAAACAAAACTTGAGCAAGTACATTTGAAATAAAGAGAGTACCTTGCACCACAGATGGCGCATCCTTAGCCTGTTGTTGTGTTAAAGCATACACATGCCCCTCAGTCACATTCTTCTGCCCCTGACCTCCATTTCGAGTATGCTGCTTATAATTCCCTTGATTATTTGATTATCACTGATTATACCCACCTCCATGAGCTGGCTGCCTCTGACCTTGACGTGCCTGATTCCTTCCACCACCCTGAGATCTACATTGAGTAAATATATGACCAGGTTGCCCACAATTATAACAAACTCGAAGTGAACCATCATAATGGTATTGTGCTAAAAGAGGCTGGCCACACTTATAACACAACCTCAATGCTTGCCTCCTACTTTCATTAATTTGAGTTGATGCCTGCACTCCTCTTGCAGGATACCCATTACCACTACTCTGTCCTAACCTGTACCTTTTGTACTGATTCTTTGTACCCTTTTCCTCTGATATATCCTTCTTCGCCGTCAGAGTTTTAGTCACAAGCTGAGATAGGGTCACGTTATCCAATAAAGAAACCCTTCCACGAATATTAGGTCGAAGCCCCCTCAGAAAATGCCACACCTTATCTTCCTCTTTTTCCACTAGTTTTACTGCAAACTGTTAGTATTTTTGGCACTTTTCGGGGTTGTCCAAAACCATCATTCGTGTGATTGTCATGAGTAGATATTTTTTAGAGGGTAGTTGCTCACTCGTTGCTCCTCCCATTATCTACGCCAAATTGACCACTACGAAATCAATCTATTTGTGTGAAAGGTAAAATGCATTGCACAACATATCATGCATATTTTTTGATAAAAGATTATATTTCTGCATGTTTGCATTTCCAATAAAACTCTCCGAAAATTTACTTTCCATATCAATCAAACTATTTTATTTTAACTTACCGAAAATTTGCTTTCCATACTCATATAAATATATTGATATCAAGCAAATAATTTTATTTTACCTTTCCAAAAAATTGTGTTTTCCATATACATATGTTTACATCTACTAAACAAATTTCCTTTAAACTCTCGGGAATTTATTTTTTTGGAAACATATTTAGGCTTTCATCTAATTGCCTATATATAGGAGCATTTGCCATCAATAAGGGGGTGTATATTATTTTTTACGGAAGAAACTGAAAGAAGGAAAACTCTTTTATCTTTTGTGCTAGCATGGACTCCACGTTGATTGATTCATTAAAAAGATGAATTGCTAGCTATGTCTATCCTATTAAAATTTTCATTGTGCATTAATACTTTCAAGCTACACATTTTCCGTATCACATCATTCATCTATTTAGTGTTCGTGTTTTGTGGTGTCGTATACTGCTGTGGCCAAATCTTTTGGAGATTGATTCGGAGCCGGTTGAATCCGGAGATCGGGCGTGAAGTCTGTGGTTCATCTATTGAATCTTGAAGAAGCTCTGGGAGCATCGGAGATTGTCGAGAATAAGAAAAGGCTTGGGGTAAGGTTTTTACTATTTTGCAATCTATACTTCTTTTTTATTAATAGAATAAAGCAGTAGTGTTAGGCCTTGATTTTGGCTTAGGGTTATTTAGGACCCTAAGTTTTTCCACATAAATCGTGTGTTACTTGTCTCCATTTTATTTTCACTGCACTACTTGTGGTTTGGTTAAATTGAATTAATCAAGGTAATTAACCAGTTAATTATTTAATAATTTTTAATCTGTTATTCTTTTTAAAAATTGGTAATTTTTATCAAAACTCCTATTCACCCCCCTCTAGGAGTAAATTAAACGCTTCCGCATAATTTTAAGTGGTATCAGAGCTAGGAGATCATGGGTTTGAGTTGCAGAAGCGTCATCGTGAGGGAGGGATTGTTGGGCCCGAAGTGCCCCCATGGATTTGGTTACACAATGCCACTCCCTGCGATCACTCTAAAATAGACTTGCGGGTGCGATGTTGAATGCCATAAAAGACTTAATTGAAGCCCTTTCTAACACCAATTGGTTTTAGGAGAGTTGGTGGAAGAGCGGTCCGACAAGGCTTGACAACTCATCAAATTTGCGTTGGTATTCTACCATTGTCATATTCCCTTGCTTCAAATTTAAAAACTCGTTGCACTTTTGATTCTTAACTGTTGGTGGAATATATTCATCTTCAAAATTCTTCTTAAAAGTGCTCGAAATTAATTCATGCTCTTTTCCCCCTATATTTCTGCTTGGCCATACTTCACCAATGCTCTGCATCCCCTTCTAGCTTATACGTCGCCAATGACACTTTCTGTGACTCTGAATAGCCCAAAATGTCAAATATCTTTTCCATCCTTAATAACCAAGCTTCAACATCAGATGGTTGGTAAGACCCCATGAATGATGGTGGAGTAGTCTTCAAAAACCTATCCAGAACTGTACCCTTATCCAAAGTCATGAACCTTGATGCATCCTACCTGTGCCTGTTGCCCTATGAACATTCCCACTAACATCTGGATGGCTTGATAAGCAGTTGTGGGGTCAATAATAGTTGTGGGTGCAACAAAATTGGCAATAACTTGTGTAATTGGATCGGTGTCGGTTGTTGTGACAACTGGCTCAATAGAAGGTTCCCAGCCTAGTGTATCATCATGAGCTATGGGGGAGACACCAACTCTGCCACGGCCTGTAGAATTAGTAGGACCACGGCCATGAGTTGCAGGGGTGGCATGACCACGACCACAGGCAGTAGGAGTGGCACGACCATGGCCACGAGCGGTAGGAGTGGCCCGACCGCGGCCTTCAGCTGCTGAACCCCCATAAGTGGACCTAGTAGTACAACGTGAGCGATCCATCTCCTAATTTTGTCAAAGAAATAATCCAAATATAATTATATAATTGTGAAGCAATAACCAATAATCTATAATTACATAAACAATTACGGGACTACCTAAGGACTCTAGCAACTTGGACCTCCACTAATGATAATGATGCAATACGAATGCAAAAGTTTTTTTTTTTGGTTCTTTTTAAAACCTTCAACTCTGATACCACAATTGTCACGTCCCAAAACAGGAAATGACCAGCCGTGAATCACAAGGCCAACTTATGGAACACGCAGCCTAAAATAAAATAAACTAATGAATGCTAAGAGACCATTCCTTATTTCATAAATAAAATGAACTAAATTGTCTCAACAAAGCATGGGACACACCATCCCATGATAATGACGATAAAAATGATCACCAATAATACCATAAATCCAATCCTTTACCAAAAAGGTTTAACCATGTGCGGAAGCAAAATAAATTAAATAATAAAACTACGATGCATGCAATCCTACGAAGGTCAACACAATAGCTCCCCAAGATAGCGCAAAAGTCCTCACCTATCCACTTGATTTTCCTGAAAATGGTGTTGGATAAAATGCCAACTGACAAGCTTAGTGTATGACAAGCATGTATAATAAATAAAGTTCTAAAACAAGGATTTAATTTACATATCATCATAATTTGGCACACACAATGTTGGAAAAATAATAATAATAAATCTTAGTGGTGATCACAAATGATATCCAATAACAATGGGGAACCACAACCAAATAGTACCATGGCCAACAATATAATTATCTCAAGATTGGATCCAATATCGAACTTAGAGTTACCAGGTGTTGGCAAACCATGGTACTCTTTCCTAAGTTGATCCGGCAAAAGACAGCCGTTGAGTAAAAGGGCCACCGGCCTAACCCGAGTCTCTTCCCTTATGGTCAAGGTCACCTATATAGAGGAATAATTTCCCTAGTCTTCCAATAATAAAAGTTCCCAACAATATCCATAAAGTTCTCACCAAAAAGAATGCAGTTTATCACGTGTCAATTTAGAGAACCAAATATAAATATTTTTCAAATAACAATTCCAAATTTTTCAACAAATAATTTAAGGGACACGGGAAAGTTCGAAAGTACGTAACATACTTAATCACTCACCTGAATTCAAAACTAATGCAACTCGAACAGGCTAAAAGGGAGATTATCCTGTACAAGAACATAAAGAATACCAAGTAACTAACTAATTAAATTTCAACTATATAAGTTAATATTGTTGTATACTTATTCTATAAAAACCCAAACATGACTGAAACCCCAGTTGTTGTTAACCATGAAAACTTTAAAGTGTGAACTCCCCTTAGTCAATTTCCAAGTACTGTATTCCCTACTTCCTACATGCACCATCAGTCCCCACTTCATAATTTCCAACTAACAAACTTTTGTCCTCATACCCCATGAACCATTGATCTCCTTTACTTCCATTTGCCGACAGTCTTTTTTTTTTCACCAATATTTAATTCTACCAAGTCCCCACTCCCACAAATCAATTCAACAAGTCAAGCACAATCTGACACAAAACACCCAATCCTCTCATGTGCGCCCTCTCTCTTGACCACACCATCAAAAGCAACCCATTAAATTATAACCGGATCATCTCTCTCAATTTTTACAACTATGAGGTAAGGAAATAGACAAAATTAACAGGAGCATACCAATCGAAACCGAGAACCGAAGCACAGAAACCACCTCAAAACTCGACGCCTTGACTGCTACTATTTATCCAAAGATTCCTTAGTATTCTCTCCAAACTTATTACCCTAGTTGTAGGAATATAACTCCTTAGAAGAGTAACTTAATAAAACTCCCCCACTAACCCATAATATCCTTGGATTTTAGGTAACTAATTATTTTAAAGTATCCAAAATTACTAACACATCTATAATAAAAATGGCATGATAAACATAATCTACTAAAATTAGGATTATATCCTAAAACTATAATAATGCCAAATACACCTGAACCAAGCGCAAAAATAATTAAATAGGACACAATCATAAAAGCTAAATATTTAAATGACCAATTATAATTATGAAAATAAAATTTAGGGCCGTTACATCTGGATTGAGAGGATTCGTCTTGCAAGCTACGATCTTTGTCTACCATTGTAGGTCATAATTTTTTTTTTAATAACATATCAACCCAACATGAAAATGATTATATAAATAGAAGTATTGGAAGACCTATGTGGTTACAGGGCAATCATTATGGATCCAACTTTTGTCCTTGGTATGAATTTCTCATAGAATTTTGAAAAATCAAGCTTTGCATATCCCTTATCCTCTGGCTATCAAGTTGAACTTGCATTAACATAAAACCACCATTTAATAATAAATCAATAGTGCTAAAATCATATATTGTATAATTGAGTGCAAAAGGTATTACTGGTGTAGTCATTGTTGCAACAAATGATTGAGACCCTAAAAAATGGCCACTGGGACCATCAAACCCTTCTTCTTTTTTCCCAGCTTTTGACTTCCTCTGGAAAAAAAAAGATGTTGCATATCAATATCTAAAACAAAATCTAACCTGAAATATATAATGTCTTTATGTTGTGTTTCTCACTGAGCCATACATCATCAATCAAGTGATGCCAATCCTCCGGAGTCGCATTCTCATATGGGACTGCTATAAACATCCACCACACGAACTTTCTTAACTTTTTAGTAATGGCACTTCATTTTGTACCTCCAAGTTATATGCATATGGTAGCACCAAGCATCGACAACTTTTTGAGCTAGTAGATTGTTAGGATAATCATCTGAAATGTTGACCTTGTCCTAAAAGCTAGGTAAAATTGTTACATTAATTGATAATGAGAAGTTTTTTTGTAACTAAAAAGATGAAAGACTAATTACAAGAACAACTTGTACGATAGCAGATTGAGTAGCTGTCAATGAAAGGGAAACTTGAAGACTGGTAGCGTGGATATGAGGCATCAATGACCCATTTTTCTTGGGACAAAAAGGGAAACTTGAGGACTGGTTGCACGGATATGAGGCATCAACAACCCATTTTCCTTGGAACAAATTATACCCATTTAAGAAAACACTACCTCTCAAACTACTAATCTTGCTCACATTATTATTATTATTATTATTATTATTATTATTATTATTATTATTATTATTATTATTATTATTGTATGCTTGCTCTATTCTTACTTCTTCTTCTAGTTGCAAAGAAAAAGGTAGAAGAAACCAAGGCTGGACCACCTCTCAAAACCACATAACCTCTCCCTTAAACCCAATGTCGCTGCCATCACCTCTAATGCTTCTCTAGAATTCTTTTATTCCAAGCAGACAAAGACCTAAGGTATTTTAACGTCCCAACTCCAAATGTCAAATCTCGATCCCAAAAGCTTTCTCCTACTACGATTTCATGAAGGTAAGGCCAATACAATCACAATAAGTTGGAGGTGCCATTTTTTCCCTAATTCTATTTTCTTAGTGGACATTTGTTGCACCTCTGCACTTAGCTTTTACTCAATGTTCATTGAGTGATCAATTTTGTGCTCTTTTTCTACAGCAGACCTCTTCAACTCAGCATTTTCCCTTCCCACCTTCACCAACTGCTCCTTCAATTCTGCATTTTTCCCCTCTGCCTTCCTCAGCATCTTGATGATAGAAGGGCCAAAATCCATTCCTCTTGCACACATTGGAGGATCAAACCATTCAAAATGCTTGCACTTGCGATTTGTTTGCAAAAAAAAAAAAAAAAATTCCCCAAATCAATGACATTCCAAGGTCAAAACACATTCAAGTTATTACCTTGTAGTTTATGCAACCGTAGAACCTCCGTTCTGGGCTCTCTTTGGTATAGGATGTCCTTAACAAAGATCTTTCACCACAAAAACAATTTTCGTTACGGGTCTAATTGGGGTTCCAATTGCTACTTGAGGCCCTGGAATTAGTTGAAACCTTCGAATTACTTAGAGCTGCTCATTGTATGTGTAGGTGGAGAGAGAGAGAGAGAGAGAGAGAGAGAGAGAGATGGATGGGGGGCTGTGAAAGACAACACAGAGATCGTGGTAGGGTTAGAATGGTAGAGAGAGAGAGAGATCATGGGGTAGAGTTGGGTTGTAATGGCCTTAGGACCTTTTGGGGTTGAACCCCCAGTTTTTTCCGTCCATCCCATGGATGGGAGTTATGAATTGGATAGATTGTGTAACGATTTCATAGTTTGAGGGGGAAGTGCGTTCAATTGATAGTTTAAGGACGAAGTAAAAAAAAAAATCAAATAGTTTAAGGGGAAAGTGCATATTTTACCCTTCTAAGAGATGATACTTTATGTTTCTCAACATCTTCAAGCATAGCAGCATGGGCAGACCAATAAGACTGCATAATGGCCATTAACCAATGAGCAGGTGGTTTCTCGTGCAAACGAGAAAAAACCTAGCTTACTTTCACTAAATAAGTCGCTTGACTTTTTTATTCAAAATTTTCTCGCATCTGTTAGTTTTCCATTTAACTTTTGTGAATTATTGAATCTTTTCGATGAGAGGAATTGAAAAAAATTAAAAATCATGATCGGAACTCAAAATTTTCTTTGAATAAAGCCAAAAAATCTGACTTTTTTGACTGATTTTTTTCTTTATTTAAAAAAAGTCAATTTTGGATTATAATTTTTTATTTTTCCCATTCTTCCTATCAAGAAAAATCAATAATTTACAAAAGTTTGACGAGAAACAAAGAAGTGCCGGGAATTTTTGAATAAAAATAATAAAAATAAAAACAAAAAAAGAACAAATTCTTTTGTCTTTATTTTCGGTAGTTTGTAATAGCATTTCGCCTTAAATGAAATTCTAAAAAAAAAAGCCAAATTACTCATCTTGTTTAGCGAAAATAATGCATGGTATAGTAGGAGTAGTAGACTAGTAGTAGAATCAATTCTAATATATAAAGGGAGATCAGCATTTTGGTGTGGATTAGTTTTGAGGTTGACCCACATTTTTCCCTTCCTACAATTGTCCCTCAAGAATATTTTAATTACAAGTTAAATATTCCTTAAGTTAGTTACTTTTGAGCGGCATATTGTAAAACCCAAGTGAAAACTACCCAAAAAACTGCCCTGTTCCTCAACATCTCCCACTTTCCCCAACCAGGAAATCCCATTGATTCACTGCCGACCAAAATCCAATTGCTTCACTGCCGATGTCAAACAACCGAGCAAGAGAATCTAAATGAAGCTGAACTCTGCTATTCTCTTTCACCCACTTCAATGCCGGAACCCGAGTGACATAGGTGCAACTGCAAAACACTTCAAGGCTTTGTCCAATACTTTGTCCACTTTCCAGTGTTCATAGTTAATTTTGTAGACAAATTTTGACAATTTGCCTTACTGGGATTTGGTTTTGTACGACATTTTTAGGTTTCCTGTATTTTTGTCGTCGACTTCAAGGCTTTGTCCAATTAATATTTTGTCAACTTTCCAGCGTTCATAGATGAAGGCTTGAAGTCGCGAACTGCAGAGAGGACATGGCAAAAAAGCAAGTTGGGTTTTGCATTGTGTGAGGGTTTCTCTCTATTTGATACAAAAAGATCTTATTTGTTGTTAGGTAATGCATATATTTTTTATTTCCTTATTTTTGCATCCTTGATAACCAAAGGAAAAAAGATAAAAGAAAAGAAACTTTATTTTTTGATCGCCTATTGTCTTTTACATATGGTAGAAACTAGAATTGGTTAAGTTAGAGGGGGAGAAGATGGTAATTAGAATGACGGCTTAGTTTCTTTTGTCTTCAAGTTTACCGATTTATTTTATTTTTCTTCTCTTCAAATAGGTAGCTTGGTGGACAAAAAAATTAATTGCACACGAATTACACCCATTGCATGAGCAAACTTAACTTGCACACGGAATTAATTTTGTGCATACTTTTTCTCAAAATTCAACTTGCACCACGAATTGCGTCAGCGCCAACTATAGGTGGTTTTAAAGTGGATTCAAATGAGTTGTACGCAAAGCTAGGAAGAAATCGTCGATTTCATTTTCTTCTCTCAGCAACTACACTTCGACTTCTCTCAGCTCCGACACTTCGATAGCGGCGGTGAGACCTGGTGATGAAAATCGCTGAGCAAGGGTTTCTTCAACGATCTTCTGCGTAGTCAATTGGGGTTGTGGATTTCGACAACGGCTTTGAAACTTCGCTTCTCTCCTCTTATATTTTCTCGAGGCCAAACGGTGGTGCTACCAAACTTAATACGAGGCCCCCGATTATTCCCCTACACGTCCCACCTGTACAGTCTTTCGCATTAGGTAAACCATTTCTTCCCTTTCGTTTCTTTCAATCCCTTGATTTCGATTCTTTTCAGTCAATCGTGCTAGGTAATTGCATTTTTTCATATTTAACCTTCGTATATTTTCTAGATTTTAATTATTTATATTTCTATGAGTGATGTGTTTGACGGTATAGAGGGATTTGTAGTTTGTAGCTTCGGAGATTAGGGACAAGTTTATTATAATGACGGTATGGAGGGATTTGTAGTTTGTAGCTTCGGAGATTAGGAACAAGTTTATTATAATTAATTTGTTTTCTACCTTATATCTTTTTTCTTAATTAATTGCTAGATTCGGAAAGTTCATATTTTCGATAATGTGTTACCATTGAAATTGAAGATTCGAAGCTGTTGCTTGTTGAAATTCATTTTGATGACAATTGTTTGGGCTGCGATGCTTTCCATTCCAGAGGAGAAACACACTTCTGCTTATGGGTATTTGTGCGTTTGGTTGGATTTGATGTTAGTGTTTTTGTTCTTGAACTGAACCTAAAAATAAACTTCACTTTGCATTTTATGCATTCGACAAAATGCTTCAAAAAAATAAGTTGAAGAAATAGTTTATTTTCATTGATGTTGTGGTGAAAGATGTTTTGGGGGGATTTAGTTTTGCTATTTACAATTTTTGTTTAGTGTTTATGGTGGTAGAAATAGTTATGGAGAGGAGGTTATGTGGGCTAAAAAATTGTACCCAGAAACTGCATGCAAGTCTATTTGATTGGTATATACGAATTCTTGATATTTTGGAGGTTCATACTTGATTGAAAAAAAAAAGTTCGGGTTGGGGATGACTTGACCCATACTCAACCCGTGACCCATTTCAACCCGCCCAAACCCGCCTGTTTTCCACCTTTATCAGGACTTTTAGATATAAATTTGTTGTGGGTTTCGTAGGAACATAAAGTGCATCTCAGGGTGGAGTCAGAAAATCGGATCAGTTAGAAGAGAGAATGGCAACAGAGTCATCAGAGGGAGAGGAAGAAGGAAAGCTCATGGGTGGAAACAAGCAGTTGATAATCGATGATGAAGACCTCCGTGAAATGGCCAAGAAGGCTGCCTGGAGTGTTAGCTCTTGCAAGCCAGGGAATGGCGTCACTTCTCTTCGCGACGACAACCTCGATACCTACTGGCAGTATGTTCTCCTCTGTATGTAGGTGTGGGTGCGTATGTCGACTGTAGTAAGTGGAACGAACAGGTTCCTATCTATGCATTTGTGTACATACATGTACGCTGCACAAACTAAACCACATTTTTCTAACTAGGAACACTAGACACTTCGGTATTTTACCACAATAATTTGTAAATTTTTACATGGACCACAGATTTGCTACATCCATAGCAGTACGTAATGTATATCCAAAAGAATCAAAAAGTGCACAATCAATTATAAAAATGCACAACTCCAATTATGTTGTGTGCTAAAGTGCAAATGTGTGCACAGTGGCTTTTTACTGTACTCTATATAAACACACACTCACACACATCTGCTTGTGAGTGTGAGGAAAAACGAAGGTACACTTCTACATCCCTTAGGAAATGAGGTTTTATGGTGAATATTTCTTAGCGGCACTACGAGAGGGTGCACTGTAAGAAAGTCTTAGCTTATGCCATGGGGCTGGGGTTTTCTGTTATGAAGGTTTTTTTCTAGAAAATTTACAAGTTTTTGGAAAATTTGTTATATTTTTTGTGCTGTTAGTTTTGAATCATTTCTGTGTAGTTTCAAATCATTACTGTCGCACCCACAATACTGTTTGTGTAAATAGGCAAAAGCCGCAAAACTTTGATCTTATACTATTTCAATTCAGATCAGATGGTGCTCAACCTCACCTTGTCAACATTCAATTTCAGAAGAAAGTTAAACTCCAAGTAGGTATTGCATGCCATGTGCATACACTTTTATCTTCATTATCTCTCACATATGTATTGTTTTTTCATATTTGTTGGTCTCAAGTGGAAGATTCTTGTTTTCCAGTTAGTAGTTCTCTATGTGGATTTCAAGCTTGATGAGAGCTACACACCTAGTAAGATCTCTATCCGTGCTGGTGATGGCTTCCATAATTTGAAGGTAAATTTGCTGACAATGACCCTCTAAATAATTCGGATGCTTAAGTTTGACGCATTGAGCTCACAAGCATTCTTTTAGACACACTTTTATTTCATAATTCGTGTTGAATTATGCTTGATAGAATTCAGTTTTGTCTTTCCCTTGCAAATGCACCCAGGAGATAAAGTCGGTGGAACTTGTCAAGCCAACTGGTTGGGTTTACATATCATTATCTGGAAATGATCCTCGGTATGCATTATCAGTTTTGATCCCTTATTCATGTGTCACTGCTCTTAATTGATTGGTCGCAGATTACTTTCCTATTGTGCTTTTTTTTTCCTCCAAAATTGTGTGCTATTTCAGCCATAGATTGATTCAATTCCTATTTTGCATAATCAATTTTACATCCTTGGACCTGTAATTATTGTTGAAAGAAACAATGTTATCTTGTCAATTTATGTTATTATCACGTAATGCTCTTGTGGTACTCTGTGTTTACTGTTTAGTATCTCGTGTCTTATAGGCCCATAGGCTATATGTTTACTTCCGCATCTTGATATTAGGTCGATGTTAGAGAAGCCCCCCAAAAGAAAGTCTACTGGGGGATTCTTGTGTCATTCCGTGGTGTTTCTTACCCCACCTTCTAAATACGTGATGACAGTGCTTGGTGAAAGGAAATATTATTAACATGCAAGCCCAAGTTGTTAACGCACCCTGTTCCTAGCATTGGAGAAGGACTCTTTGATCATTTTGAGGAAATAGATGGACTAATTCTGAAAGACCATGGGTTTAGTGATTTTGAATTGTTTTTCAGTGTAAGTTTGTGAGCTTCTGACGATTACCATCATCTTTGGCAGGGAAACTTTTGTCAATACTTTCATGTTGCAAATTGCGGTATTGTCAAATCATCTCAACGGAAGAGATACTCATGTGCGGCAGATAAAAGTTTATGGGCCTCGACTGTGCGTCAGAATTCTTCGTATTAATTCTTAACCAATATAAGTGATTTCCTGTTTTATAACTGCATTATCTCATCATACGCTCTGTTGCAGGAACCCCATTCCTCACCAACCCTTTCAGTTCACCTCAAGGGAGTTCATTACTTACTCGATTGTGAGATGAGGATCATAATATCACGTGGTTTAGCAAAGCACTTATCATGCTGATGAATTTGAACTTTCGAGTATAGCAAGCATTGGAGTTGAATCTGGATTTGCAGCTTCTGTGCATCATGTTTTGCTTGGCTTATAAAAACTTTGTTCTGGCAATTAAATCAAGTTTCAGATGTTATGCGTTAATTGGTTTTTATCCGTCTTTTTTTGGGTGAGAATCATTATCTGATGCTCCATTATCCATTCTTGTATTGAGAACATGATTCTTGCTGTTGAACCGGAGAATGAAAATGGCTGCGGATTCCTGCATGAGTGTCCACATCTATTTGCCTTGCGCATTTTTTGCTTTGCTAAGATTTAGGGGAGTTTTGAGAGGGCTTATCATCATCAACATCAAGGGGAGTTGGTCCATCTTTTGAATTTGACTCTGCCATCTTTGTCAATCTGATAAAGGAATAGGATGAGGGAAGTGACGGAGCTAAGGGTTAAAATACAGAAGAAAAATGTGTTTCCATGACTGTACCAGTACCAAACAATCAATTCTGTTTCACTTATTCCGTCTGTCATGGCTACCAAGAAAGATTGACCACTGTAACCCCTTAGGTTCCTGTCTATGAGATGGCACGACTGCCTTGACCAGTCTTCGTTAAAATGCAGCCTCATTAAGGTTTACTGCATACTTGCCTAAGCTCCAACATACGAATCGCTACAACAACAAAAACAACAACAATAATAACATAACTCATTTAATCCCCAATAATTGGGGGTATGGGCGGGGATGGATAGGAGACAGAACCTTTGGCAATAAATGCACAAAGTGGCTGCTCTTAAAATACCACTGAAACAGATAGATTGGAGACAAACCTAATCTTTGGCAATAAATGTACAAAGTAGTTGCTCACAGAATATCACTGAACCAGTGGTTCCATATACCGTTGTGTTTGCTGCGAAATCATGCCCTCAAATCAAAGCCAAAAGACATCAGAGAGGACAAATCAAAGAATCATTTTGATTTATGTGCACATTACCATGCTTCTTTCATTAAGCATCTAGAGCATTGGCGTTGCATAATCGCTGGCTCGATAAAAATCTTTTTTGCATTAAGTCTGTGCTGGCTTCCTTCTGATCTTTTTTGCAGACAACTTATCATTCTCACTCTACACTCTCCTAAAGTAGAATCACAACAACCTCCCTTTGGCTAATAAAACATCCACCACATCAGCACTTGCTTCAAGACCAATATATTATATTGGAGCCCACACATTTGTGTGTGTTTGGGTCAATTCTGGGTACCAAATTCTTGGTATGTATCAACACGCTTATACATTATAACGAAACACAAAACACTATTGTACAGTTCAAATAAAAAATAAAAAATAAAAAGAAGAATTGATGTTTACTGAAAATGCACTCAATCAAGCATCATAACTGGACTGAACCAAATGTTGAAAAAGAATTAGCAACAATCAATACAAAAGCAAGCCTTGAGAGTTGAGCCTAGAGAAGCAGCTAATTGCAAAGAAATTTACAACCTAAACCCCTCTGCTATAGAACAACCCAACAAACTACAGTCTTCTAAACTATATACCCTTTTAACAAAACTAATCCTTTCTCAACAAGATAACATACCAATGAAGTATACCAGCAATATAATCAGCACCACTGCACAAACCCAATACACCCATTTCTTGCCCTTCTTCTTCTTCATCTGCTTAGCATAGAAAAGGCTGTTAGTTCCACCACTGATAAAACTCCCGCCATTGGCCACGTTCTGCTCGATTTCGTCCATCTTTTCGCCTTGAGTCTCCACCAAAACAGCCATATCAAGAAACACCTGATGGAGATTGTCCAAACTCCTCTGGATGTCCATCACAGCTTCATGCCTCTCTTTATTCTCCAAGTACAATTCCATCCTCCCTTCGACTTTCCCGCTTACTAAAACCATCTTCTCAATCACGTCTTCGCCTGGTACTTCCCCAGTCGCATTGTAGTATATCCTTCTCAGATATTCTTTGTGATCAGATAGTACTTTGTCTCTCAATGACTGGAAATCGTTCATCGTGTCCCTCAGTTTGGTTCTCAATCCATTGGTGACCGAAATCCTCATTCGATCAACTGCACTTCCTTCCCTGAATTCCACAGACAACTTGCGGTTTTCTCCGTTTGATTTGTCGAGCAATTCTAGCCTGGTCTTAACGATTTTGGCCTTGCGAAGGACTGAATTTATGTCGGAGTCCATCCGGTCTCGTAGTCCACGAAGAACCTTAGCGCTGTGAGTAGACTTTGTCTCTTCATTTAGATTTTGAAGATCCAAAAGTAGATTGGTTATCTCTTCCATATCAGACTTGATTTCATTTAATTTTTGAAAGAACTGAGAGAGGTTCTCTTCATCAGAAGAGCTTAGTTGGCCTTCCTCAATGTCTTTCTCTGATTCAAGATCAATCCGGGCTTGTTTCTTCAATTCCGCATAACTTATAAACGATTTTGTCATGAGATCATTCATCTTGTAATCAAATTTTCTTCTCCCTCCCGCCTGTAAATAGTTACAAAACAAAATTATGCGAAATCATTAGCGGATTCAGGATTTCGTTTCAAGAGAAAAAATTAACAAAAAAATTTGCCTAGATCAAACCAAAGAAATACACGAAATTATGATTAATATCAGTAGAAAAATTTGAATTCTCGAGTGTACCTCCCCCTCTGTACAAGATCCAATATGAAATTGAATACGGACGGACGTATGCATACAGATGTGTAAAAAAGATATGCAAAGTTCTTGAAAACTGACCACCAAGAAGTCTGAATCGGAACACCGAACGCAAGTCGCAAGTGAATGTGTCGAGAAAATATCAAGAAGAATTCGGCCTTCTCTTTTCTTTGCCGAAAAGTTGCTGATACTCTCTCTCTCTCTCTCTCTCTCTCTCTCTAAAGAATAGGGGGGAAGGAGTTAGTAACAAAGAGAAGAGGGATCGCAATGGTTCTGTTTCAAATATTTCCAACTCTCTTTACCGTTGAAATCTTTGCCGCCTAAGTCGGTAGTTGGTTATAACCAACAAACGACACCGTTTCCAAAAAATTAGCAGATATATAGTTACTTCCTTCGTTCCAAGTTGTTGTTCCTTTTTGGACAGTCGTGTCACTCAAATAATTTTCTATATTTCACAATTTATTTTTTCTATGATTTTGATATATGTGTTTAATAGTAAAAAAATAGAAATTTACTATCAAACAAGAGTTGCGTTGAATATTGTTAGGATCAAATCACACACGCACACGATATACGAGTATAAACGGCAAAAGAATTAACACAGAGATATACGTGATTCCTTAAAATCGCATACGTCCACGGGAGCGGAGAGAGAAGTTGTTTTATTGATGATCTGAGTATATAGGGTTTTACAATAGAAAGTATATATATATATATATCCGCCACTTCTATTCCAACCCTAATTTGCATTATAGCCTGAATACCCATAATGCCCTTATAACACCGTACCGTACCTCACTCTGCTCAGCTCCGCTTCGCTCAACACTAGCCTTTTACGAGAACTTCTCAGTATCTCTCATACACATCATATGAGCCACAAGTTCCAACAAATATAAAATAAAATAAAAAAACTTTATAAATCAATGTAGACAATTTTTTGAGAGGTCCCAAATAGTAAAACATGAGCATCAATTCGGGACGAGGTTTGTTAGAAAATTACTGGACCCGATCAAGCATATCAACTCCCCATAATATTTCAAGAAAAACAAAAACAAATCACCAATCAAAATAATTAATTGAGATCTTTTGATAGGAGGAAGTTATTAAATAAAAAAAATTGAAACGAAAATACGTTATTTATTGATCCAATTAAAGAAACGACTATCGAAAATTGACACCCAATGTGAGACGCATTTGATAGTTATTTCTTCTTCTGTTTTTTTCTTCACAGTGAAATTCATTAAAGCTTAGGCATAGCACGGAGAAACCAAGTCATAAAAGAATAACCCCCAACTCAATTGAGCAACTGAGGACCGGCTTTATTTGGATACTCAAAATGAATACTCATTAGCCCAAGAAATGAATAATTGTTAATTGAACACTTAATCCAAAAACAAGAGACTCATTTTTAATGATAAATTTTTTTAAAAGATAATAGATAGAGAAAAAAATACTCAAAAAAGGGCCTCTAATGCCCCATTGAACGACAAATCGACAATCTGCTCTACATCTCCAAAAACGAGATTATATGTCCAAAATATCTACACCAACCTATATGCCACAATACATCCCAAATAATATATTTGTCAATTTATGCACAAGTTTAATTTTGCTCGGGCCCAAAATATAAACATTCATTGAGATTTTAAAAGTTTATGTATTTTTTTAACTTTTTTTACCACACTATTCATGGTATATAAATTTTGTGTATACTTTACTGGTTAATGGAGCTAATTGAGTTAAGATAATTTTTGAAATAATCTGTTTAAATTTTATGGAACCGCCACTACCGGACATCACAACCATTAAAAGCAGAAACGCCTCATCCATTAGTTTTGCAAATGAAATAAGGAACACGACATGAAAATCCAACGACTGACAAGAAATTCATTACACTAATGTCTAGCTCTGTTTTGCCCTGTTTTACCGTTTGTTTTGTTTGCTGTCGCCGAAGAATGAAAGCTACATTGAATACCAATAATTCCCTTTCAAAAGAAAAAGAAAAAAAGAACACCGACGATTAAGCAAGACTAGAAATACCTTACAACAGTTGAAAAATCAGTTGTTTCAACAATCCAGCAGTGTCTGAATGGCCATAATTCCCAGGATTTAGATACTATTACAAACAAAAGAAAAGCTGAAATCATTAAGTTTTGTTTTTACAATGCCCGAAAGATCAATCTTATTCTCAGAAATGAACTTAAGCTATATTATGCTGCTTTATGGGGAGGTTGAATTTCATGAAAACCGTTGGGGAAGCTAGCTGGAACAGCTAAATGCTTGTACTATATACTCCCATCCTGCATCAGGCTTGTTGTTGCCTTCATTCTTATTTTTACCAGATCGTGGGGGTGGAATAGCAGGAATTTCAGCCAAGTCAATGTCAGATCAGGTGCAGTATCAATACAATCATTTACTAATACTAATAACTCTGCTCTAAAAATGTCAATGATGGTGCATTGTATTAGCGCAGGTAAAATGGGGGATAGAAAAAACAATTGACAGTGCGGGCATGAAGAAGATGACAAGTAGATTTATCCACCAGTGAAACCATCGGGTAGCAACTGCTGCGTATAGCTAAACAGTGACATAAAATCAATACAAACTTTTCAACAAAGAACTACTCCTTCCCTCCCAAATTGTTTGTCAGGTACGCAAACAAGAACTTAAAAATCGTACAAAATTTTTGAAGAAAAATTCAATTTTTATAATTAGTAAATATCACCGAGTGCTTCTAATCTATGAAAAAAGTTTGAAAATTTTCTTTTAAAAGACTAATTATTTTTAGGTCCTTGTTTTGCTGACCAGACATATTTTGAGACAGAGGGAGTATTTTTTGCTCGAGTTTCTTCTATTTCATTCACGTAGTTGATTATTTAATCAAATCCCCCCAAGAACTATTTTTGGTTCGAGTTTCTTCTATTTCATCCACGTAGTTGATTAAAACAAAAACAAGTGGTCTCGTGCCCACACACTCCCACAGACATGAGGTAAGGAAACATAGATAAAGGCTGCAATCAATGTACATACTTCTCTTATTTCTTCTCTAGAAAAGCCATCAAAGTAAAATGTATTACATGTTCGCCGGCACTGTGTATAATACATGGTTTGTAGAACAAAGCTTGACCAATCTAGTACGTGAATGTTAATTTCTCATATGAATCTAAGTACTTTGTGACAAAGTGAACCGTGTAGATGATTAAATACAAAGGCAACCCCTTCTAAACTCCACTTGGACTCCAAATAGGTACCTGTTATCCTAGCTGAGGCTTTACGAGCTTCTCGGCTTCAAGCCTCCTCAAGGTTGTGGAGCTTAATTTTTTTTCAGAGGATTCTTCAGGAACTAAATCAACAACTTCAAGCTGCAAAGAACCCAAGTAGTAAAGGCTTCATATTGTAGCATATTTCTATTCACAATACAAGCAATTTTATTTGCCCAAACGATTCATCAAATGAGAATTCAAGTGATGCAAACACCACACGTAACAGACCTTTAGTTGTGAAAGACCTCGCTCAGCTCTCTTCTTATTGACGGAGAGTCCACCTGGTAGTGTCTCCTTGCTGCAAGACAAATAAGTGTAATTAAAAAAAGCCTAAAACTTCAGGAATAGTCACATGTACAAGGACAAGAGAAGCACTGATAAACTCAAAGCCAACTTTACAATTCATCAGAACTAGCAAAACACCCGTCCTACGCTTATTTCATAACCATGAGATAATTGCTTAACCAATGTTGTCAAAAAATACAAATAAACCACCATATCCTACATCATCTAAGAAAAAAAACAACTCTGGCATATGGTGCTGCCTACTGCTCTGTTGTGGCTGTTAGAAATATTTTCCAGCTTAGGGATATCTGCCAATCCCTGATTCTGTATAATGTCGGTAATGGGGCTTCTATACCTCTATATTTGGCTTGACAGTTGGCACCCTTTGGGTCTTCTATATATGAGGTCTCTTCTAGAATATGCAATGGGGAATGGACATGGCCTAGAAAAAGGAGCATGTACACTTGGGAGATAAAGCTTAATACTCCTGTAGATTTTCTGTCTGATATCACCAAAGAAGACTGTTGTTTGGACCCCCTCTCTGCATGGCACTTTCTCTTTAAAGACTGCAAGGAATGCTATCAGAGTTCCCAATGGAATCAGAGATGGGTGGTTTGGTTCCCTAAAGCTGTTCCTTGGTGGGCTTTCATTCTATGGATGACCATGCAAAAGAACCTCACCACTATGGATGGACTTCTGGGTTGGGGGTTTCGGAAAATGCAGCCTGTGTTATGCACGTCTGGTAGCTCTGAAACTCATAACCACCTATTCTTTGATTGCTCAATACTTTAGTTCTGTTTGGGTGAAGATTTTTAGGAAAAATCAGGTTCTAAGAAGCCCATATCCCTGGGATGAAGAGAAGGAATGGTTTCTGCTACACTAAGGGGAAGAGCTTGAGGAAAACTATTCCAAAGTTTTCATTGGCTGTTGATGTGTATAGCATTATGGTATGAAAGGAATGTGAGGATCTTTCAACAGAAGGCATTGGACCCTATTTCCCTTGACTCCAAAATCAGTAATGCTACAAGGGACTCTATCTTGGCATGGAGGAGCATCAAACCGAACCATGGAAATAAAGGGTTGTGTAGTATTTTGAAGATTTTCCAAGAGGATCGTCCCCTGAGCTGATTGGTGAGTTAAAAATAAAATTATCTGCTTGTAGTAGGGTCAGTAGAGTAGAGAACTTTGCTCTCTTGAAATTCGAAAATGTAATTCTTAAATTTCACACAAAAGGGTGTCTCTCACCATATTCTAGAGCGCTCCTGTGTAATTTTCTGTCCTAGTTTGCCTTCTTTTATTGTTTGGGTTGGCTAGTTGCTGTTATATTCTTTGTTAGTTGTTTCCTTGCTTAAGCCTCGAAGGGGCTGCTAGGGTGGTTGTTTTCCTTTTCTGGACTTGTATTTCTTGTTTGATCTCTAATGAAGAGTACTTTTACAGGGGGGGGGAAACCACCATATCTATTAAATACCATACAAAATCAAAAGCTTGTTTCACTATACAAAATAAGTCATTATTAAGATCTCAAAGCTCCTTTGTCCTCATCAACATTCCTAGATATATAAGGTCAAATAGTTATTAAAATCGCAACAGGATGTCAATAGCCTGCATATTATAGCTTATTGAGTACATAAGAGTTGAATACCAATGATCACCGGAGGCTAGGAACCTTCCAAGGTCCATTAAAAGAAAGTAAAAAACCAAAAAGAGGATGCGAAATTTTATGTTCCCCCACATCTGTTTTTAAACAACACAGTTAATCCATAGAAATTAGAAAATTATGCCCTGAAAAACGCAAAAGAGAACAGAAGCAAGGCCTGTGCTGATAGGAGAAATTAGAATATTTCAGAAATTCAGACTAGAGTGTCATGAAATGCATGTGTTAAATTACCCTATTAAACCACAACAATATGATATGTAAACCATCGTTTGTCAATTACCCATAAAGGGGTGGATATTGCACAACTCAACTTCTTATTGCACATGATGCATGATCTTAGTGGATATCATTCCCAAGACTCAACACATAATAGCTTACGACACATGATCTTACACAGCAAGCTTCTTTTGTCATTTCATTGAGTCTTTCGCAGGAAAAACCACCATCATGAAATTTTGGCATTCTGAGGATTGACTTTCTTGCAAATTTTAGGACTCTTCGAATTTTAGTTTGTTCATAATTGTTGCATGCTTATAGAGTTATAGTAGTTTAGTTCATTTAGAGCTGCAATTCAACTAGGGTTCTGGTAGATTCCCAGTTTAATCAGCACTCTAGAGTTTCAGTCTATCTAGGACTTCACATGTTTAACAAAGTTTTCTTCACGAGAACCCAAATTGGATTGGGACTCTCACAGATTCCCAGTCCGATCGCGATTCAAGATTTTTAATCCAATCAGGACTCTTGAATCTGTGATGTAGTTCTGTTTCTATATAACAATGAAGAACTACTAATTAAGAGTGATATCACACAACTGCCTTATCCTTTTAGACTTCCCCAAATAATCAGTTGAACTTCCAACATGCTTTTTATTGAACCACTAAAGCTTATGACAAGTTTGACTTCTTTAAGATGGCAGAGAAGTTAGCTTTTCAGATGTCAGCGTACTCGTCAAAGTTACTTCTCAAACAAAACACGAACGTGGGAGAAATATTTCCTGAAAAGCTACGGATAATAAAGAAAAAGAGAACAAGATTAAAATCCCCATCAAAATGATGACCACTTGACTCATAGCATTTGCTTTAACTTCCACACCCTCTGGTATAACATGTCCATTGCCATTAAACACATAGAACAAAACATTAATGACAGCACACAAATGCACCCCCAGTAGAAAATTTGTGAGAAAAATACAGCCCTTAATCATATCTCAAAGTGATAAAAACAATGAAAAGCGCAGCCTTTAATCTCCTTGTTCAAATATTGAGCTTTTTTCTCAAAAAGAAAATAGTGGGTTAAATTCAGAGAACGTTGAACTTTATACAATACATATCACTCTGGTTTTAACCATTCTGCAGGGGTTTGGTTAGATGTCAAGATTATTGAGATGTTATGCTGGGTATGATGGTTAACTCTTGATAGATACCATGAACCCGATTCTTTGCTGGTGTTGAAGATTGGATTCCCTCAGTACCTTAGGTGTTGCCGTTAAACTACCAGGACCTAAGGAGGACTGACGATGCATCCCGATCAGTAAGGAATCGTTTCTCTGTCGGGGGGAAAAGAAAAAACAAACCATGCTACTATCGTGCCAACAACTAGTGGTTATGTTGGTACACGATATGGCAATTTTTTCTAATAAACCTCCCAAGGTCTATTTTATCTGTAATAATAACACTATCCAACACAAAATCTATGCGTACATTAATTTCCACAGTAACATGAGACTAGAGGTGTACATTGCATCAGGCCAGAACAGGCACCACAAATTTGGAAGTCGGCATGGCAGGGGACACGAAGGTGGGCCAGGCTAGGCCGTTGTTTTGGGAAACCAAGCACAGCAAGATGAGAACATGGGAAGAGCAGGGATGTATTGTTTCTATTCATTTATAAATGAGATTGACTGATTAAAGTTTACTACGTTGTTAGTTCTATAACCAATAACATAACTACGATAGTTTTGAACCATGGATTCCTATCTCATGTGTATGATACAAGATGCACAACTCAAAAGGTAGTAAAGCAAAAGTGCAAAAGCATACCACTATCAATAGAATAATGGTTATTTAATATACATTATGTTATATAATACCTATTTGACCATAGATTGTTTCTACTATCAAAAAGAATTTAATTAGTTCTTTTTTAAAAAAACAATTGGCCTTACATGGCCTGATTAAGCATGATGCAGAGTGTGGCATCTCCCTGGGCCGAGCTGGGCCTAGAGTATTCTAACATGGCACAAAACAACACAGCATGACACGGTTAATTAACGGGTCAGGCTAGCTACGACATGTTAAGCACGGCAATAAATGGCCAAGCTGGCATCTTTTGCATAAGACTAATTGTACGTGGCTCTAATTTATAACTAAGGTTAATAGTAGCTAGTGGGCATTACCTTCTATACTACACAACATGCACATGTAACCATTGTGGGACTAGGGAAGGATTTCACACTATCCCTCTAACTAAAGCTCAAAATATTCTTACTAAACTTGAGGGTGAAATCTTCCACTATTTAAGTTGATGATTTCGATCGTCCAACATGGTTGGTTGCGATCTGATACCTTTGGTCCTATGAAGCCACTGTGAAACAAAAATGCGCGTGATTAGGTCAAGGATTAGAAGGTCAAGTGAGGCTCTGGTAGATATAGATGGTACCAAAGCCAACACCAACAATGTGGGGCAGGTCCCACAATGGGAAGTGCTTGGGTGAAACCGACAAGGGACAAGCTTGAGGTGTTTGTCGTGCTTGGCTGGGTTCCACATGAGACGAGCTTGAGGAGCTTGACATGTCACGTGGCTTGGTGGGAGAAAATTGTTGGACCATTCTAAAGTGGGGAAGATTGTGAGATCCCTCCCCGAGTCCCATATCGGATGGATGTGTGAATGTGGTATAGAACATGAGGTATTTCAGTAGCTGCTATTAACCTCAAGTTAGGAGGTCAGCTAGCGCGAACCGTAACAAAGAGAAGGGCAAAGAAATATAATGTGCATACAAAAATAATCAGGGGGTTTTCCCATCAGTTAACGAGAGAGAATGAATGATAAAATGTGAGTTTCAATTCCAAAATTTGAATTGGAAGTTTCTACTTCCAGAACAGTTATAAATGGGGAGAATTCCACTTCTCAAATCCCTTTAAGCCCAACGTAATTCCTGTTTTCCTCAAGTATATAATTTTTATTATTTGAAAGGATTGGGCGCTTGTGCTGACTAACTTTTAAATTTACACTTCAAAATTAAAATTTCAAATTGATGCAGTATAGATTGATGCAGTTTAGCAGGTTACAGTACAGTTGTGCTACCAGTCCACCCTTTGAACACTCACACACAGAAACAAATTTGACAAACTAGGAACAAACCTGACAACAATAGCCTCCAAATTCTCATCAATAATTGACGGTCCGTAAGGGTCGGTGATTGGTTCTGCTTGCACTACCAACTCTGGCTTGATTGTCTAGCAACATATAAGCCAAAAGAAAAAAGAAAGAAGCGGAAACATTTATAATCATTATCAAATGACAGCTTAAAAGATTTCCATATAACAAGAACAGCTTAAAAAGGACCATATGGAAAGTGGTTCATGTGCTTAGCTCCCATACAGTTTATCCATTTCATGTTTTAAATTCATCTTGCTCTGCTGAATTAGATATGAATACAAGAAGTGATAACATATCATTGGATGTGCAATACGTTGGGTATAGGGTATCGAGTATTGTATACTGGAATTTCCCATTTACACATCCCCTTAAGTGGGCCTAAGTGTCCACAAGAAAACTTCAACCCACTGAAAAAATCCTATCCATCTCCTAGTCTCTTTGAAATACAAAAGAAAAAGGTGCCATTTGGCAAGTCGCAGAAGCCAATAATAAATATATACGTAGCATCCCCTAGAATTTTAATGAAAGGTTAAAAATTCAAAAAAAAGAAAAAAAGGACCGAGATAAATAGAGAGGTATTCATAGTGTGAAGCCAATTACAATTATGAATGTGAACACCAAATGCTCTGATATATTTCATACCTTAATGTAGTCTTCAACATTGCGCATTCTTGTTTCAATGGGCTCTATTAGATCAGAATACTGAAAAAGTGGTCACATATATCAAATATAACACAACCTCCTAGTCGACAGAGGTAAAACCAAGATCATCAACACGACCATACAAGTCAATTAAGAGAGAAAACAAAAACAAGCTCTCTACACTCTCATCAATTATAATCTATAATCGGGACTGATTATTGAATCGCAAAAAGTATTTGTGTACCTGTTTTTTAGCCAACATGGGTCCGTCACAAACTCCAACCACAATGCGTTCCCTTGCCAATTCCGCCGCTGACTGTAAGAACTTGCCTGATCAGATACCATTACACGCACATACATATCCATACATACGGAGAGAGAAAGAGAGAGAGAGGAGGGAAACCTTGAGGAAACGGCGGTGACCGTCGTGTAATCTGTCAAAGGTGCCTCCGAGAACGACGGCTCCATATGTATTTGAAGGTGAGATCTTAGAATTTGCAGCTGTTTCGTCCGAAATCGCCATGAAAATTGAAGAGGATTTTGGATGGAGAGCAGGTAGAAAACAAACAAAACAGAAAAACGATACTACAAAGATTGTGGTGGGGCTTCTACGGCTCAGTGCCAACAATAAAAATATATGGGTACAATGAACCTGGACGTGGTTTGAATTTATATTCTACTACTAACTACTCCAATGAGAAAAGAGGGGACAGAAGAGGAAGATATGAAAAGGATTTCGA
Organism: Vaccinium macrocarpon; assembly: GCA_022606695.1. Taxonomy (NCBI): domain Eukaryota; kingdom Viridiplantae; phylum Streptophyta; class Magnoliopsida; order Ericales; family Ericaceae; genus Vaccinium; species Vaccinium macrocarpon. The sequence goes on from CM040172.1 coordinate 16,904,079, forward strand.
TCGCGTTGACTGGCTCGGGGGAACAAATCTGGCGTCCTCTCCTCAGCTACGTGGGACCCTTTTAGCGCTTCCGCCGCTGGATTTGAATAGGAAAAAATGATAACGGAAAAGGCGTTGGAGAATAAAATTCAAATTAGGCCACTACATTCGGCGATCGATCTGTACAGATTCATCGTGAACATCGATCGCATATGAAAGCCCCAATTAGGATTTAGCAATCAAAAACCCCAATCCAATCTCGCACACAACCTAAATTGTAGGGTAGGGTTTAACAGCACCAAAAGGGTGGGAAGGAGAAGGAGATGAAGTTGGAACCTGTGATGAGAATCTAATCACAATAGTACGGCACTGTTGGCAGGGTCAATTTGGTTCTTGACTGATTTGATTTACCTAGCAAATAACCAAAATAACCTCAAGATTATTTTATTTTTACAACAATCTTATGGGTACAACATATATGCACCCTAAAAGCAAGTGCAACTGCTTCAATAAAATTGACTCTCATCTCTATTTTACCCAGCCAAGTTTCAAAGAGGGGGCTCCAACACCCTCAACAAATAAGTTGGTAAAATACATAGGCGAACAGTGCCTCCCTATATCACCCCTTTTAGGGAAGCACTATTCACTCCCAAACTCATTGTTTAATCATTTTTTCTCTCACACTTTCTCTCTCCACGGTATCCTCTTCTGGCCCGAAACCATCTTTGCCTCTGGCGCAAAATCCTCCTTCCTCCTTGTTCAGTTCTCTTTCTCACTCGAAGGTTCATCCATTCATCTATGTGGATACATCTTCCATCAAAAATCAAGTTTGTATCCCTTCTTCTACTGATTTCTCAAGCAAATAGGGATGTAAAAAAAATCTAGGGCTTGAATCTTTTGTGATTTTGAGTGTGAAACCATCTTGTTGGTGTGACATTCTTTGTGTGAATCAAATTTATTTGTGCTAGCTGAAAAGGGGTAGTGAAAATTTAGGGTTTCCCCTTCTTGCCTTTTTGTATTTATATATTATGTTCTAATTCTTATACGATTGGTTGAAACGCGATTAGTCATAGAATGTTTGATTTAATCACTTTGAAGATGTTGGCTTTCAGCAACGGTAATCAAATCATGCTGTTGATAATTCATTTTCCTATTTGCATTTATTTTCTCCATCTTCATTTGCTTATAAATGTAGTATTTGTTCATATATCGCACCTAATTTTCAGCCCAAATCATTTTTTATTTGCAAATACTATTTTGAAAAAAAGTTTTTCTATTCCATATAATTGTTCTATCGTTCTATCAGATTGGGATATAAGGCTTGGTTTGGTTCGGTTATCGTTCTATCACCCGCACATTGAGCAATGTTCAAGACAAAAAATTGTGCTGAAATTCTCAAAAATTTGTATCAATGTGAATTATGCCAATGTCTCTACGAACAACTATGCATTGGATGAGATTCAAGAAGAATGATGAATTGTCTTTAAATTGTGTTAGAAATACTGGTAGTTTCTATGTCAATTCTAGTTTGTTGCAAGCTTTGTCAATCAATGTGTATCATATTCCTCCCCCGTGACTCATATTTTTGTTGAGAATTGTTTAATCAGTATTGCAAATGTCTCATATTACATGAAGTAGATACCTAAGAGCAAAGTTATTATTCATGAAATAGTTAGTTTGTGGCATGTACCAATCTAGTATTATACGTAAAATATGAAAGATGAGAGAAAATAATCTTATTAGCGATCTATCTTAAGTAAATGCTCTCTTTATAGGTGGTCATTCACCTAGCGGAGGCTCTTTCATCAATTGAAATAGTTTATCGAGACTCAAACACCTATAGTACATAGATGTAAACATGTATGAAAGCTGGGCCTCTCAAGATTGGAGGTGTCAGGCACTAGCCTTAACGGCCTAGTGCTTGGGCCGCTCCTCTTTACAACTCGTGAGAGTGAGCGGCTCCAAGAGTTGCTGACAAAGGAAATCAAATCTAAAACTTTAGGTGAGAATAAACCCTAAGTTTGAGACTGATCGTGCAACAAGTTGCTACCAGACCCATTCTCTCTTCGAACAGCGATTTACCCTCAAACTGATCTCGTTTTGTTTTAGTTCTAATTACTTAATTTACTTTGTTGTGCAAGGGTTTGCTTGGCTCTCTCAAACTGTGGATTGGCAATTTTTTAGATTAGCTCATCAACTAAAGTGATGTGTTTGATTGTTGAATAAAGCTAAATGTGCAGCAAAGTACAAATAGTACAAGAATGAGAAACTCAGGTATATCTTTATCGGTGCATAATTGGCATATCTTGAAACCAAACCAAACTAAATTAAATATTGTGTCCTAATCAATTGAGTTGGCTACTCTAATGAGCCCAAAGAGAAAAGGACTCAAGTTTGTAGCTGCTAGTTGCAATCTAGATTCAAGAAAGTTTAAGTTACAGATTAGGAGGGTGTGATTGGTGAAAAAAGGGATGGGCCAATTGGCCATTGAAATGAAGGGTCAAAGTTTTTGGGCCACAGGGTCAAAGTTTTTTATCCAATTTGCTCTCCAGTTCTTCTCAACGGATGATTAGCATGAAGCTAAAAGCTTAAACAATTTCAAATCATTCAGAGTTTGCTAGTGAGCCAATATTACCTGTGATCATCATTTAGTAGTAGTCTATTTCTGGAACCTAAATTGCTTTCTTTTTTTTTTTATTATTGGCAACTTATATTGCTGTTACTAGAATTGTCAAACTCTAAGGATTATCAGGTCATCGTGCGATTCTGTTCTAGAATACGCTTGTGGTGAAGAATTGTTGAACATATGGTGTTTCTTTATGTTTTTTCATGTAATCATATTTTCTTTTAAAAAATTCCAACAAACTTTTTAGCTTTTATAACCATAACCATATAGAGCTCTAGTTAGTATTTTCATTTCCTTTAAGTTCGTTTTGTAAATACTCGGCCTTAATAGGTTGTGTAATATTACCGGTGGTGAACCAAGATTACCCTCGTGCAATATATGTTATGATTATTATATTCTTATTTACTTAATGGTGTTGTAGGAATGGATTCGCAAATGACGGGGTACTTTGTCAATCTTATATAATTTGGTTCAAACTTTGATGAAATACTTAAGACGGATTCAGAATGTTTCAATCAAGATGACCAAGTAGTTGCCCAACAAACTCAATTCACCAATCAAATGGGATCACTTTCTAAGAAACGGCGAGTCAATTTCAATATAGAAGAGGACAAACTATTTGTGTCAACACGGCTTAACGTTAGCTTGGATCCCATCAAAGGCAATGCCCAAAAAAAATGTACTTTCCGGCAGAGAGTGAAGGAAGTCTTTGGCAATAGCAAGCAATCCAATCGTACGGGACTTCCTTAATGCATCGGTGGTCATCGATTCAACTTGCCACAAATAAGTTTTACAGCAGTTATGCCAAGATTGAATCATTGAATCAAAGTGGCAAGATTGAGGAAGACATGGTACTAGTTATCTTAATTCTTTGACTTCTTCAAGTAATGGTTTTTGTTACGAGTTGTTTCTTCTACTATTGTTATTGTTAATCATTTATAGGTTGAAGAAGCAATGAAAACGTATGAAAAAATTTATGGTAGTCCATTTCAATTCAAACATTGTTTTCTTAAATTGAAGAACCAGCCAAAGTGGTTCTTGGAATGTGAGAGGAAAAATCAAATCAAAAGAGCAACAACATGGAGTCCAGAGTTAGAGATTGTAGGAGGTGACAATGTTGAAATTGATAACGTTGTGGACTTGGAACGACCAACTGGTATAAAAGCTGCAAAGAAGGCAAAGATAAACCCAAATAATAGAGATGATGAACCAAATTCATAAGTTCAACCGTTCTCTCGTGGGATACTTTTACAAGAGGAATATGATTTAATGGATCATAGTTAAGATCGAGCACTCCATTATAATGTCGTTCATCTTCAATGATTATGTTGTGTAGTATTATGCAAGCCATCATAATATCTTTAAGTGTTTGACGATCCCAAAATCGGCCCGGTCCTCGCGCAATCGTGAATCGTGTTTGAAGCACTCCGAATGCACATTTGACATCCTTCCTTGCAGATTCTTAGAGTTGAGCAAAATGTTTTTCCTTACGTGTTTCTGGAGACAGGATTGTTTTCACAAATGTTGTCCACTGTGGATATATACCATCAGCCAAATAGTATTCCATATTGTATTGATTACCATTGATGGAGTAATTCATCAGAGGATCATGGCTTCGAGAGAGCTCAGTAAATAAGGAAGATCTTTCTAGCATGGTAATATCATAATGAGACCTAGGCAATCCAAAAAATGCATGCCATATCCAAAGATCATATGATGCAACAGCCTCCAAAATAATTGTTGGTTCATGAACATGACTAGTATACATACCTTGCCATGCAATCGGACAATTCTTTTGTTTCCAATGCATGCAATCTAGGCTCCCTAACATACCTGGAAACCCACGTGTTTCTCCAATCGCTAGCAATCTGGCAATGTCGATGGCATTTGGTGACCTCAAATATTGTTCATAGACGACTTCGATTACTGCCTTAACAAATTTTTTGAGGCTCTCTATTGCAGTGCTTGCTTCGATCTTCATGTATTCATCCACAGAATCTGTTGGTGCGCCATAAGCTAGCATTCTTAATGCAGCCGTCATTTTTTGAAGAGACGATAAACCAAGCTTTCTGCACAATTTCTTTTTCTGAATGAAGAATGGATCATGTGCTTCTACCGCCCGATGGATATGAAGAAAAAGAGAACGACTCATACGACACCTTTTTTGGAAGATCTTTGGAGGATATACGGGTGAGTCCGCAAAATAGTCATTAAAAAGCTTTTCTGCCCCACCAAGAGTATCGCGATTAATAATGGTGCGAGTACGAATAAAACCGCGACGTGAGCTTAATTCCCCATCCATTGCAATTGTCTTTAATATCTCCAACTCATCATCGGAGTCAGAAAAATCCAATTCATTTGTAATCATATCAACTACTCAATGCGGTGCTATGAGAGAAACTTTTGGAGTAAAGAAATAGATGAAACAAAAAGAATAGAACTTTTTTTCACAAATACAAGATGATGATATAGAGCAAGAAAGGGACTGATGAGAGAAACTTGATCTTCTTTTTATAAAGGAAATTCAATAGCTGTTGGAGTTTGAAAAAATAGGAGGACAATGGTGCAAGGAAGGGACTGAGATGATATGCCATTGCCTTTATAACTCGGCACATGACCGTTTCCCACATGAATCTGCATATAGCCATTTCTCACCTTTTCAGCATTTCCCACTTGACCGTTGCAAAAACAACGGTGATACATACTATTCTACTGGGGCCCTCCCCACCCACACCCTACCATCAAAATGTGGTCTCCCCGCATCCCAGGTCTCACACCCAATGTGAAAGGGGTGTGGCTGTGAGTGGCTCCCAGGGAGTGTATGTATCATTTTTCTTGCAAAAATGGAAGTTATCAAATTAAATAAAAATAATAAGAAATGAAGGATGAAAGAGAAAAAATGTATATAATAATAGAGGATGTGTAAAATATGGAGTATTGTTAGAGTGTTGATAGAAAAAGTGTTAAGTTATAATAGATATATGCACTATACATTGCCTAATTTACCAAGTCATTGTTGAGCTTGCTCTAAATGAACACGACCCTGAGGTGGCAAATGAGGAGAGATCCATTTTTGGATGAGCCCCACATTGGGCTTCTCCTCATTTGCCACCTCAGGATGGTGTGCATTTGGGGTGCACATGTGGTGTCAATAATGCTATGGGTAATGATATGTATTGCGCAAATGAGTGTATTCTGCTGAGGTGGCAAATGAGGAGAGGCGTCGCGGACCCAAAAAAATGGGCTTTCATTCCGTTTTAAAAACAGGGGTGGTATTTAGAAAATGCATAGGCGTAATGGTATACTTCATAAAGATTGTTGAATAAGGAAAATGATATGTTTACCCCACAAGTTGTAGTACTTTGTACAATACTTTACCAAACCTTCCCTTCCCTTCTTTTTTTTTTTTTTTTTTTGAACTTTAGAAGAAGAAGGCTCCGTTCATTTGCTTATTTTGGACAATAATTTTGAAATTTTCTCAAAAACATAACCGAAGTTCCTCTTCAGGTTACTCTCCCCGTTCCATTTTGATGGTCTCCTATGAAAAAATATGTAATAGTCAGATAAAAAAATAAAGCACTTTTGTTTATATTGTTTAATTTTTTATTTGAAAATTACACATCTTTTCGTATGGGACTACCAAAATGTGAAGATGAGACAGAGAGAGTTTCCAGTCCCCTCCAGCAGGGACTATAAAAATGTGAAAGCGCAAAAATGTAAAAACATTGTTAGGTACGCTTTATATATATATATATATATCATTTGTCTCTATGAGAAGAGTCTAAAGGTAAAAATTATGACCAAAATAATATAATAAAAAAATCAACAAAGACGAAAAAAATTCCAAACGATTGTCTTTTTGTCAACTAAAGTATCGTCTCACATGAACTTTTCATTTTTGGTCTCTATTTTTATACTTTTTTATTCCCCTTTTCAATACCAATAATTAATCCAAAAATTATGATGAAAAGTTAAACAAAAAATTACAAAAATGTAATAAAACTAGTTATAACTTTAAATCGGTAATAAATTTTATATTTAATATTGATCTTGTTTAATAAATCTTAATTAGTTCTATAAGACAATGTTTTCAGAATCACGTAAAACGATATAAGTTACAAGATAATCAATTAGGCAAATTATAGAATCCGCCCATTAGGTGGAGAATAATGCCTTCCACGCGCTTACAAGACTGTCCTTTTGGTGGCAATTTCTATGTAATGATAGCCTCTCTCTCCTCTAAGCTGGTGTGATGTAATTTAATAGATGAATTGACAAAATTAACCCCCATTTCACCAGTTTCCCCCCGATATGAAGAGGAATCATCACCTTGTTTTGGTTGGTTTGGTTTGGTTGAAGCCCGTCTTGAAGCTCAGCACTTTTGTTTGGTTTCCAAATTGGTTTTCTGCTTTTCTTTTTTTTTTGACCTCCGGACAGAACCAGACAATGGTTATTAATCTTGTTTTAACACATGGCGCAAAAGGTTTCTGTGTAGTGTTTGCTTCCAAGTGTAGTGTTTGCTTCCACGGCTTTGGGGACACACTTTTGGGTCTCACACGAATGATCCGAACCGTTCATTGTTCTTAAAACACTATTCCGAGGGGGCCCACAAAAAAATCAGCTCAATCGGACGGTTAGAAGTGCTTGAACAATATTCTCACCGTTTCAAAGCAAAAGTTTTGTTGAAACGGTGAGAATTTGGTTCAAGCACTTTTAACCGTCCGATTGAGCTGATTTTTCATGGGCCCTCTCGGAATAGTGTTTTAAGAACAATGAACGGTTCGGATAATTCGTATGGGACCCAAAAGTGGGTCCCCGAAGCCATGGAAGCAAACACTACACGTGGAAGCAAACACTACACAGAAACCTTTGGAAACCAATCAGAGAACCAGTTTTTGAAAACTGGGTTCTAAGAACCCAACCAAACAAGGTGCATAGCTCCCTCCTTATTCCGAACCAAAGAAGTTTTATACTCTACATATTTTTTGTTACGCTTCTACCTTTTTGTATTTTTTCTTGGGTCAAAAAATAAAATACTTTCACGTATAATTTTTTATTTTTCCACATCAGATTAAACTATAATAGAGATCTTTAATTCGACATAAAAAAAAAAAACTTGAAAAATGACATACTTTAGTATTTTACATTTTTGGGTTGTTGAGTTTCTTTGCAATATCTTTTGGATAAAAAAATAAAGTACTTTCATGCACTATTTTTTTTTTATTTTGAACCTAATTAAACCACTAATAAAAATCTTTAATTCGATACAAAAAAAATTTTGAAAAATTTATACTTTAGTATTTTCCAATTTTGGCTTCTTAGCTTGTTGAGTTATTTTGCAATATCCTTGGGATCAAATAATAAAGTGCTTTTGCGCATAATTATTTAATTTTTTTACAGAAAATTAAACTACTAATAGAGGTGTTTTATTCGATGTGAAATTTTTTAAAAATTGTGATCCGATTTGCACGTTTTTTAGATCTTAAGGTTTTACAGCACTAGTGTTGTAAGGTTCTAAAAAAAATCCTTTTATAAATTTCCACTTCACATCGTGATGTGTCGTGTCATCTCATATTCGTGTCGGATTCTCTCAACCCTAACCTGACTTGTTCAATTTTTCGTGTTATCGCCATTTGTGTTTAGTGTCAGAAACTAACAAATGCAGGATAAAATGGAATAGACAAAAAACAAAAACCCCAAGTGGCTGAGTTTTCTGTTTTTAGTCACTTAGCTAAAGTCATTTTTTGATCGCCCTTATTCCTTTTTTTCTTTTTCTTTTTTGCGTTTGTTAGTTTTTTGTCAAATTTTTATGATTTGTCGGTTCGTTTCGACTAAAGGAATTGAGAAAGTAGTAAATACAACTTTTACCCCCTTTTTATGAAAAATGACCAACTTTTAGCATTTTTTGATAAGCCACAAAAGTTTGATGCAAAACTTACAAATGCGAATTTTTTTTAAATAAAGATAATTAAAAAAACTTTTAGCACCGTAAAATAGGAAACCAAACAAGGCCTAGGTATTCCTAATGTCAAAAATTGATCAGTTAAAAAAAGAAAAAATAGAGGCAAAATGTAGTCGTATTAGAGCAAAACGTAGTAATTCACAATGGATAAACCCGGGGGTAACGACGGAAATGTACAGAAAATGTACAAAGTGCGCTCGGAGACCCACTTTTGGGTCTCACACGAGTGATCCGAACCATTCATTGTTCTTAAAAAAAAATTCCAAGCGGCCCCACAAAAAATCAACTCAATCGGACGGTTACAAGTGCTTGAACCAAAGTCCCACCGTTTCAAATAAAAAGTTTTGATTTGAAACGATGAGACTTTAGTTCAAACACTTCTAACCATTCGATTGAGCTGATTTTTTGTGAGCCCTCTCGAAAAAATGTTTTAAGAATGATGAACGATTCAGATTACTCATGTGGAACTGAAAAATAGGTCCACAAGCACGCTTTGTACATTATCTGTATATTCCCGTCGGTATGGCTGGCAGTGTCCAATTCACAATGCAGACGAAAAATTGTTATATGTATTTCTAAAGAAATGAAAGTTGAAGGGCAGAGTTGTCATTTACAGACAAGAAACATTTATGACTGTTGCGGATAGTCTACCAACAAGACAATAAACATCTGGAGCTTCACTATCAACATCGTTTGGAGAGAAAGCGGTAATTTATTCCATTTTAAATGTGCGACCCCATGGGCTGAGGGTACAAAAAGTGAATCAATTAAAAGTAACACAAATTTTCAAAGAAGACAAATAAATTGGGATGGTGAATAATGTTGAAGGTGTCGGATGTGGTTTGGAAAATTACTGTTCAACCTTATATTTGCTTGCGTGCGCGAGCTTTAACTGGTAGGTGAAGGTTTGGTTTGGCTAAATTGAAAAAATTACTTTTTTGGTTTTGTCCTTATTCAAAAAAAATTTGCATTTATTGGTTTTCGGTCGATTTTTTTAGGTTTCTTGGCTTGTCTCGACGAGAGGAATCTAAAAAGTATAAAATTATTAGCCAAATTTTAAGTTTTGTGAATAAAGACGAAAAATAATCCAAAAAATTGGTTTTTTCAATAATTTTTCGTCTTTATTCACAAAACTTAAAATTTGGCTAATAATTTTATACTTTTTAGATTCTTTTCGTCGAGACAAGTCAAGAAACCTCAAAAAATCGACCGAAAACCAACGAATACAAAAAAAAATTTGAATAAAGACAAAATCAAAAAAACCAAAAAACTAATTTTTTCAATTTAGCCAAACAAAGCCGAAGTGTCGGCGCCGTGCGGAATTTCTAGAGTGCTATTTTTTTCACGGGCAAAGAAAGTTCAGGTTGAAGGTTAATATTGTCATTTAACAGAAGAAAGTGGGAGTTATTGCTACCATTTTGAAACGTGTCACAGAGTACAATGACAGAAATAGTACCAAAAAAGAGTACAATGACAATGACAGAAGGTAAAGAGTATTGGGTTGCATCAAACTTTTGTTAAACCTGGGGTATGAGGTACGGAAATGGTACAAAGAGCGTTTGGAGACCCATTTTTGGGTTCTACATGAGTGATCCAAAGCGTTCATTATTCTTATAATATTGTTCTCAAAAAATCAGCCAATCGGATGGCTAAAAGTGTTTGAAACAAAATCTCACCGTTTCAAATCAAAACTTAGGCTGTGGTACGATGGGACTATGGTTCGAACACTTCTAACGTTTGATTAAGCTTATTTTTTGTGGCCCCCCTCGGAAAAATATTTTGAGAACAATAAACGGTTCGAATTACTCGTGTGGGATCCAAAAGTAGGTCATTGAATGGGCTTTGTACCATTTCTATACTTCACCTTCGGTACCCCAGCAGCGTCGAAACAAAAATCTGTAATTAATAGTGTAGGTTTTTCCGTACCAAAATGATCTTGAAAACTGTCCAAACCGAATTGTTTAACTTAGTTTACCAAAAGATTTTAGCAATTCATTTGCTAAAATCAACCATGATTTTAGCAAATGAGTTAAGTTGCTAAAATCATAGAAATTTCAAAGCACAAAATTAAGTAGTTCCATTTATCGTTTTTTGATTTTTTTTTCGCACCAAATTAAAGTATTCCTCGAGTACTTTAACTAGGTGCGAAAAAAATCGAAAAACAATAAACGAAACCACTTAATTTTGTGATTTGAAATTTCCATGATTTTAGAAACTCAACTCATTTGCTAAAATCATGGTTGATTTTAGCAAATAAGTTGCTAAAATCTTTTGGTAAACAAAGCCTAAGTACATCTTTAATAGGTGAACAGTTCACCTTGAACGAGCGGCAATTTTGCTCCGAATCTGTCCAACTCCGTCTTGGTAGGGTAGGATTTTTTTCTATTTTTCTAGGTAACGAGTAGGAACAATGGGTGATTTTGAAAAAGCCACTAGAATTTGGGTAGGAGAAGGTATATGGTCATCTACCCTGATATTACCTACCCCGACATATATATATATATATATATATATATATAGAGAGAGAGAGAGAGAGAGAGAGAGGAACTCTCTAGTCTGGGACCCTTGGGTCCGGATCTCATAGTTTCGGATCAAATTTTGACAATCCGATCCGTCCAATGTGTTCAAAAGGTGTTTTCCAAGGCCAACTCAAGAAATCTTCAAAAAAAAATACCGGGAAGGGCTTGATCCACGCAATTTTGTAAATATACAGTTTTTGCGAAAAACTGCGTGGATCAAGCCCTTCCCGGTATTTTTTTTTGAAGATTTCTCACGTGGGCCTTGGAAAACACCTTTTGAACACATTGGACGGCTCGGATCGTCAAAAAATATCGAGAATGGCTTCAAAATGCTTCAGTCCGGGATTTCCAGGATCCCAGACTAGAGCGTGGGCGTATATATATATATATATATATATATATATATATATATATATATATATATATATATGTATGTATGTATAACCATATTTATATACTCTTAGATGTATATATGAAATTATATTTTTTCCCTTATATGCATCAAATTTTATTTTTATTCTTATAATTTTACTTTTACAACTAAAATACAACATTCGACAATAGATTTTGGTTAAGTTGTGACAGTTATTTTGTGAATTTTTATCATTTGTGCTCATTAATATTTGAGTCTAAAATATACCTTACTAATATGTGGGAAAAAAAAATAAGGGGAGGAGCGGGGTGGGTAAACCCAATACTTGATAGGGACGAGGGCAGGGGTACCCATAAATTACCCGGTTGGGTTAGGGGTGGTTCGGGAATTTTAAGGTCGAGGCCGAATCATCAAAACCCACCCCAACCCGCCTCATTGCCATCCCTAAATGAGCATAATTTTTTTTTCACACGCTCCCTCTCTCGTCTGATTGGTGGAAAAAATATAGTGTCCAACACAAATTAACCTCATTATTATTAAAAAAGTGTATTAATGACTATATTTTTTCTACCAACCAGAGTGAGGATAACGTTCGCCCTCATTCAGTAAGGGTGAACAAAATCGCATTTGATTCATTTACTTTTAAAACCTCACAAGTTTGTTGAGCTGATTATTTACGCAAATATAAAATATGATACTCCCTTTGTCTGGATTTGTTAGTTCATTTTCAGAGTTCGTGTCATTTTTCAAATGATTATATCTTGTAATTTACAATGTTTTATATAATCTTAAAAACATTGTCTTATAAAACTAACCGAGATCTATCAAACAAGATCCATATTGAATATATGATTACTTACCAATTTAAAAATATCACTAATTTTTTATCCGGTTACAATAAAACGACGGACAAACAAATCAGGACGGAGGGAGTATTTTTTTTTTCATCCCTTAAATTAATCATATTTTTTATTTCGTCTCTAGACTATTGAAATCATCACTTTAGTCTATCAACTATTTGATTGCAAGCAATTGAGTCCAATTGTTGACAAAGCTTCACTTTTTAAACGGAAAATTGTCTACACACAGATTTGTTTGCACAGTATTGCTATGCAGAGCCTATTTCAAGACCACACATGAACAATCCAATCTGTTCATTAATTTTAACATAAGTTTTTGGGTGACCTTGTAAACAATCAACTCAATTGGATAACTCTAAGTGCCCGATCTTGCATTCCAATTTTTTTATTAAGTGTTTAAGTTATATAATATTGGAAAATTGGATAAAACACTTAAAGTAATTCAATTAAGCTAATTTTTTATGAGGCCACTCGGAAACATACTTTTACGATTAATGGATGACTTGGATTATTTGTGTAGGACCTCGTAGTGGATCTCATAGAGCTATCTATTCAAACAGATATGTGCGTGGAGCAAGGCTGTCACTTTTTCATCCAAAAAGTGAAGATCGGTAACTATTGCACTTAATTGCTTGCAATTAGATAGTTGATGGACTAAATTGATGGTTTCCATAGTTCAGGGACGAAATCGAAAAAATGTGAATATTTTACAGGATAAAAATAAAAGGACAAAAAAAACCTAAGAAATATTCCAATTATTTAAATAGCTAAACCATATTTTTCTTATTAAATTAAAAGTATAATAACCTCACAGTCCAAGTACCAGCCCTTTTTTTTTTCAAGGAATTGCTGATAGAGGCACTAAAGAATTTACAAACTATTACACTAAAAATAAACATGTGATTACCACATCAATGTATGATTTAACACATAGATACACTCATCCATTAAAAGAATACCAAACGTACATTTAAAACATTAATTAGTATAGGCCGAGAGAACATGAAAAGGAAAGAGATACTGCAAGAGTTATTCTAGGGATTGGTTCAGTTGACTGAAAGCGTGGGTTGTGTAATTCACAAAATTGTAAAATCCCTATAATTAATTTGGTGCCAAATAACGGAACTGAAAGTGTGGATTGTCATCTCATTTTCGGTCAATAAATAGTTTTATTTTGTCAAAAAATGGCAAGGTGCCAATTTTCCATTGCCATTTCTTATCTCTTTCTTTCTCAAATGGCAATTTTGCCAAATAGGACAAAGGAATTAGTTTGGCATTTGCAAATTTGAGAGAAGTTTTTGTTTGCGAGTATAAAACTCTTTCAACCAGACATGCTTAGCTCCCATTTTTTACAAGTTAAACTAAATGGATATCGTCGATTGTAAACTTTTAGTATTCGGGCTCAAAAGCTGTTGCGCTGATATTCATTCATGCAAATAAAAACTCTGTAAATAAATGAATTATCCAATCAAAATTATCTTACGAAAAGCAAATTGATCTCAAAATGAATTCTGCTTGCCATACCTACCAGTTTTCTACTCAAATTGGTAGAATTAAGAGCATTGCAGTATATGGATTGCGAGTTTGAAATTAATTTTCGGTATACTTTTACAGTATTGTGCATGAATACAATCAGTTAACTAAGTAATCAACAATGAGACAAATCTTTCGACTGTAGCATTAAGATATTCATGACCTGATCGATAAATAAAATATCTACTCCGAACACTGTTACCAGATTAAAAAAAAAAAACACGCGAGTTTCATCCGGGTGATAAGACAATGGGATCTATAGTATTATATACCACAATGTTAATTGTGTTTGTTTAATATGAAAGGGATACGAAAGGCAAAATCTTCCACACAGCAAATCTGGACACAAAATACAGTTTATCACCCTAATTGTTTCAGCAGAATTTAAAACACAAATGACCATATTGTGACTTTTGTAAAGACATCACATGATTTCAAGTACAATTACATAGCAGCTTAGTATCAGCTATCCAGTAGAAAGTAATTCCTATTTCGCAATAATAAGTCAAGACACTTGCATGAATCCATTGCGGCTGCAGTATCATTACTAGTAAATGCAGCCTGCGCAGGACCCCTGCTCGCTACTAACCCAGTCCAAAGAATGTCTGACTACGAACTGAAAGTCCCAAAAATTAGAAATTGGGAGGAAGCACCTAATTAGAAAAGTACCAGACATTATATGATACGAAACATGTAATAACACTAGAGCAGTGCCACACACTAGAAATTCTGGTGGACTTCAAACGCGGTTGCCAACACGAGGAGACCAGGGTGGTTTAAAAGACCAATCTCCCGAGGTTTAACGTTTGTTCGCAGTGGCTAAGCACTCTTCCAAGAAATTCTGGAGCTGTGATGAGTAAATTTTGGGGAAAGTCCGGTAGTGGTCTACGTGAGGGGATGACCCAAAGTTAAAAGACAACACTTTTCTTCCCATTTTCCTTTGCTCCTCAATAAAAAACTCTACTGCCTGAGATGGGATGACTTTATCAGCTGTACTATACAGGTAAAGCTGAGGGCAAGGAGGCTGCTTCTTTGCGAGGGTACAGATGATCTTATTCAACTTCCTGTCAAGCAAGCCAGTAGCTGTTATACTTCCTAGCTATTAACCTACTTGGCAATCATTTTCCAACAAATCTTAAGTTTATTGTTGTCATTGGTGACTTGGTGGAGGATAAATCTCTCTCTAAAATATCAAAGTATGGTAGGATATAGACAGAAGCACTCACTCATTTACATCAGGCAGGTTAAGAAGAAAGGAGAAGAGCTTCTCAAAAACTAGTAGAAGCACAGTTTCAATCAACAAAGTTTCCTCTTGTTGAGTCTTGCAGAGACCCGCTTCAGTCCCTCTTCCTTCTACCGACTCAGTAGAAGCGGACGCTGGTGAGCTGCGCCTTTTCACCATGGCAGCAGTAAATCCAGCTGCCCAGACCTAAAAATGGTGAAGGTAGGTTCATGAATTACTAACACTCACTTGCAGAATCAGCAGACAAAAAAAAAAAAACACTAACGTCTACCATACCATTAATATTAAGCAAATAAACAGAAATAGAAAGAATTCTTAATTAAGTTCAGTCATCAGTGATTTTCAATCAATAAAAGCTAAACAACATTTACATTTAGTGCATCTGCGCACAAAAAACTGGTGGGTTGGGCTGAAATGGAATTCCTGGGTGAATACAATCAAAGAGACATGAAAGTGAGTACACTAAATACTGACGGGTTGGCCTGGCGGAGGTGATCCATTACTTGGCGGGATGCCAAGCTTCAAGTCCTAACGCTGCAAGCTGTAACGTCCTCTTCCCATTTTTTGATTGAAAAACAAAAACAAAAACAAAAACAAAAACAAAAACAAAAACAGAAGAAGCACAACCAACACCAAAAAAGAGAGGTAAAAAGCAAACTGACAGTTTCTGCCAGTTTAGTTAAGGAAAAAAAAAGAAAAAAACCTCTCAGTAAGATCAAAACAGTTATCATTTGAATCTGCTTAAATCATTTCATATATTTAAAAAAAAAGAAAAGGTTATTAATAGAGTGAATTAGAGCTCTACTTCCCAGCTGTCATTGTCCTACTTTTTCATTTTTTGTTATGCTTGTCCGGCCCGGCAACCACATCAAAAAAGAACTAACAGCAAAATTCTATATGTTTAAGAGATAACCAAGAGCTTCTCAGACAAGAATGCCGGTGGTACCCAATAAAAATGACGTATCTTAGAGGTTAACAAGCGTTAGAATGTACGTGTAGAAGATTGAAAACGTAAATGAGATTTCACAAGAAACAAATAAGGTGAACAGAAGGAGAAGAAACTAACGTGGGGGAAGCATAAATGAGGTCACTAAAGTAAAAACTCTAAAATTGTAAGCAAATATGCACCAAATTCGATATTAAACAGTGTTAGAAATGAACTTTTAGGGCTTTAAAATGGAGGGCTGCTATTTCTTAAATTGGGTGGTGTGGATTTTATGCGGTTTCTCTTAATCGTAGACTAAAAAAATATCTCAACAAACAATCCCAACTGCATCCCTTATCTTCTTCAGTTCCAATAAATAAGGCTTAATTACACCTTGCCCTCTTAAACTATCATGCTTTTTTCAAATTAGCCCCTAAACAATAAAACCCGATACTTGACGCCTTAAGTTACCAAAACCTTTCAACTTGGGCCCTTTATTAGTCTTCAGTCAAATAATGGCCATCAAAGAACCCAAAATAGTTTCCAAATGTTTATTTTCTCAAATTATGACCAGAATGCCCAAAATGATATTATGCATATCTAACACAATCACATACCTGATATTTGTCTTGACTGCATTTTTCCACTCACGTCCATCCATAGATCTCCCTCAGTTTTATCCCCGTTAACACCCCTCTATGATCTTGCACCATCAAGATGCCACTAGCTCTCCATGTACCCAAAAAAAAAAAAGACAGCAGTCTAGTCTCTGATTTGGATAGATATGCATATTCCGGGTAGATGGTACCAAATATCAAGGTATAAAGGAAACGTGGCGACTTCAGGAGAAGGTTAGCCCAACCAGGAGAGGCCCCTTGGGCATGGCTAAAGGATAACTCACTCTTGAAGTCAAAGGCTTATACTTGGGATAAAGGTCGGGCCCAAGTTGCTTGGGACCAAAGGAGGATCGGGAATGGAGGCTTGAGCTCAAGGGATTGTCTGACGGCCCAAACTCCCTTCAGGAGTTCGGACTTTGGATCAGACTTAGAGAGAGAGGGAGACTTGTTGACTGAATGACAGTTCCTCGGTCTTTGCATCATACCTACCACCTGACACCCTAATCACTGAATTCTGATCAACCTTTTTTTTTTTTTTTTTTTGATGAGGAATTCTGATCAACCTACCTTCTGCAATCTTCAACTGTAATGACCCGCCATAGCTAACCTGCTAACTCTTAGCCTAACCACGTGGCTCAAAAGGTTAACCTCAAGTTATATAGTAGCTTTGAACGTTTTGTTATATACCACATATAATTTCAACATTTCCCTGACGTGGGACTGCCCCAAATGGGCTCTCACAATCTCCCCACCTTGGTCCAAATGGGCTCTCACAATCTCCCCACCTTGGTCCACTACTTCCAACCACCAGCGATCTAAGACAAGACCCGCCTAAGCACGACAAGCTCCTCAAACTACTCTCCTAGGTGGTACCCACCCAAGCACCTCAAGCTTCTCCCTCGTCGGGCCCACCCGAGCCATTTCCTTGCGGGACCCGCCTCACACTTCTGATCAAAGTTGACTCTGATACCAATTGTAGCAACTCGCCACAGCTGACCTGCTATCTCCTAGCCTAACCATGAGGCTCAAAAGATTAACATCAAGTTATACAATAGCTTTGGACGTTTCGTTATATACAATACCACATATAATTTCAACACTTCCCCGATGTGGGACTGCCCCAAATGGGCTCTCACATCAACCCCCATATATATGACACGGCTGGCCGAAAAAGAGCCAAATCGAGCCGAGCTTTAGAATATTCAGGTTCATTCGTTTAGTTTTTAGCAAACTCCGCCGAGCTTCGAGCTCAATGAAAATTTGATGAGCCAAGCTTGCCTAGATTTGGGTTGAACTTGAACTCGTGACAAGCCTAAAAATTTGGCTCGAGCTCGGCTCGCCAATATTTGAGAAAGCTCAAGCTCGGCTCGCCAAGCTCGTGACACAGAGTTGCAGACGTGTAGGAGGTTGGGATTTCTATTTATAAGAGTCCTTGCCTATGAGATTTTGAAGATTGGGGCGTGTGGGATAGGGAAAAGCAAAGGAAGCAATTCAGCTTCCCCTTGTGCCTTCACTGCAAACAATCCCACATCGGAAAATTATACTCCAAAGGCCATGAAGTCTGTCTATAAAAGACATGGGCTGGGCATCCAAATCCAAAGCTTCCACCAGCTGTAACCATGTGGCCCACATGAGGCATACGTGTGTTGTGCATGGGCATACATGTGTATGACTGTATGTATGCATGTGTGCATATGCATATGTATAGGCTGCGAGCCCACTTGAGCCGAGCTTTTATAAGCTTGGGCTTGGCTCGTTTAAGAAACGAGCCAAGAATATGGGCTCAAGCTCATTCGTTTATTTGACGATCTAAGCTTGAATGAGCCATTCGCGAGCTGAGCCACTCGCCGCTCGAGAATGGCTCGACTCATTTATAGCCCTCTACTCCAGGTTCGCGAGCCGAATATTGTCAGATTCAAGTTCAGCTCATTTATTAAACGAGCTTAAAAGTAAGGTTCAGGTTTGGCTTATTTAGTACTCGAATCAAACTCAAACAAGCCTTTACCAAGCCGAGCCTCGAACAATTCACGGACGGCTTGGTTCATTTTGTAGCCCTTCACGGCTCTATCAATCTAACTTCATAGGTCTGACCTCTGGCTTTATAGGCCCGCGACATTCAGACTACCAGCCATTGAGGATCCTCCACGTGTCTTCAGTCCAGCCAATCTTCAGGCCATCTCTCTCGTAGATAAAGGACCCTTGCAAATCTCAACACAGAATGCAACATTGCTCTTGGTCTCTCTACTGCCACTCTCTCTCTCTCTCTAGGATATGCATTTGGCACTCTCCTTCTCCGCCTTCGGCACCCCGAGCCTTCAGCATCTTGTTGGTTATCATGGATCACCTTTAGGGCTACCATATTTGGATATCATTCTCAACATTCTTGCCATATTTGGCAAAAAAATAACATTTGGAAAATATTCTAAGATCTTTAACGGCTATTAAGCCACTAAAGTTTTAAAGGGGCCCCAAGTTGACAGGTTTTAGATAGCTTAAGGTAGTCAAGTGTAGGGTTTTGTAGTTTAGGGAGTAATTTGGAAAAGTGATAGTTCAAGGGGGCAAGATGTAATTAAGCCAAAACAAAAAGGTGATATAAAAGGCAATTCTGCTTCAAATGGAATGTCCATTGAACCCAAAGCTCAGCAACAATTGATTGGTCAATATCTCCAAACCGAAAGAGAGAAGTGGTTCCCTGGAAACTAAGATTCCCTTGTCTGTTATCGACAAGAGAGGATAGTGGAAAGCAAAATGTAGACTGGTTGAGACAAAATCAATTGAAGCAAACTATTCGAAAGTAATTAGAGCAATAGATCTGGAGACAATAAATCAAAACGAGGTTTAAATAACATGAAAAACTAGCCACTGCAAGGTAAACAAAAAAAATTGCATATACTGATTATGCAAAGGACTTCATCTCAAATTTTGAATAAAATCAGGAATCCGTTTAATTAGGAAGAGAAGGATCAAGAATATGGAAATAGTACAAATAATAAATTCAAGTGACAAAATTTACTTTCTTGCATGCGTATGATTAGAACATAAATTTCGCCAAAAAAAATGATAGAAAAAACTTAACTTTCTAGTTTGAAAAGCATGAAAAATGCTAGCAAACTTATTTATCTTACCGAGTAATCCCCACCTATTTGAAAACATTACTCCAGAGACTGCATACTAAACAGAACTATCACTGTAACGGATAAGTTTGAACAACCAAATTAATTCCCAAGAAAACTGAAATAAGAAACTACGCATATGCTACCTGTCAATTTTCATGTATAACCTTTAGTTGAATAGCCTACTACGTTCATTCAGTAGTCATTACTATGAAACTTGATGCAGCCTTCATCTTCAAAACTTCAGATAATACCATATAGACATACAACATCTATGTCTATATTGCAATTGCAAGAGAGAGAGAGAGAGAGAGAGAGAGAGAGAGAGAGAGAGAGAGAGAGTAAACCCCAGCATATAATCCATATTTCATCTATCGTACAATTGAAAAAGAGCAAGAAAAAAGTTGTTAGGTTATGCCATTATGGGTCTTCCCTTGCTTAGATGTTGTACAGATAGATTGAGATTTCGCTAGAGAAGAAGAAAGAAGTTATTGTGGCTTTCTAACCTTGTTTTTGAAGCATGATCATGCTGGTCAACCCCGACAATGCTGTCAACCAATCTAAGTATTTGAGCGTTCATCTTGTAGTGCTGGATCCCTTGAACTATTCAAGGCTTAATGGTGCTTCCCCATTTATCGGGGCTCAAATGCAATTTTTAAGCTTATTTTTGCTTGACTGCTTTTGATTAGCTAATCATGTTCGCAAGTGGTGGAAGCTTATGCATTTTGTTGCATTTGATTTGGTTCTGTAATTCGTCAAGTAATCAGTTTAATCTCTTTCATGCATTTCTTCATACTTTGTATTCCTATATATTACACAAGTGAAGTTCCTTTAGCTGCCAAATGAATTGTGGCTGAAGTGGGTTTTACAGAAATCAGAAGTGAAAACTGGAGAATTCAGAGATGTGGTTGGGTTTCACTTAAGAAAAAGTGAAACATTAGCAGAGGGAACATGGGCAAAATCGGGAAAAGAATAATTATTGTTCCTCACTTCCACAGGGGGGAGTTCCCCTGCATATTTTGTGGGAAACAATAAGCTAGAGTCAAAAAGCTTAAGAGGGTACATAAAATACAGTAACACACTTTCCAACAATTTATAGGACTTTATAGTAAAATGAACACAGACATAGTTAATTTAAGTCTTTTCCTGCATTTTGATCACAATCTCACTTATTAGACACACCCCAAAAGCTATCATAATATTTACTTCCAAAGTTATGTAATACGAGAAGTAACAAAAACATACAAACAAACAAAATCATAAAGGTAAAGAAATGAATCTCTAACCTTAGGGTCTATATTGGGGTCTCCTCCTGAATCAGCAACACATCCTTTGATCTTCATCAGCAAGTCCTCCCTACCTTGGAAATTCTCAAGAATAGCTCCATAGCTGCAGAAACATCGATAAGACAATACTACAGAGAAATAATTAATGTACTCATATAAATCAGGTTCAAATTCCTATATGTTGTTGCAAACTGAATAAGAACTATCTTCAAAAATATTAATAGTCTAAAGCATGATATATCTTCAAAAATATTCAAATCAACCCTCACACTATTATCCCAACTTCTAGTCCTTCCAAACACATAACCATCGCAAAATATGTCCTTGGCACTATGGGAGTACTCAAAGTAATAATTGGAATAACTTTGGTTGATATTGCCGACGTCTCTAAAAATCTCATTCAAACGCGGTGATTACCCATTTAACCAAACCAGTATTTTTGAAGGTCCTGAAGTGCAGAAGTCAATCACACCATCCTAATTAGTCAATCAACCACAAACCAAAAAGTGAAATATAGAGATACATCTTTCACATAAGTCTCAGAAAGCCGCTCAAACCTAAACGGAAGCTGGATGACATTTTCATACCAACATGATCATGCCAAATAAATGTTTATAGAAATACTCAAACTAAATATCTGGAGACTTGGAGTGACATCTAACAGGGTAAATTTCATTGACTTCCTTTGAATTTTCTAACAAATGCAGGCACCACCAAGGAGATTTTTCGTAACTATTATCAAGATTTTCTCCTCCCATTATTAAACGAATAGAGAGTTATGTTGCTGTTCAATGAAAAAAAATGCCATTCAATCCTGCCTATTTTCTTGTTAACACGGAAACATAAATTTGTTTTTGAAGGTTTAAATTAAAGCTTCTAGATACCCCACTGTTGCCTAAAACAATTGCTAGTGCATTCTAAAGTTTGAGCTTATGCACATTTAATGTTCCTATAATTGAAGTTTTGCAGTTAGTTCTTATTATTTTCCTCAAATTGCCATAACTTGTCCCAACATAAAATTCAAACGTTTTACTAGCCTGTTTGCACTTCATTGCCAAAGTCTTGTTTTGTCTATCTTATACAGCAGTACAACATATTCCTTACGGAAGGTCAGTGAAATTATAGTATTAAACCCATCACTATATTACCCGTTTGAGTAGGTAAAATATCATTTGTGGCTGGCCAAGAAAAGAAACTATCATTGTAGTTGCAAACTGAATAAGATCTTAGTATCCGCAATAAAAATCCAAACTCTAAAGCATGATTACTATTCAAAGATACATTTTAAGTCTTACCATTAGCATCTGAAATTAATTTCACTCATTTTCTTCTTTTCTAGTGAAAAAAATGAAAACAGATAAACGCATTCTGAAAGACTAAATAGAGTATTCATTTGATGGGTTTCTAAAGTTAGCAACGTGAAGCTCTACAATGGTTCATTTTAGTCCATAATCAAAAGAAGGAAAAATATTGGTAGTTGTTTATTGGGAAAAAAAATGTTGCTAACTTTGAGTATTTATCCAAATGCTATTGTGAGCCTTTTTTGAGTATCCAAATGCCAAAATTTGAGTATTTTTCTTTTTGAGTATGTCATTGGATGCTGTAAGGCCCCCTTTCCCATTTGCTAAAAGTGCTAAAAGTCCCTCATTTCAGGGATTTTGACACATGTTATTCCCCTCAAATACATCAACTTTTAGGAAACCATCCCTAACATGATCATGGCGTATACATGCTCATATAAACAAGTAATCTTCCGTCCAAAAGATACATGAATTTTGGGGTCAAAGCATTTGCGTACACAATTTTCTGTATTTCTTCGCACCTAATTAAACATCTCAGTTAGTTCTTTAATTTGGTGAAAAAAAATTGAAAATTTCCGAACAGAAGTGCTTTATTATTTGTCTAAAAATCGTAGTATTTCTTTTCACAGTAGACTGACTTTCTGGATTAAAATTCAATCCACCAGATAAAGTGCAAAATAAAATACTCCAATTAAAAGAGGTGATTAACCTACGCAATCCAACCAGTATTGCTGAAGGTGTGGAAGAGCAAGAGCCGTTGGCGCCCATCCTTTTCGGCCTCGTCCAACCACGAACCAAGCTCGGACGCCAACGCAGAGACCCGCTTCTCCAACTTCCTCCCCAGATCGATCGAAAGCACGTCGGTCACCGACGCAACGAACGTCAACGCATGAATCCCTCTCGCATTGTACAACTCCACGTACCTCTTCAAGTGTTTAGGGTTGGCTCCAAGCCAACCCAGCAACACCACAGTCACTAGAGGCCCCTTACTCCCAACAACCCCCACTTCTCCCCCATTTGCATTTAGGGCCAAATTCCACTCGAACGACTTGTGAGCAGTAGAATCCGCAACAAATGGGGAGAAATTGTCGGTAGAGAGAGATCGGAAGAATCCTAACGGGGACGAATTCGGATGAGAGACTGAGGAGGGAGGAGAGAGAGATGAAGAATGAAAAGGACTGGGAAAATGAGGGTTTGCTGAGATTGCAACGATACGAGTGGGAGGGGGATGTGGGAGTAGTTTATAAGGGACTTTGCGACGGCGAGGGTATTTGAGAAGGACAGAAGTTGATGAATGACGATTGAGGAGGGAGGGATTGAGGATTCTGATCGAAGCTTCCATGGGGTGAGACGCAGCGGGGATGCTGGTAATGGCGAGGCGAGAGTTTTGGTACAGAAAGAGAATTGCAGACGCTTATGCCTTTATGGTTATCAATGACCATCTTTGGAAACATGTGCATGAGGGGAGGTAAGCTCCAACCTACTTTCATTAATAACTGATTTGACCTCCTTTTGTACTCCTAGGCATCTACCCGTCTCCCTGTTCCATACGTCTGTTCTTTTAACATGCTGCGGTCTCCTTCCAGTTTATTGCCATTTTTTGGTGGGCGTCGATACATACCACGAATTTGGTACTCAGAATTGACTCAAACACATACATAAGTGTATAGGCTCCACACACATTGGATGTAGTGTGTGTGGTGTCCACACACTTGTGTGTGTGTTTGTGTCAATTTGGGTACCAAATTCTTGGTACTTAAAATTACTATTTTTTGGTAGAAAATATTGGATACGGAAATGACATCCGCGTCGTCCAAACATAGATTTTGAACGGTTCAAATCCGTAGTGGCATTTTTGTAAATTTTAGACTAAAACATGTTTGGATGTAGTGTTGGGTACCACATAGGGGTGCACACCGATCTGGTAGTCCTCTCAGCCCGCCCAACCCAGCCTGGTTTTTTTAGGGCTTAAGATAAATATTTAGGCTCATGGGTTAGGTTGGGTTAAGATTTTAAGCCTATTTACTAAATGGGTTTAGGTTTGGAAAATTCCTCTAAGGCCAACACTATTTAGCCCCATAGGTCAGGTTGGGTTGAGATTTTTACTAAATGAGCTGGGTTTGAGAAATTCCTCTAAGGCCCAACTCAATCCGACCCGGCCCAATTTAAATAGTATTATATTTTAATATTCTATATAGAGATGGTTGGAGTTGGAGGGGTCTATTTTTTTAAGCACTTTAATTGCGTTTTAATTTATAGGTCGGTTTTTAATATTTCTATAAGAACTTAAAACTTAAAGTATATTATTATGGTTGTGAATTGCAATTGTGATCGTTATGGTCGATTAATTTATATTTGTGATACCATGCTTTGAAAAAATAAATGAGTTTGTTGGATGGGCTTGGAAAATTAAAATTTTATTTGAGTCGGACTTGAGAATACACAAATCTTATTATTATCTAATATAAACCTGGCCTAAACCCGGCCAAACCCAGTGTATGTGCACCCCTAGACTACCACTGCCACGTGGATCTACCCTATCAGTACCCAAATTTTCTCATTTTTGAAAAATAAGAAGAAAAATCTTTGGAAACATCGAAGTAAGTGATTTGGGAAAAAAACCAAAAATGTGTTATTGGTTTTTTTATTTTGTCTTTATTCAATTTTTTTTTTTGCATTTGTTAGTTTTGCGTCAAGATTTTATGATTTCTAAATTCTTCTCGACGAGACGAATCTAACAAGTACTCCTATAAATTTATGGTCGACCCAAATATTTTTTTGAATAAATCTAAAATACTTGGATTATTAGTACAATTTTGGCTTTATTAAAAAAATTGAGTTTTGACCATAATTTTATACTTGTTAGATTTATCTCATCAAAAGGAATCCAGAAATCACAAAATCTTGATGCAAAACTAACAAATGCAAAAAAAAAATTGAATAAGAACAAAATGAAAAAACCAATAATCCATTTTTGGTCTTTGTACCAAATCATATGGTCACCATCAATGGCAAGGATTCCATTACTTGATTTCTTAATCAAAAATTTTTTAAAGAAAAATGCTATAATACACACATCATATTTAGTTGTGATGCCGCTCTTATAAAAGTTACGAATCGATTACATCTTAATAAAAGTTTATTTTTTTAATAAAAGTTCCAAAACACATCAAAATATTATGAATCACACAAAAGGTTATAAAACAATGGCTCTAATCGGTTTTGGGTTTGCAAACCTTGTCTTGCTTTTACCTTTGGGGCCCCACTGACCCAAGTATACACTTTCAGAAACCTTCTCTTTCCTTCCATTTTCAAGAAACACTATTCTAGTGCACAAATTAGTCAGTGGTGTCTACTTAAGAGTCTCATACAAATAATCCAAACCGTTCATCAACTTTAAAATAGTTTTTTGAGTCACCTCCAAAAAAAAATTAGCTCAATTAGTTTTTTTCTAACTACTTGATCCAATTAGTTAACTTTTATTTAAAATTTTTTCAAAATTTAGGATACTAAATTTTGAATGAAAATTTAAAGATTGGATCAAATATTTAAAGTTTTTAGATTGAACTGATTTTCTTGTAGGCCAATTGAAAAGTTATTTTAAAATTGATGAACAACTTGAATCATTTGTATGGAACTCCTAGTGGACCCCATTGATACATTTGTGTACTAAGATAATTAGGGGTGTTTTGGCTAAATAAGTTAAGCTACTTTTTATTGTTCATTTTTTTGTTCTTATTCAATTTTTTTTTGTATTTTTAGTTTTGCAGCTTATTTTGACTTATTCTGTATTTTTGAAAAAATTTAAGAGTTTCGGTCAAAAAATTTTACTTTTCCAATTCCTCTCGTCGAGACGGATCAATAGGTCGCAAAAGTTTAACGCAAAACTAAAAATACAAAAAAAAAAGAAGAATAAAGACAATAAAAAGGAATAGTAAAAAGTAGTTTTACTACTTAGGCCAAACCCCACCTTAGTGTCTCTCGAAAGGGGAAGGAGAGAAAATGGCAGAAAGTAAATACTTGGATCAAACATGAGATAGAGAGAGAGAACTTATCTAATCCAATACACAAACATAGGACTAACTAACGTTGTGCCCCGTTTGATGTACGGGGAATGAAAAAACTATCAATGTGAACCTTTTTTTCCTGGTTGTTCGCACATTGAACGGGCACAACACTAGTATAATTCCAATTGAGAGGTGGAAATATGAGTGAGGCTTGTAAGAAAACAAAATCTAGCATCAATGTATGTTTTTAATTTGTCTGTGTATTTATCAGGCCATGAGATCAAGAGAGTAATTGTCTAGAAACCCTAAAAAAAATGGCAATGTGAACCAAGGTTGTGAATGCCGTGTCGTGCGGCCGATAAGTACTGGTTTGACACAAAAACGGTACCAAACACCTTCAATACCATACTGTGCCTAACACCAGCCAGGTACCGGCAAATACCGGCCGTATCAGCGAAAACGGAAATACCGTCTGGTATTTTGCATATCTTGGCTTTTGTAGTGACTAAGGTTGTGATTGGGTTTTCCATCCACAAAATTACCGGCAATGGTGTCTTCGATGTCTCCGGCAACTCCAAGTGAGAAACTATTGATGTGAGTAGACTCGTCCGATAAGATAAAAGAGACATTGCCAGAGAGAAGATTGACCGTCGTCAACCATGTGGCTGCTCAATTTCTTTTCCCTAGATACAGATCTTTAGTTGTCTACAGATGTCTATGGCAGAATAAATCACAGCCATTGATTTTGTGAATCAAAATCTAATGGTGCAAAAAAATTTAAAAAAAATAGTAACGTTATTAA
Source organism: Vaccinium macrocarpon (assembly GCA_022606695.1). Lineage (NCBI taxonomy): Eukaryota > Viridiplantae > Streptophyta > Magnoliopsida > Ericales > Ericaceae > Vaccinium > Vaccinium macrocarpon. Next base: position 16,931,225 of record CM040172.1, read on the forward strand.
CATGCTGCATGGTAATTCTCATCAACTATAAAAAAAAATTAGTACTCCACAATTTATACATATATGTGTGTACATATATTATAGTAAATCCGATACGGCACCTGGTACCGTACCATACTAATAGAAAAATCGGTACTCGAGCCGATATGGTATTCAGAATCTTGATGTGAACCCTCCATCCCACATCTACACACCCCAACCCCTCACCCCACATCTCTCTCTCTCTCTCTCTCTCTCTCTCTCTCTCTCTCTCTCCCCACTCCCCTATTTTATTCTCCCTCTTGCTTAATTTCAAAAAAAAATGCAAAATTCTAGAAAAATTAGGAGATTTGGGGTTTGGAGACTTTTGTAGGCAAAAACACATAGCTATAGGGTATTGATAAATGATAAATAGATAAATAGATAAATCGATTGACAATCCCTTGACTTGTGATGTTGTTCCACGAATTAGAAGAAGAAGAGAAAATCTTTTTCGAAGAAAAAGAGAAGACCTGATCAAGATCGTGTTGATTCATAAAAAGATGACCAAACTTATCAAGATTGCCTTGATTTTCATCAAAGCGAGACAATATTATCGAAGGCCATTCAAACAACCATAGCCGAACTACAAGGTTTTCCCTCAGTACTTGGGGTTTTGGATTTTCAGTTTATAGTATGGACTATGAGATCTGTAGTCAGAGTGCAAATTTACCCGTTTGATAGAGTATGCTACCTAAGAATTTCTACATCTTATTATAGTGTGTGCTTCTGGGAGTGCACGTCTCAAAAAAGGAAGTTTGAGCACCCAAGGGTTGTTTATTAGAAAGACTCGTAACCCTCTTCCACCACATACAACATAATCCTTGAATTATTAGGCCCTGGATTAACAATTCCTCAGCCCTTATCCCATCTAATACTATTGTTCCAAACAAACAGAAGTGACTCATAAGGAAAGCTTAGGAAGTGACTGCTTTGGGCTTCAAAATTGGGCCCATTTCAATGTGAAGTGTTAGTTATTTATAACTACATAATGCCTCCCTAACAAAAGAGAGAATTCTCGGCCAGTACAACTTGGCATGGCGATTTACGCCTAGCTCCAGCTTTTTGTGGGAAATGCACAGATAAATCTACAAATTCCAATCAATGCTCTCTCTCTCTCTCTCTCTCTCTCTCTCTCTCTCTCTCTCTCTCTCTCTCCTCAAACCATATGAAAGTGCCTAAGCTTGAACCTAAACACTAAGGTATCCTATGACTAGGGTATCCTATGAAAGTGCTTAAACCTAAACCCTATGATACCCTATAAAAGTTCATAAACCACTGAAACCCTATAATAGAAAAATACAACATAAACCTAAACCTAAACCCTAAAAAATGAGTGACTTACCTTGATAATTAGATGCATCTTTTCTAGAGTACCTTGATGGTAATTAGATGCATTTTTTCTAGACCTAGATGTAAAAATCTGCTAACAAAAACTACAGCATTGCCTTGGTCTAGTGGTTGTTGTATGCTGTGAAAGTTCTATTTGATTAGATTTCAATTCTCGTGCCCTCCATTTTCGAAATTGTGATTTATGAGGGAACCGGGGCTGTAGTAAGCAAGTCACTACAAGCGTATAGTGAGTTTGAGAGCCATCCATTCTTTGTTTTGGATGGTCTAGATTTTAAATAAACTATTCACGCAAATAGTTTAACTGTTTGCGCGAATAGTTTATCTAAAATTCAGACTGTCCAAAGCACTTTGGATACCCCAAATTCACTCACTACACCCTGTAGTGAGTTTGGCTCACAACAGGGCCCCCACTTCCCTTTATGAGGCCCATCTAATCCTTTGTTGGGGTGCATGTTTTGGCAAAAATAATTTAGCCAGATTAGTTTTTTTTGGTCCTTATCTAATTTTTATTCTCATTTTTTTAGTTTCGCGTCAATTGTTGTAGATTATTGATTCTTCATGATGAGAGAAATCTAAAAAGTAAAAGATTATGATAATTTTTAAAAAGTTTACTAAATACAAAAACATTTGGATTGTTTTGGTTTTTATTCAAAAAAAGATTTAGTTCAGTTAATAATTTTTACTTTTTAGATTCATCTCGTCTTGACAAACCAATAATATATAAAAAAAAATTGACACAAAATTTAAAAATGCCAAAAATAAAAATAAAATGAATAAGGACAAAAATAATCTAGTTGAATTATTTAGTCAAAACACTAATCAGTTGCTCTACTACTTTTTAAATTAATTTTAGGCTCTTTTTTCCTTTCTCCCAACCCAAAATATAAAAAAAATTACATTACTCTATTATTCCTACATTGTTAGGATTTTTACAGCTAACAAATACAATAATAATGACTTGCCGGAAAAAAAAAACACAATAATATAATGTCATAATGCACGACAAATGTTGAAAACCATAAAAATTGAGTAAACAATTAGGGCTTATTATTATTTTGCACAAATCATTGCTAAAATATGAATCAAACTATTATTTTTTTCAAAAACTCTTCGGATAATATATTTTTACATTTATACCTCACAATTACATAACCTACCAACTTTTTTACTCCATTTTAAACATTTGTTAAAAAAATCCTTCAAGGTAAAGATGGTCCAATATTGAAAGTTTGTTTTAAGCCCCCAAAATATTTGAACCGGCACTGCAAACAATGGAGCCCTCTAAGCATTAATGCCGGTTGATTTGCTATTTAATTTTTTGGGTGTGTGTTTTGTCTTTCATTGTCACAATATAACAGTTTATTAGAGTATGCATTTGAGTATTACTAATATTAAACTACTATAGATGTTGAAAGTATAGCAAAATTCAATCCACCGTATAAAGTAGTACTATAAATCAGAATAATTAAAAGAGGCGATTAACCTACGCAAGCCAACCGGTATTACTGAAGGTGTGGAAGAGCAACAGCCGTTGGCGCCCATCCTTTTCGGTCTCTTCCAACCACGAACCAAGCTCGCCCGCCAACCCAGACATCTTCTCCTCCAATTTCTTCCCCATGTCAGACGCAAGCACGTCGTTCACCGAAGCAACAAACGTGACCGCATTCATCCCTCTCGCATTGTACAACTCCACGTACCGCTTCAAGTGTTTAGGCTTGGATCCAAGCCAACCCAGCAACACCACTGTCACTACAGGCCCCTTACCCCCAGCAACCCCCACGTCTCCCCCTTTTCCGTCGACAGCCAAATGCCACCGGAATGATGACTTGTGACCGGTTGAATCGGCAACAAATGGGTGGGAGGTGCTGTTGGTAGAGAGAGATTGGAAGAATCCTAACGAGGACGAATTCGGATGAGAGAAAGAGGAGGGAGCTGGAGGAGGAGGGAGTGATGAAGAGGGGAAGAGATTGGGAAAATGAGGGTTTGTTGAAATCGCGACGATGCGAGTGGAAGAGGCATGCGGAACTGGATTACGGGGGATTCTGTACCGTGGGTATTTAAGGAAGAATGGATTGAGGAACCTGATCGGAGCTTCCATGGGGTGAGACGACGCCGAGGGGATGTTGGTAACGCTGAGAGTTTTTACAGAATTAGAATTGCAGAGGTTTATGCCTTTATGGTGATGATCAACGGCCATCTTTGGAAAACTTGTGCAGCGGAGGAGAAAGTACTTAAAGTTTTAATCTAACCGATCTAACAATACTAGTAACTCTTGTATTGATAAAGAAAAATCTTCGGTAACATCGAAATAAGTATAAAGTCGCTATCGATGATGAGGGGGTTTACTATTTCTTAACAAAGAACGGGTCGTAATAGTATTTATTCTCTAAAGTTTTAATGCCGGTTGCAGATTAAAAAAGATAAATTTAATGCCGGTTGATTTATTCCTTTTTCGCGTTTCCTATCTTTTAATGCCAATGAAAAATAAATAATAATAATAATAAAAGCTCAGGATGCCAGTGACACCATATCATCCTTGCCGGGTAGTGTCCTCTCACTATTCACAACATGGCAAATCAACTGAAGTCAATGGGCGTAGATGCGTCATCGAAGTAGTACTATTAGTCTACTATATTGTGAATGTAAACGGTAACGCCCCGATTTTCAGAAATATTAATTAAGACAATTAATTAAGTTTAATTTAAATAAAAGAGTTTTCATCAGAGTACACGTTAGAAAATATGAAGTGCAACCCATTCCAAAATATTTAGTACGGTCTGAGAAATAAATATTACAGATCCGACATTAAAAATAAAGGAATGGGTTCTAAAGATTAAGGTTCAACTCTGGATTCCATAGCTCCTCTTGAATCTGGTCTGCCGAAAAACCCTCAGTTTCGAAATAGCCGTCTCCTTCGACACCAACAATACCTGCTTGATCACAGTCTGGCATAATACGTCTGAGTCGCGAAGCAACATCATGATATTATACCAGGGTCACACGAAGTGTAACACCGTGAACGATAAATCACTCAATAGCTACTCTAACCCTCCCAACCCTTGCTAAACATACAAGTACAACATATATGATTGAAAAACAGTAATTAAAGGAATAATCAGGAAATAAATCGTAAAACAGAAATTAAACACATAGCTGATTTCATTACTAGCCATTAACTTATATGTTCATTTAAGTTCTCAACCTAGAGAACTTTCCTCCCGATTAACCACTAAGGAATATGACCAAACTGTGATTTACTCCCCCCTTGCTTGCCCTTCACTCGGGGGCCCTGACGAAAGGTATAAGTTATGTACTTAATCCATCCGTCAGCCGCCTCGCAAGGATGAATTTTCTAAGGACGAAACTATACCACTGGGCTACGTATGACAATTGTCAGGTCCTGTAGGTATATAGCCAAAACTGGTCTATAATACTTCCACCCTTATAACGCCTCAGAATTCAAATGAAGCAAATTACAGAGTGTCATATCCTAGAATTTCAAAATCATAGCAGACTGCCAAATAATCCTTCGAAACAATCATTTGGCAGAACTGTCATTCAACAATAGGTAACTCCCCATCAATCAATTCCAATTCACTTTTCCATTAACCTCACCGTCTATGTGATATCCACGTATGATCACCCAACCTGGGAATCTAGTTGTCCATTCTAACATTCAACACGTTTATGAAAAGTGCACTTAACAGTAGAAGCAAAGTGATAACGATATTCTAAGGGTCACAAACGAATGTCTCGATTCACAAGTTCACAAAATTTAAGTAATCGAAAATTGGGGTCTAAACGTAATAAATTCAAACTACAGGGGCCAAAACACAATTTACTAAACTATTGGGGTTAAAACATAATTTAAAGAAAGTAAGGGTCACCAACGTCATTTTAAGTAAGTACAAGGGTGTCCAACACAATTTCATGACTCTAGGGTCCTTAGTGTAATTTACAAACACTATGGGCCTTTTGTAAATAAACATAGTACAAGGGCAAAAATGTAATTTTGCCACTAACAAGGGTTAATACGTAAAAATAATTTATTTTAGTTAATAAAATCCTAACTTGTCATAAAAGGCAATTCCTTGATTTTTTTATTAAGTACAAAACTACACATTATGTAATTTATACACACAAGGGTAAAATGGTCATTTTACACCCAAAGGGCATTCTGGTCATTTCGTTACACTCATAAATTTCCATTAGTGACACTTAGTTGATAAAAATAGGTTTCGTAAATAATACACAAGTACACACACCAAATTTCACAAAATTACACTTTAAACCCCTAACTTTAACACAACAATCAAGAACAAGGTTAAACACAATAAATTCATGGAGAAACTCATATAAAAATTTATTAAAGTATTAAACATTCTTGGAATAGTTAAAAACATGAACCACAATGAATCTAAGGTTTATTAAGCACGAAAACACGGTTTGGAGTAAAAAGGGTCACATAGCGTTTTGGCTCGGGTTTCGTGAAACCCTTGACTTGGGGCTTTAATCCATCAACTATAAAATACTCCTAGACTAGTATAACACATTCAAAAGCTTGGAATAGGTTGGGTACGAGTTTTCTACCTTGTTTTGCAAAGATTTGGCGAAAAATGAATTTTTGTGAAAAACCAGTGGAGGGAGCTCTTTGGCTGGCCTTGTGTAGATTTGATGGTGAAATTTAGGTACCTTGGAGTGTTTTGGATGATCTTGAAGTGGAAGATGAGAAGTGGGAGCTTGTGGTTGATGTTTTGAAATGAAAACTCAATTTTCTTAACTTTTCTCACTCTAGAACTTGAAGGATGCTAATGGGGGTTTGTGTTCTTGATTTGGGAGTTCTTGGGAGAGTTTGGAGGAGGAAGAGAGTGAATGAGAGGGGCAGCATCTATTCTGGACAAAATTTGGGGTTTGGGAGAGTATAAAATGAGTTTTGGGTGGAGTTGGAGTGTAAGATTGGTGAAAAAAGTGCTATAATGGGTTAGGAAGTGGTGGAGGAGGGTGGTGGAGTGTATGGCAGTCATGGGGATTGATTTTGGCTGATGGAAGAAGGTAGAGTGTGGTATTGGTGATGGTTGGTGGTGGTTGGGTAGTGTAGGATGATGTATAAAGTATATGTATACACATATGTGTGTATGTGTACTATTATTGTTTGTGTATGTGTATAAAAGTGTATAATTATGTATGAAATAAATTTATAAAAAATGTAATGCTCGCGATAAAAAAATAAACGTGCCTTAGGGTCGAAATTGTAGCAATTAGGAAGTATTAATGTGTAAACCGTAGTAATTGCAAATTAAGGGTCCTAAGTGCAATTAGAAATTAAATAACAAAATTAAAGTAATTAAAATGAAATTAAATAATCCTAAACTTTATTAAAAAATTTCGGATTATTACAGAAACTCTCAGCGGCAAGTCCCGCACATTAACGGTCCCTATTAAAAGCCTCTTGTTTCCTAATCAAGCATCAAGAAAAAATTTGGCAAAGTGAAAAACCAGGCAACAATCCAAAAGCTTGTTGATTTATTTTAAAGTTGAATCTGAACCTGAAATTTCGTATCTAGACCTGTGCCACAAAATTCTGTAAAATAAGTTGGTGAATGAATGAGAGATGAGAGAGAGGACAAAGATCTCTTAAGCCAAGAGACTAAAATTTATTATCATTGCATATAATGGTGGCAACATAATTTGATTAATAAAATTTTGGGAAAATTATTGAAATGGTCACTGTAGTTTCACCTGAGTCTCGATTTAGACCATTTAGTTTCAATTGCACTCCAACGAATCCTGTAGTTTTAATTTTGGTCGATTTTGGTCCAATTGGTAACGCCTATTAGTTCAATTTAACGAAAAACCCAATTTGGGGGGGTTTTTTGAGGGGCAAAATTGACTTTTTGGCCCTTCTTCTTCTTCCCCAATTTAAAACCCCAACCCCAACCCTAACCTTAACCCTAAATCAAATCCAATCTTCTCTGTCTCTCTCTCTCTCCCCCTCTCCATGGGCTAATTTTTTTCTACAAAATAGAAAAAATAACATAGTAATGATGATTGTTAATCATTCGTCTCCTTTAAATTACACATTATGGCTGGAGTTTTGTAAAAGCTTTTGTAAACCAAGTGCATTGTGATTCATCTCAACAAATTACACCATAAAAACATTATAAAGAAACAGGGGTAAGTAATTTGAGATATCACCACAAACAAAAATTGTGGAAAAGACCCTTCATAGTCCCATAATCCTGTACAATAAATTGAATTATCGGAAATTCCCACTTTAATCCAATTCCTCTTTCTTTTTCCTTCGAAAATTCCCACAGTATGGCTATACCCTTGGACCTCTTCTTGGCCTCGCTGTACAGCCCCACCTCGTCTTTTTACCAAAGACACTACTACCACCCTTTTATTTACCTCCATTTGTACACCAAAGATGTCATGGGTGGTCAGACCCAATTGGGGTGGTGTCAGATTCCGACTATCGATGTCCTTGATGGGTTGTCACCAGCGAGGTGTGTTCGCCAGCTAAGTTATTGGTTACGGGCTAGAGACAATTCGAGGGGTCATGGGTTTGTTAACATTGCAGTAAAATTGGACTATTCAAGTCCTGTAATATGCCCTAAGAGTCAAAGACCGAGTAGTTCTGATCACATGCCGGAGATGGGTTTGAGTTAGATGGTGATTGGAATTCCGGTGAGAATGTTGCTAGCAGCGGATGTACAACGGGAGAGAGAGAGAGAGAGAGAGATTGGATTTGATTAATTTAGTGTTAGGGTTAGGGTTTCAAATTGGGGAAAAAGAAAGAGGGTCAAAAAGTTAGTTTAGCCCCTCAAAATACCCCCAAATTGGGTTTTTCGTTAAATAGAATTGACAGACGTTATCAATTGGACCAAAATTGAAACTACAGGGTTCGTTGGAATGCAATTGAAACTAGAGGGACTAAATCAAGACTCGGGTGAAACTACAGGGACAATTTCAATAATTTTTCCTAAAGTTTTCTCTCTATTGGCCAAAAAGAAAAGAAAAAGAGAAATGGTTACAATACACATCCATTAAAGGTGTGTACTATATGCATCTATTGTATGGTCTAGATTGTGTCACCTCATTGGCAATCGTAATATTTTTAGTATTTTGTAACTTTTTAACAATATGATTCGTAACTTTTTGGTATGTTTCATAACTTTTATAAAAAAAAAATCATAACTTTTTTTAAAAAATTGTAACTTTATAGGGATTACGTATGATACACACACAAATAATGGGTGTTTACTATAGCCTTTTCCAAGAAAAAGTGACTGAAATTTGGGAGTGAAAATGATTCCCCCTAGAGGCATTAAAAAGCAAGAGGAAGAGCCCATAAAAAAAAGAAAACACATAGAGGGAGACTTTTGAGAAAGAAAGAGAAGAGAGCTCCTGCGTTTGTTGATTGTCAAGCTCTTAACAGACAGAATTGCTTGAAGTGAAGCGGCCATTTAGTCTCCGTTACAACAAGAGAGGCAATAATGACACATTCAAGCCCACTGGCTTCAGTTCTTTTTTCCTTTTTTTTTAAAACCGGCCACTGACTTTAGTTAATTTGGCATGTTTTAATTGGTGTGGGGCATTATCCGGCAAGGATGACGTGGTGGCCACGAGCCCTGAATAATTGCTCCCTTTGTTTCGAACATGGGTGATAATTCATATGACAGGAGCGCCTGATTTATTAGTGTTAACGAGAAATTTACTCACATACAGGAGTGTGTAATTTGATAGTGCTACGAGGGACTTGGTACTGTTTTGAATAATGGGTGATTTAAAGTCTAGTACAATCTAAACATTTTTTTTATAGAGGAGAAAGTGATTAGATGAGAGAAGTAAAAAAAAGTTTGAATTTGGAATACCTCTTTGTGGTTTCTTCTAGTTGATGAAACTGATGAAATAGGTCGTTTTAAGATTTACGGACGACATAAAACTCGTTTTGGATTGTTTCGGTATAAAAAATGAGACTAACTCTTTCTTTTCTTTTCTTTTCTTTTCTTTTCTTTTCACTTTATACTATGCACGAGTGAGAAGTGAAAAATATAAAGGAGAGGGAAATGAGAATTAAAAGAAAAACAGATTGGTAGATCGATGAGGATAAGTACGTCAAAGTGTGTGTTTCATGGTCATGGCACTAAACAAATTAGTTGTCACATAACAGCCACTTTTAATTCTTGGAAGATGTAAAGTTGCATAAAGAATCGCACAGGCGATCACATGCATCGACCTCTAGTGTATAGTATAAAGTGAAAAAAAAAAAGTTGGTTTTATTTTTTTATCCCTAAACTATCCAAAATGATTTTTTTTTTTTTTGTACTTCGGAAATATATTACTAAACTAAACAAGAGTCATAATCTGTATCAGGAGTGCAGGAAAATAGTTATAGCAGTAGAAACCCATAACAAAAGCATAAAGGTCTGGCATAGTAGCAGCTTAAGAGGATAGCTTAGTCAAGAAACTGTCTAATGTTGAGACAATCTCTTTTCATGAACTCCCAAATGGCTAGGGGAGGAGTGTTGGACACCAGAAATTATTCATTTTGTTTTGCTCCAATTCATGCTAAGCAATCAGCACATTCATTGGCATCATGGTAAGTGTGAGTTAGAATACTTCCAGTGCAGTTGAGCAAATATTTCCCATCATTTACAATACTGCTTTGAGGATGATTTGCATTTGCTCCTTCGTTGAAAAGGATCACCGCAGTTTGAGAGTCCGATTGGATTTGGACATTGTTCATTCCCTTTTCCATAATAATAGTTAAGCCCCTATGTATGCTCCATATCTCCGTCTCCGGACTCTATCCTGCTTTCATTTTCCCGAAATAACCCAGTTCCCAATCTCCTTGTTCATTCCTAAAGAGGCCTCTAAATCCTGCTTTTCTGGTTGTGTCATTCCAGCATCCATCCATGTTCAACTTGAGATTACCTGTGGTTGGGCGACACCAAGGGAGTTAGTCGGTTTATAGGGGGGCCATTAGCGAGAGGGGATTTGAAAGCTCCCACAATTTCTGTTGCATAAGAACATAGTATGTTAGAAGTCACTTCTGGAACAGTGTCAATGTTATTGAAGCTTTTTCTATTAGGCATCCTGTACAAGTGCATTTACAAAAAATATCATTATGATACTATCCTATGAGATTTAAATACTTATGATTCCATCCTGAAATTTAAATAAACCCCAAAATACCCTTTCTCTCTCCTAATTTTCCTAATATTTACCTTCTAATTTTTCTAATATTTCTGTCTCCTAATTTCTCCTAATTTTCCTAATTTCTCTCTCTCTCTCTCTCTCTCTCTCTCTCTCTCTCTCTCTCTCTCTCTCAAACCTATAATCTTGAAATAAAATTGAAAATAAATAATCATGTAATTTTTAATGCACCATAAAAAATAGGTATATGTAGTCTAAGCATAAAAGTCAGATTGCATATAAAAACATGGTAGATTAATGCACCATATAAAAAATACTATCAAACATATGATAGATTAATGCACCATAAATCCACGACGCAATCCAAAACCAAGAAAACATGTTTGATTAATGCACCATAAAGCCACATGTAGTCCTTCCCATTTCGGTCAACCATTTTATAAATGAAAACATGATACATTAATAAACAATATTTATTGTACGCAATAACATCTACATGTGAATATAGTAAAAGTGGTAAATCAATAAATCATATTCGTTGTACAGAATAACCATCTTTTAAAGCACATGTGAATATGAGTTTTTGATTTACCATTATTACTATATCGAAAAAAAACACCCACCTTGAATCGGGAAAAAAAACTCTACCATTAAATCGAAAAAAAAAATATCGTCATTAACAAGATCTGAAACCCACCATCACCATACAAAAGAAAACAAAGGAAAGTAATCAAATAAGATTGCAAGATCAATCGAGATTACTCATTAGGTTTTTTCATCGCCGTCGGGATTGATCAATTTCGAGTTCAGCGGTTGTGCACCTTGTGAGCTAGCCGGTTGCGACCATCCGATTTTGAATTCAGTACTGATGGGGGATGCACTCCTACTTTTGTATTGCTTTTTTCTTCATTTGGATCAGTAAAATAATGACATTAATGGATGTTGTCACCGCCTTAATTCTTCATGAGTTTGTTGATCGAAAAAAAAGAAAGAAAAAAGGAAGTAATATGAGACACAGAGAGAGAAAGAGATGATCAGTCGTGTGTAGAATTAGTCTTTGGTTTGAAAATTGAAATGATATGGGAAATGGTGGGGTTCAAATCACTGACTTTAGCCTTTTTCTTGTTTTAAGCTGGAAAGAAGGGAATTTTCCTTTACCACGTCAATCAACTGATTTTTGTGGAGATAGTACAACTGCATATAGGTAATGATATAAATAAGGAAAATCTATAAATGGTATCAATATAATTTGTTAAATGGTGTTTAGGGGGAGTTAATAAGGGCACAATGGTCAAACTATACAATTTCAAGATGTAAGCATAACTAGCGATGACATCGGGAGGAGAACATAAATAAGATTTTTAGATAGGATGCCTAATTAAAATTTTCTTCCAGATTTGCCAAAGAATCATACAGAATAGTATATACCAAGGTATTCTATTTCCCACATGCAAAATTTTACTCTTTTTCAAGTTAAAAGAAATCCATTCAAATGTGGAGTTTAAAAATCATTCTCTCATATATCGGCCCGAGGGAAATTTATCCCAGAGACTAGAGGCTTTGGGACAATCCTTAAACAGGTGATTGAGGTTATCGGGGGAGCTATTACACCTAGGACAGAGGTCTAAGGAAGTAATACCTCTACTCGCACAAAGACAATTAGTTGGAAGCTTGTTATGAAAGATGAGCCATAGAAAAGTTTTAAAATTTTGAGGTAATTTCATCTTCCAAAACCATCTCTAACCTAGATGCCATTGTTATCTTCATTGAGGAAGTCGTAAGCAAGAGAAGCTAAACAATTTCCATTGGAGGAATCCACCCATGAGGGGTGATCCATTTCCTGAGAATACACAGGACATATAACACCAAGGGCATCATTGCGAGAAGAAGAATCATCAATAATATGATCAATAACTAGGGGTAAAAAAAACCACAAAACCGGACCAAACCGAAGAACCAAACAAAATCAGGGTTTTTTCAGTTTTTTAGTTTGGTCGGTTCGGTCCGATTCACATGAATCTGAAATGTTAAAAACCGGTTCGGAGGAATTTTTTAGTGAACCAAATCGAACTGGTATACTAACATATACCTTAAAAATGTAAGAGGTGGGGTCTAAACCCTTAACCTCACATGCGTAATGCAAGCAGCTTGACAGCTAGACTGGTAGACCAATTGTCTTCTAAGTAGAAAATAAATATATTTAATATTTCCGAGAATCTCTTTACACCTTAAATTCCCAAATCATAAAATGTTGTACCATTCACACGCCTCTCTCTCTCTCTCTCTCTATCTCTCTCTCTCTCTCTGTACCACACTCTCTACCATTCAACACCACTCTCTACCATTCTCCAATCGACTCATCTCAATCTCATTCTGAAGTGGTATCAATCATCTACATCCGTGGTCGTCAAATCATCAGACCAAAGCTCTCAGATCGTCATGCAATCAGATCAAAGCTATCTCCGTCATCATCCAAGCTATCAGGTTGAACGTATCTCGTTCATCATCGTCAACTACGTCATCAGAGATCGAAGACTGTCATCATGGGTCGCCGTTTCTATATATGTGTGGTGTGCAATGTGTGTATATTTATGTATTTATATGTGTAAAATTTGTAGATCTTTTTTTTTTGTCAATAAAAATTTTTATTCACCTTTAAAACAAAGATCAATAGGAACAAGGATACAAGCATCAAGAACCTAACAAAGTCAACAAGTAAAATTGCTAAGTAAAATCCTATGACTAATTTGAGACCCAAACATGGTTGGCAAGATACCAATCATGGAAACCCTGGGGCAAAGCCCACAGAAATTGGGTCAAGCCCAAACAAACCCTAAACACCAACCCAGTCCTTCCTTGTTGTCTTCTCCATCTACCATCCACTGTCGTAGTCAACCATGGCCATTGGAAAGGGAAACGAACCGCGAACAACTCGTTTGCCTCACCAACAAAAGCCCCACCCAATCATCCCATCAACTACACCCATGTGCCATCGTACCACACCATCCATCACCCAGCCACCAATTGCCCGCCGCTGCACCAAACCACCATCAGGCCGCCAATGCCCAAAACCACTCTCAGTGTCTTTAATCACCCAAATATCGCAGATCTGCACAAGAGAACAACCATGAAACAGCCCAGAGACTCAGTCCAAACCCCATCTCCACGCAGGTCTACCAACAACCTTCGCACACCGCCGCCCAACCACCAAGCGCCCAGCGCCAGATAAGGGCCGGTTCTACATCGTTTCTATTCGTTGGGTTTGCTGCCTGACTTTCATTGTTTCAATTGATTACTTTTGCTTTGTGGAGGTTTATGTAAGATATTTTCCTTATATGACCCACATTATGCAATTGGCACATAAGGTAATTACATATTAACGAGATTATGAACCATATTTACTACCCTAATTGTTGGTTAAATTTATGGAGAGATTTCCTGATATCTTCCTTTGATGGGAAGTAGAATAATTGCTTATATGAAAATAGGTCATCTCTCTACCTATAAAAGAGCACATAGTCTCCATCATTTTTAAGTTACTAAATTCCTAAAAAAAAGAGGGTCAAGAGAGGGAAACCTATCCATTAATTTTGCAGGTTTATTGACAGATTCTTGAAGCAAGAAAGTTAGTGTCAATGGATTCAGGTACACTTCCTTTATGTTTAATTTTCGTGCTTATGTTGTGAGGACATGGTAGTTCTAGATCTTGGATTGATGAAGCTGTTAATTATTTAAACAGTGTTAGTATTTACAGTTTAGATCTGGAATGGACCTTCAGTCCAGATCTGTTGATTCTCTTCTCTCTCTCTCTCTCTCTCTCTCTCTCTCTCTCTCTCTCTCTCCGGGGAACCGAAGCAACCTCGAAACCGGACCGAACCGAAACTGAACCAAGGTCTACATAACTGGTTTTGGTTCGGTGATGCTCCCAAACCGATTTTTTTCGGCTCACTCAAATATGGCCAAGAGCCGGACCAAACCGAACCGGTTTCATCCTATCAATAATAGTCAGATTCCAAATGCCATGTTCAATAATTAATCTTGGCAACCTTAGTGTGACCTTGGGTGTGTGGACCTGTGCATCTAACATTGAGTGGGCCATTTCCACACCACCAATCTTTCCACAAATCAACATTTTTCCCGCCTCGAATGGTCCATTTAGTAACATCCTTAAGAGTGTCTTTGATGTGCATGATGCTTCACCAAATTTGTGAAGCATTTCTGTTACATGGCTAGGATTGAATGGTATGGTTATTTAAGTATTTATCTCAAAGGATTCTAGCTCAAAGACTACCATCATTGTTGATGAGTTTCCAACCAAGCTTAGTGAGTAAAGCAAGATTTTGGCCTTCGGCTTTTCTCAATCCTAGACCTGCTTTATCTTTGCTTTTGCGCAAACTATTCCAATTAACAAGATAAATTTTCTTCTTATCTAGAGTGTCCCCCCTAGAAAATTTCTATTTAATCTATCAAGTTTTTCACAAACATTAGCAGGAAGATTCATGGTTTGCATAGTATAACTAGGAATGGTGGACGAAGAAGATTGAATGAGAGTGGCTCTACCGGCAAGCATAAGAGTATTCAACTTCCATCCAGCTAGTCTACTTTGCACTTTTTCAATGATGTCCTTGTAATGGTTCTTGCTAGATCTTTTCTGTAGTAGGGAAACTCCTAGATATTTGCCAAGGTATGTTGCTCGTAAATTTTAAAACAACTATCACAAAAACCATTGAGAACGTTGGAATTAAGTCCATAGATGTTTGCTCTAAAAAAATAGACTATCTTTAGAGGCAAAACCATAGTTTCACCTCATGCTCGTAATCAACGTCACACAATCTTCATGGTTTAGTAAGATGCTTGTCTTATGTTCTCTTTTCGTCTATCTGTTTCTTTTATTTTTCTTTAATAACATTTTAGCAGGAAGTAAGGACGAAGTCAAGATTTTTGCGCAGGGCTATATAATTTGATGAAGTCTATATATATTTTCAATATAATAGTAGGGCTAAATCACCTAGAAACCCCCTGAACTATATCTCTTTTACCTAGACA
Organism: Vaccinium macrocarpon; assembly: GCA_022606695.1. NCBI lineage: Eukaryota > Viridiplantae > Streptophyta > Magnoliopsida > Ericales > Ericaceae > Vaccinium > Vaccinium macrocarpon. Next base: position 16,946,801 of record CM040172.1, read on the forward strand.
CCCCCTAAACTAATTTAACCTAAGACGACACCCATCAACTATTTAACGTTATCCCCTATACCCCTTCTGTTAGCAATCCGTCCAAATCTGTTAATTTTTTTGGTGAAATACATTTTTTTTTTCAAATTTGCCCTCGTTCATATTTTTACTCCATTTCCCTCCTCTCCCTCCCAAACTCCCTTCGACACCTAATCGATCTCTCTGAGAGCAAATGTCAACATGGGTCATTTGATTATACACTTTGAGAGCTAAATTGAAGTTTTCTGACTTCATGAGGGCTCCAATTAAGAAGTTACAGTTAGAACCTCGTTAGTTACTCACCTTTTGGAACACTGAAGACGACAAAGGTTCTGATGAGCACTTTGGCCACCAATGACGTCGGACTGTTTCGACTGCTAGACGACTTGTCATGTGTGGCCACCACGTCGATCGATGTCCGCCGCTGTGCATTTTCATCGTTGACAGTGTGCTCCTTCTGCCTAAACTTTTTTTGCTGTCTTTGGCTTCGGTGTCGGGGCCAATGACGTCGCCATCTCCAGCTCTGATTGATTCTGTTCTAGCCACGATGGCAGAGAGGATGGGTGGCGGCAGAGATGGTGGAATTTTCGTGGCGATTGGTTTTCTAATGGTGGTTGGTGGTTTTTGGGTTGGTGGTTTTCAGCTCTCTAGCGGCAGTGGCAGAGAGGATAGGGTGGCATCATTGATGGTGGAATTTTGGTGGTGATTGGTGGTTTCTGGGTTGATGGTTTTGGTTGTCGATATACATAAGGGGGCATAAATGTCTTTCAATAGAGTTTTTTTAACGGAGTTAAGGCTTTTAAAACTTTTCAATAGTTGAGGGGGTGTCATCATAGGTTAAATTAGTTTACAAGGTGTCTCAGTAAAAGAGGTATAATTCAGGATGTGTCTAGATAATTTACCCTAGAAATTTTTCATATTGTAGCAGGAGAAATAGCTTGGGGAGCACACCGGCCTGCCCAGCTTGATTTTTTTAGGGCTTGGGATAAATATTTAGGCCCATAGGGTAGGGTTGGGTTGATATTTTAAGTTCGTTTACTAAAATTTTGTTGATTTATTTTTAAATTTGAAACTAAACTCCAAATTTTTGTAAAATAGGTTAGAGAGAGAGAGAGAGAGAGAGAGAGAGAGAGAGGATAAAGATTTCTTAAAGCCAAGAGATTGAAATTTTGGGAGTGAAAATGATTTCCCTTCAAGGGATTAAAGCAAGAGAAAGAAAGAGCCCTAAAAAAAAAACACAAAGAGGGAGACTTTTAGAAAGAAAGAGACGAGAGCTTAGGTGGGTTGACGTCTTTCTTCGTTGTGCCGCAAGATCTCGAGGAATCACAATCGATTCCCTCATCATCATCTCTCGTCCGAGACTTGAACGGCGTAGGCCGTGGCGCCATCGGGTTGCCTCTTGATTGAGGCATCTCTATTTGTCACTCGAAAATATGACTAAGTATGGAAAAATAAATTTTTCATAAAGTTTCGATTTGGCCGGTAAAAATTCCTAGTATTTGTTCCTTAAAATTTTTCTAAGCACAATGGTGTAATTGGATGATCTTGTTGAGTAGTGGAAGGATGCCTGTCGGCCCTTTTCTTCGGAGAAAAAATGTGCCATGTTTTTCGTTTGTACTAAAAATGGGGAGTGAGATTTTGATAGGATTGAAATTTCAAAATTCTGGCAATGCCCTTGTTTTCGAAAGGGGGGTACTTACTCATTTTCATAAATAAATTAAAGTTTAACTTTAGTTTATGAAAATAAGTACCAAAGGACCCCGGGTTGAGAACTCGAGAGCATGATGAATCGGGGATGGGACCCAGAACCAAAGAACCGAGGATGGGCCACCCCAGGGTTTCCCCGAACCGGGGTTGGGTTGATGTTTCTGGGCTCCGAGGTTGAGGGCCCGGAGCTGGGGAAACCGGGGGTGAGCTCCAAAATTATGTCATATTAGTTTTTTTTCCTTCTACACTCTTATGACCTTTTTTGGTTGGTGTTTTAGGTTTGGTTTTGTGGGTAATAATTGGAGGAAGAAATGAGTCTAACAATTGGAAAAATGGGTAATAATTGGAGAGAGTTATAGGGAGAAATAGAATAACAATTGAAAATGAGAGTAATAATTGGAGAGTAATGTAAGTAATGATGGAGTAATAATTGAAAAAACCGGTCTGGAAGTTTGATGATTTGACAAATCAAGCTCTTAATAGACGGAATTGCTTAGTGAAGTGACCCTTTAATCTCTGTTAGTAAGAGAGAGACAATAATGACACGTCAAGGCACACTGACTTTAGTTTTTTTTCAACTACCACTGACTTTTTTTTTTTTTTGGGTGTTAAAATGATAGGAAGTTTTATTGATATGAAATGATACGAAACGATACGAAACCAATACATCAAAAAAGATGGTTATCTATGGGGGTGCCTTCACCGAAGTGAGCTCTCTGAGCCTTTTGGGAGGAAAATGTAGTGGTGGAAGGGATGGTGCACACCTGAGCCCTTGTTGCACGTCGGTGGTGATAACCTGCACATGTAGACAACCATGTCAGTGCCTATCCCAGACGGTGGTGGTCTGGGAAGGCACTCCGATGGTTAAATCAGTCAGCGGAGGGAAGAAATACACCGGAGATCTGGGGAAAAAGTAGAGTTATGAGGGTAGTAAATGAGGAGAGAGGGATCCCCTTGGTGGTAGTTGTAGTTGGGTATTTATGGGCTGGGAGGGCGTGCATCCCACGCGCTTGGTGCCTTCCACGTGCCTATCATTTGCACTCGGAATGACAATTGATGTGACCTTCATCTCTGCAACAGACGCCATGTCTAGGCTGACGTCATGGCTCGTGGGTTCGGCTAGTCAAATCATCTCGAGACATTTCCCATCACCCACGTGCTTCTACAGGCGGCGATGACAGAGTAGGTGACTATCATATTTAATGCTCCATCGTGGAATGTGTAGCTTGCCTGGTACGCCACCACCGAACCAAGTTAATCCAAGCCCCCGCATGACTGAAGTCAATCGACTCAGTACGTGAGTGGCCCAACCCCTCAGGCGCTCGGCACGTCGCTCAGCGGAGATCCCGAGAGCCAAGCGGAGAATGCAATGTCCTTGGCATTTCTCGCTCGACGGACATCGTTCAAATCTATATTTGTTTAGAACCGTACATCCGCATCCTCCATTGAGGGAACTGTACGCTTGGCACCAGCGAGACAGACCGATCTGCATTCAGTTTTGAGGAATTGGAGGCAGTGACCCTTTTAGCTCTTTGTGATGCGGAGAGGGGCCTTTATTGACCCCTATGAACCCGGCCGCTACATTATCCTTTCCTAAGGAAGATAGTAATCAAGTAGGAGGTCGAGCTTCCCAAGTTCGAACCTTAGTTCCGTGCAATTCAGACTTTGCCAACCTATCCGCAACTACATCATTCGTCGTTCTTTGGACAAAAGCAAACTTACATTTCTCAAACTGATTCACTACCCTTTTGATAGCTTCAATGACAACATCCACACCTACTAGGCAAGTTACCTTACTACCCAAATTTGAACTAATTGGTGTGAATCTCCTTCAACCATAATCCGACTTAGACCCAATAAATGGGCGAATTCTAACACAGCCCTCCCAACCAAAACCTCTACATACAAGAGTGAACTCACCATTCCTAGATTAGTAGCTCTAACAGCTACAAAGTTGCAATCAACACTTCGAATAACTATACCTGCACTTGCCATGCTTCCACCATTTTGCCCAGCCATTCACGCAATGTCAACATTAACCTTGAAGCTCCCATAATGAGGCGGTTGCCACTAAGCGGTCACAACTGGTCTATTACTCACAACAACTAATCTCTTTGAGTCCTTCGTCGCATTAGCTTCCATGAACTCCAATGCATCCTTAACAGGTTAGTATACCACATGCTGTGGATCAACCCCTTTGAAGACCACCTCATTTCGGCACTTCCAAATCCGCCACATAATCTGTGTAATTAGCAAACCCATGTGCCCCTCTCCATCTGAATGTTTCCACCTTTCCAATACAGAATCAAACCAAGCTAAAATGGAAGAGCGCCCATTCATACTAGGAACATGCCCACTCGGAGATAAATGCCACATCATCTGTGCAAAATGACAATAAAAAAAGAGACGCGGAAACATCTCGCAATCCTCTTGGACACAATAATGCACAATTTCTTTGAATGCACTTCCAAACAAGACGTTTAATTTTATTTGGAGTGGATACCTTAATCCAAACGTTTTTGTTAGCCTTCCATGTGCTTGACTATCCTCTCCTCGTTTCATTCTTCTCTCCTCAGTGCTTCATAAGCAATGCATTCTCGTACCCCAAACTCACTGTGCCCATACCATTGTTCGTGTAATGCCAATCCCACTGATCCCTAACATCAGATTTTGGAAGATGAATAGACCTTACAAGAGCTACATCTTCAGGTTTGAAGATGAAATTCATGAGGTCTACTTTCCAATGCTGCTGAATCGGGTCAATAAGATCGCATGCTCATAATCCTCTACCCTCCTCCGAAATCCCAAAAGGCCTGAAGTCGGCTTTTCAAATAGCGTTGGATCTTCTGAGATTCTTCCCACTCCCTACTTGCCATCAAACTACTTCCATTGATACTTTTTGCCCCCCACCCAAGAATACTTTTCCATGCCCACAACGGATTCGATCCTGGACTTGATTCCAAAAAAAAGACGACGGAAAGTACAGTGCTTTCAAAACGCTTCAAATAAGCATGTCCTCATTCCTCATTAATCGCCACCCTTGTTTAGCTTACAAAACTAAGTTGAAACAAGAGGAATATCTAAAGCCCAAACCTTCACTAGATTTCTTGTCGTAGAGCTTGTCCCATGAGAGCCAATGTGTTTTCCTCGTACATTTATTGTCGCCCCACCAAAAGACTGACATGGTCAATACCAATCCTGCACATAGACTCTTTGAAAGTTTTACACGACATCACATAAGTCGAAAGTGCCATGGCCACCAATTTCAGCAGCATCTCTTTCCTGGCTTGATTCAAATGATTCTCACTTCACCCCTCCAACTTTGAAATTAGGGGATCTATTACATAGTGTTTGGTTCTTTTACTTCTTTACAACGACAAATAATTGTGTGCGAGCATGCCAGAGAGAGCCATTAAATCTTCTCCCTCAGATTAACTTTAAAAAAACCAATCTAATCAAACGATTATGTTTTACTGATTCAATTACCTCAATTAAGAAGATTTTTCTTTCAAAGTGAAGAAATATAAACCAATTCACTTAGGAAATCAAAGAACAAAAGAACAATAAAGAAACAATATACTTTGATTAACAAATCAAAGATAAACTTACTTCAAAATCATCTTCAACTTCAAATAGAAAGACAACAGGAACTTCGAACACTTGATTGTTACAAGAACTACTAACAACTACTTCCTAAACTAATTCCTAATCTACTTCGAACTGAGTCAAATTCCTAAAACTACAATTCTAACTACCAAAGAACAAACCAAGCATCATTTATGCTGTTTGTTGAATATTTGTTCGGGGTTCTTTCACTCTTCAACTTCTTCTATTTATTGGCCTTGCTTGTAATTTGAACTTCCTGCTTGGTTTCTTGACTTTGAACTCCATCATTTCATTTCAAACAGGTAGTTTCTTCCCTCCAAAAGCTTCTGAACTTCAATCCCTTTAATCTTTATCCAGGTGTTTTAAATTTAAACCTGCACGATTATTTAAACTAACCATATGATCAGTTTTAAAGGATAACTGTCTTGCATGACTTGTTCCGCGTGTCTCAACTGTCAAAATGTCTTGTTTTATACGTTTACATGTGTAATTCACGCCATTTAGCAGTTAAAAGTGTGGCTTTGAAGCCAATTTTTATTCATTCTTTCGCTTATAACTATCAATAACTTCCTTTCAAACTAGATATTAGTACGACATCGTATTGATTCATTTATAAATCATTAATCCAATGCTTTTCATTAGCAATGAGCCACCAATGTTTGACATTCTTAATTATGTGTCAATTAATTACTGGATTGTATTGATTTTATATGTAAACACATAAGAAAAAGCTTGTTTCTTAGATCTGCGAATGCCGCGTCTCTCCAAATACTCAGCTGTCGACAAACCATATCCTGAATGGAAATGAGTGTATTCGAGCTAAAGAAAATAGCCGACTTTGCATAAATAATCATCTGCCTAGATGTGCACCATCAGTGGCTTTCCAAAAGATGAGGGTTTCGTCCGCAAAAGAACAAGTGATTGATGGATGGTACCCCTCTACAAATTCCGACCCTGTGAATAGTCCTTATTTGTTCCGCATCCAACAACATCGCTGACAATCCTTCTGCGCATAATTTGGCACTGTTTTGATCGGCGTGGGGCAATATTTGGCAAGGACGACGTGCTGCCCCATGAGCCCTGAATAATTGCTCCCTCAGTTTGGAACACAGATGATAATTCATATGACAGGAGCACCTCATTAATTAGCAGAACACTACTTGGGGTACAACCCCTTTTGGCACCGAAAATGCACCCCACTTTTTCGGGGATCCACTTTTTGGTCTCACATGAGTGATCCAAATCGTTCATTGTTCTTAAAACATTTTTTTGAGGGGGCCCACAAAAAATCAGCTCAATCGGACGGTTAGAAGTTCTTGAACCAAAGTCTCACCGTTTCAAAAATAATGAATAGTTCGGATCACTCATGTGGAACGCAAAAGCGGGTCCCCGAAGGGGTGGGGTGCATTTTCGGTGCCAAAATGGATGTACCCCCAGGTTTTTCGTAATTAGTCTTAGCGAGAAACTCATATGACGGGAGCGCGTGATTTGATATTGTTACGAGGGACTTGCTGTTTTGAATAATGGGTGATTTAGTCTCTAGTCCAATTTGAACTTTTCTTAATGGAGTAGAAAGTGATTCGACGGAAAAAGAAAAAAAAAAAAAAAGGTTTGAATTTGGAATACATCTTGTGGTTTCTTCTAGTGGACGAAATTGGTCGTTTTAAAATTTACGGACGACATAAACTCGTTTTGGACAGTTTAGGTATAAAAAATGAAACTAACTCATTTTTTTTCCACTATACACTACACACGAGAGAGAAGTGAAAAATATAAAAGAGAGGGTAATGAGAAGTAAAAAACAAGAATAATGACACGTACACAAACTCTCAGTCACAACCTATCACAATTCCTCTCACATGTGGGATGGAGCCCACTCGGATGGGTCCCCCACATGTATAAGGGATTGTAGCTAAGAGTTTGTGTCTATATCATTTTTGAAAAAACAAATAGTTACGGGCGATTGATAGATGAGGATAAGTGTGTCAGATTGGGTTCAATGGTCATGGCACTAAACAAATTGGTTGTTGCATAACAGCTACCTTTTAATTTTTGGAAGACGCCTAAGGCTGCATAAAGAAACGCAGAATCGCACAGGTTATGGCATGCATCGACCTCTAGTGTACAGTATAAAGTGACAAAAAAGGAGCCAGTTTTATTTTTGAGAGTAAATTATTTCTGCCGGCGGTGAAAATAATGTTTTCTCTTTATTTTTTATCTCTAAACTATTCAAAACAAGTTTATGTCGTCTGGAAATTATAAAACAACTTATTTCATTCAGGGCCGGCCTAAGGTATTTCGGTGTCCTAGACCTTATTAAAAAAATTGTGTCTTAAAAATTTTCGTGTTCCTCAACCAAACTTTCTACGTTTTTGTCACTACAATATCCCCGTCAAAAGGGTATTAATACAAGCTAAATTTAACAACGATGAAGAGCATCTATAGATCCTGTGCCTTTTTTGAAACAAAATTTGGGTCAAAATTTCTTTGCTGTGCAACTGCCGAACCCTAGTTTTACCAAAATCTGTTGTTCTTCAAGTTTATGTTGTCTTTAAATATAAAACAACTTATTTCATTCAGGGCCGGCCTAAGGTATTTGGGTGCCTTAGGCCTTATTAAAAAAATTGTGTCTTAAAAATTTTCGTGTTCCTCAACCAAACTTTCTACGTTTTTGTCACTACAATATTCCCTTCAAAAGGATATTAATATAAGCTAAATTTAACAACGATGAAGAACATCTAGAGATCCTGCTTTTTTTTGAAACAAAATTTGGGTCAAAACTCTTTTGCTATGCAAATGCCAAACCCTAGTTCTTCATGTTTCCTCTAAAAAATTTGGGTCAAAATGGTTCATTTAACTACTTATATTAAGAAAGAAATTTAATCTGCTGGAATTAATTTTATAACTTTATTTGTTGGATAAAGAGAATTTTAATTAGCCATCTTGTATGAAAATCTTATTTATGTTTCCATCCATGATGTCATCACTAGTTATATTTACATCTTGGAATTGGGTAATGAGACCATTATACCCTTATTAACTCTCCCTAATACTATTTATCCCATTCACTATCCACAGCCATGTTTGTAATATTGATGCTGTGTGGTGATCATCAAGCCCCACTTTTGGGGTTGATGCACGGATAACTTGGGATTTACCTGCAGTTTCAATACACTTGCCTAATCAATTTCAAGGATTATCTAATAATCTCTTTTATCATCAAGATTCTGTTACCATAATAGAAGATAGGAAAGATGTAATTTCAAAAGACGTATCTCCACAATTTCCATATCCATTAATATATACCATAACTCTCTTCTCTCCCAATCTATGCACCTCCTCTCTCTCTTTCAATTCGGTCGTCCTCCTCAAACAGGTTCAAGAAAAATCAAACCTCTCCCCAAAAGGTGTCTTTCTGCATATGTTTCATTCTTTCCCCTTTATATTCTCTCATCCCCAAAATCTAAAAAATCAAACAACCCACATCAACAATCCCAAACTGATTTTAGCCAATCTATCACTCTCTCTTTCTCTGCATATATCATTTTCTATGGATACCCGTGCCGCACGGAGCTTGGGGTAGACGAGTCCAATCTATTTTGGGCGGCCTGCCATAGCCACCATCGCCCACTTCTGGCACACCTAGCCACCACACCGTCGCCTCGTCAAAAAGAAGTCCCCTGTAGACTTAAAGGGCCCCAACACCATCGCCTTCGGTTCGCGATGCCGTCGTTGAGAGATCAAGACTAATCCAAAAATGGAGAAGCCACAGTGGCAGATTATATAATATGTTAAGAGTGTTTTTGCTAAGAATTTCTTATTTAGTGGTGATTTTTTTTTTTTCGATTTAAGGTTTGTGTATTTCCGAAACAGTAAAAATGGTAAATCAATAAATCATATTCATGGTTTCACACGTGCTTTAAAAGATGGTTATTTCACACCGTGAATACGATTTATTGATTTACCATTTTGTTGATTTGTGCTTTAAAAGATGGTTAATTTCATAAGTGAATATGGTTTATACATTTACCATTTTGGCTAAATTGATACGGTAAAATTAGTAAATCAATAAACCATGCTTACTGTATGAAATAAAGGACATATGAACATGGTTTATTGATTTGCCATACTCGGTGATTTTGTACAATAAAAGATGGTTTATTAGTTTATCACTTCGGCACTTTGATGATTATTTTTAATTTATCATGTTTCTTACGTAGTCTAAGATGGTTAATTAATTTATCCTACTATTTTACATAGCCTAAGATTGTTCAATAATTTATCATGTTTCTGTGTTCATTGTCATAAAAAAAAAAATTCATGTCATGAGAAAACTTTTTTATTTTTATTTTGTTTTAAGATTTTAGGTGAGAGGAGGAGAGAGAAGATTAGGGAAGCGAAAGATTTAAAAAGATAGGAAATAAATAGTGATTGAGAAAAATTAGGAAAAGATTAAGAGAGAGAAATAGTAGAACAATTAGGAGAGAGAAAGGTTAGTTTGGGATTTATTTGAATTTCAGGATGGAATTATAAGTATTCAAATCTCATTGGATTGAATCATAATGATTTTTTTTGTACAGGATGTCTAATTAACTCCCCATTGGAAAAACAATAAAATTTGATCAAATTTTTGGTTACTTGGGAAAACTCAAGAATTTGTGTCAATTTAGAAATCTCAAATACAAACCCACTCGAAACTCTAAATAGAAGATTAGAAAATTACTACCTAATTACTTCGCTTTAAGCAAATAATAAACTAAACTTTTTAATCATTTCGTTTAGAACTGCCTTGATTTTTTACAAAACCAAAAATAAAAACTGTACAGAAAATGATTTTCTTTTAAATCAATTTTAGTTTTGGGCCTTTTTTAAAATTTTGGGCCACAATAAGGGTTGGACTCTTTTGTAACTTATAATGAATTTTTTTCTTTATTTTGCTCCAAAAAAGAGTTTTAGTCAGACCCATTAGAATAAAATGGTGGAGTGCCCTAAAAAGTGACCATTTTTTAAGTGCCCCAGGGCCGAGGCCGGCCCTAATTTCATTTCAAAACTATTAATAACATTACAATTAAGTCCAATAGGCGTTTACTCTAAAAAATAGACAGCCTTTAGAGGCAAAGCCAAATTTTCACCTCATGCTTGAGATGCTTGTAATCAGGTCATATATAATCTTCGTGGTTTAGCAAGATGCTCGTCTTTTGTTCTCTATTTCTTTTATTTTTTCCTTATAGTAACATACTGGCAAGAAGCAGGAACGAGCACAAGATTTTTTCATAGGGGGACGGGCTATCTCTAGAGTAGGGGTAGACCTATATAACTTAATGATATATACGCACACTAGTTATCTAGTCCAAGATCTCGGACCAAAGGTTTTTGAATGTTTTAAAGGTTTTAAAACGTGTTTTTGCATAATCCAAACTGTCCAATGTGTTTACAATGTGTTTTTAAGAGTTTGCCGAGAAATCATTAAAAAAATACTGGGAAGGGCTTGATCTGAGCAGCTTTCCACAAAAAACTGGACATATAAAGTTCTATAAAAGAAACTACTCAGATCAAGCACTTCCAAGTTTTTTTTTTGACGATTTCCAGCGTGGACCCCTTTAAAACACGTTTTTAAAACATTGGATCGTTCATATCATAAAAAAAAATATCGGGAAGGTGGATCCTAGACTCCGGGAATCCCGGACTAGATAGTTCCTCTCTCTATATATATATATATATGTGTGTGTGTGTGTGTGAATTGGGAAAATTGGTTTTTTGATTTTTTTAGTTTTGTTCTTATTCAAAAAAAAATTGCATTTGTTAGTTTTCGGTCGATTTTTTGTGGTTTCTTGGCTTATCTCGACGAGAGGAATCTAAAAAGTATAAAATTATTAATCAAACTTAAAGTTTTGTGAATAAAGATGAAAAATAATCCAAAAAATCCGACTAAAAACCAACAAATGCAAAAAAAATTTAAATAAGGACAAAACCAAAATACCAAAAAACTACTTTTTTCAAATCATCCAAACTAACCCTATATCAAGATTTTTTCAAATTATAGGAGGAACGAAAACCCTATTAACCTTCCTGGCTCCATCCTTTTGGCAGGAAGTGAAAAATAAAGTGTTGGACCAATTATACTGTACCAGTAGTATAGGTATGAAGTAGGTTGGTTAATAGTTCAGGGGTGTTTCAGAGCCTATTTTTTAGTTTTTCATTTTCAATTTTTTGGCTTTTTAGATTTTTGGATATATGGTCAGAATGTGTTTTGAATCTAGAATGAGTGTTTGAGAGAAATGTACAAAATACATTTTGCAACAAGAGTAGTGTTTGAGAGAATAATAATGAGAATGAGTTACGAATTTGTTATTTACTATTGTGCCATTGTTTATTTATTATGGTGTTTAAAATGTATATAAATATTGTTTTTGTCAAGTTTTCTAAAGTGATTTTGGGAAATATTTTTGCAAACGCATCTCATCCAATTTTTTTTTTGGGGAAAAATGCTTTTGCTCTTCTTCTTTTTTTCCCCAGTAATTGAATGTGTCTCTACTTAATACAAATAATGTAAAATGGAAGTAATTTCCCTAAATTAAAAAATGTTGGTCATAATATTTGGATTCTCCATCTAATTTTTTTTCTAATTAGGAAGAATTAACTGTTACAGCCAACTAAGGGCAAAAAAAAAAACACTGTTAATGTACAGGAAAGAATAACTCCAATATAATAGGTAAAAAAAAAAGAGACTTTGTAGCATAATTAACCCCACAAACAAGACTACCAACTAAAGGTCAATATAAAATATAAAAAAAACTAAGCACTACACAAATTAATGTTTTAAGGTTTCTATGTTTGTTAAAATTTTTAAAAAAAACACTGTGCACTACACAAATTAATATAAGGCTAAGGATAGATTAGTCTTTTTGTCATAAGCCTAAAATGAGAATGGAAAACTAGAAAATGGCAAAACTCCTCCCCACTTCTTTTTAACTTTTAGCCGTTAACTCAAAAACAAAAAAATCATTTTGTGGGAATGAATTTTGGGAGGTGGATGCCAAACACTCAAAATGGAAAAATGAGAAATCTAAAAGCCAAAAAAGAGTTTGCTGAACATCCTCGTAGGTTGGAATAAAAACAGATGAGATATTTTAGGGGGAAAAGTGAAAATAAGGGGAAGAAAAATGAAAATGAAATTCCCGGGAACGGCTCGAAATCCACCACCTAGGCTGAAACGCTCTCAAACCACACAGACAAAATGAAAAACGGACACCAGCTTCAAGTCGAGACGCTAAAAATCTCATGTTCGGCAATGGTGAACTGTTGATTCTATTCTAATTTTTCTAGAGTTTGGAGCATAGGGTTTTGGTAATGTGATGTCGACTTCTTGTGCAACCGTATCTCTTACGGCGAGAACGGAGCTGTTGAATACCACCGGAACCAGGTTTATTGCCCCTGTGAAGAAGCTTCAACATCATCATAGTAAGTTCAATTCTTGAGTATTTCTTTTTAATCTTTGGTCCAATTGATGCTTACCATGAACATCTCTCTCTCTCTCTCTCTCTCTCTCTCTCTCTCTCTTGTCGCATCTGTTTGAAGGAAGCAATTGCGAAATGAATAGAAGGGGCTTTGGACTAAAAGGAATTGTTGCAGCTGGAGCTTCTGTCATGCCCTCTTCTTTGGTTGCTGAGCCTGCTCAAGGTTAGTTTACTATTTTCTCCGACTTGTTTATGCATCTGGATAAGCACAAGTTGCAGAAATAATATGGTGATTATTCGGAGTTTAAATGGGCCTCAATGATGGATGGTCTGATTGGTCGGGATTAGTTGAGGTGCAAGTATACTGGCCCGTACTCCCTGAGTTATGAAGAAAAAAACTTTAAGTAAAGAAAGAAGTTTGGCCGAAAGAAATCAAAAGATCAATTGAAGCGTTCAATTAAACAGAGTCCTATGTTACTCGCTCCATCCCTATTTAATGATTCCTTTTTGGTAATCTGTCCTTTTGATTGGGTAATTATGCTCGTGCGTGAAAGGGAATTTGAAGGTTTTCCACCAATAAAAAATTCTCAATTATTTCCTCCAGAAGTTTTCAAAATCATATGGGAAAGAATGAAACCGCAAAATATGGATTAATTTTTTAGATATCTTGAATAGAGAAATGGGCTATTAAAAATGGGATGGAGGGAGTATTAGATTGGCGAAATCACTTATCATAGAGCTATTTCCTTTCCTCCATGGGGTTTCAAGTTTCCATGTAGCTATAGTTATGGGCAGTGTGAAAGAATTTAAGCCACCTATTTTAGCTTGGCAGTCTATTGGGAGTCTCAAGATCCCGCTTTCATCCAAGTTGGACAGTGTTACACCTTGTAATGTAGTTTACAGGTAGGTGCCTTGCGAGAAAGCTAAACACATGAAGTTATGGAAGCGAAATAGATTGAACATATACTCAATTGTTAAGGGGGATTTCTTCTTTTACATGTTGCCGGTTAGGGAATATTCATGGCTGTGACGTCCCTTTTTGTCATTTTATTCTGTCTTTTAAATCGCCGACACTCCTTGAGGTCGGTGTATCCGTGTCGGACACTCTGGGAACACACGACACACGCAAACATGTATGGGACAAGCCACGTGGTGTGTTATTACATTTTGGACTTATTATATGGTGGAACACTCTAGGGAATGCCAGGGACACGCATGGATACACAACAAGGTGATTTTTTTAAATCTAAAAGATTTTTTCATGGTATAATATTGATACATATCAAATGTATTGAGCCAAAATCTATATAACATTTGTATTTGTGCATTGACATACACCTTGGGTCAATAATGCATTTGCTAGGAATCCTAACTTAAATATTTAGTGGTTACAATGTAGATTTGCTTAAATAAAAGAATTGTGTAAAGAAGATTGCCATGTCCCATGCTGTGTTCGTGACCCCTATTTTGGGAATAGTCTTGTCCCGTACCTGTACCCATGTCCTTGTCCCCCACCATGTCCGTGCTACACGTAGATTCTGACTACATAATGGCCTGTCGAGACTGATATATCATTTGTGTATGGGCAATTGGAATTTTGAGGTTCTGTAAGTAAAATACTGGCCAACAACAGGGAGTTAACTTCTGCACGATGCAGCCGATTATATTATGCATGTTGATGGTACTTTGCAGAGGATATGAAATTCTTCAAATATGCCAGGCATACATAGCATGTTTGACGTGCTTGAGGTAAATACCATTGACACTGTTAATAAAATTACTGGCATAACGTATGAACTTGGCTACAAATCTCTCTCTCTCTCTGATATTCCAAACCTGTGTACTATCATTGCAGTTGAACTGTTTTCTATAGTTTGTTGATGCAACTGGTTTGGGCAAGTTTCTTCTGATGAGTTGCTTGCTATGAGGATCTTGGTTTAATGGATTATCTTATAGGTTTGGAGCAACTTCCGTTCAGGTCAGAGGGTTATGATTTTTGGACGTGGAGGGGTCACAAAATACATTATGTACAACAAGGAGAAGGCTTTCCGATTGTTCTTATTCATGGCTTTGGTGCTTCTGCATTTCATTGGAGGTCTCTCTCTGTCTGTCTCATGTCTTTTCATGCTCTCAATTAGCACATAAACAAGCCATGTCCAGATCTTCCACCTAATTTAATTTTATGTATCCTTACATGCTAGATGTCTAAAATGTCTGAAGATTCCATTCTCACGTTCAGGATGTTGATTCTAGTTTGAATAAGAAGTAGATAATGTACCTGCTTCTGCTACTTTATGTTGTTCCAATCTCACCTAATTTCAGTTTGAACGAGTCATTATACAATTCCCCAATTTAAGGGACTAGATCCTAGTGGATTAAGTGATTCATGTACCCATCTCTTTAGCACCCCCTTAAAATTTCGATATATGTTACGATAAAAAATGATAGTTGGATATGCTTTCCATCTCCTATTGAAGCTAGATAAGCAAGCATGCTGTTCACCTGAAATTGATGCAAATCTTATTACCCATCTTCATTCTAAAGTTCTTTCTCTGTTCAATTTTTTAGGTACAATATACCAGAGTTGGCTAAAAAGTACAAGGTTTATGCTGTAGACTTACTAGGCTTTGGCTGGAGTGACAAAGCACTTATTGAGTATGATGCGTTGGTGTGGAGAGATCAAGTTGTGGATTTCTTAAAGGAAATAGTTAAGGAACCAACAATTCTAGTTGGAAACAGGCAAGTTATTGTTAATCAATTGACCATCATTTTGTCCATGCATTTTGTAATATGTGCAAGTTCTATGGACGGTGATTCCAACTTGGAATCACCTATTCAATTTGTGATGTTCATGGGATGAAACTTGATAGTCTTTTACAGTCCGCAAACATGAATATTTATTCATGTTTTCACTCTTCATTTTTCTTTAAGAATATATATCATAGCTAGGTGAAAGAATAGTATGTGCGTCAAATATATCCAACTTATCCTGTCACCCTTTTGCTATTTAGTATGGAACCACAATAACAATTCAACTGACCACTGATTTTAAGTTTTCACGGCTACTGAGCATTGCACGCAGGGGTGAAACCATTCCCAGTCTTACTAGTATCCTAAGAACTCATTATTACTCCTCCATAAGATTCCATCCGTGAAAAGATATCTTAAGTTCTTTTGGTTTTATATGCCTTAAAGAACGCCAATTTAAAACAAACATTTGAGGGTTCTACAAAAAGAAAAAAGAATCAAAGAAGCAATAAAAGTATTGCCAAATATAATCTGTTTGATTCTGTAGGAAACTAAAGAATAAAGGAACTTAAAAAATAAAAAAATGAAGAAGTCAGGGGTTACGGTTTTGTGTAAAAGGTGGAAACTTCTTTGTATTTACATATGTGCATGCACGCTTTTGTATGCATGCTTTTATGGGTCAGTTTAACAAACAGGGAGATGCTATTGCTTGGTGATCCACTAAAAGCTGAAGCTGTGAAAGAGTTTTCTTTTACAAATAATAATGAGGATTTCGTTTTGATAATGGAACGTATTAATTTTACATGGTTTGTTGAGTTGCTTCCTTTAAAATGTTTTCTTTACTGGCTATTAATTCAGGTATCTGGCTTTTTTCTTTCTTTTTGTTTTACTTCTTCTTAAAATCTACCTTTATATTGGGGTGAAGAATGTATCTGTATGCATAACTGGAAGGTACTTGTATACTAAGGTATTGTGGTTGGAATTTCTCCATCTGAATCCGTGAAATTTACTGCATATCAGAACATCTAAGCCCTTGAACCTCATTTATGTCAGTAAAGAGATTGGTTGCCTACCGCCCTACCCATAAGGGGGAAAAGAAGATCTTGCATTGACTTCTCCTAATCAAGATTATCCAATATATTTGAGCATAGCATGGCTGATGATATACCAACTTTTGCGTTTATCTGCTGTCATTCGTATTTCCCAATGAGAAGATAAGGCAAGAAAATAGCCGACACTGATTGATTGGGGTTTAAGGCTCGGTAGGGTTAAGACAAGGCAAGAAAAGGGGGTAAGAATTTGGAACCAAGTTCACCCTGGATGCTATTTTTTTGGATTGTTAATAAGCAAGCACCAGAAACGTTTGTCAATTCAAGAAAAGCGGTATGAAGGTGTATTTATTCAGCTATATAGATCCTTGTTTACTTCTCCACCTCATCTAGTGCTTTTTTTAAAATTTTTTTTAAATCCTAGCCATGGGCATAATTTCTGCACCTTCACTGCGTTGCCGTTCACTTATCTTCATTTTGTCCTCTCTATGTACTTGTATTGCCATTAGCTTTTAATTGTTTGCCTTCACCAAGTGTAGATAAACCTAATCAATTGCCATTTCATTGGGTACATCTACTCAATTCTGTCTTTTTCCTATCAGACAGACATATCTGGCAATCTTGAATATTGATAAACCTTCCAGTCTGTTTCTTAAAGTACGAAAACACGGAACAGAATATGGGCTCCCAGTACTGGTATAGAAATTCAGAACACGAGGTTTTTGGGTTTTAAAACTTTTAAAAAATAGGCATGCCTCCATTTTCTTAGACTGCTGTTATCTTACCATCCCTAGTATGTTGCTGACTCACAAATTATCTCTTGATTTGATGATATTGATGGCTATATGGTAATTTTCAGCCTTGGAGGATTTACAGCATTGGTGACAGCTTCCGGGTTGCCAGAGCAAGTTGTTGGCGTTGCATTATTAAACTCGGCAGGGCAATTTGAAAATGCAAATGCTAAAACCACTGAACCTGAAGAAACGGTCCTACAGAGAGTTATTCTAAAGCCTCTGAAAACAATTTTCCAACGTATAGTTCTTGGATTTTTGTTCTGGCAAGCCAAGCAGCCAGCTCGCATTGAATCCGTTCTAAAGAGTGTATGTCTAAGACTTCCTCAGTTGAACCTGATCTTCTTTCCCGTCTTTATATGAAATGTAGCAGATTTGCAAAATCTTAGATGTGATAATGATCCATGTAGAAAATTTGAAGGGCCAAGTTTTTGTTTTCCTTTATGGAGAGTAGGACCCCTGGGTAATGTTGACCAAATGGATGGTGTGAATGTAAGTAGGTGGATTGTGTTATCATTGCTTTGAGCATCGTAAATGCAGAAAACAACATCGTCTAGGTCAGCTGAACCAGCATTCTGAACAAGTTTGGCTTCAGTGGTCCATTAATTCGGGTACAATGGTTGATGCTTGTAAACCAGTACCAATGAAAAGGATATTTTCTCCATCTTCCATCCTCCTGCAAATTAACTTCTTTTTTTTTTTTTGCAGTTAATTTAGTTTTCTTATTTTTGAGCTTCCTCAAGGCACAATATTTGGTACTTAGTTTCCTAATATTTTTCATCGACTTTGTTTGTCATGTGAAAGTGACAAATATAAATGTTCTTTCAGGTGTACAAAAACACTTCCAACGTGGACAACTATCTTGTGGAATCAATAACTAAACCAGCAGATGACCCCAATGCAGGAGAAGTATATTACAGGTATATCTATGGGCCTGTAGTTTTGTTATGATGTTCCAAATTCCATTAAATTAAAATTAAAAAAAAAAAATAGTGTTGCGAGAAGAGAAAACTGCCCTTGACAAAGTCCAACTGCTTTCTTCACAATGGAAGTGTCAGACATCTGCTGATCACTTCAGTGGGGAGATCTTCCTCGGGTTCTGCCTGCCACCTCGTCTTTGTTTTTAGTATTGGAACCCTGTGAATGATTATGAAATTAAGTGTTAGGGCCTGTTTGGGAATTCCAAAGTCAATTTCCAAAACTGAATCAGCTCAGAATGATGATAGTTATTTTGATTGTCCAAACTAAGTTTGTGGTTAAGTTTTCATATATTGCTCTGCCTGAAAGTATCGACAATCTTGATTCGTCCAAGCATGTTCTTGACCCTTCATTTATTCAATTTGTTACCCCTTCCGTGTCGACTATGTATGATGCGTCTTATTGGGTATCTGCAGGTTAATGACACGATTTATGTTGAACCAGAGCAAGTACACACTTGACAGTGTGTTGAGCAAACTCTCTTGCCCACTGTTGCTGCTTTGGGGTGACTTAGACCCTTGGGTGGGTCCTGCCAAGGCCATTCGGATAAAAGAGTTCTACCCAAACACGTCACTTGTTAACCTACAGGCTGGGCACTGCCCGCATGATGAAGTTCCAGAGCTTGTCAATAAAGCATTACTAGATTGGTTGTCTACTTTGAACTTGGCTTCCACTGCCCTGCCATTGTGAACATCTCCCAATTTCATTTAATCTTATTCTGAGGTACACATTGAGTTCTACTGGTAAAAATTGTACATTCATCGATCACAGAACAACGTTCATACGGTCTGAAACTGGACTTGGGCAATGACGGTTATTCTCGAGCTGTTGGCAATGAGAATTATACTCCAGCATTCCATAGCCATTATTTATCATTCCTATTTAGAGTAATAGTCCTTTGAAAATTAGGGCTTGTTTGGATCGTGGGTTTGTGGAATATTTTGATTATGGAGGAAAGAAAGGATGCACCGTGGTTATGAATGAAAAGGAATCAGTCCCAAAACAAAATCCGTATATTTACTGAACTTGTCGCAATGGGCCATTAGCTGGTATGGGCATGGAGGCCTAGAACTCGTGAGCCTAGTCCGTGGAACAACGGAAGTTTAAGAATATGCAGCCGAACCAGTCTGGTATTTGTCCGACCTGGGGTTACTCAACATAAAAACATATATATGCATGCAATTTTATAGTCGTGCTGACCATATTTGAAATGCATAAATTAGAAAACAAAAAATATTTGGTATGTAATTAATTATGTGATATTGTTGCTACCTACATGCTGTCAGCTTGTTGGACTTCGTTAGCACCGTTATTTTAGCAAGCTCGGTATTTTCAATATAGGATAAAAATCTAGTCCCGTTTTTTACATTTCTTTTGATTCTCATTTAAATGCATTTAGAGCAACTCGAGCCTTGAACCAAACTCATAACCAAGTTTTCACTTAAGTTTGAGTAGAAAACTTGATTTGGGGAGACCCTCTCCGGTCATCAATAGCTTTTTTACTCAAATTTGGCTTTAAAAAAAAAATCAAAAATAATGTCTCTCACATTTTCCTTTCTCTCCACCACCGTAGACCACCGCCGCCGCCATAACCACCACCATTTGACCTAACCCAGTTGTTTCTTCGTCACTGCCGTCGTGGCGCCGTTGGAGCACACCCAGATCTCAACGAGACTCAGATCAGAGCGCACTCAAATTGACGACCACCAACGACGACTTAGATCTGAGTACACTTAGATCCCGACGAGACTTAGATCTT
The DNA here is from genome assembly GCA_022606695.1 of Vaccinium macrocarpon. Lineage (NCBI taxonomy): Eukaryota > Viridiplantae > Streptophyta > Magnoliopsida > Ericales > Ericaceae > Vaccinium > Vaccinium macrocarpon. The sequence goes on from CM040172.1 coordinate 16,966,914, forward strand.
CATTGTTGCCACCACCGACCACCAACGCCTGTTTCCACCACCTTTATTGTCGCTCGCCACCACCTGTTGCCACCACCAACCACCCAAAACTAGTTGTTTGGTATTTGGGTAAGGATTTGGTTCCTCGATTTGGGTAAAGATTTGAGTAAAACTCAAGTTGGTATGAATTTGATGGAATGACTGGAGGTGGATTTTGGGTGTTTTTACCCAAATTTTAAATTTGATGTAGGGTTGCAGCTGCTCTTGCAAGTTTGTAAACTTGTAATACGAGATTCTAGTGAACCGCAATTGAGAATTGAAATACTAGAACCGAAACATATAGTTTGCAGATTCAACGTATTTTGATCATAGGTTAGTAGGTGTTTTATGGTTTCATTTAATTCTCAAAATATAACATTGGTGAAGTTCGAGTCATTCTTGGGCTTCCCAACAACAACGGTGAAGATGTCATCGCAATGACAACCGCAACGAGAGCAAGATCTAGCTCGATGTAGATCATGATTTTCTCATCCATTGAGACAAGCAATTTTCTAGGTTTCAACACCGAAGCTGATTTTTTACTAATTTTTTTTGTGTATCTATCTCTTATTTCCTAAAAAATAATAATTTATAATCCGGTCTTCTAGATAACAAAGTTTTGAGGGTTTAAGAACCAAATTACTGACAGGTGATGACTAGCTCATGCGGTAGAATTTTTAAATGTTCTACACTGAATCTCGGGATCGAGTTTTACTTTCTCTCCTCATAGTACTAGATAGAATTTACTAACGATGAAAGAGAGGAAAAAAAAAAGAAAAAGAAAGAATAAAATTACTGTTGGCAAACGAAGGCCCATTCCCCTACAGGCAACAACTGGCTCTTCATGTCTTTGTGGTCTTCGCTCTCACTCGTCATAGTGAAAAATCTTCTTCGACCCCAGAAAATGCCTTGATTCCGCATCGGAAACACAGCCTATTCGTCTCTCTCTCTCTCTCTCTCTCTCTCTCTCTCACACACACACATATTGCAGACTCATTTTCTAAAATCGCGTTTGAAAGGACTGGAGGAGTATGGGGACATTAGGAAGAGCAATCTACACCGTCGGATTTTGGATCCGAGAAACCGGCCAAGCCATGGATCGACTCGGCTGCCGCCTCCAAGGCAGCTACTACTTTCAGGAACAGCGTACGTTTCTCCCCTCCTTATCGGATCTCCGCATTTTCAAACCGCGTTTTCAAACCCTAGAGAAATGCAAATTAGCTGTTTTAGCAACCTATGGTTTTGATCATTTCATGTTCGAAAGGCTTTCTAGGGTTGAATCAGTGAGCTAATGGCCTGTGATAGAATCTGTTCTTGTGGCGGCTCTTTTTGTGAATGTCCGATATATAGATACGAAACGATGTAGTATACTGATTGTTCCATAGATGTTATATCTCTTGTACTGGTTATTTTGGTAAAGATAGACGTGTTAATTGGTTATTAGACTAAGCTATCAGTTGGTCCAGACAGGGAATAAAGTACTTGCTTAAGTTCACCTGCAATGCAGCAGGCTGGGAAAAATGGAAATCTGCATGTGCGTAGGGACAGGGAAATTTGAATCTGTGTTACTTCATTTGTCTAATAGGCTCCGTTTGTTTGGCCGTACAATATTTAACAATGAAAAATTTTCCCTGTAGAATATTTTGTCAATAATACTAGAATTTTCGCTTTTGTTTTCCCATGTTTGGTAGATAGACAAAAAAACATGTTTCATGTAAACATTTCATAGAGTAAGGGTACCAATCAAAGTTTTGGCTCCCCTAATTTCCCAAAACTAAAGGATGGTAAATGCCAAATACGTTTATTTTAGACAGAGTATAAAGTGGATCAGAGCTTTTCGTATACAAATATATATATTCACGCACACGTGAGGGAGGGGAAGGGAGAGCGCAGGGGAAAGAACATAAAAGGGATGGATCAAGGTAACAGTTTATATTTATGCATATAATATATTTGTGAGAGAGACCAGGGTAACAACACATGGAACATGAATCACTAAGTTGTGAGTGGCAAGAAGTGGGATCTACGCTGGAAAATCACTTTTCAGAAAATCATGCGTAAGAAATTTTCATGTGATTAGTGGAAAGTATTTTACGCGTAAAAATATTTCGCCCCACAATTTGTGCAACCAAAGACCGGAATACTGAAAACAATTTACTGGAAAATATTTTCCACACAAACAAACGGAGGCTTAGTATCTTTAGCTTTTACCTCAGTTTTTTTTTTTTTTTCCTGGTATAATGTATGAGAGATAGTGTCTTAATTTGTTTATGAGAAGCTTTTTTGCCGAAATGTTTACAAGAAGCTGGGGGAGTAAGAACATTGTGATAAGGGAACTTTCTTAAAGTGCGGATGATGACGATGATCTCTTTAGTAAATTTGGTATTCTTGACTATTGCAAGCCGCTAGCTGAATTGCTTCTATAATCATGATGCTTATCGCGCTATGTTTGTACGGTATCAGCACCTGTATGATGGACACCAACTTGTCACCTCAATGGGTGTGGTCAGTTTATTAGGTTCTGTGTTTTTTGAATTCCTTTTGGCATTCTTCACCACTGTTTGCATGTGTTGGGTTATGTCTGGTATGTTTCGGTCAAATTCAATTATTGATTCATATAAACTGAACTTTATATGCGTCATCCTCTGCATCTACTTATACTACAATATTTTCTCATGTTTGGTATCAGCACCTGTATGATATGGACAGAGGTATGACACCTTAAGGTGTGTTCATCCTTATTAGGTTCTGTGTTTTCCCGAAATCCTTTTAGCAGTATTCACCATTGTTTGCTTGTCTTGAATTACGTCTGCTATTTTCTCTGAAGTTCAACCATTTGGTTCTTATGAACTCTGAACCTTCTATTTACCATCCTCAGTATTTTACCTATACTTAAATGTTTTCTCTTATTCAGTGTCTAGGCACCGGACCCTCATGAATGTATTTGACAAGGCTCCTGTGGTTGATAAGGATGCATTTGTGGCCCCTAGTGCTTCTATTATTGGAGATGTTCTGGTTGGACGAGGTTCTTCTATTTGGTATGGATGTGTTCTCAGAGGTAAGCTGCAGCTGAATCATTTCCTTTTTTTAATTGTTGAAATTTCTGTAGTTCTCTATCTTGCTTTCGGCCAAGTTGAGATGTAGAATTCCTTCTTGTGTCTTATGTTTTTCTCTCTGATGCGCTGGAACACATGCTTTGCTGTCTCTAGTATTCTCATCTTGCAGTTTTACTTAGTTGATTGTCTTCTTGTTACCTCTACACCGAACATGCTAGATTGAAAGCTGGAATTAGATTCTGACATAAAGACACAGGCAACACTAAGATCTTGAGAGTCTAAGATTTGAGTGGGGATTTAGAACTATGAATTTTGAGTCAATGCCCTGCAAATGAAATGGCCATGCATAAAATCAGATTTTAGGTACCTTCTATTTGGTCAAAATAGCTCTCTCGTTTGATGTTAAGTCAATGTTCATGCTTGAATTGCTGTCAGGCACTTATTGTTCCTTCAAGCTAAGAAGGATGAAAAGTTGTACTAACGCAATCAAGGTGATATTCAAGTTCCGCCCTCTGTAACAATTTAAGGCTCCGTTCATTTGCCATGAATGTTATGCGAGAAAGTTAATTCCGAGAAAAGTTAAATGAAGGAAAGGAAAATTTACTTTCTTGCGAGTGTTCACTTGACGAAGGATTTTTCCAGGAAAACCAAATTTTGTTTGTTCATTTGGCAAGAAAGGAAAATAGTGGGAATATTGAGAAAAATAAATTTATTAGCTAAGTAATCACCAAAACATAATTCAAAACTACTCTTTTTTAATAAGAAGCTGTAAATATGAACAATATGCATAAACGTGTATATATGGGGTTTTTTTTCCCCACGCAAATTGTAAGCGTGGAACTCTGTAATCAGCCACTGAAAAGAGAACTTTAAGTTAGTAATCAATCACCACATGCACTACAAAAACTAAATAAATTAGTAATATAAAATAAATCTCAAATTCCAATTAATAATCTTAATTACTCGACGCATTCAAATTAAACTAATGAAACTTGAGCATATATAGGACTAAACTAAGATATACGTTCAAGAAATCCTGCCACATGAAAAAAAGAAAAAAACAAAAATCAAAGGATTATATAACCCACGTAATTGCAAATGAAAAGTGTAATTGGCAGGAGGGAAAAAAATGTAATTGGGGGAGTAGACTTCCCCATGACACATAATTCCTTCCTTTTTGCAAGATGCTTTGAGGGAAAGTGAGTCCTAGTGGGAAAAATATTTTCGTTGGTCCCATTATTTTCCTGGTAACTAAACGCCCTAAAGTTATGGGAAAATCAATTTTTCCCATCCTTTCTTGACAACTGAACGAGGCCTAAGTGTTTAAATGAATTGGTTCATCACAATGTTACAACGGGTAAATTACGCTCTGCGGCTCTGCACTTTACATCTGATCTCAGTTTTCACCTTTCACTTCAAATGGTATGTGTTAAGTCCTCAAATGGTAACTGTTAAGTCCCTACACTTTGGGGTAATGCTGGCATTTGCCCCTTCAGTTGCTTATATTTTTAATTGATAATTATGTGATGAAAACTCGTTACTTCTGGTGATTTATGGTGGTTGATGAAATTTAATCTCTTGAGCAGCATATTGAGATTTGTTTGCAATACAAGAACTATAATTTCTACTTATTCATTGCATTCCAATTGCTTTACCATCAACAACCTCCCTCACTCAAACACTGGTCTATCCAAATCGCCAACAAGGAGCAATAAACTACCGCAATTTTACCATAATCCCACGCAACAAAGTGAATTGGTAAAAAAACGCTGATCTTTTTAGTTCCAGAAGGGAGAATGGAGGACTGAGATTTGCGTAGCAGATTCAACGTTTTTATGATACGAGAATTGGGCTTTCTCATAATAGGATCCGACAATTGGGATTGCTGTGTTCCAATCTAATTCCAAAATTCTGAGAAAGTGAGAATTTGTTAGAAATGTCATAGTCAAATCAAAGGTAAAAGCAAAACCGGGCCTCGAATTCAGCAAAATTTGTTGAAATGACTCCTTTACATGCCCTCATCTTTCATACTATCAATAAATCTTCACTTCTTTTGCTTGACTGTATGAACTCATCATGTAGTGGGCAATGCAAAGATAAATTTCTTTTCAAAAAACTCTTAATCTGATACATAATTGGGTAGACGAACAAATAGTACTCCCTCCGTTCCAAATTGTTGCTCTTGTTTCAGGAATCCAACTTTTTATTAACAGTAAATAATTGTACCTAAAAAAGGAAAGAAGTACCAACTTTTCTTTGTTAACTTTTTAAATTGGCCCTTTGTTTTGGGACAACCAAAAAAGAAAGAAAGGAGCAACATTTTGGGAGTCTGGGACGGAGGGAGTATCTTTTTCGGATAAAAGAATCAGTGTGAGTGTAGGATCATATTCGCCGCCAATTTTATCAAACAAAGAATTGTTTATGTAACCGAGGCATGACAAGCTGATTTTTTTTTAATAGAACTTTATTCGGATCCTATGAGATGAATGTTCGAATCATCGTATTGGACTTGTGGTGTGACAAATGAAGTATAGGTTGGTATAGTATGTTGAGTAAATGAGCTTAACCCAATGTAGAATGGGTTAGGTTGCCTTACAAAATTTGTAGTCAAAAGGTTTTAGGCATAGTTATCCAAAAGATTTTAGCAACTAAAATTTGTAGTCAAAAGGTTTTAGGCATAGTTATCCAAGAGATTTTAGCAACTCAGTTGCTAAAATCTCCATGATTTTAGCAAATGAGTTTAGCAGGTGCTAAAATCATGGTTTTTTGAAATAAAAAAATTAAGTGTTTTCGTGTATCGTTTTTCAAATTTTTCACACCGAATATGTACATGTACGAGAAAGCCAATGAATGAAAGAACTAAGCTGTGTCATGTGAATGAAAGAACTAATCCAATGAATGAAAGAATTTCATTTTCTTCCTCATTGTCATGTGAAATATGTACATGTGCGATTTATTTGTTGAGATGAATTGTAAACATATCTGGTATGTTTTTCTATTTCTTCCAGCTGATTTGGACTTAGCATTCATGGATATGTTATTGTTTTGCTTGTTCATGTTTGCAGGTGATGTGAATAGCATTAGCATTGGATCTGGAACAAATATACAAGATAATTCTCTTGTTCATGTAGCCAAATCTAATCTAGCAGGAAAGGTTTTACCTACTATAATCGGCGACAACGTGACTGTTGGTGAGTGACAGCTGTTAAAGTTTGGATTGATATAAACCTGGTTATGATGTGGTTTTCTGCTTTGCATGTTGCTTACGATATTCTAGTTGGACCGGACAGGTCATAGTGCTGTATTGCATGGCTGTACTGTTGAGGATGAGGCATTTGTGGGTATGGGTGCAACGTTGCTTGATGGGGTATTTGTTGAGAAACATGCAATGGTTGCTGCTGGAGCCCTTGTGAGGCAGAATACGAGGATCCCGTGTGGAGAGGTTTGTAATACACTTCCTCTGTTGATAGCTCTTCATCTCTTTCAAGATCACTGTAGGATTCTGAGGAGATAAAGCATGTTCCTTTTTTGTTTTCCTACTAATCACATCAATCTTGGTTTCAATATTTTGGAAATAGTAATGGAATTGTTATTGTCTTAATTGGAATCCTCTGAAAGGTTGGACCTTCCTATGACCCTTTCTGTTGAATGTTCCAAGTAAAACTCATGACTCTCAACAGCCAGGAGTTGGTATTAGGAACACCCTGGTGAGGGAATGGATTTCTGTGTTGGAAAGGAACACTCATGTTTGGGTATCCGTATGTCCTCCATCTTGTTATTCGCCCCTTGTAGTGAGCCCCCGCACTACATGCCCCCGATTCTGTTCTTGTCAAACCAAGTTTAACATTGCTTCCTCTAGCCTACTGTTATATCTTCACTAGGAGGATCTTGAGCTGGAAAAACCTCTGACTAACCAAATCAAAATGAATTGATCATTTGACATGTTAAACACAGGTGTGGGGAGGTAATCCAGCCAAGTTTATGAGGAAGCTTACAGAAGAAGAGATTGCATTCATCTCCCAATCGGCCACCAACTACACCAACTTAGCTAAGGTTCATGCAGCTGAAAATGCAAAAAGCTTTGATGAGATAGAGTTTGAGAAGGTGCTCCGCAAGAAGTTTGCCCATCGGGATGAAGAATACGATTCAATGTTGGGTGTCGTTCGAGAAACACCTCCTGAGCTCATCCTTCCGGATAATATCTTACCAGACAAAGCTCCCAAGGCTTCCTAAACTGAGAATTTTTTTCCTTGTTAGGTTATCTCCTTTCGGGAGGATTTGATGTTAAGAAGGATATTTTGTTCTGTTATGGACATTGGCTGCCTTGCTTTTCTAATAATCTTTGGGGCCAGCCTGCAGTGATAAAGATCTATTCCGTTGTATTCTTTGCAAATGGCTCTGTTTTGTTTTCCGAAGCACCCAAAAAAAAAAAAAAAGGCTCTGTTTACACTCTTGGTTAATGAGAAACTCTATCTTGAGTTTGGTACGAGTATTTTATTCGAGACATTGTTCTGTTGCAGGATCAATTTGGAGGGATAAGGAGGTACAGAGATTTTTTGTCCCAGGAATAATACTCGGGTGCGAATGGTTTGTTAATGGACGGAGATCAGCCCAATTCCATGGAAACCATTTATAGTCGTTTACCATATTGTATTTGCGTTCGAATATGGGATATTCAGTTGATTGGCGAGGATGCATTCCCGAAATAGACTTGGCTTTTTCATCATTTTGTAAAACGAACAACTTAATTTCTGATTAATGATTTATTAATTTTTGGGGGCTATTTTCGGATTTTACAAAGATGAATCAAACCGACATAGGGATTTTTTTTTTAGAATTCAAAGTGCGCCTACGAATTTTTATAAAGCTCTTATCGATCTCGGATTTAGCTAATTTTTTACAAGTACATGTATAAAAACTTTTTTTAAAAACCCGTAGTTTAAATCATCTTTGCTGGACTGAAATAGGTCCCATAAATTATCAACAAATCTATTATATGTTTTAAACATTTAGATACAATTCAATAACTCTGCTAACCAAAATATATTAGGTTCAAGTACATGATAAAAGCAATTTATATGTAACCTAGTTATTTTAGAGAACTTGGTATATTTCACATATTCTGCATAAAATATCAACTAATAATATGTTTTAAACCTTTTTAAATAGGAATATATCAAATTTATGTAATATCATAACAATTTGATGTAATTCAGTGCTTTTTTAAAATTATGCAAACCCATAATGTTCTTTAAGGTGAACCGCGGTTGGAAAAATACGGAAACGTAGTTTATAGGCCCGATTGATGTTACACGGAATGATTTTGATTATAAAAATAGTTAATTTTAGGATTTCAAAATTAGTTAACGTGTGCATAAGTTAGCCCAGACATCTGTTTATAATAGAAAAAAAATAGTGAAATTTGATTGGACTATTAATTTAGGGGTCGGTTCAAGGGACACATAAAAAAAACACAAAAAAGACAACATCTCAACCATTGATATGCAAAGCTCAAATTAGAACTTTCTTACTCTCTCTTCCCCATCCCATCTAATATGTACTCTATCTCTCTCCTCTATCTCTCTCCTCTCTCTCTCTCTCTCTCTCTCTCTCTCTCTCTCCTTCCTTCCTTCTTGATTCTTTTCCCGTCTCTCTCCTTTTTATAAAATTTATATTATTGAAATTTACTCAAAGATACCAAATGAAATCCATACTAAATAACAAATCATGTTAAAATATAATTTTTATTCTTAATGTGAAATTTAATCGTAGTATCAAATAATTATAAATAAAAAATTCAATGTGAAACTCAAAATCTTTTGAATAAAGAAATAAATAAGGCAAAAAAATTGTCTTCTTCCCTTATTTTCTTCTTCATTCAAAAAATTTGAGGTTCACATTGAAATAATGAAAGCTACATTTTTTTTTTACTTCCCATAAAACAAATGGACTTGCAAATTTACAACGGTCATTTAATTAAGAATATTGTTGGGGAAAACTAAAATCTTAAACAAGAAGATGTCATTGTGATGCAGAACAATTTAAGGGTCTTTGTGTCATTTTAGTGCTATTAGGGTTTTGAGTTTACAAATCGGCGTAAGATTGTCTCATTTTGTAGTTTTTGATATATTGATTAAAGAATATCGAGAGCTTTTGTTCCTTGTATCCCTTTAGGGATTTATCTCTCTCTCTTATGAAATCTACCATTTGATTTTGTTTGCACCATTTGGTATTAGAGCTCTTAACTCGATCCTGACCCTTCATCTCATTGGAAAAATCACGCCGAAAACCTAGACATGCCGGAAACTTCGCTGGGGCTCCACATCCACTCAAAATTCACAGATCTACTCAACCCAAACGTCATTCTTTGAATTTCAACCCTCAAAAGTCACAATTTGACCTTTTTTTTGTAGTTGTTTTCTTTATTTTTGAACAACTGTCAAGAATTTCGAACCCTAATGTTTTGATTGAAGTCAAAATCGAGTGTGTTCTTATGTTTTGAACCCTAAACCATCGGATCTAGCGTGATTCGTGTCCTGTCAAGCTGATTCGAGGTCCTTCGCACTTGATTCTAACTATATCCTTGTGATTCGAGTATTGAAGGACGTCGTTTGGACATTTCGAATAGTAGATCTGATATTTCGAATGCTCCAGCTGCAAATTCGAAGTTGTTCTTGGAAGTTTTGCACTGATTCGAACCATCTTGCATCGATTTTGAGTTCGACAGTCTCCAGCTATACGAGTTCAACTTGTTTCGACTTGATAACTATAGGTTTAAAATAATTTTGAGTCCTAATCTGAGTCATCAGGTTCAAAATCTAGAGGCCTTTCAATTTTTAGACCTTACGGGGTGCTTGGATGGGGGAAATGTCCCCCGTATATGTTTTGACCCCCTCATATTTGGGGGACCCAGTCCATATCCCCTCTTTGGCAACCTCATTTGCACCCCTGATATCTCTTCACCCCCCCTCTCCGTTTTCCCTCGCGAAGGTTGTTCTCCCTGATAAGTTTTGGGTTGCTCTCACCCCGACCGAAAGTTATCCGGGAGTAAGGGGGGCAATTTTGACGATAACACCCCTTGTTATCCCCCACACAGACAATTGACATCGTTTTTGGGGTGCTTCAGCTGTGGTTCGAACAGTGGTTGTGGTGTTACGATTTGTGGCGATTTTGGTGCGATTTTGTGGGTTGCGATCGTGTTGCTTCATCTCCAGCTCAGGTATGGACGAAATCGACCGAAATACATTGATATTGTTACTGATTTTTTCGATCTGAGTAGTTTTAGATCTGAGTTTTTTGATCTGAGTAGTTTTAGATCTAGGTTTTCATACTGCTGGTTCATCTCCTTCATCTTTCGGTATACACCCTGTGTAGATGTGTCATTGTAAGTGGGTTTTCATTCGGTTGCTTCATTTGTTGTAGCAGTTGCAATTTTTTTATGTGCAAAAAATTCTAGGGATTGTGAGATTGTGATATGGTTGTTTTGTGAGTGTACATGTTCAGATCTATAGTGAGGTGCTCTTACAGTATTTTAAAAAATTACATATAAATAGCCCTTAAGAAGCCCTATTCGTACTGTATATTTGGGCTAAATTTCCGTAAACTTTGGTGCTCTCTAATAAACATTAACAAATTTGGCTTGCGAAATATGTGAACCAACCATTTCGTGAAACTAAAGTTTGGTAAAACAAGAAGAAACATATAAAAACAATTGAAATTATCACCCCCATTTATTCTGTGTGATTGAATCATACTCGTGAAACCTTTGTTAGGTTTTTAGGATGACAAGACAGAACAAAAAACAATTACGGAGGAGAGAAGAGCAAGAGGCAATGATTGCGTTAAACACCTTCATTCAGGCTGCAATCGGGGTGTTTCGCCTTTACTTGTTCATCATATCAACGGCTCAGTATCCCTGTCCAGAGTGTAGGCAAAATCCCGACTTCTACCAGACACAAGTAAATGTTGTCAATAGGCTCGTTAATGGTAATGAGCTTGAGTGCCATGATCAGTTGAGGGTAAACAGACACACATTTTTTAGATTGTGTTGTTTAGTGCGAGGGGTTGGCCTAGGGGACTCTAGGTATGTAATACTTGAGGAGAGGGTAGCTATTTTCTTGTGGATTCTTAAAGCACCATACGAAAGCAAAGGTACCTCCACTATCGATTTTGGAGATCGACAGAAACGATAAGCAGACATTTCAATGCTGTACTCCAAGCTGTCTTACGCCTTCATAGAATGCTCCTTGTAACCCCCGAGCCCGTACCTGCGAACTACGATGACAATAGATGGAGTTGGTTTCAGGTACAATTCCATTAGACATGTTTCTACTTAATACATTTGGTTTCCTCAGTTCCACTGTATGTACTTACTTTGAATATACTACTCAAATTTTCGTAGAATTGTCTTGGGGCATTGGATGGGACCTTCGTGCCTGTAATGCCCCCAACAGCTGACAGGCCTCGCTATAGGTCAAGGAAGGGAGACATTGCGACAAATGTTTTAGGTGTTTGTACGCGAGACCTTAAATTTGTCTTTGTCTTGTCTGGTTGGGAAGGGTCGGCCACAAACTCTAGAATACTCAGAGACACCATCGCAAGACCAAATGGTTTGAAAGTCCCCCGTGGTATGTTGCAATTTCTCCCCTTTCCGTTCCATCCATTACATTTACGAACCCTCCCTTCAAACATTTCAATGTCGTAACTTCCATTGATTACAGGACATTACTACCTTGTGGATGGCGGATACACAAACGGGGAGGGTTTTCTAGCACCGTATCGAGGACAACGATATCACCTAAACATTTGGAGGCAAGGTCACATGCCGGCTAGCAAAGAGGAGCACTTCAACATGAAGCACTCCGCTGCTAGGAATGTCATTGAGAGATGCTTTGGGGTTTTGAAAATGCGATTTGCAATATTAAGGTCTCCCTCCTTTTACCCCATCCAAACTCAAACCCGTATTGTGACAGCTTGTTGTCTTCTCCATAACCTAATTAAAAGAGAGATGCCCAACGATTTGGTTGAGTTGGAGTACACGCAATGGGAACAACAACACCTCCACTATGTCCATGTAGATGATGATCGCATTACTACAGTAGACACGTCTAATGAATGGACTGCCGAGAGCGATGCGTTGGCTACTACCATGTACAACCATTGGCTAGCAAATGGTGGGGGACAAGAGGTTTATCCACCATGATTCATGGGGATGTTATGTAGGAGTTGTATTAACAACTTTGTTTTAAGTATTTGTATGAACAACTTATTTGAACGAGTTTGGATCTACGACTTGGTTTGAACAATTTGTATTAACTTTTTATAGTACTTCTAATTTAAACATTTGAATTATTATGCCTCATTGAATTTGAAGTTGTATGATATTCAAATTCATTAGCATTTGCAGCAATGGAAACCCAAGAAGGGCAAGTGTCTACGAAAAAGACACCAAGAGCTCGTCGGGTGTGGAGGAAAGTTGAGGAGGATGCTCTAATTAAAGTCATGGTGAATGAAATCTCGGAAAAATGGAGCGCCGATAATGGCTTTCGACCCGGTTTCTTCACCTTGATTGAGAAGGAGTTGGAAAAGGTGTTGCCGGATAGCAACATAAAGGCCTTGCCCCACATCGACTCTAAGGTGAAGTATTGGAGACAAATGTACCACAAACTGTTTGACATATTAGCACTAAGTGGGTTTGGTTCGGACGATGTCAACAAACACTTAAATGTCGAGGAGGATGTGTGGAACGAGTTTGAAAAGGTAACTCAATATGCTCTAATGAATATGGTAAAGCATATGAGTTTTTCCCTAAATTTTGTCATTGTTTGTGTAGGCCAACCCTAAGAAGGCCAAAGAGGTTTACGGGAAGCATTTTCCTTATTTTGATGATTGGAAAATTGTATTTGGTAAGGATAGGGCAACCGGGGCGGGTGCGGAGGATCCCACACAAATGGAGGCATCGCCTCCTAGAAATCCTTACGTCGTACAACTTGACGTTGAGGATCCTTCGGAAGTTGGAGTAGAGGACCTTCCTCGCGAAGGGTTCATGCAAGGTGGAATGGAGTTCTACCAAGAGTTGTTCAATGATGGATTTGTGAATTCATCATACATGAGCTCCACACCGTTTACCTCCACACCTACAGAGTCCACCCCCCACACTGCAACACCTTTGACTGACACACCTACGGGTTCCACCCCACAAACCTCCACACCTACGGGTTCCACACCGTTGCCTTCCGCACGCCGTATGTCAATCCCAACGTCCACCATGCCTCCGGCCAATGCCGGAGCTAAGAAGGGGAAGAAGAGGACTAGAGCTAGTGATGAGGGGTTGATTGGTGAAAGCTTAGATAATTGGTGCACGCAGAGCTTGGTGCACATGGAGAAAATGGCGAATGCAATGGGCCATGAGAAAGAGTTAGCCGCTCGCCGTGCGACAATTCCGGATGTGCTTGACAAACTTGACCTTACTTTGGGGGAACAATTCAAGGTGGCAGCCGTTATTGGAGAGAAGGATGAGAGCGTAATCCAATTCTTGAACACTCGTGATGATAGGAAGCAAGCGTGGGTAGAGGCCGTCTTGCGGGGTGAAGTATTTGGTCCGATTTAGACACTATTGGGAAGACATGGTCCCTCAATTTTTGTAGTGACCTATGTCATTGTATATTTTATGGCCCATTTTTTGAAGTGGCCGTTCTTTCACGTATTATACATGGTCCATTTGGTGGTTGATTGGAAAACTGAATTAACAAACTTGTAATTGATGTATGTTGTTGACAATACTGTTGTAGTATGTAATTATGCATCGTAAGGTGACATTTGATGCATGTTTTTTGGCGTAAATATGGAATGTAATTGGGATTATGTATTCATTAATGTGTTTTTGAAAGGTTCTTTTTTTTGAATTGAATTGCGATGATGAATCACTTTTAAGTTGTAGACAAGGTTGTTGCCTTGGGGGGCATCATTTGTTGCAGCCATGAGTGGCCCTTATGAATTCCATTTATGAGCCCACACAACAATTGATACTTGGTCTGTGGCCTTGTGGCATCCATTTATGGTCATTTGTATGTAATCTGGGCAATGATGACTTACATGAGCCCAATTGTGAAGGTAAATATGAAGATATTTTGCAGCCATGAGTGGCCTTTGTATATCCTAAGCAGTATCTGATGAGATAATCTAGGAAGTGCACCTGTTAGCCTGCAACTGTCATCTATTAGCTGCATCTTTTAATTTACATTTTCAATATGGCAATGATGAGATAATCTAAGCCTTTAATGTGATTCTCGATTCTGTAAAAATCATCCATTATTCATCACTCTTTGCCGCAAAGGCTATGATGACATATTCTGAGCCTTTGGTTGTATTGTTCTGTATTTGGATGTTCATTTGTGTGTGTGTGTGGCAGGGCAACCTGGTATGTGTTGCACCTGCACTCATGGACTGCACTGCACTGCACTGAAAGTTGTTGTGCTGCACCTCTTTGTAGTGCCTATGTGTTTTTGTATTTCTGCTGGTGGTGATTGTTTGTCATTACATTTGGGCAGTGATGACTGAAGCCTGAGCCCTTACTTGTGCAGTGCAGTGACTGTAGTGTAGTGTAGTGTAGTGTAGTGCAGTGTGGCTTTGTGCCTTTGTTAAAACAATTGTGGCTTTGTGGCTCTGTTAAAACAATTCAGTGCAATGCAGTGCCTGTGTTGAGTTGTTGTGGCTTTGTAGTGCAGTGTAGTGGAGTGCAGTGCCTGTGATTTAGTGACCAAATGATTGTAGTGCAGTGTAATGCAGGTGTGTGAGCAAATGCAGTGTAGTGCAGGTGTGTTTCTAGGCAATGTGAGTGTCCAGTGCAGGTGTGTGTGAGTGAGTGAGTGAGTGCAGTGTAGGTGTGTGTGAGTGTGCAAGTGTGAGTGAGTGAGTGCAGTGCAGGTGTGTGTGAGTGAGTGCAAGTGCAGGTGTGTAGTGTAGTGTAGTGCAGTGCAGGTGGAGGTGTGTGTGAGTGTGCAAGTGTGTGTGGCAGCGGTCTGATCTGCGGTCTTGAGGTGAGTATGCAAGTGTGTGTGAGTGAGTGAGTGCAGTGGAGGTGTGTGTGAGTGTGCAAGTGTGTGTGGCGGTCTGGTGTGCGGTGTAAGTGGACAAGTGTGTGTGTGAGTGAGTGAGTGCAATGGAGGTGTGTGTGAGTGTGCAAGTGTGTGTGAGCAAATGCGGTGCGGTCTGTCTGGTGTGTGTGAGTGAGTGAGTGCAAGTGCAGGTATGTGTGTGTGAGTGAATGTGCAAGTGTGTGTGAGTGAGTGCAAGTGCGGGTGTGTTTGAGTGAGTGCAAGTCTGCAGTGTGTGTGTGTGTGAGTGAGTGCAAGTCTGGGTGTGTGTGTGTGTGTGAGTGAGTGTGCAAGTGTGTGTGAGTGAGTGCAAGTCTTGGTGTGTGTGTGTGAGTGAGTGAGGTGTGCAAGTGTGTGTGAGTGAGTGCAAGTCTTGGTGTGTGTGAGTGAGTACAAGTGCAAGTGTGTGTGTGTGAGTGAGTGCAAGTGTGTGTGAGTGAATGAGTGCAATGTAGGTGTGTGTGAGTGTGGTCGTATGTGTGAGCAGATGCAATGTAGGTGTGTGTGAGTGTGCAAGTGTGTGTGAGTAGATCTGATCTGATGCTTGAGGTGTGTGTGAGTGAGTGCAAGTGCAGGTGTGTGTGAGTGAGTGCAAGTGCAAGTGTGTGTGAGTGAGTGCAAGTGCAGGTGTGTAGTGTAGTGCAGTCTTGGTCTGGGTGTGTGTGTGTGTGTGTGTGTGTGTGTGTGTGAGTGAGTGCGGTGTGTGTGTGTGTGTGAGTGAGTGCGGTGTAGGTGTGTGTGTGTGTGCAAGTGTGTGTGAGTGAGTGCGGTGTAGGTGTGTAGTGTAGCCTTGGTCTGTGTAGGTGTGTGTGTGTGTGTGAGTGAGTGCGGTGTATGTGTGTGTGTGAGTGTGCAAGTGTGTGTGAGTGAGTGAGTGCAGTGTAGGTGTGTGTGAGTGTGCAAGTGTGTGTGAGTGAGTGCAGTGCAGGTTTGTAGTGTAGTGCAGTGCAGTGCAGTGAGCTCTGTTAAAAACTATGAAGTGCAGTGTAGTGCAGTGCAGTGCCTGTGATGCAGTGAGCAAATGACTGTAGTGTAGTGCAGTGAGCAAATGACTGTAGTGTAGTGCAGTGCCTATGATTGTGATTTTGGACTTCCAAATATGTGATTATAGTTGTGGTTTTCCTGAGCTTCGTATCTGTCTATGGTAAACTTGCTCATTTAATGCATAAGTATGGTTAAATTTTACATTTACTTGGTGAAGGTACTTGATTTACGGGCGATGACGATTTAGATAACAAGTGAAGACAATGTTAAAGGCGTGGCAACATTAGATGGCCGATAGGCAACTAATGTTGCAGCCATGACCTATTGTCTTACAAATTGGTGCAAAACACCGATGTATCTGAGCCCACTTTATGGTAAACCATATTTATGTCGATGCATATGCGATCATTGTTATTGTAACTATAGGTGACTCTGTTTTTTTAAGTAGATATGGCAGGGAAAAAGGCCTACTATGTTGTATGTGTCGGTCGCACACCAGGAATTTATGACAGTTGGGCAACTTGTAGCCAACAAGTAAATGGGTACTCGGGTGCTATTTACGAGAAGTACGATTCATGGGAGGAGGCCAACTCCACTCTCCGACATTATTTGCAAAACAATGCTGGGAGGATGACAACTTTACAAGCGGCAAATGTCGAAGATTACCCACCATTGCTAATCCCAATGCAACCTGCCGTTAATCATGACCGAACAAGTCTTACAAGAAATCGTGGTTAAGCGTCAAATTGACATGGTTTGTACTTTCGGTGCAGCAAAGAATGGCAACTATAATCGCTTTTGTAGTGATAAAATTTGTTACTTTTAGTACCCATGTGTAGGAAAGTACAAAAATTTTAATTTCTTTCATAATGAAGGGTTGTAATTCCATACATTCACATTTGGGTTGAATTTACATCAGCCTGTTGACTTGTAGTAAAACAACAACTTTTTGGTATGGTCCTAGCAATGATGAATGGTAAGTAAAAGGTTCTCACTAATTTTAGGTGTAGTCAAACTTAAATGGTAGGTACCCAAGTTATAGCATTTGAACGTCAAGTACTCAACTTTCTCAGTTGAAGGGTAAGTAAAAAAAAATGCATATAAATAGGCCTATCTCTAATTCAATAATTCATTGCAACATCTTCTATAAACACAGCATATAGAATTTTGTATGCTGTCAAGGCCACACCGGAGTTCGACCAACCCCCGCCGAACTTGGAGTTATGACGAGGAGCACACTTTAGTTCAATGCCTTACAAGCCTTGTAGAAATGGAAGTTTGGCATTCAGATTTCGGGTTTCGTCCCGGCTACCTACAAGTGTTGAAAATTAAAATGGCCGACTCTTACCCCGAAAGTGGTATAACGGAAATTCACATCGAAGGTAAGATTAAGACATGGAAGTCTACTTATTATACCATCGTTCATCAAATCCTTATGCATGAAGGGTTTTCGTGGGATGCAAATGAAAATAAGGTTCTTGCAACAAATGAAGTGTGGACTAATTATATCCAAGTAAGTTATAACATTTTCCATATTTATAATTAGCCAAATTATTTCATACTCATTCAATTTCCCCCCTCTTCATGTAGGTTCATCCACGGGCTATGAATATCAAGGACAAACAATTTCCATTCTTCAACGGATGGAGCTTTTGCTTTGAACGTGAATAGATCGAAATTGGTGGAAGTTTATTAAATAAACTCGTAGTTATGCACTTTATTAACCTTGTAATAAATCTCAAATAAATTACTATATTTATTTGAGACCACATGTATCGTTTTTTAAAGTCCTTTTAATTGTATCTCAAATAAATTTCTATGAAATTATTTGACAGTTCAATAAAATTTCTTTGTAATTTTTTTGGTATGAGTGACCCATTTAATAAATGTTTTAGTTTAATCATTTATTATTCATTGTGTTAACGTAATAAAAAACATAATAATATAGCCCAACAGGTAAAAATAAACATACTTTCTTCAAAAAAATTTAATGACAAACCATCATACAAATGTTTAATTAAAAAAATAACGTTTTTTTAATATATTTTATTCCTGTAAAAAAGCTTAATTAAACTTAAAATAATCCAAAATTAAAATTTTACTTTATTTCTTGTAATTCTATAATTAAATTAATCATTAATAAGGTTTGGTACACCACAAAGGCAAATAAGTCATTTGACAACTTTTTCCATCATTCACCCCCTCTTATTTTTAAGTTATCCAAACCAAGCCAAAAGTTATCCCCCTTTTTAATCCCTCATCCAAACCATCTACTCTTTTTATCCCCCCTCCATAACCATCACATCAAACTGGGCCCCCCTCCAAAAATAATACCCCCTCTTATCTTATCCCCCTCTAAAACTTATACCCCTGAAAATAATACCCCATCCAATCGCCCCGTTAGGCCTTGCTTGGATGGGGGATACGGCCCCCGGATAATTTTTCACCCCCTCAAAACCATGGGTCCCACAGCTAAGTCACCGTTTGGCAACTCCACAAAACAGCCGGATAAAATTTCACCCCCTCTTCCGTTATACCCCTGCAGGGGTCTTCTCCCGGATAAGTTTTGGGCACCCCTGGACCTCCCCAAAAATTATCCGGCTCTAGAGGGGAAGGATTTTGTCCATTTCACCCCTCCTTATCCCCCTCCCCCAACCCCCACACACAAAAAATTCTTGCTATTACGATTTCTAAAAACAAAAGAAAATTTTCAGCAACTATCAAGAAAAAAAAATTACAGACCGCAGATCTTGGTCAGTGTGTCTTCGTGATCATCTTTTTTGAAGCTCCCATGGTGGTTTTGTTGGCGGACAAAAATCACAGACCACTTTCATGGAGGGACGAAAAATCCAAGATGCTCCGATGGCGGTTTTTTCGGGATGGATTTGAAGCTTTCGCAGAGTAGAACAATCTTCCTTCCTGGCTCTTGGATCGAATCCAAGGTTATAGCCTTCGATTTTGGGTTTGAAGTATGAGATTGGGTTTGGGTTGGGAGAGAGAGAGAGAGAGAGAGACAGAAACAGTCGGCCGAAAAATGAAAAGAAAACAAATATGCGCTCTCTGAATCTGTGGAAAAAAGAAACATATATGTGGAAATTGCATTACACCCCTCCAACTATTTGTCAATTCTTCAACAAATTAATCTATTTATTGTACTTAATTGTTAAATAAAAATATTTTTTTTAGGAAAAAAAGAAAATGGCAGAAGAGTAATTTGACAATTTTTACCTCATCCACCCCCTCTTATTTATAAAACATCCAAACCAAGTCAAAAGTTATCCCCCTATTTAATCCTTCATCCAAACCATCTACTTTTTTATCCCCTTCCATAAACATCACATCAGTGTGGGCCAACCCTCCAAAAATAATACCCCTTCTTATCTTATTCCCCTCTAAAACTTATCCCCCTGAAAATAACCCCATCCAATCGGGGCCTTAGGTTGTTCAAAATTTGAGGTATGAGCAAATACTATTATTTATGTTTGCTGAATCTTTGATTTTGAAGCTGCTAAGTTGACAAGGTTTTGAAGCAACTGAGTTAATTGGGTTTGTTTTGTACTAGGTTAACTAGGTATGATTTGTTGACTGATTTTGACCCAATTAGATTGGTTTGACTATTGAGAAATGGCTCGTAGAGGAGGAAGAGATAGGAGAGAAGGTAGATGATGGTTATGACCATCACAATTCGAATTGTTATTGGAATTAAGGCTAAAATCGGATCGGTTCGGTTCAAGGGGATTTTGAGTGAACCGAGTAAAACCGGTTCGGAGAGAACAAGGAACCAAAACCGATTTTACGGTGGTCGGTTCGGTTCCTCGGATTTGGCTCAGTTCCATGTTCAGTTCGATGAGAGAGAGAGAGAGAGTAGAAGAGATTGGGACTTCAAAAACATACATACCCAGATCTACACAATTTAAACTAACAAATCAATAAGAACAGATCTACATAGTCACAAAATGAGAGCCCATCAACTTTGAGTCAAATCGAATAGATTTGACATACACACACACATATATAGTATATACATATGCATCTCGAACTGGCATTAGTTTAACAAAACGAAGGAAGGCCAAAAATTAAGAACTTTAAAAATATGTTCAATTGTAAACCTTTTGTTTTGAGAACCAGGTTTTAGTGGAAAAACTTCTACTCCTAAAAATAAAAGAACAAACCATCCCCAATCTAAAATAAGTAACTTTTATGTTCACGTATAGAAGAAATCAAAAATAAAATTTGATTTTGAAGAAAATAAACACGCACTTAAAAATGCTCACATTTTGAAATTGAACAAATAAAACTAGGTTAAAATGACGAAGTTTTAAAGGATTATGTAGTAGTGTTCTCTTTACACATACAAAATGACATAGTTTTAGCCGCCTTATAACCCTGTAATGCAGAGGCGCACTATGGGATCCTTGAATCCGTTATCTAGTTGATCCTTTGGGATTAGTCTCCAAGCAAGCAAGTTTTGAACAAATAGTAGTGACTTTTCAACAAGCTAAGGTGGATAGTTCTTGGTGCGACCAGGGCCGGCCCTGACTTTTGAGGGGCCTAAAACGAAATTTGAAAATGAAGGTCCTTAAAAATGCTAGCGAAAATAAATATAAAGTCGATAAACACCGTTTCAAAACTATATGCATGTATTTAACACGAAAAAACCCAAAATTGGCCTACATACTTGGTGGTAAAAAATATTTGGAGGCCTTTTTTTTCCATTTTTCGTGGGGGTCTAAGGCGCCGGCCTACTGAGCCTTAACTTAGGGCCGGCCCTGGGTGCGACTTGAGAGTTTCTTTGGTGAGCTACTATGAAGATACTTTGATTCAAAAGAAGCATGGTAAATGGGTGATTTTATTTCATAGAAATTTAGATGCAGTAAATATATACAAACGAAAGGTCATATTGAAGATCGGTTATTGCTTCAGAGTGACGTTCAAGGAAATGTAGCCACATGTCTAATTCGGAGTTGCATGCATAATAAACAGTTATTCGTTTTTTCCCCCTAATTCCTTTGGCAAAAAACTTAATCCGGTTTTTTGGTTTGATCCTTATTCAAATTTTGTTGTTGTTACATTTGTTAGTTTTGCGGCAACATTTTGTGGTTTTTAGATTTATATCGACTAGACGAATCTAACAAGTATAAATTTATGGTCAAACCAAATATTTTTTTGAATAAAGCAAATACTTGGATTATTGGATTAATTTTGGCTTTATTTAGAAAATTTTGAGGTTTAACCATAATTTTATACTTGTTAAATTCGTCTTGTTGAAATAAATCCAGAAACCACAAAATCTTGACGCAAAACTAACAAATGCAATTTTTTTTGAATAAAGACAAAATGAATAATCCAATAATTTGGATTATGGATTATTTGCCAAAGGAGCCCGGTTATCTTGAGTCATGTTGTTCAGCTTGAGAACAAGTTGGTTTTTTTAGAAGGTAAGTCCTAATGCAAAACAATGTAAGGGTCTTTGTGTCATTTTAGTGTCTTTTATGCAATTGGGGATTTGAGTCTATAAATAGCTGTTGGAATGTCTCATTTGGTGGTTTTTGATAAATTGATTAAAGAATATCGAGAGTTTTTGCTTCTTGTATCTCTTTAGGGTGAAATCCATCATTTGATTTGATTTGATTTGCACAACATTGATGTGTTTTGTCATTTAAGTTGCTTATTTTTGTTTTGTCTGTATTCAAAAAAAGTTACCATTTACTACTTTTGCTTTACATTTTTGTAGATTAATGATTCAACTTGATGAGAAGAATCGAAAAAATAAAAATTACAGTTTGAGATCAATTTTTTTCAAATAAAGAAGAAAATAAGGCAAAAATAAAAATTTAATTTTTACGTAATTTTATATTCAATATAGATCTCGTTTGGTACATCTAACCATCAATTTCAATGGTTGATATGGTCTTTTTTAAAAATATTTTTGTACTCTTGAACCAGTCCCATTAATTTATCGCAAGACCGAACTCCGAACTAATTCAGTCCATGTAATCACCGAAGTTTACCAAAAATTTAGGGGGTGTTCCACTAACAAAAAATAGTTTTTTTTTAAAAATTGAGACAAATCATTCTCTTATAATACATTATGTAAAAAATCGTGAAAAACTAATTTTTTTAAAAAATCACGCCTTAGAGGGGTTTTGGAAAAAATATTAACCAAAAAATACCGAAAATTTCTTTGTGGTCTCCACGCTCTCACTCTACTGAAAATTCTTGTTTTAACCAAAAAATGCCTCATTTGCTTCTTCATCTGAAAGCAGCCCCCATTCCTCTCTCTCTCTCTCTCTCTCTCTCTCTCTCTCTCTCTCATCTTACAGTCTGATTTCCAAAGCAGCGTTTGAAAGGAGAGGAAAAGTATGGGGACATTAGGAAGAGCAATCTATACCGTCGGATTTTGGATCCGAGAAACCGGCCAAGCCATGGATCGACTCGGCTGCCGCCTCCAAGGCAACTACTACTTCCAGGAGCAGTGTACGTTTCTCCCCTTGTTATTAGATCTCTGTGCATTCATATCATTTTCAAACCCTAGAAACGCAAATTACCTGTTTTAGCAACCTATCTGTTCTTGTTATTAGGGTTGAATCACTGAGCTAATGCGTGTTCAATATGTTAGTTCTGAAATGGCATGTCCTAGAATCTTTTCTTGTCGTGCTCCATTCGGCATTCGTGTCTCTTTTTCATGAAGGTTCTATATATAGATATGAACAGCTATATGCAGGTGTATGGATTCCTATAAATAATGTACAACAATTATACAAGGTTTTGTTTGTTTTTTTTTTTCTTTGTTTTTTTCTTTTAAAAGCATTGAATTTGTTTATAACCAACAGAAGAAGCAAATACAAATGACATCAGAGGACCAAGGACCCTTCACTATGAAGGATATCCCAGTCACAAAGGAGGAATCGAGACCCAATTACCACAATCCACCCTTACATTCTCCCCACTAGCTAACTCATGTGCCGATTGTTGTGCCCCAAACAAAGATCAAACCAAAAACCCAAACACAAATTTGAGGAAAAACTCCGTTTTATTCACCACTGTAAACAAAACATGAAAAAACCTCTAAAGCTAAGCTTTATAGAGCCTCACACACTCTCACTCAGCTATCTCACTGCCACTGAGATTACAAACAAGTTTCTCTCAAACAGAAACACAAAACAAACACAAAGCTAGCTGCTGCTGGTGGTACCGAAATACAATCGAAAGGCTTCTACTTATAGCCTTGAGTACACAGACAAAGCAATAAACTTGCACAATAATGGGTATGCAAACCCATTCCTCTGGTAGCTGTACAAGATGGAGCCATCCATACCCTGACAATCTCCATACCATGGAGTTAAACCAAAGCTGTTGGTGAGAGGATTGGGAGCCACCTCTCCCAATTATTCAATACCGATTGTAGAACCTAGAGACGACATACTCGATACCCAAGCAAACTGCAACACAAGCCAAAATGATCCTGGATAATGACTTCCATAGGCTGTTGACAGACTGATTTCCCGAAGACCATATCAGCCAAGCTCTTGCTATCCCCTTCAACCATCACATTCCAAAGTCCCAACTCTTTGCCAAGCAGTACAGCTTCACACAGAGTATGAGCCTCCACTTGAAGAGCACAAACTGCCAAGCTTATTATCCCATCAACCAAAAGTAACAGCCCATTATCAATCTTGTATAGAATAAAAGGCTTTCCCAAATTTCTAAGCCAAAGAACTTTTCTTATTGTCCAACAAGCATTCATGGGGACAAACATAGGCTGTAAATTCTGCCTTCTAATGATGTAAGTATGCATCCACTTAACCCAGAGGGAGTCAGTCTTCTTGCTTAAGGCCTTAAGGTGCCTTAGCATGGATGCTCTATTCTAATCTCTGAGTTTCCTAAACCCCAAACCTCCTTCCTTAGAGCCTTCTAGGTAATAATGAACAAGTGGCTCCAATACACCTGGATACTACCTAGCACAGAGAGAATAAGTTGGGCTTTACTGCCACCCCCTCCGAGGACAACAATTTAGTGGACCAGCTTTGAATTCTGGTCAGGATTCTTTCTTGCAAAAATCACTGTCTCTAGCTTTTAGCCTAGTAGAAATAAGAGGACTCCTAAATACTTCACAGTGAGGGAGGACACCCACTGGGATTGGCAATGTGCCTCTCAGAGATTGAATCAAGTCGTTATCTTATCCCGCAAAGAATAGAAAGCTTTGATAGAAAACATCTATGGACTGAAAAGTAGGTCTTCCCCACTTATTAGATACAAATCATAAACAAAGGCAAGCTGGGCCAGGTCAGAGGTTGGCAGTTTGGGTGAAAATGGAAATCACTTATGTTCAAGCTATGCTGGAATATAGCCAGAGCAAAATATGAGGGGAGCTAGGATCCCCTTGTCTCAAAACCCTTTTAACTGGAAAGAACCCCTCCATACTACCATTAATTTCGTCAAAGGCAGCTAGGTTTAGTGTTTGCATGTTTGAGATGTTAAAGCTTGGCTGATCAGTACTTAGCTTTTTGCTAGGATGACCTCTGTTATTTTTCGTTGTAAATAACTAAAAAATGGAGTTTTTTAACTGGTTAAATTCGTCTGAATTTCGGTTTGTAGTGCTTAGTTGGTTTGTGAAACTGTGGATTACACTGACTTAAGACTAGGAGAACCTTATGAGAGATTACTTAGCCTATGTTTGGTTTTTAGTTTTGAAAAGTTCTTCCAAAAGTTATTTTGGAATTGATAGTTAAATTTCAAATTTCAAATATTGATTCCCCAACCCACCCAAGTCCCACCAGGCCCGTTCCTCTCTACCTCTACCCACTTTGACCGGCAATGATTGGGCTATTGGGCCCCCCTCAAACTTTTTTTTTTTTGGTTTTATGGGTAGAAAGAACTGTGGTCCCCTCCTAGTGGGCCCATCCTCAAATCCAACTCTCATTGTCCTCTCTCTCTCTGGCACAACGAGGTGGGAGAAAATTCTACAAAGTACTACAAAACAAAACACCAATCTCTGACCTTTGACCCCATTTAAGGAGGGAAACTAGAAAAGTGGTATTCATGATCCGAACATACTTTAAAACTTATTTTTTAAGAAGTTCGGCCAAAGTGGTCAAATGAACATAGCGTTAAATGTTCTAAATTCACTACGAGAAATTCCCAAGAAAGAGACTCCGGAGGGAGTCCACCTTTACCACTATAGGTGTTCAAGTTGTGCATTCAACTTCGTTAACTCAATTCACCCACAGTCTTGATAAAGGTACAAAATTATGTTAATGAGGATTAGATGATGACATGAAGCAATGAAGCAACATGGTAATGTTAAGGGCATTCATAATTAAACATTATTTGGAGTCTCTCAAATAACTTTACAACAACAACAACAATAACAAAACCCATCTAGTCCCCAATCATTGGGGGTATGACAGGAATGATTGAAGGTAGACCTAACCTTTGGCAATATTCACAAAGTGGCTCCTCTCAAAATACCACTGAAACAGTGGCCCCCCTAAACCTCTAAAAACCGAGGAGTTACAAGGACATTTTGTTGCAGAACCATGCCCCCAAATCAAAGCTAAAAGACATTAGTGAGGGAAGACCTCTAGATACCCAAATCAATTTCTATGCTTACTGCCAAGAAACTCAGTTTATCTTTTCTAGTACTCATGTTGATAGTTGAACTAGTTTACTTGTCTAATTTTGTTTTCTTTCTTTATTTGAAAGGTTCTTTTCTTACTTCTCCTTTTCGACGTAAAAATCTGTAGTGTATATTAAAGCAAAAGGGTCTACTTTGTGAAGCCTTGGCATGAAGACAATTGGTGGCTTCCTATTGGCTTGTTCTTTTTTAAAAAAAAAAAAAAAGAATTTCAGGAAATAAAGAATGATAAATAAAAAAATGTAATAAGTCATGGATAAGCATTCCTCTATTTAGTGGGATTTTATCTGTCTAGATACCTAACAACTCATTCAAATTTTGATGACAACCTAACCATTTTCATCTCTCATAGCAAATCTACTGTTACATTTCAAATGAAAATGATTAATGGAAATAAAGAATGATACCAAACTAAAATAAAAAAGATTAATGGAAGATAAACATTCCTGTATTTGATATGATCTATTTATCTATTTGGTTTTTTAACGAAATTCAAATTTTATCACACACAACAATTTCATCTCTTATATTGCTCTATTTACGCATTTGAAAATTCAGTCTATTCCTATTATTAATCCCTATAAAATTTGAAGAACTCCTCACTGCTTGTCCAGTGGAAATACCCGTTTTTACCATTTTTTTGTGTCTACTGATCAGTGGTGCCGGTGCCCACTGGAAGTTTATCGGAGGTATGCTCATGATTGTACACTGTTTCACATTGCTTGCTTAATATAAAGCTGTTCCGTATATAGCCCGGGTTGCTTTCAAAATCACGACTATAAACAATACTGTAGGAAGTTCTAGAAATTTTTTAGTAGTAAAGATTTAGAGGAGTTATAACTATTCTTAAACGCAGATTTGCTTTTGCGTTTTTCGGCCTCCATTTTATTTTCTTCAAACTTGTGAACAAATCCTTGTGCATCTCACACATATTTTAGGTAATAGAGATGTTTGTTGCACATCTCTGAAAGTTGTTTGAGTTTCTAAAATAGTAGATACATTAATGTAGAAGTTTTGATGCTTGTTTGTCGTTGGTATGAATATTTGTTGTCAGCACCTGTATGATGGACGGGTGTGTCACCATCATGCTTATTAGGTTTGGGTTTTTTTTAAACCCTTTTGGTATTATTCACCACTGTTCGCATATCTTGGATTATGCCTATCATTTTCCGCCATATTCAAGTATTTGGTACATGCGAAGTGAACTGTCTATACCTTCCTCAGCTTGTATTTACAATATTTTCCTATATTTGGGATCAGCATCAGTATGATATGGACTCAGGCAAGTCACCTTAATAGGTTTGTTCATGATTATTTGGTTCTTTGTTTTTTCGAAATCCTTATGGCAGTATTTACCATTTTTTGCTTTGCATGTCTTGAATCATTTCATGCTATTTTCTCTCAAATTCAACTATTTGGTTCATAAGAACTGATTTTTATATGTACCATACTCACCATCTATTTATATTTAATGTTTTCTCTTATTCAGTGTCTAGGCACCGTACCCTCATGAACGTATTTGACAAGGCTCCTGTGGTTGATAAGGATGCATTTGTGGCCCCTAGTGCTTCTATTATTGGAGATGTTCTGGTTGGACGAGGTTCTTCTATTTGGTATGGATGTGTTCTCAGAGGTAATCAGCAACTGAATCTAAATTTCTTGTTTGGTTAAATTTCCTGCATGTTTCCTTTCTTGCTACGAGCCAAGTTGAGATATTGAATTCCTCTTCTGATGCATTGTATGGAGTATAGATACTTCTAGATGGGAGTTGTATCTGGGTTGACTTCTAATCCCATACTTGCATTCTATGTCTCCTAAACATATCCACAATATAAAAACTAATTTTCTTAGTTATTGAAATATTGGATACTCTGGGTCACATATCGGAACTTCTACAAAATTAAGATTGTAGAACTTCTTGCATAGTACTGAGGTAAAATTGTTAGCAGTAAAGAAAAGTATAAATTGTTAGGAGTAAAGAAAAGTATAAACTTGTTAGGTCACATATCCCAAAGATCAAATATATTGTAGAATGGAAATAGAATAATCTTTCATTGATAGTTTCTTGACTATACTTCAATTGTCATATGCTTGCAGCTTGCCCCATGAAACTGGATTTCAACTAGTAAATTACTAACCAAGGAAACTTGTATAAAATATCTTTGCTTAAGAAAAATACAAGGCTTACTCATAAATATTTTGTGATTATGTGTGGTTTAATGCTAACATGATATAAACCTATTGTTTAATATAGTGTATCCTAACTGTACCGGTATCCTAATTTCTTTTGACTTTTCTCGTATCGCCCTATCCATATCATACCCGTATCTGTATCTATGCTTCATAGGATGCACTGAAACATGTGCTTTTCAGCCTCTAGTTTTCTAATCTTGCAGTTTTGGGTAGTGGATTGTCTGCTTGTTGCCTCTGTGCTGGTCACTCTAAATTTAAGGCTAGAAGTGGATTCTGACATGAAGATTCAGGCAGCAGCGTCAACAATTTGGGTTGGGAATTGAAACTATAAATATTGAATCAATACCTGGACATGCTAGTGAAATGGTTGGGATCTAAACTTTTTTGATGGGACATCAATGGAGGACATCATGCTTCTCTTTGGACTTATGTGACATCCTTTAATAAGAGACAAAAGAAAGAAGAGGGATAACTGAATAAAAGCGGAGGGATTACCTGATTTGAACTTAGCACATGGGTTATGGTACAAGTTCAGGGATCTTTGCTTAATGCCTAAAAGAGTGGGTGAACATTAGAGATTTGCTACAAGCTAGATCAAGATGAAGTACTCTTGAAATTGTTGCTAAAAATATTATTTTTTTCAAAGTACATTTTGGAACAAAATTTAATATTCTTAGTTACACGTAAAATTCATATACTTGCCCCGGGGGTACTCATAACATGTATTTTAGGTTTTTCCATATGCCGTATCTATACTCGTGCTTCATACACGGGCTCGTTGTTTTAAAAATAAAAAAATTGGACATGTTGAATTTTTAAGTATATATATATATATATATATATATATATATATATATATATATATATTTGCTAAATTCATATGCATAAAAAATGTTATTTACGTGATAAAGAACACAACTGAAATGAATATTATGATGATATAATCAGTGTTGAAGTTTAATCTTATTTAAATTTAGTCTTTTTTTATGGATATTACTTAAATTTATTCATTATTTAAGCGGTGAAATGAAATCTTGTCCAAAGTACAAGGGTGGAACCATTATTTCTTCTATCGTCATTATGTTCCAGTTGCTTCACCGTCAAGAACTGCTACCTCTTCCCACGGCAATCGCCGTGGTCAATCGAAGCCGAGGGTTATCAGCAATAAACGACCACAATTTACCAAAATCCCACTCGGGAAAATAGAGGACCAAGATATGCGAGGCAGATGCAAAATTTGTCTGATACAAGAATTGTGCTTTCTCGTTGTATGATTTGACGATAGGAATTACCTTGTACCAATCTGATTCTAGAATTCTGAATTTTTTTTCAACATTTCTTAGTCAAATGTAATTAGAGATACATAGGCCACCCCATATTTATTTAATTAAATTCGTTGAAATGGGTTTACGTGGTATTGATGGGATCAACTCCCTTAGCTACCCTTTCCTCCATACTCCTTTCAACCTAAACTTCTTTTACCCTACCTGGATCTACAACAGAAATGTGACTTATTGTGTTGTAGGCATTATAAAGACGTTTCTTTGCAAAAAGTCTGCAAATTGTATTTTCTTTTTTCCCTGGAAGAAAGAACAAGATTTTGAAATCATGCCCTTTTCCCATATAAAACAAAAGGGAATTGTTAATGGGTTTTCTATTTACCGGTGCATAATCAAGCTGATTTTTGGGATAGATTCACTTTTTTACAGAGCCTACAAGAGCAACGTTAGTATCATGTGGACCTAAAGTGAGACAAGTAGAGTTTTGGTGTGGTATGATGAGTAAATGTATGGGAAGATTAACCTGATATAGATGTGAGGAAATGGATCAGGGTTACATTACCAATTTGTGCCCTGTTCAGATTGAATGGAGGTGAGATGATTTAAGAAATCAGTGCAGTTAGCAATCATGGTAAGAAATCCCATCAATGACGTTAGTTTACCTCGCGTGCATCCTACATGACAATTTACTGTCATTCTTTTGGATGGATAGGTAACGAAAGGGGCAAACTGTGTTGACTCAAAGTGTAGGGATTTGGCTGTATCATTTCGAAGTGAAAATGGTAAAATGAGATAAGAGTCTAAATGCAGTGCTGCAGAGTGAAAATTCCCCACTAACAAAATGTATATTTCACAGATGCACAATCACGTGGTTGGTAGTTAATAGTTTCATCTACCCTTGGTGGAGTTAAGTTGGGAGGTGGGATGCTTGATTTGAATTGTCAAACAATATTAGTATGCTGAGAATTTAAAATATGGCGGTGCTAGTTCATTGATTGGTATGAGAACATAGGTTTTCTGAATTGGTTACAGTGCTGGATGCTGAGGTGTTAACATCATCATACAAGCAACTTGGTGGCTGTATAAAAAGAAGGTGAATGTGAAGCACTGGAGTTAACTGTGGACTGTAGCTTAGGAAGTGTTTTTGTGTGTGTGTGGGTGTTAGGGCGAGGTGTGTTTGGAATAGTGCTGTGAAGGAGATCTATGTGCTGTGGATATCAGAGTGGTGTCTGAGGTTAAGGCTGCGGTTGTTCTGATGAAGCAGTAGAGTTACTTAAGTCTGGGATAATGGTCTCTACTTCACGAATCATTTATGGATGCATGTGCTTGTTGGCATAGAAGGGAAACAGGGAGGTAGCTTAGGCACCTGCTGTGCTTTGTATTGTGGTACTATGTTGCTTTTGCCATCTTTGGTGTAGACCAATGAAACTTGTGGAAGTAAGAACCAGAGATGCTGATGCGGTCAGTATTCACCTTTTTCATTTTATTTTTTTTCTGAATTTGCTTCAGTCATTGAATGAATGAAAGAACCTCATTTTCTGTTTGCCTTCTGAAAAATCTAAATATATGATTTATTTATTGAGATGAATCATAAACAGCTGGTGCATATTTGTCTACTTTACTCCATCTGATTTTTGGGCTAGCATACATGGATATGTTATGTATTTTGCTCGTTTATGTTTGCAGGTGACGTGAACAGCATTAGCATTGGATCTGGGACAAATATACAAGATAATTCTCTTGTTCATGTAGCCAAATCTAATCTAGCTGGAAAGGTTTTACCTACTATTATCGGTGACAATGTAACTGTTGGTGAGTGACAGCTGCTAAAGTTTTGATTGGTGTAGTCCTGGTTGTCCTGTGGTTTTGTGCTTTGCATGTTGCTTACAATATCCTAGTTGCGCCGGATAGGTCATAGTTCTGTCTTACATGGATGTACTGTTGAGGACGAGGCATTTGTGGGTATGGGTGCAACCTTGCTTGATGGGGTCTTTGTCGAGAAACATGGAATGGTTGCTGCTGGAGCCCTTGTGCGGCAAAATACGAGGATCCCATGTGGAGAGGTTTGCATTACTTTTTCTCCTAATATTTCTTCTTTTCCGGATTGCTAGCGTTCTCTGGAATTGCATGACTAGTACATTCCTGTTTGTTTTCACACTAACCACAGCAATTCATGGTGTCAATTTTGGAAACAGTAGTCCATTTGTTACGAGTCTTGGTCTCTTGGTAGGAACTAGGAAGCTATGGAATTGGAAAGTTTGAACCTACTTTTGACCCTTTCAGTTGAATGGTCTAGTAAAACTCAAGGCTCTCTACAGCCAGGGATTGCTGCATTGGGGCATTTTTTTTATTTATCTTAAAATATTGCATCAGCTTCAAATTGACTCACTATCTTCTTTATTTATCTTGTTTTTCTCATCTGTGACGGATAGTATGGAATGAAAGTTTTGGGGTAGATATTGTGAGTACTGGCTTGGTTACATTGTTAAGGCTTTTCATTTGTTTTTATGTTTTCAACCAGAAGTTGGGCAACAAAGCAAATACACTCACACGGTAGCAGGGAGAAGAATCAAGCAAACACACGAAATAAAGCACATCAAGCAAACACATGAATAAAGCACAGCAAATTAGCTAAGATTAATGTGATTCGACACAAATACATGTTTACGGCTTGCACTAGTGTTCACTATACACTTGTGATTGCTAGAGGCACTAAATAATTTACAAACTATTACACTAAAAGTACACATCATTCCCACATCAATGCCTAATGCAATACATGGATGCAATCATGACTCATCTACTAAAAGAATGCCACATGTACATTGAGTACTTTAGTTAGTGCCTCTAGCATTCCTCTATACCTATATGAAGGTGTTACTAGAGGCAGCTAGGATTAATATCGCTGCTAGTGTTTGACAAGCACCAGAACTACGGAAACACCCTTAGTACTCATGTTCCATGTTTGAATTGGCCAGACTGGTTGTCGGAAATCGGAATAGATATTGTTCTAGTATATTCCAGGGTTCAAGAGACTTAAAGATTTGTGGCTGAGTAGTACATGTGTTTAAACGCAGGTGTGGGGAGGTAATCCCGCTAAGTTTCTGAGGAAGCTTACAGAAGAAGAGATAGCATTCATCTCCCAGTCGGCCACAAACTACACCAACTTAGCACAGGTACATGCAGCTGAAAATGCGAAGAGCTTTGACGAGATAGAGTTTGAAAAGGTGCTCCGCAAGAAGTTTGCTCATCGGGATGAGGAGTATGATTCTATGTTGGGTGTTGTTCGGGAAACGCCTCCAGAGCTCATCCTTCCGGATAATATCTTACCAGACAAAGCACCTAAGGCTACCTAAACTGAGTTTTTTCCCTGTTCGGGATCTCCCTTCCAGTGGATTTCTAGTTGCATGGGATATTTTGTTTTGTCATGGACATCGGCTGCGTTGCTTTTCTAATAATTTTTGGGGCCAGGCTGAAGCGATAACTATCTGGCAAATGGCTCGTTGATACTCTTGTTTACTGAGAAACTCTATTTGTGACTATTGTTTGTCCCAGGAACCTTACTCTGAGGGATCATAATTTGTATGAGGAAGGATGGATAAGAACTGAGGCCACCGTTGATGGATTGAAATAAGCCCAATTCCAACGAAACTATTGTCCTCCGATGTGGGATATAAGTTGAATGGCAGGGATACATTCTAGCCATCGTCTGGTTGTGTGACAAACATACTATTTTGCAATAATCTAGTCCCAAGAAATGAATGGAATGAAAACCAAATAATGAAGCAATTACATAACGCGGATGTCAGCCTATTTCCTTCTAAGAGGAAACCTCTGGAAAATCAAAATTTCATCTTTCAAGTAACATCAAACTCGTTCACAATTGCAGTTAGATTAGAGAATATAAATTTTATGAACAAGAATGAAGTGAGGCTTGTATGCAAAATAAATCGAGAAGATCTACGTGACTGTCAAGCCACAAGTGAGTGAGTGTATACGTATCGGTAATAAAAACAAAAAATAAGTAGCTTTTGTTGATATCTATTAAATTTTCTAATAATTTTCGTTGCCCTGCACGTGGGTTTCTTTTATGAGTCTACGATAGGATTGCATAAAATAACCGAACTTCATTTTTACATATTAATAGAATGGGTCAGAATACTGCTATACGGGCCATTGGCGGCTCTACTAGGAAGTGAGGATGGTCACTTGACAACCCATTAAATTTTTTTTTTTAGCTAGAATACATGTCAAAAAAATTTAGGTTAGTCCTCTTTTGAACACCCAAGCGAAATATGGATGTTCAACACCCTAGTCTCATTCTAAATATGAATGAACACCTAGTCTAAAATTAACGACCACTCACCCAAAAAATTAGCTCACAAAGTGCAAATCAATCCAATTTGAACAACCCAATAGCCCATAACAAACTAAAATACTAAATAACCAATAAGAGAAAAGGGGATAAAGTGTAATAAACTAACTAAACTATGTAATATATCTTTACTTTACTTTACATTTTGCCGACTCAGAGGAAAAAGAGAAGAGAAGGTTCTCTGTTCTTGTCTTCTCTCTTTCGAGTAAATAGAGCTAGGTTTGATTTTCAAAAAGAAAAAATGGATCTGTGATTCTCTATTCACTAGTTTTCATTCTTTGAGTGAAGATTTCATTGTACGGTGGCCCAAAGTGAAGATTTGCATGTTCTGAGTGAAGATTTGGATTGGTGTATTTACTTGTGACATTGGTGTTGACTCTTCCAATCGTAACTACCACAGTTGAAAGAAGTTTTATTTTCGGCAACGAAGAACATAACGAACAATCTACGCAATCGAATGGGAGATCAGTGGACGAATGATTGTTTGGATCCTTACATTGAGAGCGATGTATTTAATACCGTTGATAATGAGGCTATTATGCAATGTCACACCCTCATTTTTAATAACCGAAATTCATAAAAAATCCACGTAGGATAGATCAAAGTCATCGTTGAAAAGTCAAGTCAATAGTACATATTCAAATCAAAATTTCTCATTTCTATCTCTTAAGGGTACCCATACCCAAATACACAAGTACCGAAAAGATTTAAAGTTATTACATACTTTGAATATTGTCCAATGATTGAGAAAAAACTAAAGTTACATAATCGTCTCCCAATAATATACTAAGGATGGGAAGATAAAATGACTTCATAATCAAAAAGCTTCATGCTATGCATCCACACTCCAAGCATCCAACATATGTTCCTTGAGCATGTACCTGAAAATGATAGGTTGAGCTACTCTAGCCCAATAGGAAACCATTCTACAAATGCTAGGTGTATAGAGTATGATATATGCACATGATGTCAAGATATGTCAAATGGATATACATATGTGAGTAAAGGTAACCAAATCATTAGAAGGAGAATGAGGAAGTATCGAAGTACCCAAATTGATTTCCAAGATACCAATGTAATTTCCACGTATCCACAACAATTCAAGTGTTCGAAACCATATCTAAGTACTCATTTGACGTCCAACATGTTTAAATCAACTCACACACATCCACCTAATTTACTATATCATGGGAATTTCAGGGCCCGGCTCCCATATCTTCTTAACTCAAGTGATGGTTGGATTTCTTGGGCTCCGCGCACCCATGACCAACTAATGTTGGAATTATATAAATGACCGGACTCCGCGCACCCATGACCAACTAATGTTGGAATTATATAAATGACCGAATTTCTTGGGCTCTGCGCACCCATGACCAAGAGAACACTGTAAGGTGGCCTTGGAATATAACCAATATCATATTATAAGTCACTTGTACCATTCAAACTCATAACACACACCATTAAGTTCAACAAAAGCCCATAGTTCCATTTCATGGCTAATAATGGTGTTTTAAACACAAGTATGCACTCCAAACTCACACCGTGTTCCCACATAAGCGTTGATGTCAAACGGAAGTCAAACAATCGGTATTAAGCTCAATTATGAGTGAACAATACATTTAAAGGTGTCCCAAGATGTCCAAGAGGCATGGAAAGGCCTAAACAAAAAATAAGGTTTGAAGCTGTCTGGTATCAATACCCCAGAATGGGGTATCAATACCAGTCGACCAGAATGAAAACAGAACGCGCTGGTATCGATACGAGATTGCAGGGGTATCGATACCAGCGGCCTTCGCACAGCTTTTCAAGCTTCCATGGGGGTTTCAACCCAAGCAAGAACCACTTGAAATTCATCAAAATATGGATCAAAACACTACCCAAACACATAGAGGGAGTAGAAGTCAAGATTAAATGATAGGCGCGCAATATTGTAAGTATAAGCGCCTAAGTAGGGGGAGTTAGCGCGTTAGACGTGCGGTTTAATGTTTAGTTTCCATTTAATGCGTGCACAATGGTATTCTTGGTATTCCTGTAAGTTTTTCAGGTATAATGGCTTTTGGCTTGTGTGGGTGTGCATGGCTTGAAGTGGAGGCGCGGGAACGAGTCTTGGAAGTTGGATTTTGAAAGTACAAGCTGAAGGAGTTCGGTATCGATACCCTTCATGTCAGTATCGATACCAATCAGTTAAAAGGGTGCAATTTCGTTCCAGAAGGTTTAGTATCGATACCTCTCAAACCGGTATCGATACCTACGACTTACGCAGTCAATGCTCTAGTCAAGGGATTTGGTATCGATACTAGTATCAGGGGTATCGATACCGAATGGTTACGGGCAAGGCTAAACGATGGCGTTTTGATGTATTTTTGGGGCGACTACTATATAAACGTTTTCTTGTCATTAATTAGGGGTCGAACTTTTAATTAATTTTCTACAACTTTGGAGTTTTGTAAAACCCTAGGCAAGTTACTCTTCCATTGTTTTTTTTGGATTAAGTTTACGGCTTCAGATTCTGTTCAGATTTCAATGCTTGTTCGAGATTTTGAGTATTAATCCAGCGTTCTTTCATCTTCAGAGTTCGAGATAGTGAGTATTTTTCCCCTGTTCAATCTATTGATGCATAGTTCTAGGGTTTATGTTTTTGTGTTCGCATTTATTATCATGCTAGCGTAAATCTCTAGATGTGGCCATTGGGTGAATAGCACGCTGTGGCCAGTGCCGTATTTGTTCACTCAATTTTGCATGGTCATTTGGAAATCTTCATATCGGGATTTCTAAGAACGGCCGAGCTCTGTCATTGTCGGAACCCACACGAACGGGGAATGGGTCAAGCAACTCATTCTTCGTGGCGTATGGGATAATGCAAACAGTGTCTCGCCCCCGGGAGAGAAAATCCTAATATGGAGCGATAATTCTTAAGGAACGGAAGGGGTGAAAGGGTTCGGGACCAGCTACGTGTGTTAGGATCCCGCTGGTCGCGTCTACTCTTAACTACTTACTTAAGATCCAGAATTTCTCCTTAGGTCATCATAGTTAATCACTCAATCAACCGGAAGGGTAGCTACTTAAGAGCCAATTCAAACTAGTGCCCCGTTTTCTAGGATTGAACACCGACTCCGTCTCTGAGGATTCGACTCCGGACTTCCGGATATTGTGCTACATCGGGTTATTAGTTTTGCGCTTGGGACTGTTATTCCCTATACTAAGAATTTGACAAGCATTAAACATGATCAAAACCCGTTTTCATGGTCATAACAAGATCAAAACCGTCATCCATGGTGATAAACAAGTTTAGCTAGATAATAGAGAACAACCAACATCAAATGTAACAAATCAACAAAATACAACTAGAAGAAGTAGAAATTTGTTCCCTACCTCAATGACTTAGCTTGAAAAATCTCCAAGAAGCAAAACCCACACTCAAGCTTCAAGATCCAAGAAAAGTTCTTCAGACACCGGGGTGAAATAGTTACATCAACGCGTAGAGCACGAAATTTGGAGAAGCTTTTGTGAATAAACTAAGTTTGGAGCTTGAATTTTGGTTAGATTTGTGAAGAGAGAGGTTTTGAGAGCCATGGAGGAGAGAGAGGGAGAGGGACGCTGATTTTTTTGGGGGAGGAAGATGACTTTCTCTCTCCTCTCCCACCACACACACACATACATATATCAACTAATTACACTCCAAGCCCAAATGTGGTTTGTATAATGCAAATAGGTCCAATCTCACTCACAACACTTAATAATCCAACACTTTAGCATTTTTATTAGTTTCTCATATTTTCCAAACTTTATTTCCAGAAAATAATATGAAAATACAGGTCTTTACATGCAATGATTCTAAAACATGAAAACTCGCCGAGGGCTATTGTAATATGTATTCGTACTTTGCTATTTTTAGACAACATTGTTGATATGATTGTAGATTCTAGAGATAATATACCAATTGTAGTTTATATATCATCGTAGATTCTAGAGATAATATACTAGTGTAAGTATTTATGAACACTCTTATAAAAATTCCTGGAGCCGCCACTGATACAGGCCATTATTAGTGAAGTAGATGCAAAGTCCAAAAACTCCAAAAGAAGCAACAGGGCATCTCCAGTGGTAGAGTTAAAAATTTGGTGTTATATGACACAAAAGTGTAAAAAATAGGTCTCATTTATGTGTTGTTATGACAAAAAGTGTTGTTAAGGCTGTTCAAAAAAAAGTGTTGTTAAGGTAGTGAGTGTTTCAATAGTGTTGTTAGAGTGTTGTTACGAAGTAAGAAGTACACAAATATATGTGCATATATATATATATATATATATATATATATATAGGGTAAGCTTCTAGTCCGGACTCCGGACTTCCGGACCTCCATGATCCAAATTTTTTTTTGACGATCCGAGCGGTCCAATGTGTTCAAAAGGTGTTTTCAAAGGTTCACGCGAGAAATCTTAAAAAAAAAAAATACCGGGAAGGGCTTGATCCATGCAGTTTTCGCAAAATTTTTATATTTACAGTTTTTGTGAAAACTGCTTGGATCAAGCCCTTCCCGGTATTTTTTTTTGAAGATTTCTCGCGGGGACCCTTGAAAACACCTTTTGAATACATTGGACGGCTCGGATTTTTCAAAAATAATTTGCAACACAAAAAAACCCATGTTTTTCTTATTTACGGGAGGTGTGGACTAGAAAATTTGCCTATATATATATATGGTCTCCTTCTAGTCCGGGATTTGGGACTCCGGATCTCCATGATCCGAGCATTTTTTTGACTATCCGAGCCGTCTAATGTTTTCAGAAGGTGTTTTCAATGGTCAACGCGAGACATTTTCTAAAAACAAATACCGGGAAGGGCTTGATCTAAGCAGTTTTCGCAAAACTGTAAAATATACAGTTTTGAGAAAAATTGCTAGGATCAAGCCCTTCCCGGGATTTTTTTTTTGAAGATTTTCATCTTGGACCCTTGAAATCACCTTTTGAAAACATTGGACGGCTCAGATTTTTCAAAAACAATTTGCAAAACAAAAAAATAAAGTTTTTCTTATTTTCGAGAGTTCCGGATTAGAAAAAAAATATATATAGCCTATCGTTTGATCCAATATTGACCGGGGACGAGCCCCGACTTCCATAGGTCCTTGGTTTTACCTCATGTAGTGGTCCTTGCTTTTAAGAAAGCGGAGCATGGCCAATTTCTCGTACTTGCTCAATGTACCCCCCTTTCGTTGGGTGCCCCGCCCGATTCACTGGGCTGTTGGCCTACCAAGCACTTGCCCGCTGCTCCTGCCGCTTGCTTGGCGGGCGGAGCACTCGTTATCCTTACTTTTCTCTCTGCTGGGCCCCCCTCCATAGTGGGCAGCGCACAATATATATAGGTGGGCCTTGCACCTTTTTCCTCTTCTCTCTCTCTTCTCTTCTCCCTCTTTCTCTCTTCTCTCTTCTCTCTTCTCTCTTCCAACGCACCACCTTTTTCCAACCCAAGCAGAAGATTTTAACGTTAAATGAGAGATTTTTTTATACCATTTAAAGCTGGGGCCCACTTAAGCAAGAGTTGAAGGTACAAGCACAGTTATACACTGGCTTATGTCCACGTCACATTTTATGACATTAACTCTCTACTAACTACACTATTGGGACACCAAAAAGAGAGAATGTTTGTTACTTATTCTAATTCTTACACTAATGCCGTTACCGGAGATGCCCAACCCAAGCATCCTCCCCAGATAGACAAAAATTTAAAAGCTGGTAGGGCTGGGGTATAAGTTAAAGTACAGCTTGGAGGATATGTTCAGAAGAGCCATTGGTACTTGCAGAGGGAAACTTAAACCCTAGCCCTACCAATTTCTTTGACGATAATGTCCTTAATTGTGGCAAGAAAATGGAAACAGGAACTTCATAAAGAACGAAGTGGCTTACATGTTTCCCTATCATTTCCATTCGACATACCCATTGCTTAGATTAGTTGAAGAATGCCATTGCCATATGACTATTATTAACATGAACCAGAAAACAATTCCATGTTAACCCATTCTAGCTTTATTTTGCAGTCTCCAATGGCCGCACTAGCTTCTACCGTCCTTTTGTCTATCTTGTGAACTTTCTTTCATGAGCTTCTTCAACTTCCGTCTTGATCTCTTCATGCATGCCTTCTGCGAAAATCTTACTGATCACTTGAGTTTTGGCAACCCCACGTTCTTTTTCCACAAGCAGTGCCGGCTCAAAACTTTTGGGGGCCTAAAGCGAACTTTCAACTTGGGACCCTTGGTATTTTCGAAACAAAAACTATTATAACATAAGATTTACGTGAACATATGACAAAATTTCAAAATAATAAAGTATGCTCACAAGACCCATATCTTTGGAAGAAGTTATAAGAAAAAAAAAGATCCTTTTCTTAACAACATTTTAAAAAAAATTATAGAATTATGATAGTTCGCTTGACTATTTAATTTTTAATCTTTGTAACAAAAGAATTAAATCAACTGCAACAAGGGTCACTTAGAGATTGTTTTCCGATTGTGTTATATTTCAAAATTAGTGAAACAGTGATGAATGTATATACTTTTATCATCCCAAGAAAGAGGAAAAAGGAAAAAAAAAATTATAAAAGGCAATGGTACCTCACTCCAAGACTTGAACACTAGATTTTGTACAAGTTAGGATAATTCACGTGCCACTAATACCAAAGACTTGGTATGTTTAAAAGGAGGGGGATTTAATTATACATAGAGAGTTTGAAACATATGGGACCCCTAATTTGGCCAAAATTTTAGGGGCCCGAAGCGGTTTCTTCTTCCGATTCCCCTCTAAACCAGCTCTGTTCACAAGAATGCTCTCTTGTGCAACTCCCATTCGTGCTTCTTCAATGGCAAAGTTGTCTTTTTTGAGCTCATCCTTTGAAAACACTTGGTGCCCAATACTGCATGGGTAAGATGATGGTGTCTTGTTTGGAGGCCATGCTCTCAATCGCCTTCCAATCACGTCATGGAGATTTCAGTATACATCCGCATCCATCAATATTATTCCTTCTTTAGAACTACGGGCACCTTTTCCTCTGGCTTCTTTAAGGCAAGCTACTCCTTGGCTCATCTTCGACTTCTTCACGTAGATCACAAGCTTTTGAAGGAGTTGTCAAGCTATAGGTGAACGTAGAAAAGATTTGAAGCAGTTAATGAATGTGAAGAAAATCCATAGAAGTCTGAATAGACGAACATATAACGAAGTTTTTTATTCAAGGATAATTTAAAGATAGTTGATGAGCATGCAAGGGGGAGATGAGAATCGACAACTGAATTAAGCAGTAGTAAATGAATTTTTTCTTTTCATATCCACCGAATTTCCTTCTGATTTTCCTTGCCCACTTGAAAATGAGAAGTAATGATTTTTAAACTTATTTTCTTTTTGGCAGTACGCAAAATGTGACTTTAGTACTGTTGTGCAGAAACAAAAGTGTGATGATTTCTCGAATTACATAGAGTCTCCAGAAGAAGAAACATATATGATACACATTCATACACTTAGGCACCTAGCCATACAAACATTTCAAAGAACCAGAACATAATTACAGAGTTCTACTTAACCCTCCCTTCTTATTTCTTTCTAATTCTTGCCAATGTTAGGGGTTGCATTAGAGTAAGGAAGCAAACCCTTCTCTCTGCAAGTATCAATGGCTCCTCTGAACATATCCTCCAAGTTGTACTTGAACTTAAATCCTATCACTAACAATTTCTTGGACGAAAACGACATAATTGGCAATTCCTTATCAATGCCTTTAAACCTGTCAAGAAAATAAATGAAAAAAAGCTTTATACAGAATGACGTTACCTGTTCCTCTTCATATTCTTTGTATGAAGATTCCGTCTATGTATGGTTTAAATTAAGAAGGCAAAATGAGTAAGAGCTAGAGAGACTCACTCATTGGGGGCATTGTACCCGGGCCATTTCTCCCTCATCATCTTTGCCAAATCATAGATGGTTGCATCATGGGATGAGCAGATGTATCTTCCCTCTGCTTCAGGATGCTCCAACAAGAACATAAGATATTTACAAAGATCATCTAGGTGCACATATTGGCATTGCTTGATAATGGAATAGTGAGCTTCATTTCCTGCAGCAAAGTAATGGTACGATGGAAACAAATCAGGAAAGAATAAGGTATGAGGAAATGGAAGTGCAATGTTTGGTTTTTGTATCCAAAAACTAATACCGGTGATTGGGGAGAGCACAGTGATTAGGCTTGGGGGAAACGTTGGAGAAATGAAGGGGCCTACAACTAATGTTGGTATGATACTGATGAAATCAATGCTGGTTTCTTTGGCAGCTTCCATTGCTGCTCTCTCTGCTAGTGTTTTTGACACGAAGTACGTCTGCAGAGAGCGTAGAGCCATATGTTGAAATCAGTTGGGCATGCAACACTTTCAAAGAATCTTATCAATATGTTTATCTATAATGAAAAGCTTATAATTCTTTCGTAATTTTTTTTTTCAAATAAGTTTGTTCTTATCAACTCATTTTAACAGAATTTTCTTAAGATTTAAGCATAAATGCCCGAAAACAACAAACATTAGTGATGAATATTGTTCCAAAAACATACAGAAGAACGACAGAAGTAAAACTCCCTCTGTCCCATCCCATATTGCTGGCCCTCTGCAGGAATCCAACTTTTTAAGGAGACGGGCAAACATGTACGTTTTTTTAGAATGTTTTATTAGATTTTCAATACTACCTGCTCATTTTTTCATTGAAAACTACAATCATTTATGAGAGTTAGTTTTCGTTTTAATTAGACTTTTCAAAGAGTATAAGCATTTTCGAGACATCCAAAAAAACAAAAAGAATGAAGGACAAGCAATTTGGGATGAAGAGAGTATGTACGAAAACATAAAAATGAGAGTTATACCTGCAGAGCTTGGCTGCAAAGGAAGAAAAGACAGGGAAAAACATAGAAATTAGAAACCAACCCAGCCAGTCATCTTTTTATCGTAGAGAAAGTCGACGTCGCTCCAGTTGTTTTCATCAAACACCAGCGGCTGGTGCTCTTGATCAACGACAGCTCCAGCAGAAGATGTGAACACCAGCCTCTTGACTGTCTTTGCTTTCTCACATGATCTTAATATGCTTAACACACCATTGATTGATGGCTTAATTACCTCATTCTGTCGTATGAAACAAGCAAATACAAAGTCTCGGACTCTCAGCAGAAGCATGGGCGGTTCCAGAATTTCAGTTCAGCAGAAACAAATAATGCTTTTCATATCGGTGATATCATCTATAATGCTTTGTAAATGCCGTTGGGTTTTCATTAATACAATCTTCTTATTTCTGTGTGAAAAAAAAAACCCAGCACTTAATCAACAATTTACCTTTAAGAGTAGAAAAGTGAACTTAATTCCCATTAAAAATGCACTTAAATTTTATTTACCTCTGATTACAATCTCATGATGAAAATGAACCTTTTACCCTTCAAACAAAAGTTTACACTTTACTCCCCTCCCACCTCCACCCAACATCCACTTCTGCCCGGCGAAGTTTCACGAACTTCGAACTCGTGAATTTTCGCTGGGTTTGAGCTCAGGAATTTTCACTAGATTTGAGCTCGCGATTTTCACAAGCTCAAGATTCAATCCGACAACAGAACTAATTGAAACAATTAAGCACAAACTAGTGTTTTCACTGGGTTCGAGTTGTAAATTTCACTAGCTTGGAACTCTGTGAATTTCACTCGATTTAAGGACCACAACACACCAAAACAGCTCTGTGAGAAATAACTAACAAACCAGTGAAATTCACTAGTTTTTGAACTCGTGAATTTTAATAATTCTGAAATTTGACTGTGTGTGTGTTGGGTTTACTGGCATATCATACCCAAATTTGTTGACAAAACTTTTGCCGGTAAGATTTTGTTTCTTAAGTTGGTATTACAATCTCACATCATTGCAAATAGACAAACCAACTTGGACACAAATACTGATAAGATGTACAACAGTAGTTTTCGAGTGTAATCTTTTAACTACTAATGTAGCACTACCTTCCTGAATACAGTTCATATCAGCACCACTATCAACAAGTGCAATAGCATTACGGATGGTGTATTCTTGGTTAGTGACTATATTAACTTGGATATTCCATGTCCGCTTAAACTATTTAAATAAGATGGTGACCTTGACGAAACCAATCTATTTAAATAATTGGGTTCAGAAGAGGCTTTATATTAGTCTGAGATAGACTTTCTTAGCTGGTAAGCCTATCATGGATTTGGTTCATATTATTCTGATACTCCTATTGAGACAATTTTAATTGTTATTACAGTATAATTCTAAGCCATGGACCTGTATATTTTAATGTTTATCCTAATCTTGCTCTATCTGTGACTGATAGAAATATGTTTGAAGTTGTATCGTTGCACATTTAGACTCATGGTTATAAATTTTTGCCTACATCAGAAACTGTTGCAATAATTTCTCTAGTGGTAACTGTCAGACAAAAAATTGAAATTCTCCCTAACATAATCTCACTTATATGAAAAAAAAAAACACATAAATTTTTATTTAGTGGTTTAGATCCATTCAAGATACAAAA
Organism: Vaccinium macrocarpon; assembly: GCA_022606695.1. Taxonomy (NCBI): domain Eukaryota; kingdom Viridiplantae; phylum Streptophyta; class Magnoliopsida; order Ericales; family Ericaceae; genus Vaccinium; species Vaccinium macrocarpon. Next base: position 17,011,111 of record CM040172.1, read on the forward strand.
TATCTTTCAATTCCATCAAAGGAAAACTCTTTGATTCCAACTATTGTTTTATTGCTACCCTCTTTTAATTTATATCTTTTAAGAGGTTTTTTTTTAACCGACAATGAGAATCGAGCTTGCATTTGAAGTATGTACTCTTTAATTATTGAGGTATAGATGTAATGTACCTCAGGGTCCTTGGACTCGAAATCCATTGGTGCAGCCACATGGAACACTCTGTAGCAACCTTCAATGGCCTCGTTGAAGCTTCCTTCGTCATTCAGGTCCGCCTTCCACAGCGTCAAGTTTGTATCCGCTTTAGGCAACTCCAGTAGGTGCTTCACCTTCTTTGTGTTTTCTGCACAGCCACCACCATGAACTATTTAGCTCTGGGCTATATTTAATCATTCACGTTAACATTTCAATAACTTGACTAACTTATTCGTCTGAAATTCATCTCATAATAGTGCGAGTTGCAGTTAGATCACTAAATTGATCAACAGGCATATATATACACACACACAAATATGTAACCATGTATATAGAGAGTAAGAGTGGAATTGGTTAGAGCATGAATCACTTATTTGTTTGCAATTCATAGCATAATTAGAGAGAGATTATGTTAGACCATAATTGAGAGAGAGATGCAAATAAATTACAGGCTTTACAGCTGAAAAAGGATGTGTGCGCGCTTAAGTGACCTTAAATGTGATTTTTTTCTTTCAAGTTCCAAAGGTAGTCAAGTGAAGATCAGCTTCATCAAGGATATACAAAATAGTATTTGTATGTATGCGTACCTGGATCGCGAACGGTGGCTCGGACGACATAACCCCGTTCAAGAAGCCCCATGACAAGCCATGAGCCAATAAACCCAGCAGCTCCAGTGACGTACACAGCAGTGCCTAGCGCAACAGTACACACAGCTTCCATATATAACTGGATCAATCAGTATTCAAAAAGCATAACTAAATGGTGCAACTTTTGTACTAAGTTTGCTAGCTTGGCCTGGGTAAGTATTATAGGGGTACCTTTAATGGTGCTACCTTACATCAACTAGCTTCATCATTCACTCTTTCAAATCAAGGCTAATAGTGTAGCTACCCGCGTGCTCAACTTACCAACCAATTATTTCATGGTCTTGAGATACTACCATGTGATGCCAAGTACAATGTGTGGTAGATAAGGGTATTGGGAAATCACATGGCGTTGTGGCGGTGCTTCAATACCATGGAATAACTCCAAATTACCCTTGCATCCAAAGCACTTACCTTGATTGAAGATTAATGATAGGAGAATCAATATTCCAATGTCCCACCAAAAGTACTTTCCTTGATAAAATGTATGAGCTGGGAAGCAGGCAGCTGTATTGCCAATGTCGTCTTACTGATGATATTTCTACATAAAAGATTCCCTTTGAGTGTGAAACTAAATTTCTTTCTCGATCAGTACCAACTACCAAGTGGCACGGCTTCTACATGTGCTATAACAATATATAATGCCTCCATTTTGCACATTACATTTTCATAATAAGTAGCAATAAGTTAAATCCTCAGCAAACGAAAACAAAAACTAGGCCAAACTAGAGAAAAACAAAGCCAAAGCTCTTCAATTGTCATTTTAGCATTAATCATCATGGCTGTGGATTAGCGCACAACGTATCATATTATACAGAAAGGAATAATGGGTAATCATAAAGAAATGAAACAAAGTTCGTGTTTCAAAGGAAACTAAAAACGAAAATAGAGAATAGAGCAAAATCACAAGAACACAAAATGGGGCCAAAGACACACAATAACAATCACCTGGTCAAACCAAATCAAAGCTTGTATTTGATAACAAGCTAGCTTCCGTGTTCATAATACATAGAATGTGCTCGGGCGAATAAACCTGATACAAACCTATCAAAAGAAGCAATTACAAAATCAGAGATTTTTTCTTTTATCTGTGATGTTTAACAGTACCCATTTTTTTACTTTGAAGAGAGAAGAAATCAAGGACTCACCTTTTGAGAGAGTGACTCTCTCACACTGTGAGTCGGGAAGAAAAGGGATGGCTTCGGTGCTCATCAAAGGTCGGGTAGGACAAGCCAGTAGTACTGGAGGCGGAGGGTGGCGTCCTAAAGCTTGATTCTGGCAGCAGGGCCGTCAAACCGGCGTAGGTGTCGTGGCGGGGGGCGTCAGCATTAGTTGGGATTTTTAGCCGATATATACCAAATTTCTAAACAATTCATCAAAATATACCTTTTTTCAAACTATTTTTAAAAATATGTCATGCCGCATGTCCAACATGCGGCATTATACGTGGCACGCGAGCCCCCTGTCCGACGTGGCGAGGTCGTCCACGTAAGCAAATGCCGCATGTCCAACATGCGGCATTAGGTTTTGAATTTTGGAATGCCGCATGTCCAACATGCGGCATTAGGTTTTGAATTTTGGAATGCCGCATGTCCAACATGCGGCATTATGTTTTGAATTTTGAAATTAATTTGAGAAGTAGCGGGCGTACATCATACGATTCCCATCAGAGCTCTGGGATTTAGGCGATTTGTTGCGAACCCGCCATCCCGCGATTCCTACCACCGCCGTCTACCACGATTCTCCCCCGCCACCGCCGACGGCCGTCTGCCACGATCCGCACCACTGCCGCCGACCTCGCTGCCTCCACCTCCAGTACCTATCTCAGTCATCAATCTACGCCGCCGACCACACTGCAAATCGGGTTCCCATATTTGGAGCTCCAGAGAGAGACTTTCGGAGTGGCTCGATTTACCAGTCAAGGTACGGAGATTTTTCACCAGTCTTCATCCTTTGAAGAATCTCCATTATCTCAGTCATCAATCTACGCCCCTGCCACTATGGTGGTTGCATAATGTATACAACTGCAATGTGAATCTTCAAACTGCATTTTCCAGAGTGAAATTGAGGGAAACATGCTTACTAAAGATAAAATTTGTATCCACTTCACTCTAGTTTGAAATTGGAGATATACATAACCAAGAGTTGAATCAGGAGAAGCAAAACAACAGATAAATTGTGTCAAGTTGGTATCACAGAGAGACGACATCCTTAACTAATCAACACTTAACCTTGTGCCTATACCTGAGCTACTTCGCAAGTTCTAGCCAGGAGCCTTTTCCTCATTACAGTTAACCAACTTTGCCGATAAAAAAATAGAACATTTGACCAACTACATTTGGAACCGTGTAGGCAAATTACGTTTACAAACTTCATCAGCCTCTGAATTAGGAATTTTGCCCCTAAACAAGAAAACAAGAAGAAGTGGTCAATCAGACGCCAGATCTCAATATTGGTATAGCAGGGGCACATCCTTAACCTGTCCACCCTTATCCTCATCCATATATCCCAATTACTAAGCAAGATCCAACTTTTCCTTGTACAAATTCAATAGCTCAGGACCTTCCTCGTGATAGCTCAAAACTTTCTTTGCAAACTTCATTTCACCCATTCTTATAAATGTTGCCACGCTAATATCGTTGGTCTTAATCAAACCTTTCAACAACAAGGCCTGATAAACTGGACACCTCGGGACAATCCTCTTCTCGAAGCTCATTGAAATAATTGTTGGATTTCTAGCAATGAAAGAAGACTCCAAACCCATCTTATTGGCCAAAAAACCCATCACCCAATTGATCTTGTCCTCGGATTTTGTCATAAAACATGGTTGATACCACTCAAGACTCACTAAAGTCATACTACGTATGCTAGATTGATGTTCAAGAATAGGGAAATTAGAAACTTTGACTGAGTAGGAGATTTTGGATCGTATACACAATAGAAACAATTTATAGTGACTCAATGATATAATCTGGCGAAAGTGCACTTGCGGGAAGTTTCAGCAATGGAAGATGCCGTGCTCACACGTGATTGCAGTATGCATGAAATTGCGTGTTAATGTATTTCAATATTTCGACGACGTTTGGACGCTCAACTCAAATATTGCCATTTATGGGTCCCAACCATTTTTTCCCATTCATGACAGAGAGTATTGGCCACCCAACGAAGGACCAACAATCTTGCCTAACCAAGATTGGACACGGGGTCGAGGGCGTCCACAAATTAAACGATTCAGAAATGAGATGGACTGGATGGAGTCACAACCATCACAAACCCAAACCTGCTCATTTTGTGGACAACAAGGGCATAACAAACGAACGTGTTCCCAACTACGAGGACAACCATGAACTTCTCCAACGACCGTGTAATTTCGTTTACTATGTACTTGTGTTACATGTAATCAGGCTTATCAGTAGTTCTTATTAGCACTTTGTATAAAGAAGTTTTTTTCCCTTTTTTGTACTACACTTAATCCGGATTTTAATTAATATATATATATACATATATATATATATATATATATATATATATATATATATATATATATATAGTAACTTATATATTAAAAAATGAATTTGTATAACTTAATGCAGTTCCCCAAATGATAAAATACAAAATTTGGTAAAATCAATAAACATACTGATTTTACCGGCTCAATTTAATATGTTTTAGTGGTTGATATAATTTTTGATTTTTTATTCAAATTCTAGGAATTTGATTTCCGAACAAAAACTTTAAATCTTGAACTGAAAATAAGTTCACATGTTCTTAAAGTACTTAATGACGATCAGCTGGACACGAGAACTCTCTCCTCGTTCTAACTTTCTTCCAAATGGATGCGGTATGGATAAAATGAATAATAAAAAAATAATAACTAAATATTTTAATTTTAGATATAACTAATAAAATGAATTATTTATTGAAAAGTATAATTAATTTAATTAGTATTGTTTTATGTATTTATTTTATCATAAAATCTAATATGACTGTACAAGGGCAAATAAGTCATTTATTCGGGGTGCTAGAGATCAACCTCTAGAAATTATCCTAAAAAAAATTCGAAACGGCATCGTTTTATTATTATTATTATTTTTTACTTAATTACCTCTACGTAGCATAAGAAATGGGTTTTTTTCACTGAAAGGGATACCAAAAAAATCACTCAAAACTACGTCATTGAGTCCAAGGAGCATAAGAGATGGGTTTTTTTAATTTTATTTTAGATATAACTAAAATTTAAAATGAATAATAAAAATAATAACTAAATATTTTAATTTTAGATATAATTAATAAAAGGAATTATTTATTGAAAAGTATAATTAATTTAATTAGTATTGTTTCTATGTATTTATTTTATCATAAAATCAAATATGATTTTACTAGGGCAAATAAGTCATTTATTCGGGGTGCTCGAGATCAGCCTCTAGAAATTACCCTAAAAATAATTCGAAACGGCATCGTTTTATTATTATTATTTTTAAATTAATTACTCTACGAACCACAAGAAATGGGTTTTTTTTGACTAAAAGGCATTCCAAAAAAGATCACTCAAAACTACGTCATTGAGTATGGGTTTATTTTTTAACTTAATTACCTCCAAGGAGCATAAGAAATGATTTTTTTTTTAATGATCAAATCCATTCATTTTGCAGAAATTATGGAGAACAATAACCCTGTTATTATAATCCTCCTCATTGGATTGACACCAGGCCAAATTTAATTTGAGACGCAGCTGGGAAACGGCAGCATAATGCCGCATGTCCAACATGTGGCATTAACACAATGCCGCATGTTGGACATGCGGCATTTGCTTAGGTGGCGGCCAATCCACGTTGGACAGGGGGCTCGCGTGCCACGTATAATGCCGCATGTTGGACATGCGGCATGACATATTTTTAAAAATAGTTTGAAAAAAGGTATATTTTGATGAATTGTTTGGAAATTTGGTATATATCGGCAAAAAACCCGCATTAGTTGTGGTGGTGGAGAAAATCAAAGGTTAGAATAGGGGAGAGAGAGACTCATCAATATTTACCCAAAAAAGAAACAGAAACTCATCAATGGGTTTAGATTTACTGACTTGAAGTAGGTGTGGGCCCTTCATTTTCCAATTTAGTTTTAGTTTTGATGACATCATCTTTTTCCTCATTTTTCTCTTCATCTTTCTCCACTCATTACACCTGCTGATATCATCAAAACTAAACTAAACTATCTAACCAAATACAGCCGAAATTGCTTTCTCTCAAAATTTTCAATCCTACCGACACACCGAACGGGACATACCCCAGACACACCATCCTGCGTGACGGTCCATGTAATTGGGTGGGCTCCGCCACTTCACCCACCCAATTTTTTTTTTCAAAAAATGGGGTCGATGAGAGAGAGAGAGAGAGAGAGAGAGAGAGAGAGAGAGAGAGAGAGAGAGAAGAAGAAGAAGACACGAGGAGAGGAAGATCACGAACCAGCCCCACCACCAAGATTGACACTCTCTCCTCTTCGGTGGCGATGGTGGGATTTTTTCGACCACTGTATGTGTGTTGTGCATGTGTGACCCATGAACCCCAACACTTTGTCCAAAATTTTAGTTCATGGGTCACACACACACAACACACACATACAATGGTCGAAAAAAATTCGGGGGGAGAATCATCAGCTCCCCCTCTCTCTTAAACCTTACCTTCTTCAATGACTACATTTCACTGCACCACACATCTCTCACTTTGAATCCGTACATACATACACATAGAGAAATCAGACAAGACTTTGAAGCCTGCGTAAAGGAAGGTAGGTGTCTTGTCTGACACTCAGGGAATTATTCCTTGCTACTCACAATTACTGCACTTGGGAGGAATCTCAACAATCACCCCATCTAACCAAGTGTGCAAATTGAACATTTGCCACTTTAGCATTCATCCATCTCGAAAACCATTGCAGCATCCCTCTCCTCACACCAGAGGCTCATTCCACTAGATGGTGTCATGCACCGCCTGGAAAAAGGTTAACACTAGTCTCCATTGACACACTTGTAGATACCCCTGCTCACGTCTACACTCGATGAGGGTGTTCACTTCACAGGATGGTTAATTAGCATCGAGGGGCCTGTTGCAGTACACCTTAAGATTTAGAGTTGCCACTTGATTTAGGCTAAACCAAGAAAAAGCCTTGCCAGAGATTCACGGTTCAGGAAATAATGGTACGGCAAGGGGAAGGTGTCAGGCATTCCTCTCCATCTAGCCACAAAGGCTAGCCTATAACTCGTTTGACATAAAATTGCTTTAGTATTTTAAGAGATCTCGCATATAACTAGTTATTAAGCCGTTAAGACAGATATGGGTGACGAAAGCAATAAATAAACCACAAAGGGATAAAGAATGGAGCACGCATTAACACAAAAAAAATATATAACAAAAAATAGAAACTTTACCGGCAAACTGATCTGTCAACTGGCCAATGGATTTGATTGCTGGCAGATCATGCCGTTTAATTTGCCAACCAGCACATCTGTGCATCGGCTGGTCTTTTTCCTAACGCCAGAAATAGAGAACTAAATACGCAAAATTAAACTACGAGTTAATCAAAGATTGAGAAATTGGCCAATCAGAAGGTGTTGTAACATTCGTAGTTTACTCCCTCAGTGATTGATTTTCCTTGGATTTGCTTGCTTTGATGTTGAATTCATGGGACCTTAAACCCTAAGTTCGGATTTGGCAGTTTTGCATTTAGGTGTTTTCTCTCAATGGGGTGTTAGGGTTTTTGAAGCTGAAAATTTAGGGAGTATTTGCACAGAGTTTCGAGGTTATGACTGAGAGATTGTGTGTTAATTTCAGAAGAGGAGGTGCCTATTTATAGGGCTTGAAAAGGGAGAGGTGCCTATTTATAGGGCCCAATTCGATTAAAGTTCAAATAGGGAGAGGTTTGATGCAGGAAAACTCTATTTAAAAGAGTCCCAATCTTATTTACTACATCAAACAAAACAATCCGATTGATGAAATAGAATTAGAGTTCTGATCAGTCTCTTGCTAGAAGAAGCAGATTTGCCGCTTGGCCAAAGGATTTCTCGGCCGGTTAATGCATCTATCTGGAGTGTTTTTGGTTTGTGATAGGAGACTAGGTTTCTAGCAGCGGGTAAATGGATTTACCAGCCAGTTAACGCAAATACTGGCCGATATTTTAGATGAATTTTGAAAGGTTTGTGGTTTAGGCTACCAAATCTTGGCAAATGTTCTAAGATCCACGAGAGTCCACCCAAAGCATTTAGGTGTCGTTTTCATTATTGGAAGCCCACTTGCAAGGATACTTAAAATATCTACCGAGCCAATTTTTGGTGTCTACAACACTGCATTCCATGTCAAGCATTGGAAATTGGACATGTGGATTGGTAAAAGATGTTTCTACTTTTTTAAGTTTATTAAACGGGTCAATATTTCCCTCTCTTACCATATGAAAACGTCCTTTTTGTTGATTTTCGTTCTTGATTCAAAACGGGTTTGGTAGGAATATATTTTCCTCCCCACTATCAATCAAAGCAGTTCTAAACATGGTGGTTGCGAGATCAACGTGCCATAATTTGGAGCATATATTTGGCTTTCTTGGATCTTCAACTGTTGAAGAAATCAATTCCAAATCGAGGACGATGATGGGGTGGCAAGCTATGCAACCCTAGAATGTTTTTGTAATTTGCTAGATCTCTATGGTTCATGCTGACTTCGTCAACAATATTCTGCACCACCTAACTGGAGTGCTCGTCGTCTGCCACCAACAAGAACAATGTTGTGTGCACCCTCTTTACAGTAACTCAGAAACAGTATCTATGGAACCTGACGGAGCTTCACTTGTTCAACATCCTCTATCTGTCTCTAAAAGAACATATGATTGCCTTGTCATATTCGAACTTGGATGACTCTGCAACAAAGTCCATTTGTACTTGCGCTCCTGATGCAGCGCAGACTATGGAAACGAAAACAAACGTGCAAGAGAGACACGAAGAAAGATCGACCCAGAGGTACTCCCTCCTTAAACGATCAAATATGAGTAAAAACTCTGTTTCTGTAATTCAATATCAACCAACCACCTTTTGCCAATAGGCTTACAACGATACTTATAGTACTCAAAACCCTAATCCAACTAGGAAACAAATAACAAAAAGAAATCCTAATCCAACTAGGAAACAAATAACAAAAAAGAAATCCTAATCCAACTAGGAATCAAAATACTCTAGAACACTTATTTCTAAAATTGGAGACTTCCTAACAAAATTAATAAAATAAAAATAAGGAAAACTTAAAACATTATATTTGTAAGTAATATAAATTTCCAATCTGCATCATTCTCCTCTGCTTGAAGAAACTCGTCCTCGAGTTTATATAGTTGAATTCGCCGAACTTTGTCTGCCTTCATCTTGAACTTCAAATTGATTTTTCCGAAGCCAATTTCCAAAAAGAAATCTTCAAAAATTAGAGGAACAATTTCTATTGTTAGATATGAAGCACATGATTTGCTGCTTGTAAAGTCTTCAATAAATTCCAAAAAAGGATCGAAAAATTGTGATACTTCGAATCCTAACGATGGGCATACGTGGATCGCCTTTTTTCCAACATTCAAGACGCCATCGATTGAATCCAAACCATCAACTTTGTCAAGGATAGCAACAAACTTCTTCTCAATTTTCACAAATTCATCCTTCACATTCTCTTCCACTTTATGAAATAGAGTTTCTTCCTCATCTGAGTACTCATCAAATTTTGGAGGTGAATCCCAATCAATTTCAGACTGCAATAACGAGGGATTTGTGTCCCAAAATATTTTATCGGATTCTTCCTCTAATATATCATCGATAGAATCTCCCACATCGCCCTCAACCAAAATTTCTTCTATGAAATCTTTTCTTCCTCCATGGAATTGTGGAAGCCCAATTTTTTTTGGAATCTCAATCTTCATACTAGACTCACAATAATGAGAGCCACGTGTTCTAGCCACAACGTCTCTATACCGCCCCCCTTGGTAGTTTCCGCCACCAAAAGGTTTGACATCTTCATCGTCTGAAAAACCATCCTCGATCAGAGGGTTAGGTCTAACAGGACAACGGCGAGTCGGATTCCCAACTTCTAGGGCTTCAAGGCGCTACAAGATTGCCTCAAGTGTTAACCCCATCCGATGAAATCCGTCCTCAATCTGAGTTTCTCGAGCAATTTCATCCCGCTCATAGACTTTGTCAAGATCGGGCCAGATGCAGGTTGTTTCCGTCCACCCCCGCCTCCAAAGACGCCCTCCTCGCGCCATCATCTCAGATTGGAACTTGCGTACTCGATACCAACCGATGCAAATATGCCTATGGAAACGAAAACAAATGTGCAAGAGAGACACGAACGAAAGATCGACCCAGAGGTACTCCCTCCTTAAACGATCAAATATGAGTAAAAACTCTGTTTCTGTAATTCAATATCAACCAACCTCCTTTTGCCAATAGGCTTACAACGATACTTATAGTACTCAAAACCCTAATCCAACTAGGAAACAAATAACAAAAAGAAATCCTAATCCAACTAGGAAACAAATAACAAAAAAGAAATCCTAATCCAACTAGGAATCAAAATACTCTAGAACACTTATTTCTAAAATTGGAGACTTCCTAACAAAATTAATAAAATAAAAATAAGGAAAACTTAAAACATTATATTTGTAAGTAATATAAATTTCCAATCTGCAAAAAATTCGGAAATAATCAGCAAAATGTCGTAGCAAGCCAATCGGACAAATTTAGGCACTCGGTATCGATACGGGAAGAATCCTGTATCGATACGGGTGGCTTCTGTTCACCAATTAACACACGGGTATCGATACAACAAAAAATCTGTATCGATACCGAAAGCTGTATCGATACCGAAAGCTCTTATGTTAATTCTTAGGCCTTTTTAGGCCTACGTGGATGCAACCTGTCCATCCATGTTGACGCTCTGCATCATCCTCCCTTGCTTGAAAAGAATTCGCCCTTGAATTGCAAATCATCAAAGACGAACTATCACCCACAAACGGAATCAGATGCTTGACATTGAACACATCTGTCGTGCGCACATGGCTAGGCAGATTTAAACGGTACGCATTTGGATTGATCTTCTCGAGGACCTCCAAAACTTCTTTTAAATGCTGCATATGTAAATCCTGCGTGGCACTATAAATCAGGATATCATCGAAATAGACTGCAACAGACTTACCAATAAACGGTCGCAGCTCTTGGTTCATCACACGCATGAAAGTACTAGGCGGGTTTGACAAACCAAATGGCATAACCAGCCACTCATACAAACCCTCACGAGTCTTAAAGGCAGTCTTCCACTCATCCCCTGGTCTGATCCGAATCTGATGATAGCCACTCCTCAAGTCCAGCTTGCTGAACACCTTGGCCCCTGATAATTGATCCAACAAATCATCTAAACGAGGAATAGGAAATCGATACCTCACTGTGATTTTATTGATAGCCCGGCTGTCTACGCACATCCTCCATGACCCATCCTTCTTTGGAGTCAATAAAGCCGGAAATGCGCAAGGACTAAGGCTCTCCTGAATGAAACCCTTGGACAGTAACTCTTCCACCTGTCTACGTAACTCCTCATGCTCTTTTGGACTCATTCGATAATGGGCTCGGTTCGGCAAGGTAGCACCGGGCACCAAATCAATTTGGTGTTGAATGTCATGAAGCGGTGGCAATCCCTCTGGTAACTCCTCTGGAAAAATGTCCCCAAATTCTAACAAAAGGGGCTGAATAATAGCCGGAATTGCAGCCTCGGATTGATCCTGCCCAATATCCTTCCCAACCAGAACATAAGCAATCCCGTTCTTCGCAATTTCCTTTCCATCAAGGCTCTTGCTAATAGGTTAGGACCCACTGGAGCTGGCTCCTTTGAAGGTAACAATTTGATCTTTGTACCACCGTAAATTAAACTGTAAATGTTAGTCCCGCCATCATGTACGACTTTACGATCATACTGCCACGGTCGCCCCAAAAGCAGATGACAAGCATCCATAGTCACAACATCACACCATGCACTGTCCTTATATTTTGAAGCCATCGAAAAAGAAACCAAACAACGCTTAGAAACTTTTACCTCATTCCCCTTCTTTAACCAACTCAATCTGTAAGGGTTGGGATGTGCCTCCGTCTTCAAGTTCAATTTTTGCACTGCTTCCTCTGACACCACATTCTCACAACTGCCCGAATCAATCACATAGCGGCAAACTTTGCCACCAATTGTGCAAGTGGACTGGAAAATGTTGTTGCGCAACCACGTTTTCCCTTCAGATTCTTGGGGTGCATAGCACACCCTTCGAACCACCAGCAGTGGCGACCCCATGTCACCTGTACATTCTATCTCCTCCATCTCCCCATTATTGTCATCATATATAGCCTCCTGGTCATAACCTTTAGTTGTCTCCTGAACAATCCCGTCCTGGTCTAAGAACAAGGCCTTTCCTGGACGATCGCCTTTCCTGCAATCCGACATACGATGACCTGGCTCGCCACACTTAAAGCATTTAAAGCCGGCGATGCCGCTCGCATTTGGTTGGCTTTGGTATACTGCTGGGTTGAGGAATAATAACCGCGTCGCATGTGGTGCGTACCCCATTTTTGTTCGAACGAAGATTGTTCCAATTACCCGATGGTCTCCTATTGAACCGTTTTTCTAACACTAAAGCTCTGTGATGGGCATCCGAAACAGAACACAAATCATACATCATTAACTCATCTTGAATTTGTTGACGTAAACCTCCAACATACCTTGCAATCTGCTGCTCTGTAGACTCCGCTAAATCGTTTCTGGCCACAAGTTGATAGAACTCTTCGGTGTAATCGTCGACAGAACGCGTAATCTGGCGAAGATTCTGCAATCTCTGATACATGATACGGGTATAGTTGTGGGGAAGGAACTCCGCCCGCATCTTCTTCTTTAGCTTTTCCCAATCAGTAATCTTGGACTTCCCGTTTCGGCTCCTTCCGAGTTTCAGTTGCTACCACCACGCAGAAGCTCTACCCCTGAACCTGGTTGCCACAAGAGGAACCCTCCTATCCACAGGAACCCCTTTGAAATCCATGATTTCGTCTATAGCATTCAGCCGATCCGAAACTCCTCCTATGATAGATTACCCCGAATTGGGCGTCAATCTTGATACTCCTCTCCCATGAATGAGTCATGGGTTCTAGCCACAACCTCCCCCGCCTTCCCCTCGTTGGTGGTAATGACCAGCAAAAGGGTTGGAACCTTCATCATCCGAAAAACCCTCCTCCTCTTGAGGATTAGGTCTGACAGGACGACGGCGAGTCGGATTTCCAACTTCTAGGGCCTCAAGGCGCTGCATGATTGCCTCGAGTGTCAACCCCATCCGATGAAATCCATCCTCAATCCGAGCTTCTCGAGCGACTTCATCCCGCTCATAGACTTCGTCAAGATCAGCTGTACGGTTGCCTCGTCCCACCCCACCTCCAAAGACGTCCCTCCGGCGGCCATCTCGATTGGAACTTGCGGCTCGATACCAACCGATGCGACTCACCAACCGATGCTCGATACCAATTGATGCAAAATAAGCCCTTATAGAAACAGATTCAATCGTGCAAGAGGATCGACCCAGAGGTACTCCCTCCTTAAACGATCAAATATGAGTAAAAACTCTGTTTCTGTAATTCAATATCAACCAACCACCTTTTGCCAATAGGCTTACAACGATACTTATAGTACTCAAAACCCTAATCCAACTAGGAAACAAATAACAAAAAGAAATCCTAATCCAACTAGGAAACAAATAACAAAAAAGAAATCCTAATCCAACTAGGAATCAAAATACTCTAGAACACTTATTTCTAAAATTGGAGACTTCCTAACAAAATTAATAAAATAAAAATAAGGAAAACTTAAAACATTATATTTGTAAGTAATATAAATTTCCAATCTGCATCAGCTCCTCTGTGCTTAAGTGGTTGCATCACACCTCAGGATGCAGTTCTTAGGGTCCACCAATTTTGGAATGCTCCTACCCACTCATTAGGACACTAATTAGTGTCTCCATCTATGATACCCTCGACTCATAATTGCGCTTAGAATTTAATTATTTATTAGGGTGATTAGCTTAAATTAATTGTGTGCCTAATTTGCATACTTGTTTTATGATATTAAATAGGTGGATATGTGGCATGTGGTGTTTGGATACATGGGTGCATAGGACGTGATCATTTCCTGTAGCCTAGTAAAATAGGAGAATAACATGGGTATGGGCTACATTGGATTATTTTTTCCTTAGATCTAGGAAGCTCTATACCATTCTCCTGACTTTATCATCACCACCCCTGGGCAGAGAAAGAGGGAAAATCTATAGGGGAAAAAAAGAGAGAGAGAGAAGAAAATTAGGAGGGGTCTAGCTTGCCAGAATTAAAGCTATAATTTGTTAATTACTTGCACTCTTCTAATTGATTTCATTGATTTCATCTTCCATTCATATTTATGGCTGAATTTTTACATTATCTACGTGGGTTGCATTTGAATTGAGACCAAGGGGTCAAGTTTTGGTTTGGGTGGAGTAGAACCCATGAATCCCGGATACAATCTTTAATTGTGTGTTGATAATTGATTTTGATGGGTTAAATTTGTTATTCTTGGATAGCTCATGAAACCCATGTGTGGGCATTGGTTTTACTGAAGTTTGAAAGTGATATTTCGAAGTCTTTGTTGGGTTTGGAGGTTGCCACGTTAAGGAGAGAACAAGCCAAGATATTCCAGATTTTTTCTCAACTAGAACTGGCACTATGCACATTTTGCTAGTACCGGTACCCATGTATAATTTTCAGCAACTTTGGGTTAAACTTCAAGTTGACTTTGCACTTTTTTAGGATTTAATTAGGGCATGTTTATACTTGTTTAGCATCGTTTAATCATGTTTCGATTGTTCGATTGTTTTAGGAAATTTGAGTGGACACGTGGACCGAGGTGAGTGATTAATACACAAGTTATGTGGTTTTAAATGTACCAAATGTGAAAGCTATGCTTTATTTAAGTGATTTGCTCAATAATGTGAACTCCATGGACTTGAAATGAGAGGTGAACTTTTTTTTATTATATATATTTATTATCTATTAATGACATCCATTACGTCCCGGCTTGCTAGGGGACAGTGCTAAAGGCTAACAAGATGTGTTTGTGTATGCTATGGGATTATGTGATAGATGTCTAGCTTATCCGCACTAGGGACGCCTGGTGAAGCGTTGTGAACTTGAGTGGAATGGGCATTCTAAATTATATTATGAATTGTGATTTCTTTTGGAACATGTGAAGCTTGAATTGGATTATTTAAAAAAACATGATTTTATTAAGTCCATGGGAAGCATGTGGCTTGTGTAATAATCATTCATATGAGCTTTAGCTTACTATTAGAGATCTTTAATTCGATGCTAAAAATTAAGAAAAATTATGTATGAAATCATTTCACATTGTTGGCTTTGCAATTTTCTTCGGATAAAAAAATAAAGTGCTTCGACACATAATTAATTCATTATTTTTGGACAAGAAAAAACTGCTAATAGAGATCTTTAATTCAATGCAGAAAAATTTGAAAATTTGTGTACGAATGTATTTCACATTGCTGGCTTGTTAGATTTGCAATTTTCGGGCAAAAATAAAGTATAGTTGCTCATAATTTTTTGATTTTTTGTATCAGATTATGCACGAAAGTATTTGATCTTTTGATCTGACTAATGCACGTTTTTTTAATGGATCTTGGTAGCACGCCTCGCGCACAATCACAACACTAGTGCTAACAAAGACGGTAAAAATTTAGTACATGTTTTGCGGTTATGAATCCACATTCTTAAACTTCTGAAAGCACATTTTACAAAGATGAATATACTTAGTGTCCAATACTTGACCACCATTATAAGGGCCGTCGTCTCACAAATATAGAACACTACGAATGAACGTGCAATTTTTGAATAAAAACGTAATTATATATATTATTTTATGATTTTTTACACCAAATTAAAAAACTACCTGAGGTCTTTAAATGGTGACAATAAATAAAAAAATGAAAAAAAAATGTAGTGTCCAATGTCTCTAAAGTTGGCTCCTATAGCGTGTCCTAAAATTTATTTATGCACACAAACATGTAAGTGGGACTCCCAATCCATGTCCTCTTCTTCTTCTTCTTCTTCTTCTTCTTCTCTCTCTCTCTCTCTCTCTCTCTCTCTCTCTCCACTCTTGACTCCTTCCCTAAACTTAACACACCAATTAGGGAAATCAAGGAACCTGGTGTGCGCAACTTTGGAAGTCTACCTTAGGAGTCATTGTGGAAATCCATTGAAGCACTGAAATATATTTATTAATTTTGTCCATATCAATATGTCATTAATGAGCCATTTTAGGACCCACGACAAATCAGCTTAATCGAACGTGCGTATGTGCTTAATCCAAAATCCCACCGTTTCATTCAAAATTTGTGCCACGTTCTATACGCATAGTAGCTTCTGGAAAGGAAGTAGACCCAGCTTTGGTTCACTTTCAGTTTTTTTTAGTTCTTTTTTCTTTCACATTGTCTTTCATTTATTTCAGTTACTGAAAGCGTGCTTTTCAAGCAAAAGATAGAGGGACTTGAGGACTCTATAGCACACTTATTGGATTGCATGATTTAGCGCATCATTTTAAATTCAGACCGTTGAAAACACTTTTGGATAGTTCAGATATGCGTGCACAGTGCTTTAAGTGTACTGTACCATCCTTAAAGCACTGTGCCATCCTCACTTCCAAGACATAGCCTCATTATTTTGCTGGCTAACATTCATATTTACCATAAAAAAATTCTGGCTCCATTCATGCCTACAAACATGCCAAAATGCTACATGTCCAACTATTTAGAACCGCCACGTCTGCGCTGGGGCCCACCACTTACAACAACAAAAAAATTCAAAAATTGAAGATCAGCTTCCTCCCCTTGCTCTTCTTTTTCTTCTTCCAAAAAAATTGAAAAATTGAAACAACTCCCACACTCTCTCTCCCCACCCCCACCCTCCATCTCTATCCTCAAACACTTAGCCCCCGCCGTTGCCTCACTCACATCTGACCCCTGATTCCCCTACCCAGCGCCATTAGAAAGCAACGTCCCCCTCGAATCTGTCCCGCCCACTGCTATCGGGATGCTCGAATGCTTGCAACCACAATTTGTATCTCAATGCGACTAGCCCGACGCATAGGGCCTTGGTAATTGCTTGCAA
Organism: Vaccinium macrocarpon; assembly: GCA_022606695.1. Taxonomy (NCBI): domain Eukaryota; kingdom Viridiplantae; phylum Streptophyta; class Magnoliopsida; order Ericales; family Ericaceae; genus Vaccinium; species Vaccinium macrocarpon. Next base: position 17,028,187 of record CM040172.1, read on the forward strand.
GTATAACTCGGAAAGTCCGAGGTTGAGCCACATAGAACGGTTTTATGGAGTGAAATGGCTTATTGATCTAAAGGTTGATTTTTAGCTATAGGTAGCCAACCCTTTCATTTCTTGATTTTTGTTGATTTTAGAACTACGGATTGCCAAATTAAAATTACAACTATGAATTTTCTTGAAATTAAACTAAGAGGCTCGGCTAAGGTTCACACTACCTATAGCCTACGTAGATCAATGATTCTCACAATTTGACACGATCGAGTCACACGGTAATTGTGCACTCTCTCGGAAGATGAATCAATGAAATTTACTTTTTACTCTTTCCGGCGTTTTGTTTAATCAAGGCTCGATCAAAAGTTTGTTAAACCCTCAAAATGACATCGATTTAAGTATTACGCGTGCCAATTTTATTGTCGACGGAAAAACAAAAACTTGTTAAGTTTTAAATTAATCGATAGCTACGAGCCTGTATTAAACACAAACAAGCTTTGTAGCACATGTGTGAGAATCATGAAACCACTTGGGCTATAGAGTGATGATCACCCTAGGCCGAGTCTACGACTACTCCTCCATTGACGAAGGACTCCCCATGGAAAAGTTGAAAATTACACTAGACATAACGGCTTTTTAACGTGATTAAAAAGATTGGTCTTAAGAGTGTACCGAGGAAATGTGTACATGAGGGTAGATCAAAGGTGTCCTCCTTTCAATCTCAAATCCACAACTAAGACTAATATTAGATTTAGGTTCAGTGTGAGAAACAGTTGAGTAGTTTGAGAACTCTCACAATCGAACCTCAATCTCTTGTTTTAACGGAAATTAAACTAAGTATTGAAAAGACGAGGAAAATGAAACAAACTAGAAATTGAAATTACAAAACTAGATACATTCAGATTACAACAAATATTACAACTTTTGTGGAAGAAAAATTAACAAACAAGGAATTTGAACTAACTTACAAAAGGATTTCAGAGGGACTGAGCATCTCTTACCCATCTCCAAATCTCCATTTTGGAGAATCAAATTTCTCTTTTAGAGAATCCATGTCCTCCAACCCATCTCCATTTGGGTTCTCCATTTTGGAGACCCAACTCTCATCCTCCATATTTGGAGAATTTCCCACCAAATGGAGACCCATCTCCATTTCTCCCTTTTTACTTAAAATCACCATTTTATCCTTTGGATGTGTTGATAACAAATTATAATACCAACCATATCCTAATTTCTTTTTACTAAATTTTCTTGAATGACATATAAATTTTAAATTATACACTCAATTTTTATAAAATTTATATCATTGAAAAGATATTAATAGTATATTCAAAATGAGCCTAATATTACATAGGTATAAATACACTTTGAAATAACTTTAAAAAAAATTCAAACCATTTCAACTCTCATAATTTTTTTTTGTACATAAAAAAATGGAAATTATGGAGCACAGAAAGTAAATTAAAAATCTAGTTGCACTTGCATCATATTACTAGTGGTTTAATGCTTAGCGAAGGGAAAAACCTTGGAGAGGAATTTGGGAGCAAAATTTTGGAGATGAAAAATGGAGAATTGGGGTTGGAGTTGTTCATTCTCCTTATTTGCTTTTTGAATAAAATATAATTCTTTGAGTCTTCAAAATAGAGAGAGTGAGAGATGGGTAGGAGATGCTCTAAGGGGACAAGTTTGCTCTTGGCTTCTAGGGTGGGGAAATAACAAAGGAAGAAAGCAAAAACAAAACAAGCAAAGCCTAATTTTTTTTTTGGTTTTTTCAGATGCTCCAATGCAGCAAAGCTGCTGACTTTTTTAAGGCATGTGAGTAGGGATGGCAATGGGGCGGATCGGTTCGGGTTTTGGCCGATCCGCACCCAAACCCAAAGGGTTTCGGTTCGGTTCGAAAAAGGGAGAGGATGAACCATTACCTAACCATTCCGGGTACGGGTAATTTCGGGTAACCGATTTTGTGAAGGAAAAAATAGCTACCCATTTGGGTAACCGAATTGTACCCATCCCACCCCGCCCCAAGCCGTACTGAAACATGAATAAATTGGGTTCAGGATATTTTATTATCTCAAAAAAATTGAAAAAACATGAAAAAAATAACAAAAGGGGACTACAAATATCAGTCAAGAGACTCAAGACTATAATATATAAAATATTAGTCAAGAGAGTCTCAAAATGTACAGAATGTGAGACCAAAACCTAACCTGTGAATATCTTACACATATATACGAGAGGTAAAGTGTAATTTTAAAATATACCTAAGGGGTTTATGTAATATGTATATATAAAATAAGAGTAGATCGCAATCGCCTCTCCTTTTCCCCCTAACCCTAAGTCGATCTATGGTGGGCGTAAAGAATGAAGTGTTAGGGATTTTTCCAGTGTAAAGAGTATATATATACCCAGGGGTAGTAACGTAATTACTATATATTTAAGGGGTAAATATGTAAGTACATATTCGGTTCGTTTCGGGTCACGGTTCGGTTATGACCTCAAACCATACCCGAACCATACCCATTCGGTTCGGCCATATCTCATACCATACCCATACCCACGGGGAATATTTCGGTTATGGTTCGGGTAAAAATAGCGATTTTGGTTTGGGTACCCATCGGTTCGGTCACAATTGCCATCCCTACATGTGAGAGTGTAGGCTGTAGCATAGAAAAATGATTTGGTGTTGCACGTATGAGTGAGCTTGTAACATTGGAAAATTACCCGGTCTACTTCCAGCTCCTGTTCGGTGGATCAGAGCATGGGGCAATTACAATTTCAAAATTCTAAAAATGACAATTAAATTGCCTTGCCCACTTTGTTTCCCAGTGAATCAGATATTGCAAAATTCTAAGTGCCGACAAGTACTACTCAGCGGTTGTAAATGATTGTACAAGAATCCATTGTACATGTAACATTTTTGATAACCATGGACAATATTCACTCAACCAAATAATTTTTTTAGCAATAATCACAATACAAGAAAGACAAAACAATATATAAATTCTACTTAATCATCATATAATAATAGAAAAGTCAAAACATGAAGTCTCCAAAAATCATTATATAATAATAGAAAAGTCAAAACACGAAGTCTCCAAATACAACGCATAAGTATTAGTAACCTATAATTAGATAATCAATACGAAGTAATTAAGAAGAGGGAGCCTTGCATCACACTTGCATCCTTAACAAACACCACAACAAAACAACTTCACTCATTTAATGTCAAGGAGGGATGCAAGGTTGTCCCACAACACGTAAAATGACATAATGAATATGAAAACTCATAAAATACACCCATTCCAAGGGCACGGTGGAGGGTATCCCTCTTGTGCCCTTAACTAGTAGTAAAAAAAAAAGGGAGTACAATTAGGTGCAGTTCCAATGATTCCATCGGTTTTCCCTGAACAATGAATAACAAACTTGCATTCATGCAGAGAATGCCAATCCAGTTCAAACAATGAACAACGATATGTGGCAATAACCCTAATCCTCACAACCGAAGTCTACAAAAGATATGCTTGTGAACATTCATCAACAGGAAAGGAACATCAAACAAGAAGCAGGGCACTCTTGTCAATCTAATCTGACGGCCATGTAAATACAAACGGGTAACACAATTTCCACCGTAAATTCAATAACAAAAAGAATTGAAATCTGATCAAACAATTGTTTAGGCCTATTAAGAAAAAAAATATGGGAGTGCCCGCAAAATTTAGTTTTTTCTGAGTGCCCTATGTCCAAGCCTCGTGGGCTTAGGGCCTGGGCTGGCCTTGAGGATAAGGAGAAAGATTCATCAGCTCAGGATCAAGCATTCAAAGTTCAAACACATTAAGCACGTATGCTAATCTACTCTAACCAAAGTAGGGTATGTTGGCAGTCACCAACTTATTTTTTACCTGGTGAACACCGTTACCAATCCAGGATTGCATAAACGACCAGTTTCGCTCCCATGAACATGAAGGTACATAATGGTGAATTTTTGGCATTATTTCCAAAATGCGACTTCAATGTTATTCCTTAATCAAGATTGCAAACTTCTAAAGAAGCAACAATCATACCCAAATACCCACCTCATCCACACAAGCATTTGAAATAGCAGAAACATTGTTACACAGAATACTCACTCAACCCTCCCTTTCTCTCTGCTTCCTAAATCGTTCCATTTCCATTTCCATTTCCATTTCCATTTCCATTTCCATTGGCAGTTGTTTCATTAGAGTAAGGAAGCAATCCCTTCTCCCTACAAGTATCAATGGCTCCTCTAAACATATCCTCCAAGCTGTACTTGAACTGAAACCCCATCCCTATCAACTTCTTCGACGAAAACGACACATTTGGCAAATCCTTAGGAATCCCCTTAAACCTGTTAGGAGAAGGCCAGAAAGAACGTTATTAAGAAAACATAGCGTATCGCATCCCTCTTTCATTTCCATACAATGTACACATTTCTTAGGTTAGTAATTCCAAGGGCACTATTGCCATACATATGATTCAGGTTTTGCATGAAAACTCGTTTATATTCTGTTTTAGTTAAGAAGCCAAAATGAGTAAGAGAGCTAGAGAGGCTCACTCAGTGGGGACATTGTACTCGGGCCATTTCTCCCTCATTATTTTCGCCAAATCATAGATAGTTGCATCATGGGATGAGCAAATGTATCTCCCCTCGGCTTCAGGATGCTCAAATAAGTATATATGAGATTCACAAAGATCGTCTAGGTGCACAAATTGGCCTTGTTTGATTATTGAGTAATGAGGTTCATTTCCTGCAGCAAAGTAATGGTTGAATCAAAACAACTCAGCAAAAAGCAGCTCTGAGGAAATGAAAATGAAAATGAAATGTTTATTGTTGTGCTGAAAACTACCTGTGATAGGGGAGAGCGCAGTGATCAGGCTTGGTGGGAATGTAGGCATAATGAAGGGGCCTACCACTAAAGTTGGTATAATACTGATGAAATCAATGTTGTTTTCTTTGGCTGCTTCCCATGCTGCTTTCTCTGCTAGTGTTTTTGACACAAAGTACATCTGCAAAGAGTGTACAACCACATGTTACAAAAAGTTTTGGGCAAGCCAATGGCAAGCCTTATAAACGGTTGCTGCTTTTGTTTTAGAACGAAAATTATACCGAATAGAGCTTGGGCACAACGAAAGAAAAGTTACAAAGTTGGGGAAAAAATTGAAAATTACGATACTCACCCAGCCAGTCATCTTTATCTTATAGATAAAATCCAAGTCGCTCCAGTTGTTTTCATCAAACGTCGGTTGTTGGTGCTCTTGAACATTGACGGTTCCAGCAGACGATGTGAACACCAGCCTCTTGACTGTCTTTGCTTTTGTGCAAGACTTTATTATGCTTAGCACACCGTTGATCGTCGGCTTAATTACCTCATTCTGTTGCATAAAACAAATAAAAGTTCTTAAATCATTGCTTTGATGAATCACCAGGGTTGCTTTAGTCCTCTTAGTAGAATAGTCAATTGACCTCTATTTTGATGATATAATAAATATATTTTGTAGGCTCTATTTTATAGATCATTCAGAAAAGCATCAGTGAAAACATTCAAGCATAACAAGGTGCACTATGGGCCAAATTATTTGAGACAAACGCACTAGTCGAGACCAAGGGTGGGGTTAGGTTGTGTTTTCCCAATTGTGAAATTAATTTGTTAAATAATAATTGGTTGTCCATGCTAACTTACTCGCATCTCAAGAAAATTAATAGTGGCCATGGTAGTAACGTTACTAACATACCTCAGGGTCCTTGGACTCAAAATCCATAGGTGTGGCGACATGAAATACTCCGACGCAACCTTCAATGGCCTCGTCGAAGCTCCCTTCCTCGTTCAGGTCTGCCTTCCACAGCGTTAGGTTTGTATCAGCTTTAGGCAACTCCAATAGGTGTTTCACCTTCTTCAAATTGCCTGCACCACCACAAATGTTTAGTACAATGTTGTTTACATATCTTCACCTTCTTTACATTGTCAAATTTATCATTCCTGATCATTTCAGCATTACATTTTTCTTTTTAGCTAGGTATCCAGATATTCATTTTTTATTTTTGAGAAAAAAAAAAAGAAAGCAATTTCATTTCAAAAGCCCATAGATTCCATCACACAAGATATAGAAATAATCTACCAAACTACGAAAATTAAGACACGAGCACTTGCACTAATAGGCTCTACGATATATACTGCGATCGTGCGACCAGTCAAAGATTGGCAGTAGAGAATCCCTTAGAGAAACACTACGCAAACCATAGCAGATGAAACCATGCATTGACTATCTATCCACAAAAGGGTGAGAAAGTCCAAAACAAACGAAAAGAAAAAACTCCGGTCACCGTCAATTTTGTCGGAAGGGGCAGCCTCGGATTTGGCAACATATTCGCCGGAGGAAGAGTGGGCCACCCTTACTACCCACGACGTCATATCAGACCCCAACCTGAACGAGGAGCATATCTGTCTTTCGCTTTTGGAGGAGGGGGAATGTGGGTTTTGAAGAGGCAAGGCATGGGCGAAAGTGAAACGGAGGTCAAGGAGGGGGAAATGGGTTACGCCGGAGATGAAAAATGGAAGCAGGGGGAGGTGGGTTTCGAATAGGAGTGGTGGCCGGGGAGGAGATGGAAGGTGCAGGTGGATGAGGCGGCAGCCCCGCGTTCGTGAAGTCTAGATAGAGGTGGGAACATAAGCCTTCAATTTGCAGCCGTGAGGATATTCAGCTTCTGGTGGTGGATATCTTGCAGCTTTGTGATTCCTCTGTTGATGAATTTTCCTTTGTTTTCTTTGTTTTTGTTGGGAGAAAATGTAATAAAAATGATAGAGTCACACTCTTTTCGTCACACACTACTACACCCCTCTCACATGTGATAGGACCCACTATGAATCCCACATGTATGTGAGTCCCACCACTTGTGAGAGAGAGTTTGTTAGAGTGGGGTGAAAGACAACTATCATTGTTCAAATGTAATAGTGTGGCCCATGAATTGGACAGTAAGGGTTGGTAGTGTTGGAATTTGCTCCAATTGTGTGGCAATTCCTCCTTTATGGTTATGAGATCTCATTTAATGAAAGTTTTTCTTTCGATTGGCAAAAAAAAAAAGAACTTTTGTTAAAGGGTTTTGTTAATGTGTGCCCAATGGGCACACAACAAACACATAAATAAACAAAATAAACACACACATTTTATACTTTTCAATACACTTTCACATATTCTCATGCACTTTCACACATTTTAATCCACTTTTTTCAATCTTAACGTGCGCTAATTGGGCACACATTAGCATTGTTGGGTTAACCTTAGCCAATCCAAAAAGATACTAACGTTTGTTAAATTTATCACCACAAAGTATTCGACACTGTCATACTTGAATATTTTCTCCCACGCCAATTAATTAATTACATCCAATGTACCAATTTTTTTATCAACAAATTCTTTTTATTAATCTTTGGATAACGTTATGGTTTTAAATACCGGCCGTTACGTAACGGTTTTTGGCCTCTCCGATACCGTTACAACCTGGTATACTGGTGAGGGAGAAAAATCGAATGCGTATCAGCCGGTTCCGTTACGTATTGGTTCGTATCCGATTTATGGACCGGTTCACCACCGTTACGGCCGATACTCGACCATTACGGGTTATTTAAGTAATTTAAAATTACTTTTTATTAAAAAATGGTTTTCAAAAATTCACGACCGCTACATCCGATTCCCGTTATGTAACATCCGATACTACCGAAACTGTTACACCAAAACCGTTACTATTACGTGTTGCAAAACTGGTATTTAAAACCTTGAATGTACTGCAAAAATTCTCTATATTTTCGGAAACTATGATTCTAGGAATATTCTAACTAAACTGGATCATAAGAGTTAATAAGAGTATTACACAAAATTTGTTCACCAAAAAATTGTTGTTAATAAGGGTTATCAGATAAATTTGTTGACCAAAAAATTGTATCGGGTTGGTACCTGGATCGCGAACGGTTGCTCGAACAACATAGCCCCGTTCAAGAAGCCTCATGATAAGCCACGAGCCGATGAATCCGGCGGCTCCGGTGACGCACACGGTGGTGCCCAGCCCACTGTTAACATCTTTCATGACTGGTTCCAAATATCAAATATACTAGAGGGAAACCAGCAAGGACCGATAAAGAAGACTAGAAGTGGGTAATATTTAAGGAGTGTAGAGAGTGAGGATATATGGTGCGAATTTATATCAAGGATTTGGTAAAGTCATCGCCATCGTTTTGCTCAATTAAAAAGGTTGTTGACGGCCGCGCACGTGCTCACCTCACCTTTCATCGACACTGAAAGTGCTTTCCTTGGATGGAAGAACGGTAGGAGAGGGTCCCCGCTTCTGGCTGCTCGCTTTCTACTTCCACCATACCGGATTCGCGTCACGTGTCCCAGCTACAACTATCCATGTGGTCTCTCTCTCAGGACCGTCTGATGGAGCCAAACCTGCAATTGACTTCTCAGCTAACCATCCCCAATATTTCAGGGGGACGACCCATCCATTTTCCTCTCTGGTTTGGTGATTGTAGGGCCCTTTCGAGAATGATTTTGATAATCGAATTGATACGCTTTTGGGAATTTTTCGGTAAACCAATTACAAAAGTCATCAATATCTAATTCTCCCACTGAGTAAATAGTTCTAACCCATTTTATTTACGGTCACTTAGTTAAAAATTTAAAATATTTGACATTTTTAAATAGAAGGACAATGAACTTTTGAACTCGAACATAAAAACGAAAATAAGAAATTATTATATGGTCCACTATAGCTTTTTATAACACCTCTAGTCCAGTTAATGTTTTCAGAACACCTCTAATCCACCAAATTATTATTTTTAATCTCTTAGGTCCATTCTATTTTTTTAATAAGCAAATATACCCTTGCATTAAATTTAATACATAATATACCTTCGCCGGAAAGGTCGCCGGACTCTGAAAAGTTCGTTGGAAAATTTTACCTGTCGAAAAAAGTCATTTGTGAAAATGAACTTGTAGGAAAAAGTCGTTGGTCTGAATCTTTCTCATACCTAGAATCACTAGAGGTGGTTATCTAGATTTACAAAATGTGGTTATTTGAATTATCTCTTTTTTTAAAATCCAGTTAGGATCAGGATGTAGTTATCTTGATTTAGAAGAGGTAGTTATATATACTCATAAGATGTGGTTATCTGGGCATATTTTTATTTGAAAAACTTACTTGGAATCAAATTCTCATCCACCTAAACACTGCAAGATAGTAACACAAACTCTCTGCTTTTAACATAAAAATTTACTAGAAATTTTGCAATGGACCGAAGGGATTAGAGTTTTCTTGGAAGGATAAAACACAAAATTTGAAACTTTGACCCCACAATGTGCAAATATTCTGTAAAGCTTTCGTTGCTATAACAGGTGGGTCCCTCTGACTATGACTTTTTTCATGCAATGTCCTCGAGTTACTCAAAAAATGAAATGCCCTCTCTCTTGCCAAAATTAATGACCAATTGGTTCATTGGGCATGAAAACAAAGGTAAATAAAAAAAGAGTCCATCTATATGCATTGCAGCCAAAAAGAATGCAGACGAGAATGCCAAACGGCGTCGCCGATCTTGCGGTGTGGAGTCCAAATTGGTCCGTCCGGAACCGTTCATCGCCTTTAAATCAAATTAGAGGTGGGCGCATCGGAATCGAAAGTGATGGACGGTACCATATGAAATTTCAATCCAAAATCACCCCATTTCATTCAAATATTCAAAAAAGGGGTAAAATCACCTGACCTCCCTCGGGGTTTAAACATATCTTACGACCATTTCCTACTTATCCTAAAATAAGACCGGCCTCCCCGAGTTTTATATTTTTAGTATCAAAAGACCACTTCACCGACGGCGTCGAGGACCCCCTTGTGGGTCCCCAACGGTCGATCCGAGTCGTTCATTCATTCCAGAATCGAATTCCAAGTGGGTCTACTCGGGAATCACCTCAATCGGACAGTCTTAAGTGCTCGATCCAAAATTTTTGAATGAAATGGGGTGATTTTGGATCGAGCACTTTGGACCGTCCGATTGAGGTGATTCCCACGTAAAATGAATGGACGGCTCGAATCGACCGTTGGGGATCCTGAGGATCCCCGGATGTCGGCTCTTGTTGAAGGGTCTTTTGATACTAAAATATAAAACTTCGGGGAAGGTCATTCTTATTTCGGATAAAGTAAAGGTGATCGATTAATGAAATCGAAAACCTTCGAGGGGAAGGTCAGTGTAATTTACCCTAAAAAAATAAACAAAATGAAATCAAAGTCAAGTGTCATTTTGGCAACCGTCATTGTACCCCGTGTGTGCTCTACAAAACGTGTAGAGTTGTTCTTTAACCACCAAAGTGCTGGCCTTTGTTGCGTGTACCCATGTTTACGCAAAGACAAACTGCCATTTGTTGCGTGTACCTACGTTTAACCAGCAAAGTGCACAGCTACACCCTGACCCATTTAGGGGGTGTTTGAAAGTTTCATTTTCAGTTTTTCATTTTTAATTTTTTGGATTTTTAGATTATGATCAGAATGTATTTTGAATCTGGTAAGAGTGTTTGAGAGAAATGTGTAGAATTTATTTTGCAGCAGTATAGTGTTTGGGAGAATGATGATAAAAATGAATTATGGATGGGTTGTTTACCATTTTGTCCTTGTTTCTTTTGTATGGTATTATAACTGTGTATGAATATCATTTTTAGAAATATTTTTTGAAATTATATTGGAAAATATTTTTATCAATTAAAAAGGTAGAAGTATTATGTTTTTTTTGCTATTTTTTTTTTTTTTTTTTTTTTAAAGTAATTGAACCAAACCCATTTGAGTGGACATCGGACTGATCCGCTTGAGATTTTTACTAACAAAACTTTTGGGGGAAAAAAAAGAAACGTACAAATCTTTCTCTCTCTCTCTCTCTCCCCTCACCATGAACACCCAAAACCCATCTCCTTCCTCTTCTCTGCATCATCCGCAAAACACAAACCTCTCCATGTCTCTCTCAACCAAACTCCAAAACCTTGAATCCGTTGACCAATCTAAACCAAAATCACATAAAAAAACTCCATTTCAAGCCCTAATCTACCCACTCCACCTCTGAATCCAAAAAACATTAACCCACACCTAACCTTGTTTTTCCCCCACATTTCACCAAAAAACCTTGATCTAAAACCCTAAACTGCTCAAATCTAACTTAAACCCAAACTCAACTGGGTTTTCACCAGCCATGGCTCGAGTAATTCAACAATTTCGGACAAAACTGTAAAGGGGAAGAAGGTATGTCAGGAAAACGGAAGACAGGGGTAGAATGGGAGTGCTTTTTTTAGGGAAAAACCAGAATGAGAAGTAGAAGTGAAAAGCTCCTCCGGAGCTCTTTTTGCATTTTGGCCTGGATAGTGAAAATCTGAGAATCTGTTTTGAGGGAATGGGTTATGGTTTATGTCGCCCAAACACCTGGAATCTGAAAACGAGAATGTGAAAACGTGAAAAACTAGCGGCCAAACACCCCCTTAATAGAGTCCATCAGCTTTTCCATTGCTTGGACTAAAACAAAAATTCAAAACGCCGGAACAAAAAATAGAGATTCAAAACGCCGGAGGAAATTTTTTTGAACTGATCAAAGACACAGAGAGAGAGAGAGATAGAAAAGAGCGTCTGCACAGCTCTTTTACCGAGAGCAACCACTGTCGATCACCATTTTTTCCAGCAAGTTTCGTCCCCTATCCTTCTCACGCATGTAGTTGGCGCTGGGAATCACCGGCGATCGTTGGAGGCAGTTGTCAGAGATGGCGCTGGAAGATCACGACGTTGATCGCTGGATGAAGTCGTCGGAGAAGTTGCTATACTTGAAGGCCGGTTATGATAGTAAGGAGCGGGATTACTTTTGGAAGTTCAGTGTGTTTTTTAAGTGGGTGGACTGGAAGCCTTTCAAAATTATACAGTGGATCTCTGGCGATATCTATAGTGGATCTCTCACCAACTCTCTCAAACAAAAAATATTTGACATTTTTAAATGGAAGGATAATGAATTTTTGAAATTGAATATAAAAATAAAAAAATATTTAACATTTTTAAATAGAAGGACAAGGAAAGATCCGACACCCGAAACAAGACTAAAAAAAAAAAAAAAACTAGGACTTTGGCAACCTCCAAAATAGACAAACCCAAAGATCCGACACCCGAAACAAGAAAAATTTTCACCGGCAAAGATATTTATGTGTGCAGCATATGATTCCCGAGACTTTAGTTCATATATATATTTCCGTGGTGAAGGCAAGGTTAATAGTAACACACTTTTTAGGAATTAACCGTACATTATGGCCGTGAATTTTTAAAATCCTTAGATCATAAAATGCTATAAGAGCAACTGAATTCTTTCACAACGGTAATAAACTATTAGTCTTAACGGCTATGAACTCGGTCAGGAAGGATCGATAATGGACATTGAAAATCAAGTGAGACAAGCGTATGTAATTTTCACTCTCACTAATATATCTGATTACAGTATGAAAATGAGCCCGGCCAACAATATGTAAAGGTTTTTATGTACGTTAAACCTCAAACAATTAATCGTGTCTGAAATTTACTTGATGGCATTGAAATGTAGGGAAACAACATCATGGAGTGGTGATGGTACCAATGGCTCTCCGAGGGATGACAAGGTAAAGAAGTGGAAAATGCGATGGAGTTTGGCTGGTTATTTTATGTTCAAATTATCTTTGAAATCAAGTGATTTTGATTTTCAAGATGATTTGATTTTCAATTCAAGATAATTTGAATTGGGGCGGTGTTATATATATTTTCAAATTTCTAATTCTGAATGCACGTACGTTGATAAGTTGAAATTCAAATTATCAACCACCCAATTCAAATGACGGAGTTACATGACGTTCTTTTATTCGAGAACTTGTATAATAACACATGAGAGTATGCTATCATGCTATTTTAGGTGGGGGGAGATATTTTGCCTATTGTACAGAATAAAAGAATGTCGCCTGTAATTTTAGACTACAACTTTTATGGTGATAGCACGATAGGTTTTATATTTTGTGTTTAAAATAGTTACAGATGCACAATATGCATTTACTTAATTATATACTGCTATCATAATTTTATAATTGCATGTATCGGTTGATCAAAAAGTATAGTACACGTACATGATAACCCTTTTGATTGTATTTTGCAATTTATAATGGCATAATTAATAGGACCACTTATTGTGTCTTTGTGTTTGATTGCAAATGTTCCTTGTCTTTATGTTTGATTGCAAATGTTCCTTGTCTTTCCCTTTAAATAAGCAAAATATTGTGTTTTTAGGTTTGATTGCAAATGTTTCTTGTCTTTATGTTTGATTGCAAATATTCCTTGTCTTTCCCTTTAAATAGGCAAAATATTGTGTATTTATGACTAATTATTCCTTTTATTTATAGGATAAATAGGCTCCGATTGAGTATTATTAGTAGACTATTTAGGTGGTAATTTTTTTGTTTGGATCAGGATCCTTTCAACTCTTTAAGAGATTGAACGGTCTTGTCCAAACTATTTTCGGTTCTTCTTGAGTCCGTTTTTGATGATGTGGACAGATGATATTTTAGATGTCGTCGATGTAATAACTTGAAATTTTGTGAACGAAATTTTGATTTAATAATTCGAGTATTTAATTTTAATATTTTGAATTGCAATAATTTATTATTTAATTTAAATAATTCAACATTCGTTTATTCAATTGAGTTATTTTTCCGTGCCATAAGTCAACACGTGTATGCCGAGTACTACACCGTTTCACGTCCAGAATACTCTACAAGTTCTCTACCCCATATCTTGTCCCCTTAAAGTAAGAAAACACCTATTAATCGCTGAAAATGGAATATATACCAATTTGGAGTCCATTGTCAGTTAGAGCCAATTTTGACCAATTCACCCAATTTTGGCCAATAATTCACCACCTTTGCTTTCTTCATTTTTAGATTTGAGAGAGAGAGAGAGAGAGAGAGAGAGAGAGAGAGAGAGAGAGAGAGAGAGAGAGAGAGAGAGAGAGAGAGAGAGAGAGAGAGAGAGAGAGAGGCCGGTTGGGAGGGAGGAAAGAGAGGGAAATTATTTACCTTGTCACCCAATTGTACATGTGTGCTTCCATGCACATGTTCATGCACATTTTGGCACCGAGATTTTTATAAATTCCTAAGTTTTGTACTTTTGGAATCCTCCCACCTATTAGGAAGACTACCTAAGGATTTTAGAACACACCCATTTGTCTCCTTAAAGTTGGTAGCCCTATATACATCTTTGTATTACACTAGTTTGTATTTTATGAACATAAAACCAACTTTAAGGGGTATTTTCCCCTCATAAATAGGGAATATATTCCCTAAAAAGTTAGAGAATATATTATTATTCCGAAATAGTAATCTAGCTATATGATGTAGCGAAAGCTAATGAAGAACAAAATTAATTTAACGAGTTTGAAATCTGTTGATTCGTTTCGAATATCAGGAGTTCAAAACACTTCTCTAATCCTGTTTAGTCTAAGAATACCCAGGAATAAAGGCATCAAACACTTTGTTGATTCTAACGAATGCCAAAGAATTTGGAAAATAAGAGATTAAAACTCTTAGTCAAATTCATTAAAAAAAAAACCCCCTCTCCAAAATATAGAGCGTTGCTTATATAGAAAAAGAAATAAACCTTCCTAATAACCTAGAATTTAGAAAAGGAAACTCAAAGCGAAATCCTAAACAAAAGAGAAAGAAATAAACAAAACGGGAAACAAACTTAAAGGCTGAATGAAGCCATTGGAAAGATAACTTAGGAAACATTGCCAATAACAAAAATCTCTAAAGATGCCTAAATTAGGGAACTCTTCGCTAGACGAGCCTTTCGCCGGCTGAATGAAGCCATTGGAAAGATAACTTAGGAAACATTGCCAATAACAAAAATCTCTAAAGATGCCTAAATTAGGGAACTCTTCGCTAGACGAGCCTTTTGCCGGGACCGGATTTTCATGTATGCATCCGCAATCTGATCTGCATCACTATACTTATGTATTTATAACAATATATATGCATAAACAATCCGGATCAGGTCAGGACGACCTGATATATGCTATATTCGAACTTTTCCTATCAACTGTTGGACCTCATCCAACGGCTCTGATAAAACAAACGGAGTTCATGGGGTCAAACAGACAAACAGGTATCGGATCTGGGTAATTTTTCACTTGCGAGTCAAAACACCCTTTCCTGGATCCTCACTTCGCCATTTCACGCTCCATTTTAATGTGTGAGTGTGTGTGTGTGAGAGAAAGAGAGAGAGAGAGAGAGAGAGAGAGAGAGAGAGAGAGAGAGAGGTGATTCTTGCGGAGATATCAAGGGAAGGCGAAAGAAATTGATCAGAGGCCAAAGAAGAAGATGAAATCGACATAAGGACTCTCTCTCTCTCTCTCTCTCTCTCTCTCTCTCTATTTTCTTGGTTCATTTGACAAAATATCAGTTACGAAAAACTCGTTTTGGTACAAATCGAAAAATCTTGGGTCCAAACTCTTTCTCCTCTCTTCCTCCGGTTTCGATTTTGAAGAACTAGGGTGAGGTTTTTTTTTTTTTTTATATCAAATTTCAGATTTTCAAGAACAAGGCTTCAGATTTTGAACTAGGGTTACGGTATTTTCAAAATCAGAATCAAAATAAACTTTAACCACCAAATGTATTTGGAGTGAAATAAGCTTTATAGCAGTACAAGATAATCCAAATCGAATTAGGATGTCAATGGTAATTTTTGAATATTAGGGAAAATTTTCATGCTCCTACTTTGGGGAAAGTACTTTTAAAGGAGATTTTCCTAATTTTCCTTGTTGCTTGTTTTTCTGGTATGTCATTCATTCATGATCAAGAAATACATAGGCACAAGTTGCATTTGATAGGGAAAAAACAGTATGATCTTTGTTGTGGTGAGAAAAGTCTTGTTTCTGCATTCTTTTGTATTATTTTTATGAGGTTGTGTAGTAGGAAAAGGTTGTTTTCAATGATAATGTGGCCGGAGAAGAAATGTTGGCTTTCATTCGTCACTATTCAGAAACTCAACTCTAGGAAATTTGACTTTAGAATGACTAGATTAAGGACCACAACTAGTGTGGAAATAAGACGAGAGGTTACGTAATTCTATGATGATCATTTTGTTACCATTTTAGTTCACACAAATGTGGCAATGGACCTAGGCATTTGTGTTTGACTGCTAAAAGGACTTGCTATTAGTTGGGAATAAGAACTCCATTACTCAATTCTTGTGGCAGAAGTAATGCCCATGTTGGTAATTATGCATTTATTTTTGCTAAGATAATGCCTTAGAAGTTTAATATGGCAGAGCACCTGCAACTAGTTTGTTAAGAAACCAGGAAGATAATGCCTTGGAAGTGATTGTGTGTATGTATCTCTACCTTTGAAAATCCCTGACCTAGTGTGATTTTCCAC
The DNA here is from genome assembly GCA_022606695.1 of Vaccinium macrocarpon. Classification (NCBI taxonomy): domain Eukaryota; kingdom Viridiplantae; phylum Streptophyta; class Magnoliopsida; order Ericales; family Ericaceae; genus Vaccinium; species Vaccinium macrocarpon. The sequence continues at coordinate 17,044,645 of CM040172.1, forward strand.
AACAATGCCGTATTAGGTTATGGTATTTTCAAGAACTAGGGTTCAAATTTTGAACTAGGGTTAGGGTATTTTCAAAATTGGAATCGAAATAAACTTTAACCACCAAATCTATTTGGAGTGAAATAAATTTTATAGGAGTACAAGATAATCAGAATTGAATCAGGACGTCAATGGTAATTTTTGAATATTAGGAAATTTTCATGCTCCTAATTTGGGGAAAGTATCTCTAAAGGAGATTTTCCTAATTTTCCTTTTTTCCTTATTTTTCTGGTATGTTATTCATTCATGATCAAGAAATACACATGCATAGGTTGCATTTGATAGGGAAAAAACAGTATGACCTTTGTTGTTGTTCGAAAAGTCTTGTTTCTGCACTCTTTTGTATGATTTTAATGCGGCTGTGTAGTAGGAAAAAGGTTGTTTTCAATGATCATGTGGCTGGAGAAGAAATGTTGGCTTTCGTTTGTCACTATTTAGAAACTCAACTCCAGGAAATTTGACTTTAGAATGACTAGATCGAGGACCACAATTAATGTGGAAATAAGACAAGAGGTTAAGTAATTCTTTAGTGATCATTTTCAGTTCACACAAATGTGGCAATGGACCCTAGGCATCTGTGTTTGACTGCTAAAAGGACATGCTATTAGTTGGGAATAAGAAATCCATTACTCAATTCTTATGGCAGAAGTAATGCCCATGTTGGTAATTATGCATCTATTTATGCTAAGGTAATGCCTTAAATGTTTAATATGGCAGAGCACCTACAACTAGTCTATTAAGAAACTAGGAAGATAATGCCTTGGAAGTGATTGTGTGTATGTGTCTCTATATTTTGAAAATCCCTGACCCGGTGTGATTTTCCATAGCAGTGCCTTATTGGGTGGTATTCATTGGCCGTAAACTAGGGATTTATACAACTTGGGAGGAAGCTAAAGCTAAAGCAAAAGCTCAGGTTAATGGATATCCAGACAACAACCATAAAAGGTGCAATTCGTTTGCCGAAGCCGAAGAAGCGTTGTGCAAATTTCATGGAGATAGATACTGTGGTCGAACCCAGCATCAACCTAGAGTTAGTGCATTTACTTCAGTAGGGGCATTGGAAGATCAATTCGTGGCGGAGCGCGAGACCAATAGTCGATGTTTGGGCCCTGTTATAATTTTCTTTCTAGGTTTCGTAACTTGTATTATTATGGCATATGTATTCGATTCCGAATGATGGTTATATGGATTTCCATTTACCCATTTTGCACATGGTTGAATCATTATATATTTTGTACATCCACTCTGAAACAAGGTGTGTGTGATATGTAGGAATATCCCCTATGAACTTGGGAACTTATGTTATGAATGTGGGAATAGCCCCTCTGAATTTGCGCTACTCTTGTAATTCATTTGTTTCGGATCTTGTTTCTTCTTGCCTTTATAGCACTGTTTGGTGAACTGTGTTGTTCTATCATCTATGGCTGTAAAAGGCTTGTTTTGAAGGAGATGAGACGAGTGAATTGAAAAGTTAGTTGCTTATCATCTGTTTTTCTTTTCTACTTTGAGAGAAAAAATAATTTTTGCAAGTTGATCTCTATAGACTTTTCATTCATTATTTGGTTTGGATCCAAGAATGAACTTGTTAATTGTAAAGCCTTTAAACTTTCAAAGGCTACTCCATTTTGAAAGGAAGCGATACTAGAAAGCATGTTTTAGGATGTTTTATCCAAAAGAGGGCTACATTGGGTGTGTAGAAAGCATATTGTAAGAACTGGACTGACACATTCATTCGAGTGTATTAGACAACCAAAGTGGGAAAAGCACACCAGCAATGGGTATCCCTGTTATGCCAAAGTAAGCGAGCAAGTAAATGGTCTGGAATATGGTGAATGTCGCAATTGCTTTGAAGGGAACAATCTAACACCTTGAAAAGTTTGGTAATGGTAATTGGCTCATCTCAATTATCAAAAAGTAAGCATAGAAAAGCAGATAGGTCTTATAAGGCAAAAGTAAAAGTGGTTAATCTAAGATTATATCTTCAACTAAACCATTATTTTCCCCACTAACCCAACACGCCAATTTGTTTATAAGCCTCCTTATTATAGTGCAAAATATGGTGAATGTGGCAACTGCGTTTGAAATAGCATTCCAGTGCAGAACCTAATAATCAGAGCATGTACTTAAGTCGTAACAGGCAGATGAGGAAACAATAAACACCAGCATGAACTCATAAGTCATTGCAAAACCAAAATCTAAACACTAGTAGTCACTGCAGAACCAGAAACAATAAACACTGAATCAACTGATTATAGAACAATACAAATCCAACAAGAAGTCATGACAGGTTCCAACAACAAGTTAATATCAAATGCTGAAACATAATATAGTTTGGATATGCTGATCATAAATCTCAAACTAACTTAATACAGAGGACAAACCGACTATCTAGTTTAACATAAACTGACTTAATACAAAGAACAAACTGACTTAACAATACTTGTAACCACATAAGTCTCAACATAAACAAACAATAGCAGTAGCAATTCAGACAGTAGCAACCCGATCAAACAGCACCAACAACTCGATCAAACAACAGTAGCAAGCACTTCAGACAAACAACAATTCAAACAAACTTCAAACTATTATCATCATCCTCGTATATGTGCAAACTTCAGACAGCAACAACAGTTCAAACAAACACTTGACAACAGCAGCAGTCCAAACACTTACCATTCAAACAAACTTTAGACATCAGCAGCAATTCAAAGAGCAACAGACTTCAAACGACAAGCAATTCAAATAGTAGTAGCCCGATCAAACTGTTACATAATAATAGGCTCAGATTAAAAAACATATATTTCACCACACTCAGATTAAAAAGCATATATTTCACTAGGCTCAGATTAAAAAGCATATATTTCACCAGCCTNCCATTGTGTAAGTTACATAGCATACCAACCAGATTAAACTACAAACACTTACCATAATCCTCGTACTCATCGTTGTCATCATCCTCATCGTCGTTATCATTCAACACACTAGCTTGTGAAGACTTATGACAAAACATACAACAATTAACATTCAATCAAAAATTAATTCCATAGAGATTGTTTGTGGGAAGAAATCACCCGAAGCCAATCCATCATCATCGGCAGCAAATCCATCCAAGTTGCAATCAATAAAAAACTAAAAAACATAGCATTGCAAACACTTATTAGAACCAAAGAAAGCATAAATAAGAATATGAATGCAGACAGTTTTAGCCACTAGACAATAAAACCACGAGTCAGGATGATAGATGGCAACAATGGCATGCATATTAAGGTCAATATGACAAAAATCTAAAAAAACTAGTGGTCAACATTACAAATTGAAATTAACACACACCCACAGCTCCCACCACTTCAAAAATAGACACACACACACACTAAACTGAAAGAATCAACCAAAAAAACAAGAGAGAGAGAGAGAGAGAGAGAGAGATTCGAACCTGGGAATGTCAAACCCTAGATCTCTCTCTTTCTCTCTCCCTGTTCAAATCGCCTGACTTCTCCCTCTCTCTCTCTCTCTCTCTCTCTCTTCGTTCCTGACTGTTTGAAAGGGGAAAGGGTATGACCCGTATTGTTATGACCCGCGAGATTAAATTACCCGGACTCGTGCAATTAGACCCACAAGATGCTTTCTTTTATCAGAGCCGTTGGATCACATCCAACGACTGAAACTTAAAGTTCGGACTTAACTTATATCCGACAAAATTGCTAGAGACAACAACTTAAAACCTATGGAGACAAGGTCTAACTATGTACCTAGGATTCTTATTCCTTTCCTTTAATGGAAATTTTTGGACACATATAGAGACCGGGAGGGGGAGTGGACTTGATTTTTGCCTATAAATAGAACCTTTCCCCATTGGGAAATTCATACCAAAACCTCTACACATACCACATTTGTAGTATTCATGTGTTTTTGAGAAAAACCATGTGTTCCTCGTAAAATCTAGCCTCCAACCACCACCCTCCACAACTTCGACCACCCTACGATCCTAAAGTAGTAGAAAAGTTAGGAGGAAGAAAGTTTGAGCAAAAGTCACGTAGTCATTATTCCGCCGAAATCAACCTAGCTAATCAGCTCTGACTAGCCCCAAATCAAGGTAGATACTTTATCCCTAGATTAATATTTCATATTTACTTTTAAATTATGTCGTTATAATGCTTATACTTGATTAGAAATGACTAGTCTAGATTATGGTGGTTAATTAGCGATAATATGAAAGATTACCCTTTAAAAACACATGTCGTCGTTATAATGCACGATTTGAAATTGACTCATCAAAATCACAACATTATAATGCCTGACTAATTTTCAGAACGAAAAATCTTTTCGAAAGATGCTAAAATTTTCTAAAAAGTACTATATAAATGTTTTGACTTGATTGAGGCTATGGGATGACCCAAGGTTGATACCCTTGATAGTCTATCAAAAGGTCAAGCTTCGCGCTAACTAAGAAAGGAACGGTCATTCTAACTGGATTAGTCCAGCCATCCAATCTGGGACTATCCTGGTTATTCTTTTGTCGAGAGAAGGTCACTAAAAGAAGTTGACTTAATGTGACACATTTTGCGAGAAAAGGGATTTTTGACTTAAAGTGACACGGTTTTCAAGAAACGATTTGCGTACGAAAGGTTCTTACTAAATTCGTGGCATGTGCACGATTCACTAGACCATACGACACAACATGTTTTTCCAGAAAGAGGAACGATTGATTTCACGATGAGAAATAGATGTGAGAATGAAAATGAAAATGATGATGTGGTGAATAATTGATACGGTAGTGCCATTTGAGTGCCGCTTTAGTTCTGTGGGCAGAACTTGGTGGTTAGGACTCAGAGGGATAACACGTAGTGGATGACCCTTATAAACAGACTAGTTAAGTTCATTGATATAAGATAATTGGGACTATGTTGTGCGAAGCGCGGAGTGGATGGACTTTATAAACAGACTGGTTAAGTTCAGTGATATAAGGCAGCTGGGAATTCGAGTGATGAAAGATGTTGACATGGATGAAATTTGAAGAAGAATGCTCATATGAGAAATTGATACGTGATACTGACACTGCACTCTAATTCTAAAAATGATACGAGACACAAAATTTATTACGATGCACTCTGATTTGACACTGATATCTGGACACGCATGGAATTACTATTTTCAATAAATGATTTCCAATGATATTCTGCCACATACTATATTGTTTTAGAATTTCTACTTAAAGGTTTGGGTAAAACTAATCTATTGGGCGTCTTTAATCATGGTGTTGCACTTGTGAAACACTAGCATAATACTACAATGTTGCTTTGCGACTCTGATGTATTATGTTAGATTATTGCAATGAACAGGAGGAGTAATACAGAGAACTCAGACTCGGAGGAGCTACAAATATGGGGAACAACCAGGCCAAGGAATTTGAGAAGCCGTAGAGTTTACCTGGTATGCCTTTTTGTAATTTGTGGAAGACAAATTTTATGCATTAAACTTTTTATTATTGTTACTATTGTTTAAATAGTTAAGTTGTAATAATAAATAATGTTTGCCAAAATAGGGGGTGTTACAGTCGAGAATGTTAAAAGACAAAAAGTAGAGCGTGGTTATCAATATTTTGACTGCCAAAATCATTTTCTTATCGTTTAATGTGTTTTTTGAAACTCATTTACCATCTCAATAAAAATGGGTTTGGAAAATTTTGCAACACCGAATAAAAATTGATTTTTTCCAGAGATAAATGCGTTTCATGAACATATTAAATGATATCCGATAAACCTGAATTTTGGCATGCTTCAGGTTCTCAACAATGTCTAAAATATCGATTGTCCAGATCATCAAAACTAAAAAGACTCAGAAACACAAATTCGGAAAACATGCATAACAAAGAAACATAGTCTAAACAGATTAGGAAATCATTTATAACCCTAATGTGTCATTATATAGGTTACAAAACTTGTTGACTAAGAAACATAAACAATATAGGAAAACATGAATAACAAAGAAACATAGTCTAAATAGAAAGCACAATAAGAAACTTAAAAAACTTGGTAACATAATATTTTTTATTCTCGCATCCCACACCTCAAACTCAAGTCGGTCTTTTAAATTGAGTTTGAAAAAGAAATTAGGAGAAGCCAGGAAAAAAACCTGGAGAGTGGAATAAATGGCCTAGATCTTATGGCTCTCTAATACCATGTCATGTTAGAAAAGTGTATTGCTAGTAAACTTTCTTTTCATTGATCTTTGTAAAATATAATCATTTCCATTTATATATGTTGCAAGACTTATTGATTGAAAACCTAAACAACTTAGGAAAACATGCATAACAAGAAAACATGAGTAAGCCTAGTTTAAACAGAAAAAACAGTACAATAATAAAACATAGAAAACATGGTAACAAATATTATGAAATATTATTCTTACAATTTTAATTAATGAACGGAATTTTTGTGGATCCGGGGCCCTGTAGTGAGGGGGATCACTACACTCGTGTAGTGAACTCCCTTGGCCATTTGATGGGCGACCAAAGGTCCGATCATGTTATATTTTTAAAAAGAATATTTAATTTAACCCCAATTTATCCAGACCGTCAATCACTGATCGGACGACTGAAAGAGCTCATTACACATATGTAGTGAGTTCCTTCACTATACGCCCCCGGATCTAAATTTTCGGGGTGTTAAAATTCGAATCTAATTATGTATGTTGAAATGGCAATTCAGAGAGAGATCCATCCTATTTTCTAAGATACCTCAAGTTCTAAGATATTGCCAAGTTTGCAAAACAAAAACTTAAAAATGATTTGCAACTTTGTAAATGACAATAAACCTTTTTCCTTGAGTAGTTGACATCTATGAGATTTTGAAATTTGATAGTAAAATAAATAAATTCTTTTTAATTTCTCATTTTAAGAATTGGACAACCGTTTTATAAGTTAAGGGTCATACTATAATATTCGTGAGGAAAAGAGGAGAAAATAGGTCAATGGCATGGTGCATAGAAACAGAAACCAAGTAATAAAACTTTTTATTTATATTACTTTCATTGGAAGGAACTAATAATTCATAAAACACAATATTAACAAAAATTTGGATAGAGCGGTATTTTGTTTTTGAAAAAATACATCAATAAAATCTTCCCTGCTGATTTGGTGGTGGGTTCGAGTTGATGGGGAAGCGTTAACCCTTTATAATAATTGAACTTAATAAATGATACACGAAGGGGTGCTTTTGCAAAAACGATTAAACCAGTTTTTTGGGGTCCAATAAACCAAGTTCTTTCGGATTAAATGTCAAATTTGGGTTTTTAGTTTATTCACGCCACATATCCCGGTGCAGGAAATATGTCATTAGCATTTTTAAAGACAATTTACGTTTATTGGGTTGGGGAATGGAATAAACAACTAAAATAAACCAAACCAGTTTTTTTGTTTATTGTAGGAAAAACCAAAAAATCGAAAAACCGGATTAATCTTTTTTGCCAAAGCACCCCTAACATCCTATTGGTGGAAAATAGTCTCCTCATGCAAAATTCCTTTGTAGGGCCGGAAAAGAACCAAACTTTTACCTACGAATAGCTCGATACTTGGCTCATTATGGGCTTAGCCCAGCTCAACTTGTTAGTAAAAAAAAATTGAGCTTGAGTTAGTGTTACCTCGACTCGTTTATGAAAAAACTCGGTTTGTTTAAGAAGACTCGCATAGTAAATGAACCAAGGTCAAAGAAATGATGTTGAGGAGCTTTAACTTGATTATTTAGGCTCGAGCTCAAGGTTAAACTGATTTTGAACAAGCTAAAGTCGAACACATGACAACTCTACTCGGCTCATTTGCGGTACTAGTATGTCAATGAGCCATCAGCCACGTTTGCTGACCATCTCAATCGGTATAAAGTTATGGTCAAACTTTGCCGTGCTCCTCATCATCACTCATGTATCCAGGATTCTAGTATAATATTGAATTTTATAGTATAGTCTTGGAGTGTGAACCATATATCTAGAAATGCTAAATTTATTATACCAAAAGTGTTAACTTCAGAAGTTTTGAAACTTAAAAACCGGCCAATGAGTTCTAATAAGCATGTTTAATCATTTACTTGAAACATCTATCTACATATATTGGACAATTTATTATTGGTCGACCACTATAAGAGAGATTATGCAGAAGAAATTGACATTGTTTTTCAGGTTGGTTTTTCTAACTTTCCATTAATTGGCATTGAATTTCTTGAATTAACAGAAGCCGACCAACAACCAGCCGCCACCAGATCCACCACCACAACATCCATCCGCAACTCCAACACTCTTTGCTGTTAGTCCCAGATTCTGGCTCATCCACCAATGAGGACCGACGGGTGAATCAAAGGCAAACGAATGGAGAAAGGGAGGAAAATGGTGACTCCAAATAGCCACCATAGCTACCCCATGCCCATATGATCTCTAATCAATGTTCTATTACAGTAAAAGAACAAAATATCCTCTGATTCAATCTCCGGAGTTGAAGGTGCAACCTAACGGCTATAGAAGCTTGTTGTAGATTGAACCGATTGGTAGTTCTTTCAAATTTTCGAGTAGAGAAGCTTGAAGAACGGAGCTTGATCGAGGGCCTGAACGACTTTATCTCGAACAAACGATGAATTTGAGAACGATATTTGCTAGATTTGATGCGTAGATCGTTGTCATTGTAGATGAACTGGCACGTAACTTGGGTGCTTGTTGATTCTTCACAAGAGCTTGACAAAGCTTGATCGAGGGCTTGAATTGCTTTATCTCGAACAAACGATGAATTTGAGATGCGATCTTTCTAGCTGATGCATAGACTGCTATTTTTGTAAATGAACCGGCACATAACTTGGGTGCTTATTGATAATCCTCAACAACTTGAGGGATTTGTGAGAAGCTTGAAGAATGATGCTTGATCAAGGGCTTGAAAGGCTTTATCTCGAATAAACGATGAATTTAAGGACGATCTTCGTTGGTTTTGATGTGTAGACCACTGTTATTGTAGATGAACTGGCACGTAGCTTTGATGCTTGTTGATTCTCAACAAGAATTTGAAGAGAAGCCTTGAGAAATGTTGGAGAGTGCTCTTAAACTTCATTCCCTGCTGATCCCCTAAATGATTTGAGTTGTTGGATGATTTGATTTGATGAACTTGCAAAGAAATCGACACGTTGTTCTTGGTGCTTGATGATTTTCTGCAAGATGTTGAAGAGTTCTTGAATTCTTGAAGAGTGCTTCAGAGCTCTGGTTGAATGCCAAGCAAAAACTTGTCCCTTTTCTTAATGAGAGCCTTTATTTATAGGCTCAAACAGAGGGACCTCTAATTTGGAAATTCTCCTTTGATTGATTTGCTTTTTCAAATAAGAGTATATTGGCCTCCTGTTATGGAAACAAATTAGGTCTATATATATATATATATTGTCCTTGACTGATTTTCTTTCTATAAAAGCAAATTGGCATTTTCTTATGAAAACAAATAATATCAATATATATTCTTTTGGACCCAAGATAATTTGGTTGGGCTTGCGTTCATGGGTTGGCCCAATTTCATAGTTCATTTGCCCAATTGAGTAGGCTCATCTTCTTTTGGTCTAGCCCACATCTTCTAAACCCATACTTTGCCAAGTCCAACAATTATTTGCAAGCTTTTGACCAACTTTGACTCTAATTAATTAAAATAATTTATTCATCTCAATTAATCAGATGACAACTAAGCCATGACGAAATTTGAATATTTACAAATTGCGCCCACTTCGAAGGGTAGGCGAATGCTTGCTTGCAAGCATTGAAAGTGAGGCTTGAAGTAGCTTGAATTTTCTCGGTTTTCTCAGCATCTGTGAATATGCCAATAATCCACATACGTGAGTGAAATGTAGTCCAATTTATTTTCCATTTTTTTAAAAGAAAAATTGGCAATGCTCTATTGTTCCAAGATAGCTTAACTTCATCCATGACGCTGATTCATTTGAGTGTCGCACTTGATGGGCTAATGAGCACAAAATTCAACTTGCACAATTTGCCTTTAGTAACAAAATGGTGGCCCGTTCAAGCATGACACTCAAATGTTGCCTCGATGCTGCTTGCCTTTTTGAGAAACTTCAAACGGTGCAAAGGCTGCTGCCTTATGCATGTTGTCCCTACATTGCCTCGACGTTGCTTGCCTTTGGGAGAGACTTCAAACGATGGGAGGGCCGCCGTGTTTGCATATATCATCCTACGTAGCATTAACTCTGCTCCCCATCACTTGAAAGGTTTGAAGACTATGAAAGAACATCTACAATTTTGCGCATGTTGCTCCTCATGGCTTGAAAAAATCTGCTAAAGTGGAAGAGCTTCCATGCTTGTTGCCACTCATATTCAATTGAAGAGATTTGTTGTTGCAGAAGAGCCTTTGTGATTCATTGCACCCCACCACTCCTTATTTGAAGAGATTTGATGTCGCAGAAGAGCCTTTATGATTCATTGCACCCCACCACTGCTTATTTGAAGAGTTTTGATGATGGCCTCCGTGACTTGTGCATGTCGTGAAGAGGAACTATACCGTGACAAAGTTCAAAGACACTTTTTCTTTTGAGTTGGTTGACTAAGCTTGCGATGAATCCCAAGCTGCCTACGTACCCTTTAAAGGGATCAAGTCAAAACATAGTTTACAAGTGATTTTTTTTTTCTTTTTGCGTTGTACACAGCTTTAGCTCTTGTGGGCTAAGAGCATCATGCAGTTTCAACTTGTGAGATAAGGAGAATTTTTTTTTTGCATTGATTTAGTTTTTTGGGTTTTTTTTTTTATATTTTGATTTATTTTTTGGCTGATAATTTAGGCTCATATCAAGGATTGTCTTGAACTTTGATTGTTTTTAAGGAATGATAGAGACAATTTGCTTCTTCTTCACACCTTCTACTTGAGATTCATTTGGTTTAGTTCAGATGATGGTAATCCTTTTGACTTTGAATGGACCATTGTGACAAACTTCCACTGATGTTACGCGCTTCATGAGAGATGGGATCGAGCTTCGAGTCTCTTCATCTTCTTTTGTTGAGTCAACTATGGCTTCTTCCACCTTTCATTTCTTGTGTTCTGTTTTGGATTTTGTTCGTGTATCTTTAAGACGAGAGAAGGCAGACTTTCGTGGCTTGGAGGTTACTTCCTTGTTTTCTAGGTTAGCCATGCCTAATCTCTCAAAAACTAAAGTAGTAGTATGAGCTTCAATGCGATCAAAGGCTAAGCTTCGATGTGTGGAACTTTGACTTATGTCATCCTCTTCATTGGCAGAAATCATGTAAACTGTTTGAATACATTCTTTGTTGAAGTATCCTTTGGGAAAGACTTCATGTAGGGTGATTGGTGTGAGAAAACTCTTCTTCCCAAGCAGTTTTTCCTTCTTATCGTTGACTTTGTCATTTGTAGTGAATTTAGGAGAGCTCTTCTTCACCTGTCATTTCTTGACTTGATGAGGATAATTCTTGTGCTTGTTTTCTATTGATTTCTTTTGGGGGATTGGGATCCACTCATTGTCATTCTTTGCACTCAACGCTCTTTTGAGGTGAGGATGAGTAAGTACATCTTTACTTGAGCATTGAATTGCTATTAGATCGAATAAACCAAATCGTATGGTTTTGAAAATTGCCCCCAGTGCTAGAGTAGTTATAGATTCAACAGTCTTTAATTTAGAGCTTGAAGTTGGGCCTTTGACTACAATGACTGTGTGGTTTGGCCCTGTAACTTCATCAACGTCTAGTAAGATCTTTTTCTTCTTTGCTAAATCTGCATTTAGATCTTTCAACACAAAACACTTCTCAGTAGGATGATTGACAATCTGATGGTAATTGCAGTACGGATCATGAACCTTCTCCATTTCTTTGGGACGTTTGACTTCTAGTAGTTTAATGACATTCTTTTCGAGCAGATCTTCCGACATACTTGGCACGTCAGAATTAGGAAAATGATACCTCTTTTCTTGCAGTTCTTTCAAAGTTGGGCGTTTATCCCTGGGGCTTTCTTCTTTCTTATTGACTTTTTCTTGGTATCTTGACTAGGACCATGCTAACTGCCATTGACTATTCAATAGAGGCACCAGATAACTTATCACTTTTTGTTCCACTCTTATACTTATTGTGCTCAGTTGTGGGACAATTTTCGCCATCGTGATTTGGTTTGCTGATCTCCATGTCATGTGCATGGGTAGCCAATTCATCAAATGTACATGGCTTTATCCCTTGAAGAATGTAAAGGAGACCCCAATACATGCCATTTATGCACATCTCGAAGGCAGAGAGTTATGAGAGTTGGACTTTGCAGTCTAAGCTTAGAGCATGCCAACAATTGATGTACTCAACCACTGGCTAGTCTTTCCATTGTTTGGTGTTAGTTAACTCCATCATACTCACAATGCGACGAGTGTTATAGAAGCGATTAAGGAACTCGCGTTCCGTTTGCTCCCAACTGTCGATTGACTCTGGCTCTAGGTCCATGTACCATTCGAAAGCATTTCCTTTGAGAGAATGAACAAATTGTTTGACGAGGAGATCCCCTTCTGTCCCAACATTGTTGCACATTTCAACAAAGTGGGCGATGTGTTGCTTTGGGTTTCCCTTCCCATCAAATTGTTAAAATTTAGGGGGTTGGTAACCAATAGGCATCCTAAAGTAGTCAATGCGTTTTGTGTAAGGCTTCGAGTACATAAAACAACTTTCTGTTGGCCCACCATATTGTGCTCTGATTGTATTTGTTATCATGTCATGGAGTTGTTGGATAGACAACGAAGAAATAAAAAGTTGATTGAGCATTTTCGACAATATTTGGGCTTGAAGAAAATGCGTGATTGGTCTTACTACCATCGACCCCAATTGATGAAAAGATGTGGTTCTCATCATCCTTTCGCTTGAACTTTCCATTTTGGTCGCCAATTATGACTCCTTGTGGTATGAAACCTGGTGGATGTGGAGCATTTTTGGCTAGTATCTCGCCGCATTTTGGGCTTCTAGTTTGTTCATAACAGATGCAATCTGGAGATCTTTATCTTCCATAGTCTTGGTGAGCTTTTCAATGGTGCGCCATTTGTAACCAGTTGCTCCTTTACCGTCGCAGCGCCGGTAGTCATGACTTGCATACTCACGGAGTAAGATGATTCTAAATGACTTGGCGATTCTGAGTGGGATGGGGCAGGGTGACAAGCTTCCCGAGATAGAATTTTCATAATTGGATGGAAGCTTTTTGGTGCCCTCTTCATCCTTTTTCTTCATAGGAAGCGTGGCAACGGGTTGGTACTTGCCTTGCAGAACTTTTTTTGCATCTCCTTTACTTGCTGAAATAGCTGCTGCCTTTGCCTCGTTGCGTGTCATAGGGCTAGTGGAGGTGTTGCTATTGTTTGTGGCCACATTGACTTTCTTGGTGGCTTTCTTGTTGATCGAAGCGGTTTGAATCTTCTTCGACGCCATTTCTATAAAACTTGAGTTAGAAGAAATAGATGAGAGGTAGAGATGTCCCACTAGGCACGTCAAATTTGCAACACACAAATTTATGTCCTGTAATAAAGATAATAAAAAATGGAAAAAAATATTTTTTTATTGATTTAAATTTTAATAAATGGGTACAAACTCTAATCAATGTTCTTTTACGGTAAAATAACAAAATATTCTCTAATTCGATCTCCAGAGTTGAAGGTGCAACCTAATAGCTATAGAAGCTTGTTGTAGATTGAACCAGTTGGTAGTTTTTTCAAATCTTTGAGTAGAGAAGCTTGGAGAATGAAGTTTGATCAAGGGCCTGAACGGTTTTATCTCGAACAAACGATGAATTTGAGAACGATATTCGTTGGATTTGACGCGGAGATCGTTGTCGTTGTAGATGATCAGTCACGTAACTTGGGTGCTTGTTGATTCTTCACAAGAGCTTGATGAAGCTTGATCAAGGGCTTGATTTGCTTTATCTTGAACAAACGATGAATATGAGACACAATCTTGCTAGCTGATACATAGACCGTTGTTGTTCTAGATGAATCAGCAAATAGCTGGGATGTTGGTTAATACTCCACATTAACTTGAGGGATTTGAGAGAAACTTAAAGAACGATGCCTGATCGAGGGCTAGAAAGGCTTTATCTCTAATAAACAATGAATTTGAGGATGATTTTCGCTGGTTTTGACGTGTAGACCATTGTTATTGTATATGAACCAACACGTAGCTTGGGTGTTTATTGATTCTCCATAAGAACTTGAAGAGAAGCCTTGAGAAATGTTGGAGAGTGCTTTTGAACTTCCTTCCCTGCCAATCCCTTGAATGATTTGAGTTGTTGGATGATCTTGCGAAGTAATCGGCACATTGTTCTTGGTGCTTGATGATTTTTAACAAGATGTTGAAGAGTGCTTGAATTCTGGAAGAGTGCTTTAGAGCAGGGCCGGCCCAAGGGAAGAGAAGAAAATGTAGAAAAACAAATGGAAAACTGCAGAAGCTCTGTGATTGGAGGAAGAAACGAAAGGGAAGAAGGGATGCCAAAATAACAACCATAGTTTATTAAATAGCGTCTCATATTCAGATCTTGATGATCAAATGAGCTGGTTTTGCATCTACACCATGTGGGTACGGAATTGAAGTGAATCATGGCTATATTTGCATCAAAATGACTAGGACTATAAATTGCGAGTATTCACAAAATAGAGCAGTAAAATAGAAACCATATAGAACTTTTACTATGCTAAAATTGAGCATATAGATCATGGGTATGAGATACAAAGATTAATAATATGGATATAATACGATTTTCGGTGATTTCTGATTGATCAGTTTGATAGTAATTGAGAAGGGCGTAGAAGCTTCAATTCCATATCAGTAATCTTTCTTTTCATTTTCCCACTTTCCAAACAAGGCAAAGTTTTATTCCGTCTACTTTCCTTTCATTTTCTTCACACACCCAAACAAACGATAATCGTAAACTTTCCATCTAATTTTCCCTCAAAACATTTTCTCTTCTTTTCCATTTCTTCCCACAAAAACCAAACAGACCCTAAAATCTAATTGTGATTACTGCAATTTAAGATGGAGTTTTTTTTTTTTTATCTCTCTCTGAAACCGACCCCATGCATATATGTATATATATATGTATGAATGTCTAATGATTGAGACACAAGTCTCGGTTTGTTTGTTTGGTTATATGTGGTGATTTTTTTTTAAAAAATAAATTTTTAAATGAAAGATCATATTATTTTGGGTTTAGTATTTTTTTTTTTTGAAATCATTTGAAGAAAATATACTATCAATATTTGAATTTGGGGTGGCTGCTGTGCAGCCCCCACATAGCACTTGCTGTGCACCATCTAAGCAGTCCATTGCTCAGATGGACGGCTTGGATTTCATCTTGCACGCACAACAATGAACAATTCGGATGCATAGGCGCAAAGGTGAAATCTAGGCCGTCCATCCGAGCAACGGACGGCTCGGATGGTGCACAATAGCTGATGTGCGGTGGTTGTTGTAGCCACCCCGTGTCTACATCTCACATGCAAATAATATTAGATACTTAGCCTGTAGTCTTATAACAATGAAACTGTTCATCTCGAGGAGGTTGTTACAAGGATCATTGATCTGTTAACATAATTTGTATTTATCATATGTTGATGGAAAACCAAAAAGCCTAGTATTGTTTATTAATGCGTAATTGATTTAGAGACATAGTTTTTCGATTAATATAATTTCTTCTTCCGTATATGATTTTTTATACTAACGCTACAAGAACTATGATTTCTATTCAAAAGGTTAATGGCGTAAGTAATTGGCCTAAATTGAATCAATTAGTTAGATGAGGGACGAGTTAGAAAATATTGAAATAGTTCAGGCTTCCATGGTGAGAAATGAGAATGGAGGGGGCTCAGTTTTTTTTCGGTACAACGGAAATTCTATGGAGGGGGCTCAGGGTCAGGGGGGTGTGACGGGAAGCTTTCCCGAGAGCGGCGGTCCACAAACTTGTTGTGATAATACTAGAAAATAAAATTTCAAAATATTGCTGTGCAAGGCGGTTCGATCGTAGCCAGAATGCGGAGACACAATACGGTACGAAATACTCCTTCCTACTGCTACAAAGAAACAATGGGGGGTTGCGTCGTTTCTTCTCCAAGGGTCACGGAAATTCGACCGAGTCTTGAATCGTAAGCGAAAAGTGCTTCCTTCTCCACTGACGACAACGATGATTTCAATGTTCACGCATCAATTTCCCTCTGATCCTTCCTCGGTTTAGCTTTTCTCTCTCCAAAACTTACCACCACCTCAGATTCCTTCACTTCCTAAGGTAATCCTCCCCTTTGATACCATTGATTTTTCACATACATGTGGATATTGTTAGGGCTTCATTTGAGCATCTGAGATTCGAATTTGCTGAAGGAGACCGTAGCGTACAGATTTCCATCTCGTGTGTCGACGAACGAGCTGGTTAGAATTTTTTTGAACGTGTTGAGTAAGAGTCTAGGGTTTTGATTTCTGGAATCAAATGTTTTTTCAGATTTGTGTTTGAATTTCCGTGGCTCCAGGTTCACGCTTAATCTCAAGCAGATGCTTTCCATATATTTACACGGACATTTAGATATGTTAAAGCATCATTTGAGCATCTTTGACAAGCGAGATGGTTAGATTCTTTTTTTATTTGTCGAGTAAAGAGTCTAGGGTTCTTTTTTCAACGTGTCGAGTACAAAGTCTAGGGTTTTGAATTTTGAATTCAAACTTTTTTCGAGATTTGTGTTTGGATTTCAATAACTTCAGTTTCACGCATAATCCATGCTGGAAGGCTGAGGAATGGCAAATGATAGGAAATTTAGGACCACATGGTGGTGTTGCAATAAATTCTAATGAATGATAAAGTCTTAGGATTGGGGCTTGGCTTTGTCTAGACAAGTGGTAATACTTGCTGTCTAGATCCCAAACGAAGAAATATTCAATTTGTAAATATATGTTAATAGCTTTTATTTATCTGCATTCAGTTTATTAGTCATTTTGTTATTTTTGTATGGGTGGTTCCATCTATAGGGACTATTCTTTGGTTGGATTTTAGTGTTCCCGTTGAGAATTAAGATTCGATTTGGTCAGAGCCTAGAGGGGGTCTTACCTAGTAGATTTCCATTTCAGACATTGGTAAAGGAGTTGGCTAGAATCTCTTTGAACATGTCAGCAAAGAGTCTAGGGCTTCGATTTGGGCAACGTTTTTTTGCGATTTGAATTTTACTTTCGATTGCATCAGCTTCATGCATAATCAGCATTCCTTATTGTTACATCCTCTTCTTTGACTGTCGTATTCGGTTTTCTTTTTCTTAGAAGACTGATGAAAGGAAGAGGAAACGGAACTTAGTGACACATGGATTTATTGTTCTCAATCATGATGAGTCAAAAATTAGCAACATTCGAGCTTGGGTTTGTTGAGTTTAGTGGGAACATTTTTTGTTTGGATCTCAAATAAAGAAACATCAAATTCTTTCTTTGTTTTTTATAACTATGTAATGATGTTTGCTTCACTAAGTTATTTTCATTGTTTCTTTATGAGTGTTCTAATCTAATAGTGATTAACTTTTTGGTTGGATTTGCTATGGTTTCCATTAAGCGTTGAGATTTATATGAATCTATGAATCCATGGCATTGTTCGTTTTGGTTTTCGAGAACCGGTTTTCTCCATTATTATTCAATTACTACCCCTATTTTTAAATATTATTTTTATTTTTGTCTCTATCTCTCTCCAATCATTAATACCTATTTTTTAATTATTATCGCTATTTCTCCCTCTAATCATTACAAAAACCAAAACTCAAAACCCAAACCAAACACAACCCATGTTTTTTGAATGCCCCAAATCATTTTCCTTATTATGAGAGTCCTCTGATTCTTTCATATTCAGTTTGCTATCTATAGGAAGACTCAGGGAATGAAGAAGAATTGAAAGGTTGTCAAATCGCAAATCAAATTGAATCGTGAACTGTAATGATTGTGTCCAAATTAAAAAATACATTGGAAAATGTATATATGCATCTACATATTAATGATACATTGAACGATTGAAAATTTTATACATTGAACAATTGAAAATTTTAAGCTTAAATCAATTTTGAAATTTGTTTTCTACTATTACTTGATGATCACATTACACCTGGTCTAGTTGGGAAGACGCTTGTACATAAAAGGAAATAAACACTATAGTAAAATGGATATGTGCTTATAAGTGTAATAGATTCGTTATAAAAATGAAAGTTTAGCCTTAAAACAATAAAATTGGTACAAAACTAGCTTGAATAGCAACATTTGTGGTTTGTTCGAGGCTCCCAGCCTTGCCCCGATCCATGATTTAGAGGATACAAGAATTAAAAATATACACTATGTTCACTTCACATTTCCAAAAAATTTTCCAAAAAGATTATTTTCTCATCTCTCATCTCTCCAATCATTAATCACATTTCTCTCTACTCATACTCAATTCTCCAATCATTAATTCTCATTTCTCTCTAATCTCTCTCTAATTATTACACCTCTTTCTAATTATTACTTTTTCCAAAAACCCACCTAAACACTATCTCAAAAATATTTCTCAAAAAATTCTTCTCAAAACGCTCAACCAAACAGAGTGCTACGATTTTTAGAAATACATATCCCTGTAGGATATTATCCTCAACAATATTCATAGCTACTTTTGCATTTACAATCTGGAAAATTAAAACTACCAATTTTATGGACGCTGATTACATCTATTGATTCATATTATAATTAAATATGAGAATTTAAGAAAATAAAATAAAATACGTATGAGTATGGTATATCGTTGTAAAACACACTTGAATGTAACAATTGAAATAAACATTGATTCACGTATAGATTCGTATCCTTTTCGTGCNGAATCACAAACACGCCTATTTTAGATAAACCATAATTCACTTATAGATTCGTATCATTTTTGGGGAAATTGTGAATCGAAGCCGAATCATTGCGATTCTATCAAATATGTACTTAGAACCTCATATTTTATTTGTTTTCGGATTGGATGGATGAAAAGCTCGGAGATTGGATTTGTTAAGTTAATTGGGAACATTTGTTTGTTGTTCTCACATGGGAAAATTTTTTGACGACTCAATATTATTTTTATTATTATTATTTATTTATTTTTTATATAATTTGCACTCTAGGTAGTTATTTTGAATGATCTGTTCCATTTGTACAAAGTATGTGTTTTTGCTGGATTGGTAGGGTTTCTGAGCTTGTAGATTTGGTTATAGGTCTTAAATTGCAAACTTTCAACTCGTATACATTGGTAAAAGAGCTGGCCTGAACCTTTTTAATGTGTCAAGTAAAGATGCTATTTTTGAATCAATTTTTCTAAGATTTGTATGACAATTTCAAAGCTTCAGTTTCACGCATAACTGTTTCCCTCTGTATGTTCTTCCAATGCTTTAACTTTCATCTGGTTCGCATTATGAAAATGACATGGAACTCGGACCAGAACCACATGCGTTGTGTTTGGTTGAGAGTTTTGAGAAATATTTTTGAGAGTGTTTGGATGAGTTTTTGGAGAGAGTTTTGAGAAGAATGTTTTGAGAAATATTTTTGAGAGTGTTTGGATGAGTTTTTGAAAAAAGTAATAATTAGAAAGAGGTGTAATAATTGGAGAGAGATAGAGAGAGAAATGAGCATAATGATTGGATAGAGGAGTATGAATAGAGAGAAGAATATGATTAATGATTGGAGAGATGAGAGATGGGGAAAGAATCTTTTTGAATTTTTTTTTGTAATTGTGAAGTGAACAAAGTGATGGTTTTTTTGTTTGCTGTTCTAATGAATGAGGACCTCAGAGCATCAGAGCTTGAGTCTTGACTTTGTCCAGCTGAAGTTGAATATTTGCTGCTCAGATCTCAAATGGAGAAAATTCTGTATATTTTATCCTTCTTTTATTATTAATTTTCTTCTCTCTTTTTAATTTTCATTCTATGAATGGTTTCTCTTTCTGGACTAGTTTGTTCAGTTGGACTTTTAGGTTTTTCTTCGAGCATTAAGATTCGATTTGGTTATAAGAGGTCTTAAATAATAGTTTTCATCGCTTGTTGGTAAAGGAGCTGGCTAGAATCTATTTTTGAGCCCGTGGTGTCCGGAGTCAAGGGTTTGATCATTGCTCAATTATTATTATTATTATTATTATTATTATTATTATTATTATTATTATTATTATTATTATTATTATTATTATTATACTCCCTCCGTCCCATAAAGTTGTATCACTACGAAATTACGTGCAATTTTCAAGCTAAAAAATAACGTGCTTACGAAAATAATTTTTTAGTCAATATGGATCTTGTTTGATAGATCTCATTGAGAACTTTTATACGATGCGAAAAAAATTGAAAAATTATTTTGGTAAATACATTATTTTTTAGTTTGAAAATTGCACGTAGTTTCGTAGTGATACAACTTTATGGGATGGAGGGAGTAATATTTTATTTTTTTATAGATTTGAATTGTGCCAGCTTAAGTGCCACACTTGATCATTTTTTCCTTATTTTTTGCATCCTCCGCTCTAGCTTTCCTATCCAGTTTTCCTTTTTGTTCGAAGACCTAAGAAAGCAAAAAGCAAATTGAAAGTACAAACTCATGGTTTGGTTGTTTCGATTCTAAGGAATGGGGAAACTAAGTATCAGAGCTTGCCTTATCCAGTGAATTGTGGACATTTGCTGCCCAGATGTCAAATAAACAAAAATTCAGTTTCTGTATGCCATTTTTCAAAATTTTGTTGCTAAGTTCCACTTCAGTTTGTCTGTTTGTGTTTTCATCTAGGGGGACTATTTTGTTTAGCATGAGCTTTTCATGGAGCATCAAGTATCGATTTGGTATAGGAGTTCCTAACCCATAGATTTTCGTCTCATATGGAGGTGAGTCTGGTGACTGGTGAAGGAGCTGGCTAGAATATTTTCCAACATGTCAAGTGAACTGTCTATGATTTCTGTTTTTGAGATTTTAATTTGATTTCATATAGCTTCAGTTTCACACCTAATCATTTGGTCGCTTAATATTTTGCGTCCTCTGGTAGAAGATCGAGGGAGAAAAGAGGACACAGAACTTAGAACCAAGTGATTTTTTATTCATTGTGATGTATGAAATACTTGCAATGTCCGTTAAGTAGGAATATTTGTTGCTCAGTAATAGAGAGAAATTCAAATTCTGAATATTTTTAATAGTTATTCTTATTTCGGCTAATTGGTTCTTTTCTATGAGTGACATGTTTTGTGTGTACATTCATACACGCAATCCCCCTCGCATGATGTATGATGAAAATTCTTTAAATTAGCTAGATTATTTGATGATGCAGAGTCATGCCAACATTTACAGCAATAGCTTTGGATCAATTGATTGAACCAGGAGCTGCAAAATCTATGACAACGCCATCAAATTTTCCTGACTCAAAACTCGACCAGAGAAATAATATTGTCAATTTGAAGCTGGAGAGAAGAATGAATGCCTCCTGCTCAAATCTGGAGAGGAGGAATAGTACCTCAACAACGACGACAATTGATAAGAAGCATCACTGGGCTAGGATTAAACCAGAACTGTATGCCACACCTAAGTCAACTCCTCTTCCAGATTCTCCATCTTCCTTCCCTCCATCACCTTACATCGTGAATCACAAACGGCGTGGGCCACGCCTTCTCAAGAGCTACTCTGAAGATGATGTTGCTGCTGGTAAGCAGGCTCTTGAAGAAGAGAAGGTTGGGGATAATACAAAAGTTGCTGGAAAGGAGACTACAGATTTGACTGAGGATGTTGCTTGTAGTGCTACAAGTCCTGTAGAACAGGAGCATGTGAATGGTATTTTTTATGGGGAACCGGGCATTAATGAGTTGAGCAGCAGTTTAGCTGCACAAAATGGTTCAGTGAAGTCTGTTGAAGAAGGTGGAGAGCTTGAAGATTTCCTTGATCCGCAGGACTCAATGAGTGCTAAGAGCAACACTGACGGAGATAGCAACAGTGGGGTGGAACGGTCTTTGTTTCTGACTACGCCAGTTGCTGAGTTTTATGATGCTTGGGAAGGTAATCCCTTTAAAATTCTGCATGTGTTTGGTTTCCCTATTTTTGCTGGTATTTTTGGTTGTCAAGAGTTATAATTCTTCACCATTAGCTTTCATGTTTCTCATCATTTTATATGCTTTGTTATTTTAATTCTATCTTCATCACTAAATGTCACTAAATGGAAAAAGCAAAAGTTTATATGCTATGAGATATCTGCATTGTCTGCTGTAATCCTCACTGTTATTGTAGTACGAGTTACATCACAATCTTCCTCTTGTTACTTCTATTACAATATTGATAGCTAACTAGCTTTTCTTTCTTTCTGTAGAATTATCTTCTGATAATGGACGGCAGCCTCCTCCTCTTGATATTGAAGGTGAATTGCGTGAAATAAGGCTGAGTTTATTGATCGAGATAGAAAATAGGAAGCAAGCAGAAGAAGCCCTGGATATTATGCGAAGCAGATGGTCTAGGATTCGGCAACAGTTATCTTTTGTAGGGTTGACACTACCTGCAGATCCTATTGCTTTAGCCGAGGATGAGCAATTGGGTGTTGATCCTGTTGAAGAGCTATGTCGTCAAGTCTATGTTGCTCGATTTGTTTCACATTCCATTGGGAGAGGTATTGCGAAGGCTGAGGTTGAGATGGGAATGGAAACCCAAATGGAGTCAAAGAACTTCGAGATTGCTCGGTTACTGGACAAGCTGCATTACTATGAGGCGGTGAATCGGGAGATGTCCCAAAGGAACCAGGAAGCTGTAGGTATGGTTTGTTCTTTCTTCTTTAATGGAGTTTACTGGTTGAGCTTGTCCCGTGTTGGTTAATTATAACTTCCAAAACTAGTATGAGCCTAGTCTCTCTTGATTGTTTTCCCTGTTGTTTGTGCCTCAAGCACACCTTGAATAACGTGTTTCGTTCAACTTAAGCTCAATAAAGAAGTTTTCGCTCATCTGCTAGTTTGTTACCATAATATCACTTAAAGAAAGTTTTCTTCAAGCTATGTGTAAAGTCAAGTGATGCTTACAGATTGTTGCTTCTGTGGAAATCTCCAATTTCTTGTTTAGCTGCTTTAGCATCTTTGTCAACATCAATTACTCTAGGATCATACTGTGAATTGATGGGGTGACCGTGGTAGGGGAACTTGTCAAATTATTTGTTGGGAGGAAGACGCCTGAATATTTGGGGCTCCAAACTCTGGAATATTGTTCTCACCAACAAGTTAGTAGGAATGGGCCAACCCAAGCTCCAAGATTGTTGCCAAGGACAATAAATGTCAATCTGTATCTTATTGCTTTGATCCTGCCCTTCAGTTTTTGACATTGCATATCAGTTGTAATGTAGCAATCTCACTTTTGAACGTTGTAACTTCAGTGATGTTACAACCAAGGATTTGAATCTCATACTATACTGGCCGTACACGCCGGAATGGTGAGAAACCGGTACTCTACCCCTTCAATACTGTCCCGGCTCCAATACTGGTGCTTGCAAGTATGGAGATTCCAGCCAATCTCTGGCGAGAAGGCGGTGACAATGATTCCGTCCAGCATTGTTTTTGACTGGAGCCTCAAAAGATATGAAGCCCTTCTTGACCGGAAACAACACTGACTAGCTTGATGTCTTCCGTGAATCAGTCAGTGGCGGCGGCAGCGGGGGATGAGTCATCAGCGGTGGATGGCGGTGGCGACGATGTAGAAGTGTGGGTAGTTGTGTGTAGCCAATGGCTGCCATTAACGTATTGGTGCTGGTTTAGGGATAGAGAGGACACTCGCAAAAAAACAGAGAGAGAAGAGAGTGGTCATGTGATGAGAGCGAAAGGAGTAGTAAATGGAATAACAAATGTTGGTTCAACTTTTGTCCTTTGATTGGCACACTGTCTTTTGAAGATAACAGCCCTACAATTGAAACTAAGAGATTCATCTCAACCATACAAGTAGTTGTGCCAGTGCATATAGGAATCGTGCCAGTTCATTTAGGAGACCAAGTGTAAGTTTAGGTTCCCAAGAACAACAGAAAATTCGAGGCATATTCAATTTGAGTTGTTGTAATCAGGACCTTTGATTTAGATCAACGGCTGAAAATATAGGATTTCTAAAACATTACAACAACAACAACAATAACATAACCCATTTAGTTCCCAATAATTGGGGATATGGGCGGGGGATGGATAGGAGATAGACCTAACCTTTGACAATAAATGCACAAAGTGGCTGCTCCCAGAATACCACTGAAACAGATGGATTTGAGACAGACCTAACCTTTTGCAATAAATGCACAAAATGGCTACTCACAGAATACCACTGAAACAGTGGTCCCCCTATACTGTCGAGTTTGCTGGGGAATCATACCCTCAAATCAAAGCCAAAAGGCATCAGAGAGGGCAGACCCAAGAATTATTTTGATTTATGTGCACATTACCATGCTTCTTTCATTCAGCATCCAGAGGCATTGGCGTTGCACAAACAGGATTTCTAAAACATTGATTTGTTTTATTATATAGATATAGATGACAATATATAATGGTAGTACCCAGTATCTGACCGGAACAGGTGCGTACAATACCAAAAAGAAAACCGCACCCAAGCCGGGTACGGTTTTTAAAACCTTGTTAGCTTACAACAGCTTCCTGATGGTCTTTGGAAAAAGGAAAAATTTGGAGTTTAGTTCGTTTTTGGTTGCCTTTGGAAATAAAAAGCAACTATGGGATGCAGGATTTTCAAGCACCTATGCGGAACCGATGGGCTACAGCTTTAGGAAAATTGGGGATTCCTGTAAGAATCATGGTGGGTTTGGGCAACAAAAGAGAATGGTACGAGGACTATCCGCACATAGAAGAAGAAAGAGGAGAAGTTGTTGACATAGAAGGAGGAGCTTCACCATTGTGAGATTTAGACGATTTCTCTAATGATCTCAATCCCAATCACAAAGCCACTATCTTGTGAAATAAAATTCAGTAATCTACTATCAAAATGAAACGTTGTGTCATTTATAAGATGTATGCACTATGCAGAAGGCTATTCTATTCCTAGAAGTCTTAGTAGAGTGAATCTAAGTGTGGTTCAGTGAACCAATTACAGTTGCATACATTGGATACGGTATGGGGATGAACCTAGTTATCATTTATCAATCCATCCTTTGATGAAGACATGCGGTTCAAGAACATAATAATGGCTACGCAATGAATAAGCATGTTTTTAATATATCAGTATATTCATATAACTAATAGATTCCTGATGAGATTGCCAAAATACATCTTCAACTAAGCACGACCTCAAATATTTATTTTTGGACAAAAAATGCATCTGGAAATAGTGGGCATGCACCGGCCATTCCGATGGGTAAGAAACAGTACCAGTTGCTGCCAGAATTTTATTTATTTATTTAGATTGGCATGCCATGTTATGCAAACAACATATCTTTTGTTCTAAAAGACCGTTCAATTTTCATTCTCCCTTCGTATATGGTCCACGATTACTAGTTCTACTTTTATGGGATACTTGGAGTGAATATTTTCATTTTAATTGAATGTTATAAACCTTTAGCAATACACAAGAATAAATTCGTACAGGCAGTTATTGCAGTAATCAGTTTGAAATGATTCATTAATTTACACTGGTGCTGTACCAACACAAAGGGTACCATAAGTCCATAACTGGTGTGAATGTGCGATATTTTAGAACCTTGGTCATGGTGCATCATGAAGTCATGGTTTTGCACTTTTGCTCTTGTCTGAGGCCCCCACAAAATCAAAATGTCACATATTAGTGAGCTGTTTAGGCTTTTGCTAAATAAAGTCAGCCAATTGTTTTGGCCCCAGTTTGGATTTGTTCTTCCCTCCCATTCTGAAAGTTTTGCGTAATCTCTGGTGGAGTTCTACCACCATAATGTGTGCGCTGTTTGCCTGTGTGTTTGTGGGTGTCCTATTTTTGCATGTAGCATGCATATACTGATCTTAATATTTCCCGTGTTTTGATGGTGTAGAGATGTCACGGCGTCTTAGGCAAACAAGGAAGAGAAGGCAGAGTTTGGTGTGGGGTTCAATCGCTGCTGCAATTACACTTGGCACTGGTGCCTTGGCATGGACTTACCTTTCGACTGGAGGTCGATCATCTTCCACCAACAATTCCGTTGCCCCTCAGCTAGACTTTGAAGCGGAGTGATGAGCTCATCATCAAGTAGACAGTTGAATGGTGGTATTGTAGGAGAAAAATAAGCGACCAAGAGGTTGAATATGCCATCTTGTGAATACAATTTATTGGTTTCCTGGGTTTGCATATATTCGCCCCCCCAGGATGATGTATAGTTCTGGCTTAATAATTGAAATGCAGTGCCTTTAGCTGCCTATATCACTTCGAGTGATGAATCTATCATATACAGTCCATTTTTTGTATTTTAAATCAGGTTTTCGTCTGCTGCTTCGCTGTCAAGGTTCTGTGTAGTTAAATGGAGCACAAGGAATGTATTGAATGTTGTTGGTACATTTGGATCACCTGCGTTATGTTTTGGAAACCGAATTGGACCTAGCGGTTGGTTTGCCCTTCGATCGTTCATAGATTCGGTCTAGTCACTCACCAAAAACGTTTGTGGCTGTATCAGAGAGTGAGAGAGAGAGAGGGAGAGAGAAGAGAGGAAGAAGGAAGATCGATCGAGGTGCCGGACCCACACTGGTCTTCACCGGCGACTCAACTCCGGCCGCACTCCACCACCACAACACCTAGTTGAAGATCCATTAGTGGTTTAGAAGTTGTACGGAGAAGACGAGACGAATCAACCCACTGCCCTCCAATGCCGGCGACCAACCCAACCATCTCTTGATGCCAAACCAGTGTATCTCTCTCTCTCTCTCTCTCTCTCTCTCTCTCTCTCTCTCTCTCTTTCTCTCTCTCTATTCTCCAAGTTCCTAATTAAAAACCAGATTGTCCAGAGAAGTGTTAATTTTGCCGCCTATTTAGTTCATCTGTACCATTAGTTGCTTTGAACAAAAAATGCTGGTGTGGAATTGGTTCATAAAAATAGTGGTTAGTTAGTGGGCTAGCCCTTTACACAATAAATCATAGTTTGATTATTAGGGTTTGATTAGATGAAAAAATTGTTCTTGTGATTATTTTAGTTGCAGAATGAATGACTTGTCTTTGATCATTAACTGTTGGGAAATTTTTTTTTGCATAACATCGTATTAAGTCACACCCATGACTGAAATGTCATGTGAAATGTGTGGTGTCGAAGGCCATTGGAGCGTTGCTCCAAGAGCTAACTTATACATGTGGAACAACCTAGTTAGCCACAACTTGGTTAGCCATTGGAGCGTCGCTCCAAGTTCCTCATGATAAAGCTACAAACATTGTTTGAGATTACCTAAAAAAAAGCTAAGCTTGACCACATTTTTTAGATGTGCTCGACTTTTCCCTCTTGTTTGAAATTGTTAGTGTTGACAGGATTAATATGGTTCCAATAGATTCCAGAAAAACTGTGACTTGTAGCTTGTGCCAACAGATTCCACAATACATTAGACTACTCTTATATTACATTAGAGTACTCTTTCAAGTAAAAGTTTGTCCCAATCTTTTATGTGCTACCTTTGCATATTCATCACCAAGTCTACACAGTCTTAACGAGTTCATTTCATATTCCGCTTATTATACTCACTTATTTTTGTTTATTTTTAATATGTAAGTGATGTTTCAGTTACCTTCACCACCATCGATGATGTGTCCTATATCTTCCCAAATTGAAAGCAACAAAGAAGTGGAAGAGGTATGGAGTGGAGAATGTAGAAGAAGAAGAGGTTACGAATGGTTCTCCAATAAAAAAACGTTGTGATGGGAGAGTGACAACTAAGAATTCTGAAGATACGGTTGAGGAACCAAAGATGGGAATGGAATTCCGCAGCCCCAACGATGCTTATTTGCAAGGTTCTAAAACTCGCTACTCGCTCCCAGGTCGGTCGGGGACCTTCGAGCTTCCAGCCCGAGTACTCGGCCTTCGAGAAATTACTCGGTTTTTTTTTTTTTAATTTTTTTTTATAATATATAGACATTGGAGACAATATAGAGACATGTAAAATTGTAAAGTAAATACTACTAAGTACCAAACAAGTAGTCAATCCATAATAATTAGTCAATCTTCATAGTTCAACTTCAAACCAAATAAAACCACGTAGTAGCAAATAACTAGTCAATCACAAAGCTCAAAGTTCAAAACTAAATAAAATGAAGTGGCACGAAACTAGTGAGCAACTATTCCTCTATCTCCATCTCTTCTTCTTCTCCATATCCCTCCATAACAAGGCCTTCATCGTCCTCACACTCAAAATCCTCATCTACCTCCTCATCGTCATCGGCGTCATCTTCGAACACAAAATCATCTTCATGTAGCTCTCGTACTCCAACATTTCTACCACTTCTTCTAGGTTTAAGGTATTCATCCGCTCCCATGGCTTCTCCAATCAACTCATATGAAAGTCCCGAAATTGGATCAATTCCATCATCACCTCTTTCAACAATCCATCCTTGTGCATGTGTTGCTTCATTAGCAAGTAAGACATCTCTTTTTTTCTCCTTCCTCTTTTTATTGTTGATGAGTTTGGCATTGAATTGGACATAGACTAGATTGTTCAACCTTGTTGCATCTAGTCTATTCCTTTTCTTTGTATGTATCTAAACACAATAGAAAAATCCTAAGTTAATAGATGTATATAGATTATAGAGATTGAGATGTTTCCTAGTTAAAGAGTATATGTACTTACTCCCTCAAAAGTGCTCCAATTTCTTTCACACCCGGATGAGCTTGAAGTCAAAGAGAGAATTCTAGTCGCCATTTTTTTCAAATTGGGTGTATTATTGCCATAGTTAGACCACCATCCAACTAGACATGAAAGAAGCACAATTCTATCAATACTAAGTTACTTGATAAAAATTAACAACAAAAAAAATACTAAGGAAAGTAATTATTCATTTACCCGGATCATAGTTGTCATAGTTAGACTCACATCCCTTTGCGGCTATAGCTTTTCCAAATGCACCATCTTTGTTTTTGTACTTGATCAACTCCACATTAATAACTTGATTTTGCATATCAAAATCATCGGGAAAAAAAGCTTCAACACAATCAACAACCCCATCCATAATGCTTGCATCATCTTTCATGGTAGAATCCTTGAAAAAGTAAAAAGAATTCAAGAAGTAGGCCGTCAAATGCAATGGCCTAACTAACCGTTCATAGGCTTTCTCATCAATGACCTCAAGTATCGGCCGGTAGCTAGGCTCATGTTGCTTGTATACCTCTTTGATATCTTCTTTAGCTTGTTTGAGCTCTCCATACACAAAGCCCATTGAGGGCTTCCAATCTCCATCAACAAGTCTAAGAATCTTAAATAATGGAGCAAACACTTTTAAGCATAGGCTTACCTTATTCCAAAATCCCGGACTTGAAATGATTGCATTTGCCTCTTTCCCCTTTCCCTTTTTAGCCCATTTAGTATCCTCCCATTCTTTGCTACCAACCATATGCCGCAAGTCATGTTTCTTATCCATCAAACTTTGCAAAGTCAAGAACGCGGTAGCAAATCTCGTAGCACCCGGCCTCACTATGTCTCTTCTCTTTGTATATTTTCTCATCAAAGCCAATGTCTTATGATGAGCATACACAAATATAGTGAATTTTTTTGCCTTCTCAATAGTTTCTTTGAAACTCTTTTGCTTGCCAATTCCTTCAAGCATGAGATTTATAGTGTGGGTGGCACATGAGGTCCAATATATGGTAGGTCTCTTGACCTTTAACAAATTTGCCGCCGCCAGATTGTTGGATGCATTGTTCGTCACAACTTGAACAACATTTTTGGGGCCAATCTCATCTATGAACTTGTCAACATATTCAAAGATATACTCCGCCGTGTGCGATGTCTCCGAATCTTCCTTAGAAGAAATAAAAGAAGTTCCTTGCTTGCAATTAACGCATAAGTTCATAATGCTTCTCCTTTTTCAGTCGGACCAAGCATCGGTCATGATAGAGCAACCCGTTGAAGCCCATTCTTCTTCTTGTTTCTTAAGTATGGTTTTGGTTCTTTCTACCTCTTCCTTCAACAATGGCTCCCTTAGTTGGTATTGGGTTGGAGGTTGGTACCCCGGGCCAAATTGACCAACCGCTTCAACAAACCGTTTGAAACTATCATTGTCGATGGCATTGAATGGAATAGCCGTTTCATACACCCATCGAGCCAAGTATTGACTCACCTCATGACTTTTCTTCTTTGAAATTGCATCATTTAAGTTTTGTTGCCTCATTTGCTTACTTGCACTCAAATTGGGATTGATGGCCGTTGCAAATTTATCCATGGGACCAACATGATGGGGCTTCTTTTTTGACCCTAAAACTTCCATTTCATCATCTTCATCTTCTTCATCTAGTATGTGCACTTCCTCCCTAAGATTCATTTCCACCTCCTTCTTCTCTCTGTTTTTACCTTTTGTATCTTGAAGAGCTTTCTTACACTTCTCTTGATCTTCCTTGGTTGACTTAGGGCAAGGAGCAACATTACCCCTAATACGAGCAACGTGTTCTTTCAACCTATGAATCCCTCCACCATATTCCTTCAAACACAAAAGGCATTTTGTTCTATCCTTATTGTTAGGATTTACAAGAACGGCATATTCCCATCCGACATCACTTGAATTTCTTTTCAAAACACTACACTCGGAAGTGTTAGACGCCGCCAAAGATTGGGATTGAGCCATTGATATTTGATATTAGTCCTACATAATTTAAATAACACAACATGATAAGACAAAACACACACTTTGAACACTAATTATAATTGGAAAAAAATAATAAACACTAATTATAATTGGAAAAAAACTAATTTTTGAATAAACACTAATTATAGTGGTTGTGGTATGAAGCAACTAATTAATAAACACTAATTATAATTGGAAAAAAACTAATTTTTGAATAAACACTAATTATAGTGGTTGTGGTATGAAGTAACTAATTAATAAACACTAATTATAATTGGAAAAAAAACTAATTTTTGAATAAACACTAATTATAGTGGTTGTGGTATGAAGTAACTAATTAATAAACACTAATTATAATTGGAAAAAAAAACTAATTTTTGAATAAACACAATTATAGTGGTTGTGGTGCCTACGGTGTGAAAAAAAACTAAATGTAACACAATTAAAATTTCAATTTGTAACAGTGTGTTGCCTACGGTGTGTAAAAATTTCAATTTATGATGAACTAATTAAACAACAGTCAACAGCTGCAGTCAACACTCAACAGCAGGTAAAAAATTAAAATTCCAATTCATGATGAACAAATTAAACAACAGTCAACAGCAACAGTTAACAGCAGGTAAAATAAAAAAAATTAAAACACTGCAAGACAAAAAAAAAAAAAAAGATAAAGAAACAACCACACATGGAACTTTGTTAAACTACACACCTGTGTGGCTAGTGGCTACTGCTATGGACTCTTGATACCATATAAATATATAATGTATACATATCGCATAACATCGAGAGTCGAGAGAAAGAGGAGGCCGACTCTGCGATCAGGGCGAAGAGAGAGAGCGATGTCGGCGGCGAGTATGACGGCGGCGGGCGGCGGCAGCGGCGGCGACAATGGGAGATGAGCGGGCGATCGCCGACTATGGCGTGTGTGAATGCTTGATGGAACTTCGAAGGTGGGAGAGGTGCCTCTTCGATCGCGTTTGATTTAGGTCAGTAGAGTTCACATAATTTCTGTATAAATAGGTGAGTAGTTTACCACTTTGCCCCCTCAAATTTGTGGAATTTCTATTTTTAATCCTGATTTTTCCGACTTGTTCCCAACTCGCCGAGTTCGCGATTAATAGCGAGGCGGCGACTCGCCGACTAATCGCCGACTAACGCCGACTAACGCCGACTTAACCTTTCACCGAGTATCTTCACCGACTAGGGTATAGTCGCCTCGTTGCCCAACCGAGGAGTGACTACTCGGCGAGGACTCGGCCGAGTTGGCCGAGTTTTAGAACACTGCTTATTTGTATTACTCCAAATTTGTGAAAGAAAAGGGGTTTGCAGTGGCTAAAAGAACTTCAAAAAAGGGAAAAGATGGAGTCTTAATCCATGTAGTTTATGAATGCAGCAAAGGTGGAAAGGCAAGACTTAGAGGAAGCAAACTTGCCTAGCCACATCCACAGTAAAAAACAGAATGTCCGGCTTACCTTAATATTTGTTTAACCCAGGAGGGAAAGTGGAGGGTAAGTCGGGTTATCTTGGAGCAAAATCATGAAAAAAGTCCGGGAAAGTCTAGATTTTTTAAGAGCAATAGGATACTTGATTCAAGTACCAAAAGGATTCTTGTGATGAATGACAAAGCTGAGATTAGGTTGAATAAGAGTATTGACTCGCTTCAAATTAAAGCTGGTGGACCTGATAAGGTTCTATATTTGCTGAGGGATTGCTGGAATTATTTGGATAAGGTGCGATGTTTATTACTTACTGAAGGAGATGCTGAGGCAATGAATCAATATTTCATGAGAATGAAAGCTGACAATGGAGAATTCTTTTATACAATGGATTTGAATGAAGAGGGTCGATTAAAGAATGTATTCTGGGCTAATGCAAGGAGTAGGATAGCTTTTAAGGAGTTTGGTGATGTCGTGACATTTGAAAAAAAGGTTGTTTCCTATACAGCAAACTCTAGAAAAAAGTTTTTTATTTTATTTTATGTATACAAGAATCGCTCGCAATTGCCCTCAGGTATCTCACCTTTTTTACGCAGATGACTCTATTATCTTTGGTGAAGCTACCCGGATAGATTCTTAATAGCGATAAATCCTCACTTCTATTTAGCCTAACACCTTGAATTCGGTCAGGACCAGTATAATACACGCCCTTAATATCCAATCTGGAAATGGGGAAGGTCGGTATCTTGGTTTACCTTTGATCATTGGAAAATAAAAAAAAAGCAGTTTTTTTTTTTGGTGCCAAAAAAAAAAAAAAAAAAAAGCTGTGTTTGCATATGTGAAGGATCAAATTCTGACTTAACTCAAGAGTTGGAAAGAAACTACCCTTAATCAAGATGGTAGAAAAGTTCTTAAATCTGTTGCCTTAACCAAACTGAACTTTGTAATGTAATGTTTCTTATTACCCAAAGGGCTCTGCCGTGATTTGAACAAGGCAGTTCGTAAGTTCTGGTGTGGGATCAAGGAGGGTGCAAATAAAATCAATTGGGTCAGCTGGGATACACTTTGTAATAGCAAGGAAGATGGGGCCGAGTGTGGGATTCTGAGATTTGCATTCCTTTAATTTGGCCTTTCTAGCAAAACAAGGGTGGAGATTGCTCCAAGGTCATAACATACTATTTCAAAAATTGTTTAAGGGCAAGTACTACCCTCGTTCTTCATTTTGGGAACCCCCATGTAACGGCACTGCATCATGGGTGTGGAAAAGTATTGTGGCTGGACGTGATGTGCTCAGGAAAGGTTGGAGATGGAGCGTGGGGGATGGCCAAAGTATCAATATTTGGACAGAACCTTGGTTACCACGTTCGTATTCATTTAAAGTCTTTAGCCCTTGTACATGGATCCTCACGGCTTGCATTCACTGTCCAAGGTTTCAAATCTTATCGACAATGACCTACACCGATGGAAGGAGGATTTGGTCAGGGGCAATTTTAGTGAGGACGATGC
Source organism: Vaccinium macrocarpon (assembly GCA_022606695.1). Taxonomy (NCBI): domain Eukaryota; kingdom Viridiplantae; phylum Streptophyta; class Magnoliopsida; order Ericales; family Ericaceae; genus Vaccinium; species Vaccinium macrocarpon. Next base: position 17,078,352 of record CM040172.1, read on the forward strand.
TGCGGCAATCCTAGCTATTCCAATTAGTAAACGAGGGGTGGCAGATCGAGGCATATGACATCATACCATTGATGGAGAATTCATGGTTCACTCGGCTTATCACTTAGTAAAATCCTTGGGATTCAACAGGAACATGAGAGCAAAGGGTGAAACAAGCACGAGACTACCACCTATTATGAATTGGAAAACAAGTGGAGGATATTGGTGCCTACCAAGGTACGCCATTTTATTTGGTGATGTTTACACAATGACTTAGCGGTACTTTCTAATTTAAATAATAGACATCTAGATGTTAATCCCATTTGTTCTTTCCACCACAAGAAACCTGAAATAGTAGAGCATGTTATGTTTCAATGTAAGCTAGCAAGACAAGTTTGGCATATGGCACCTCTCCCATTTAATTATGTTGTTGATTGGGGATATATGACTTTTGAGCAATGGTGGACATCTCGATTATTAGCTCTACGCACTGATGGTGAAGTCAAAGAGGAGATTGGAATTGTGACATTTCTTTGTTGGTCACTTTGGAAGTCCAGGAATAAGGAGCATTTTGGGAAGCAACTTAGAGATCCATCTATGATACTTGAGCAAGGAGTTGCAAGTTGGTGAGAGTACAAATCTACGAATGAGGCGAGCAAGGGGAGTGTTCATGCTCTTGAATTTCCTCACAAACCAATCTGGATACCACCCGACACTAGAATTGTTAAGTTCAATGTTGATGGAGCATTAGATGAACGCAATGGCTTGAGTGGTGTGGGAATTGTGGCAAGAGATGTGTATGGTAATTTGCCTGGGGCAGTGATGGAATCTTTCACGGGGTTTTTCTCAGTACGGACTATCGAAGCTATGATTTTCAAATGTGTTTTAGAATTAGCTCTCCAATGGAACTACTCTCGTGTTATTATAGAAGGAGATGCTTCACAAGTGGTTCAGGCGCTCAACCGGACAAAGAGATACGCAGATTGTGACTCGGTCATTTTGGATTGCGTCCAACTTGCCTCTTTATTCTTATCTTGTTTGTTTTCTCATGTGAAACGTGATTGTAACAGGGTAGCTCACTCGGTGGCTAGGCATTCCTTGTCTGATGTTAGGATGGTATGTTGGACGGGTGATTGTCCCCAATGGCTATCATCTCTAGCTTTCGAAGATATTAGGGCTCTTAGCCCGTCTTCCCATTAATAAAAATTCTTATTCATGAGTTAAAAAAAAGAATTGCACAACATCTCTTATTAGCAAAATAAACTACTTTGATAAGCACTAAAGGGAATCAACCACAGATATAAAAGACTATTCAGCTCGATATCTCTATCATACACAAAAATAGAATCGAAATTCTTCAATCATAGGGTGTACAACCTACTTCTCATTAACAATACATTTTTCATTCAACCAAAATATAGATGTTCATAGTTTTCAAATAGTTCTCCCATGGAAAAGCTACAAATGTTACAGGCTTACAGACATTCTAATTCTACAACTTATTATAGCTTCCCCTTGGATGACTACATTACTCATCCATGAGGCATCAATGACGTTAATACTAAGAAACCTGCCAAATTGATTTCAAACTATAAAAACATCTTGAAGCCACCAGAAAAGGAGCATTGAATCTTTCAAAAACGTGCACACCCGTTATTCTCAGTTTTCTATTCTTCTATAAAGGTTAAACATGAGCCCCATTTAATGATACATTTTGCAAATTTCAAACTTCCATGGGAAATGAAGACAAGTCAACACTACGTACAAAAAAAGGGAATATCCAATAGGGTTTTCGAATTCAAAATCAAGATCAACGAATTAGGGTTTTCAAATTATGAATCAACAAATTAGGGTTTTCGAATTCTTAATCAAGATCAACAAATCTAATCTCCACAAACTGAGACTCTGAGAGAGAGAGAGAGAGACCTTCGAGTGGACATCAACTAGTGGTGGTGGACGGGTTGGGCTTCTTTGATACGATTTCTTCGATTGCGTCGTCGTCATGGTGGAGTGAAGCCAGAGGTGAGTCGCTAGTGAAGGGCAGTTGAGGGTCGGAGGAGTGAGGTCGGAGCTGTGTCACGATCGATCTTCCTTCTTCCTCTCTTCTCTCTCTCTCTCTCTGGTTTTCTCTGGTTTCTCTGCCCACAAAACTAAGAAGAATGCAAATTTGGGAATTTTGAAATTTTAGTTTTTTTTTTTGTTTTTTTGTTGTTCAATGTGGTTCTTTGCCCATGTGAGGCCCATGTGAACAGTGCAAGGTTGTGGCTGTTTGTGGTTCAATGTTTGTGGCTGTATCATTATGGAAGCCCAGAAAACCACTTCAGTACCAGCAAACCATGAGGTATAAGGCAGGCTGGTTCAAGAGAGCCAGAAAAAAGTTTTAGATTGACGAGCCAACTGGCTCCGAGTCGGCACTCACTGTGCCACTACGGTGGACTTTCACTGGCCCCGTTTCTTTGCCCATTTTACCGTTTTATGTAATTGTAAGCAATGAGTTCACTTCTTCCCTTTTTTGATGCGGGACTAAAAAGCGTTTGAGGATGATTTTTGTTAAAAAAATTGTACTGAACACAAGTTTTTCATGTTTTTCTTTCTGGATCATAAAGCCCTCTAGGTTGAAAAATGTCTAGTTCTTGCAGGTAATTTTTCTCGTCCGATTTTTTCCATGTATAATTATGACGGGAAAAAGCTACAATACACACCCCTTATTTGGGTGTGTATGATACACACCCTGGTAAAAGTTACGATTTTTTGCGAAAAGTTACGAATTTTTTGGAAAAGTTACGAATTTTTTGTAAAGGTTACGAATTTTTTTGTAGAAGTTACGAGACGCACCAAAATGTTATGAATCATATTGCTGAAAAGTTACGAAAAATTAAAAAATGTTACGATTGTCGATGAGGTGACATAATCTGGACCATACAATAAGTGCATATGGTACACCAAAATAAAGGGTGTGTATTGTAGCCATTTCCATTATGACGATATGGTTCTACTTCAGTTGACCCGCAGCTGAACTAGTTACTTGTCCACCTTGTTTCTTTCCGGCTTCCAATTTTCAAAACGTTGCAGCTAGGTGGTTCTTGAGCCGCCACCGGAACATAGAACCTTGAAATAGTAGCTTTGCAATTTGGATCTTTCTACTTTTCGCAAAATAAGGTACAAAATAGGTGTGCAACAAAATAAGGTACAAAATAGTAGCTTTACAATTGAAGTAGTAGCTTTACAATGGAAAAAGAACCTTGGAATTGGGTTTACAATTGGAAAATGATAAGTACACAACAAAAAGGCCACAACACCAAAATGACGTCGTTTTGGTGTTTAGACCCAAAAAAAAAAGGACACGATCAAAATTCAAATCTTGCTGAAACTTCCTCCTTCCCCGTTTGTTCCATATAGACTGAGAGAGAGAGAGAGAGAGAGAGAGGTGCGATCCCACCCCAATCGGCGACCATCACACCACAATCATCTTCTCCTTCTCCGGCGACCATCCCCACCACCGCACCACTGCCGTAGTTTGTCGCCGTTGAACACCACAAATGTTGTACAATTTCATTAGGTTTGGGTTCTTAGATTTTTTCCCTAGTTTTGTTGTTAGGAATCTCTCTATCACGCTGCTCTCTCTCTCTCTCTCTCTCTCTCTCTCTCTCACACACACACACACACACACACACACACACTGCGCTTTCTATCTAAACTTTACGAATTTGGGGGGTTTTGCACAAAAATTAGGATTCCAATTTCAAGAACCCTAATTTGGATTGATGGGTCAATTTTTTTGAAGATTAGACGATTGTTCTCTGTTCAATCAAGAACTGGAACAATACTTTTGAACGGTAAAACATTTTCTTGCTTAAATTTCTCTCCATTTGCATCGGTGGAAAATTATCTAGCTAAATCATTGTTTTATTTTTTTGGTCTTGAATACATGATATTTGCTCACTGCACTTTCGCTTAGCAAACAAACAAATGGGTGATTAAAAAAGGGTTTATCCCTACATTGGGTTTATCCAAATATTGGGTGAATCTACTAGTGTTCTTTCCTATTTTTAGTTTTGAAACTTGTTAATATTCTTCTTATTGTTAGGCTCAATTTGAAGTAACTTTATTGGTAGTTGGTTGTGGCATTCAATTTTCATTGTGTTGCCCCTTTCTTTATACAAGAGACTGAAAGTTTTTCTTTGATTTTTTTTGAGGATTTGCTTCCTTCATTTTGCACTTTTTGATGAGAAAACAGGGCTGTGGAAAAGGAAATTTTATTGTTCCGGTGTATGAACTGATGGAGTTCAATCTATGTATGCTTCATTGGAAGTTCAAGTCTTTATTCTAGAAATATTGATAAGTTGCTGATTGTCTTTGAGGTTTGGTATCAGTGTTTCATTCATTCTCTTTGTTACAGTGAGTATGGGTGACCATACAGTTTGCAGCATATTGTGTCTAATGTGCTCGTTAGAGGAAATTCAGTTATCCTTCAGCCCCATTTTAATACATTAGTCACACCAATAAGTTTGTTGCTGTATAAACTTGTAAGCATTATAGGTATCTACTTAGTTTTTGCCCCCTCCAATCTGATGGGATCAGCAGCCGTAGAACCTTACCTTACAGATCATGAATAAAATTGCATTTTTTTGGGTACATTTTCAGATCATGAATATGTTCTTTTTTGGTAATCCCATGTCTGATTTGTCAAATTCGACTTGGACTTTAAATTCCTGCATTATACTTCCATTGTCTTTACCTAATGGGATGTATTGCATTGCTTCTGTTACTAGGAAGAGTGGTGATGATGGGTGGTGAAATAGTTGGTTATGACAGAGATCAACTTTTTGTAGCTGCTATAGAATTCTTACCAAGAAAGAGATGAAGCAAGAGACAAGGATGGAGCAATCAAAGAGCAGGATGAAGAAAGAGCCTAACTTACGATGAATTTTTGTTTTTCTTTCATTTTGCTTGTATATAGAGCGTAACGTAGATGATGAAAGTCTGTATTGGATGAATTTAGTAAATGAAGACCAACTTTCGTTTCAATTAGAACATGTGTATGATTGTCTATATTGGATGAATTTCATAAATGAAGACTTTTTGTTACGATTTTGAGATGAGCATGACTCGACGTGAGTCCATATTATATCTTTTGTGTTTTCTCTTGTTGTTGACTGTCTGATGAGACGTTGAGACGTCAGGCTAGGCAAGAAAATAGGAGAGATGCTGCCCAAATTTTTTTAGAAGAACCTACTTTTTAACAAAGTTTCACCACCAAAGAACATGTTCTCCATTGTCGAAAGATGTATTGTTGGGGGCATCATGTTGCTAAGAATATGTCCAACCAAGCCAAAAAAGTGTATATAGAATACAATGACAATATTGCTTAGAAAACCAATATTTCTCGAAATCTCAAAGGTCATGTGGCTGCTCCATAGCAGATCAATAGAAACAACATCCAAATTGATTGGTAATAATTGCCCTTGGAGCACAACCCCCCATGCATGTCTTCCAAGTCTGAAATAACCATGAAAATGACTTTGTGTCTTCATGAGAAATGAGCCTGCATCGTAATAAAATCAACTGACCATGATGATTCACGCCCCCAAATGGAGCAAAAGGCATCTCATATTTGTTTACCAAGTATTTTGTGTCGAAGGTCACAACATCACTAAACTCCTTCCAAGCTACCCTACTCCTTGCAACAGCCTAAAATACATTCCTCAGTCGACCCTTATCATTCAAATCCATTGCGAAAAAAAATCAAAATTATCGGCTTTCATTCTCATGAAATAACTTTGCATCGCTTCAGCATCTCCTTCCACAAGTCGTAAACGTCAAAGCTTGTCCAAATAATTTCGGCAATCTCTCTGGAAATATGGAAGTTTATCAGGTCCCCCAGCATCGATCTTAAATGAGTCAAAAGCCTGGTTGAGTTTTATCCCGCCTTGTTCAATAACTTCAAGCTTCCTTTTTATGTGCTCATATAGTTTCCTATTGCTCTTAAAAAACCTTGCCTTTCCTGGGCTATGTTCATAATTGTGCTCCAACACAATCCGATTTAACCTCCACTTTCCATCCAGGTGTATCAAAACAGTAACGTGAGCTTAACAACCAATTTTTGTCTGTGGCTGTGGTTTGACCGGATTGCATGCAAACCCTATGTTTGTCAACTTTCCATCTTTTCCCTTTCTTGATGGTCTTTTTGCCATGGCAAACCCTTTTCCCTTTGCATAACTTGAGTAATATAGAAATGCTTCCTCCGTTGTGTTGAATGCCATTCCCTTCTTCGGTTCTTCAACTCTATCTTCTTCACAATCTACTATTGCTTCTTCACCATTCTCATTACTACCTATCTCATTACACTCTTTGTTGGAAGGACCACTCAGAACCTCTTCTTCATTTTCCCTATCTCCACTCCATTCCTCTTCTTCTCTATACTCTTTGTTTGGAGGCATTGTCGAAGGAACAGAATCCGACAACATCATATGTTGGTTCAAAAACAAACAAAATGAATTAGATACAATGTGGCCAAGATCCAATCTGGTACAAAAAACACCCAACTCAATTCAAAGTATACTAGTAATAAAATAAGAATGTAATACCAATGACGATAATTGTAAAAGGGGATGGGGATAAAATGACAATGAATTAAAAAATAACATATCGATTGAGAGAAATGGAAACAGATTAGAAACTACATTTTTTCACAAGTTACATCCTCGGTATCCAGACACTGATATGATTATGAACTATTTACCACAAAAAAAATTCTTATAAATTAGTCTACTAAAATACATCAAACCCTAACTTTTTCAAGGAATCAAGCTACACCAAAACTTCTAATTTATCTAACAGGAGTAAAAGATAATTCTTAATTCATCTAACATAGAGGGTTAAAAAAAAAATAAAGAATTGTTATAGGGTCCATTATAGCTTCTTATAACACATCTAGTCCACCTAATGTTTTCATAGCACCTCTAGTCCACCAAACCACTTTTTTTATTCTCTTAGGTCCATTCTATTTTTTTAGCAGGCAAATATACGCTTGCATTAAATTCAATACATAAGATACCTATGCCGGAAAAGTCGCCAGCGTCGGAAAGTTTGTCTGAAAAGTTTACAGGCACCGGAAAAGCTGCCGGAAAATTGGACATCGCCGGAAAATTGGACTTCGCTGGAAAAGTGACCGGTGCAGATGTGGTTATCTAAACTATATCATTTTTTTTTAAAATCCTACTTAGGATCAGATGTGGTTATCTTGACTCACAAGAGATGGTTATCTAGACTATATCTTTTTAAAAAAAGCCTACTTAAGATCAGATGTGGTTATCTGAACTCAAAAGATGTGGTTATCTAAACTTGCATTTAGAGCAACTCTTCAAACAAAATACTTGGGAAGCTTTGAAAAAAAAAAAAACTCCCACTACTCATGACTCTCTCTCTCTCTCTCTCTCTAAATGACTTATTTTGTTTTCATTCCTATATAGTCATGATATTTGTTGACCAAAGCTCACCCACCACTAATGAATACAAATTTTTTTAATAATAAAACTAATATTCTTTACTTGTACAGTTGTACTTGCATCTAGGAAAAATTCATCAGAAAGTAGCATGTGGACTTAAAAGTTGACTTCGAAAAATTGGACTGAAAAAATTGGCAAAGTTGATTTTGAAAAATTGGACTGAAAAAAAGGCTACTGCAAAGTTGATTTTGACAAAAAAATTGGCCCCATCGAAAAGGCTGTGGCCTCTACTTTTTCTCCCAAACATCATTTGTGTGTAATGTCCAAGGGAAAGGACCATGGTCCCACTTTCCACTAGATTTTTTACCTCATTTGTAAGGCACACTGCCATTTGTGATGAGTACAGCTGTACTCACATTCCTTTTTCTAAATGCAAGTGCAGCTAATAAAATTACCCATGTGCTTCTTGACCCCACCAGTTTCTTCTCTCATTTCTTTATTCTCTCTCTCTATCTCTCTTTCCTTCCCCATCTTCTCTGATGACCACATCTTCCTTTCTTCTCTCTCTCTAACAATGGCAGTCTCGAATTTTGACACAGGTTCTGAATCGCTGGAGCTACGGTTCACTTTAGCAACCTCGATGTCGGTCGGAGCTTTTTCGATAAGATTTGAAGGAATCTCTTATAGAAACCCAAAAATTGATGGAGCCGTTGATCGCTGGAGAGTAGGTAGAAATAATGATGACGCCATGATTTCTCTCTCAAACACACATAGAGATTTGAACAGTTTTCCACTCGAACAGAGATCATCTGTCACCAGAGTTGCAGAAAATGGTTGAACCACTTGATTTTAGCTAGAAATGACGACGACGTTGACGTGATCGTTTCTGCTGGAGTTTAAGGTGGTGGTGTTCGCCAGAGGTTGGCAGATTTCACGATCGAGAGAGGAGGCGAGAGTGACGATGGAGAAAGAGCGAGAGAGAAGAATGATGTTCACGGCTCAAGATTTAATTTATACAAGTAGGGGTATTTTGTGTCTTTTGGATGCGCGTGTGGACTGTATATGTTAGGGATCTATGGAGTGGACCTGTGACCTTAGCAAATTGCTATAGTGGACTGGGGAACAACTCTCCCTTAAAAAAAACACCTAATTTACCAACTCAAGATGCAAAATGTATAACCCTAATATGAATGTATATATGCATCCGACATATATATGAGTATAAACAGAAACCGAGAGAAAGAGAGACAAAGGACAGAGAGAGAAACCTTTGTTGTCAAAGGACTGCGAACAACAAAGTTGTTTTGGTGTTTAACGGCGGCAACGTACGGCAATGATGCAGTGGTCGGGGTGGTCACTGGAGAAGGAGAAGATGATTGTGGTGTGGTGGTTGCCGGTTGAGGTGGGATCGCACCCCTCTCTCTCTCTCTCTCTCTCTCTCTCTCAGTTTATATCGAACAAATTTGGGGATTTTAGCGCATGATTTGAATTTTGATCGTGCCTCCTGAACACCAAAACGTCGTTTTGGTATTTTGGCCTTTTTGTTGTCAAAATTTGTTGGGTACGTATCATTTTTCTTTACAATTCGAACCTTGAAATAGTAGTTGTACCTTGAAATAGTTGATTTACAATTTGGCTTACAATTTGAACCTTGAAATAGGAGCTTTACAATTTGGATCTTTACAATTTGAACCTTGATTTTGATCCAAAATAAGGTAGTGTGCAACAGTGCGATGTTCTGGAGTGATTATTCAGTAGTCTTAGAAGACCTCTACTTGGTATGTGAGCCATACATTTAGTGGTAGAACTCACACCAATGTGTGGTGGAGAAGGCCGAGAAGTAACACATTATGGTATTTCAAATTTTTCGATGTTATGGGAGAATGAGAATCATCAAAAAAAGAAAAAACGCATTGGTAAGATAATGTTTAAAAAAGAAAACATTTTGATGAATCGGTTTCCACCGCAGTCAGTCTCAATAGCCTGCAAGAAGAATTAGCAAACCTAATCCGAGATAACTGACTTAAATAAGGAATGTGCTTAAGTTGACTTTTTAAGATGAGATGTATTATAAAAGAATAATTTATCTTGTAAAATATAGGGCCACTTAGCCAAAAATCCAAAACATTTGGCAATTTTAAAGGGAAGGACAAAGAATTTCTGCAATCAAACATAAAAACAAAAAACGTTTGCCATTTTGAAAAGGAAGGACAATGAACTTTTGCAATTGAACATAAAAACAAAAAACATTTGCTATTTTTAAAAGGAAGGATGAAGAACTTTTGCAATCGAACATTAAGACAAAAAAAAATTAGTGAAGTATTACTAATTTTTAAAAATTTAAATTTTGAACATAAAATTAAAAAAAATCACCACCCCACCTTGGCCGACCACTTCCGGCAACCAAAAAAATTAGTAACGTGTCACTAATTTTTAAAAATTCAAATTTTGAACATAACATTCAAAAAAATCACCACTCCGCATTTGGCTGACCACCACCCCACCTCTGACTGAGCACTTCTGGCAACCAAAAAAATTAGTGAAGTGTCACTAATTTTTAAAAATTCAAATTTCGAACATAAAATTAAAAAAAATCACCGCTCAACCTCCGGCCGACTACCACCCCACCTCTAGCCGAGCACTTTTAGTGAGCAAAAAAATTAGTGAAGTGTCACTAATTTTTAAAAATTCAAGTTTCGAACATAAAATTCAAAAAAATCAACACCCCACCTTTGGCCGACTACTATTTAAAAATTTAAATTTTGTACAGAAAATTCGAAAAAATCAACTCGTGCCTCTTGACCAAACACCAACCCATCTCCGGCTGAAAAATTGACTTCACAAGATTAGTTGAGATGCACGTAAACTGACCTTGATATCTCGCGTTATAGGAAAAAAAATATTATTGCAAACCAAAAGTTGTAATAATCATTTCAAGAGCATGATTTCATTCCTTTTAAAAACTTTAATATTATTGCATGATTTCGTTCATTGGTCGCTGACACCCATAGATTTAAGCAATTTACATTTTTTTTTTTTGATGCTGTCAATATTTTTTTCTTAAGAAAAAACTGTGATATTATTGCATTGGTATATTTTGGTGTCATTTTGACATGCTTTTAAGGTATGATGATCATCATTTTTAACTCACCTCGTTTTTCAATGCAGATTCGACGGTATGCATGACGAAACAAAATTTGTGAAATTTGTGCCAATAGAAATTAGTAATGTTGCCATTTTTTAGGAAAAATAACAATAACGAATAAGCCTTTTAAATTTTCTAACAATGAAATAGACGAAAACAAGATTTTTACAGCCTCATATAATTGTTAGCCTCAAGAGTTACCGATACGAAGAGTTTTAGATGTATTTAAATCCATAAATGGTGTTTATGTCAAAAATAAAGAGAGAGTATGTGTTTAGTTCTTTTGTTAAATTAATAATAAAAATTATTTCTTTATGTTTGATTACAAAAGTACATTATTTTTTTATTTAATTACAAAAATTCGTTGTTTTTATATTTGATTAAAAAATACCTTGTCCTTTCTTTCAAAAAAAGTAAAATAAATCAATTTATAGAACAACACAGCCCTAAATTTGTTTTTTTAACGTGGAACAATCCTTTCCCGTGGCAGAATAGAAGTGGATAATAGAGTATGTGAAACGGTGGCAGTGGTAGTGAGGTGAGGTGATAGACGAGCAATAAGAATGGAGATGGGTCTCCATCTTCAGCACTTGTCTGCAATACTACCGAGGGCAAGGGACTTCTACTCTTCTCCTCTTCTCCATTGCAACACCGACGTCGACAATCCTCTTCTCCGGCGCCAATTCCACTTCCGTGACACACAGTTCAATCTTCAGGCTACTTCTAGGATTAATACTACAACCGTCGCTAGTCGTAGGGGAGCTAAGACAAGGAAGAATAGGATCAGGAAGTCCCCTCAGTTATTAGAAGAAAAAGAGGACGAAGACGAAGACGAAGACGAAGACGAAGACGAAGACGAGGAGGATGATTTTGACCTGGCCGCCCAAGCCGAAGCTGCAGCTAGGACGACGGCATTGGATGACGAAGATGGGGCCGAGGACGAGGACGGGTCATCGTCACATTCGAATTCGACAGTCCTTTCATTGAGTGTGAAGCCGGACAGGAACCTGGCCTTGCTCGACGATTACGAGATGGACGAATTTGATGCCCTACCAGACCCTAATCATCGCAGCGGTCCGTTTCTTCTTTTCTCTGATGATCGTTTGTTCCTTTCCTGAACCTGTTTCATCGGCTTGATATGTATGTTGCACTTGGTGAACATTTTTGTTCGAGTATCTGTTTGGTTCTTTACATTTGATCGTGAAAAGTAACGTACAGATTACCCTCAATGTAAAAGCACGGATGGTATTACGTTTTAAAATTGTGATAGGGCCTATCTAGTTTATTGGTAGACATGCAAGATAAAACCTAGATATTTGGTGGTTAAATGGTTCATACATGAAGACGATGCTTTAGAATATGCAATTAAGCATGGAAATAATCTCACCAGCTTTGGAGCAACATAGGTCTTGTACAAAGGGATAGAATATTGTAACTCATCAGAGTTATCACACTCAACTTTGAACCTTGAAATAAAATCCATAGAGACGAAAGGAAAAAATTGCTTGTTTGAATTTCGATACAATTGAGTAATGGGGCCAACGGTCTCACCGTCCTCCTAATATTCCCTTAAAGCGTGCCACTATCACCGAAAGCAAGATATGAGCCCAAAACCAATAATCCGGACGTGGCAAACTCAGACTTGACTTGTCTTTCTCCGCCTTGAGGGATTGGAAGTCCTCTTAGACCACCTCTTTGGATTTACAGAGGAAGCATGCTCCTTCCTATCTTAGACTTCCCCATGGCAGCAGTATCACTTACTGTGACTTTTGGTCAGGCCATCGTTTGTCTACTTCACGAAACCGAACTCAAACTCCAAAGTAAAGATTTAACAAGTCCTTCAGTCCTCCACCACCACAAAGCACCCAAACTCCAACAACTGTTAAACAACTCCAACATCACAAACAAGATAAACAAGATTCAAAGTGTTTGCCAAGTGGAGGGAGCCGCACGCATCCATCTTGCACACTTGGCAAGCACAACAACAATATTTACTTGTAGAAGAGATTGTGTTAATCTCATGCAAGAATTTTCAGAAAGTTTGGCACCCTTTAAAAGGAAATTTTGTTTCTGTTGGACATAATTACTTAGACATGCTATTAGTTAATATACTCAAGTGACACTTTTATTCATAATACAATGCACAAGTCTCTCATTTTGTGTAGAGATGAGAGAAACCAAAACTTAGTGCGGACGTAAGGGGCGGAAGTGAGCCTTTCGGATTGGTGGACACTACAATGGCTTTTGAGACCACCAAAGGTGGAAGAGAGATCTTGGGGCAGCCTTAGAGGGAGAGAGGGATGGTAGTGGAGAGTGGTCAACCAGAGATTAATGCTTGCACAATGTGTGTGCTATGTTTATTGAATGTTGCCTTTGCTACTCTTCATTAAATATGAGCCTTGGGAGAGGAACTCTGTAGGGCACATCCCCATTGGTGAGTAGAATGGAGTTGGACATGTCTTGCCTTTTGAGTCTAAGTTCAAACCTTGGGGTTTGTATATTGGTACTAACAAAATACCATTTGGGTGATGCAATGAGGCCCATATCATATGATCAAGTAAGGTAGTAGGTATGATATTGGCTCCAAGGTGCCAGATGGTTTTTTTTGAGATGTCAAATCTCTCGTTAGGTTTGGTCAAATTAGAGTTTCACTGAGGGCAGGCTCATCCTTCTTGACAAATCCCTTGCTCTACCCTGTAAACCTAAGAAGCATGGACACTCTCCTGGGGTAAACAAATTCGTATCCCAGACGCATCAGACACGGATACACTCGGATACGTTCCCAATACGTGAAAATAGGTATCGGAATATTTTTAATTATTTTATTTGAGTTGGATACATTCTCCGATACACATGGACACATTTTCTGCTGTGACACGCAACCGATACGTTTTGGGACACTCTACGGGTAATACGTCAAAATACAATTATTTAAACTTGAAACAGGGTAAAAACTGTAATTTTTAAATCTAAATAGAATAACAAAGCAATACCTAATAAGTTAGGGGTAAAAAGTGTAATAACACATATATTAGACAAATAAATATTGTTCTTCTTCCTTCAACAATAAACCCAAATTAGCCTTAAAAAAATTTTATTCTCAGTTTTTCTATTTTCTATTTTTGTTTTTTCTCAGTTTTTGGAAAAATTAGTCATCCGTGTATCCGTGTCGTGTCATGTTTGTTTCCGTGCTTCCTAGCTCTAAATCACTGGCCTCTTTAGGTCCCAAGTAAGGTACCTAGGTTCTGCTCTTGACCTACGGTGGTGTTGGAGTCGCGTTTGATTATTTGTTGTGGACTCATTGAGTCTGTAGAGCACTGTAGGTGGCGCGTCTCTAGAGCATAGGTGTGCTGTTGGGAAGATATCCTTAGATTTAGAGGTGGGACGGATCTCTCTTTAAAAGGTGAGGTGCCCGATTGACCTTAAGAGGATATCTTAGGATGATGCTACATGGCTGGATGACTCATTTTTTTTTGGCTGGATGTCACCTTCCTCTTTGCAGCGCCGTTTAGAAACATTTCAGCTCCTACTTGCACTATTTGGTTTGGAGGTTGCTGACTTCTCTACGAAGACCCACATTGTTGCTCATTTCCACTTTTTCCTTGGCAAACTCTCAATGCTTTCTACTATCTCATCATTCTTCTATTTTAGGAAAACAATCGTTTTCTGAAAATATCATTATCATATCCCTTTGTAATCTTCTATTTTAGGCATAGATTTCTAGGTTTTCTTTATTTAAGCTTGTGGTGACATTGTAACCTTATCATTATTGAGTAAGGCCATTCAGTCCTTTTATCTGAATCATCACAATCAGCACTATAGAAGCCTCACCGACATATTTACTTTAGGAAAAGAAATAAGAAAATGTCATTTATGTTGAACAGGGTTAACATTTTGTTTTGCACTGAGGGGGATGAAATATGTTAAATACTCCCCTTGTCCCACAAATATTGTCCATTTTCACCATTTAAGCCACTCAAAACATTATCTTCGTTTTGTAATTTATATCATTTTTCTGATTTTAAAATCTTTATATAATAAACTAAGTGAGATCTATCAAACAACATCCATATTGCACATAATATCATAAATTGAAAAATATAAACAATTTTTTTATGAGAGATCCAAATGGTGAAAATGGCCATTCTGTATGGGTATATGTGTGCAACAGGCATTAATGTGGGTATCTGGTAGGCTGGTGCACGTGGCGTGTCCCTACGTAACCAATGTTGCACCACCAGTGGACTCCCACCACCAAATAAGCTCGCCTCTAGGTGCTCCGCCTCTAGGTGAGTGAGGTTGCCTCCAAGCATCTTACCAAACAAGCCCGACTCTCTGGGACCTCCACCTCCGGATGTGTGAGGTTGTCTGAGGCGCCTTTTTTGGTGGTAAGCATCCCAAAGATTAACCCTCCACGACAAGTCTGCATTGGAAGGGGGATCCGACTAAGGATATACTCCCACTGAGGAAGAAGGCTTTTGCCAAACTTACATCCTCCCTCAGAGGAAGAGACTTTCGGCCAAGCTCACATTCACATTCAGATATAGAATTAGTTTTTTGAATGTTGTAGTCCCAAAAACTGGGAAAACCTGATACTTCGTTCGAGCTTTAGCTGGAGCTGGCTGCTCTCAAATTCCCATTTTGTATTGCCACAATGGTTTCATTATATTGGTCATTTTCTCTTCTTACAGCTTTGCTTCTTTGACAAAATAAATCTTGGTTCTTGGAGCTATTTTGTGGAGATAATTACTGCAAAGTGCCCAAGTCTTTAAAAGAATCGAAAGGGATGGCAATTGTATTTAGATATAATTTGCACATTTGGTCTGAGACCTGCAATTCTTGCTTCAACTTTTCATTCTTAGCTTAGGCCACTATTGGGTTTTGATGTGAATAATGCAGGATATGTGGCTGTACTTGGCAAGCCAAATGTTGGAAAGAGTACCCTTTCAAACCAAATGATAGGGCAAAAGCTCTCAATCGTTACAGATAAACCTCAAACCACAAGACATCGAATCCTTGGTCTTTGTTCCGCCCCAGAATATCAGGTTGGAAATTTTCTATGTGAAATGTGTTAGTGGCTGATTGTATAATGCTCTTTATATACTTGGTTGACTCTCATACCAGAACAAAGCAGTATCATCCAAGAAAAAATAGGGGCCCGACTGGCCAGAGAGAGAATACAAAGTTGGAAGTATCATCAAATGCAGTTTTGGGAAATAGTTTCCTGAGGCTTAAAGAGAAAGGACTAACTAGGATACTGCTGTTGTGTGACGGCCTGGTGAAAAGTTTTTAGTGAGTTGTAATTAGAAGTTGGCTCTCTCTCTCTCTCTCTCTCTCTCTCTCTCTCTCTCTCTCTCTCTTAATGTGAAAGATCTTCCATGTAAGTCCGCATCGCCTTGGTCCTGATTTTCATATGCATAAGCATAGTCTTCAAAATTGTATGATTCATGATTCCTTTCACATTTTGGCAAAGTTGGTAATGTTAGGTAAATTGAAATTGAAATAGAATTGGTGATGATTCTCATGATTCATGATTTCACCCATGATTACATTCAGAATTTACTATTCATGTAATTCCTGTAAATGTCGCATCTGACATATCTAGAACCCTTTTTACCTTTTCTTTTGTGGAAAAGCAAGCATACAACTATAGAGTTTTAGTGCAAAATTAGTCTACTACAAGTTAATATATCAAAATTGGTAAATTTATTTCTTCCTTTTCTTCTACATGGGTTCTTCTTCTCTTCCTTTCTTCATTTTCTTTTACTTCTGTTTTTCTTTTCCTCTTCTTCTTTTATGTTATTTTCTCAACCAAGACAAGGAATAATAGGATCTTTTACCACAGCCTACAAGAGATTAATTAGATTTGATATCTGTCACTCTATTAAAAAACGTATGTTTGTCAAATTTCCTCTCCACTCCCAATTACCAGTAATCATATTACAGCCTAACCTCCTTATAGTATTTTAAGTATTTTTTTGCTTAATTCCTAGTCTTTTTGCAGTATATTTCCTTCTAATATTGATTATTATTTTCCTTAACATAAACCACTAGAAAATGAAATACGTTCTCACATTTAAGGTTGAATAACTTGTACCAATGAATTCAATTGCTTTTCTGGTTAAACAAAAATTAGATATGGTTTGAATCAAATTAGACGGACTCTATGCTTTTAAGGTAGTTTTCTTGTAAATTTTTCCTGAACAGTAATCATGGCATAAGTGGTGAATCTTGTTGATTATGATTTCACAGTATTATTTAAATTCTTGTTTTCTTTAATTCACAAGTCATATCATAATCAATTATGGGATTCGTGGGATTCGTAACATTTTATCCCCTTCAACTATCATGGTTAAGTGACAAACTGTGATGGTTGAAGGGGGTAAAATGCTTCTAACAATTATTCTTTGGAGGTTCATTTACAAAAGAGGGGCTCTGAGCCTCGAATAAACGTCTTTGTCTATAAGTTCCTACCTATTAGGCTACATGATAGTCATTCAAAAAAAATTCATTGTTTTAAAGTGTCAATATTTAATGTTGGCAATGTGGTTTTAATATCTGAATGTATATGTTTTATGTATTTATATTTGATTTAAACATTATGACCAAATCTCTCTCTTGCATGTTCTCTTCATAAGTTGCATGGATTTGCGTTTCTGGCCAGTGTCAGGACATGCCCAACAGATGTCCAATGTGGACATGCAACCTTCTTTGAAGTATCTGGACTTTTAGTTTGAATGAGAGACAGTGTGCATTTAGTGCTTTCAGGGATGTTTAGCAGGGACTAGCTTGCCATTGTTGTCACTTGCATACCTTATCCCTTTGGATCAGTGTGTATGAAAGGCTCCTTGCTGGGTCTATTGATTTAGTTAGAGATTATGCCTGGCGGAAATAGGTTCAGGAATGTAGCTGTTTGGCTTCTGTTTTTTTCCCTTGAAAACTTCATGAAAGAAACAAAATGCTAAACAATTACAATGCAGGATGAGTTCTTTTCAGTTCAGCACCCATCTCCTTTTTAAACTGACTTAGCATCTGATATTGATTATTATTTTCCTTATTTCATTTACCATTTATTTTGTGTTTATTGGCACTGAATTGACTCCCTTCGTTGCATTGTGAATTTTTACAAAGATGTGTTATGCTTTTATATTAAAATGTTCACTTACAGGGGTTTTCCTGCAGATGATCCTGTATGATACACCTGGTGTGATTGAGAAGCAAATGCACAAGTTGGACTCTATGATGATGAAGAATGTCCGAAATGCTGCCATCGATGCCGACTGTGTCCTAGTTGTTGTTGATGCTTCTAAGGCATTACAAAAGGTTTCTTGTTCAACTTGGGTAATTCGATTAGAGAAATTGTTTTCTTTAAATATTGTTTTTAATTATCTGTTTGATATTTTCTAGATAGATGATATTTTGAAAGAGGGCGTGGGAAACCTCATAGACAGACCACCTACTTTGCTGGTTTTGAACAAGAAGGACCTCATCAAACCTGGTGAAATTGCAAAGAAGCTTGAGGTACAGACTTCGTTAATTTGGACTAGTCTGTGGCATGAATAAGCATACGTAAGCATACTCATTTTCTATTCTGATTGCGATACAAGTGGTAAGAAGATATTTACACAAGCAGTACTTCCTTTTTCCTGTACTCAATATTCTGGGTTCCTGTTTTCACTGTGGCCCTCGGTCTGTTTTGGCTTTCCATGTTAACCATCTGGTGGGTTCTGTAATTTGGAAACAACAGTAGGTGTGCCTCTCCATTGTTTGTCAGGCTGGGATATTTTGGAAACACTTTTCCTTAGGTTGAAGTAGTAGTTTTTTCATCTCATGGATTTGGAACCAGGCTTATGATTGATATGAATCGAAAATGGAAATACAGTTAATTATGTTCTAGAGTTATAACTTTTGGTTTCGGTAAGTAGTGAATTGAACGAATCAAGAAAATAGTTGATCTTATAGCCAGTTTTCCGAACTGGATAGACCTCTCTCCGTGTTCACATACTATGTTTCTTCCTGTATGCTGAGCAATTGCCATTTTCCTTGCAGTGGTATGAGAAATCCACTGATGTTGATGAGGTGATACCAGTGAGTGCCAAATATGGTCACGGGGTGGATGATGTCAAGGACTGGATACTATCAAAACTGCCATTTGGGCCAGCTTATTATCCTAAGGTACACAACTAGTTAACATGTTTTCTTTCGCTTTCTCCATCCAAAATGATTCTTGGTACTTTTGCCTTATATGATCATCACTCTGTACTCACCGTGTATTAGTTGGAAGTGGGTTGGTAGAATTCATCTTTAGTGGTGGATGTTGGTATTCCATTCACAGGGAGTGATAAAAGTGCAAAATTATGCTGGGAGGTCGCTAAACTAAAATAAAAAGGCGGAACAAGGAACAATTTGGAATTGCATCAGCTATGAGGTTTCATAAATTGTTCCTCCCTAGATCTCTGCATGAATGTCTTAATAGTTGCACACTTACACTGCAGTTTAAAGTACAAAAATCTTGCTCGAAAAATTCCATAATGACCGAGTAGCCTAGAATTTTGTTTCAGTTAATATATCAAAGATTGAGTTGACATATTAAAAAGGATTGAAGAGTGCGTGGACTGCTGGTTATAGCCGCCATTCATACCTTGCAGTATGTAGGTAGTCAAGTGCTTTTGATGATCCTTTATGTTGTTACTTGTAGTGTGTTGATTTCTGGAAGTATCATTGCCGTGTTGTTTCAGGACATCGCTAGTGAGCACCCGGAGAGGTTTTTTGTTGGTGAAATTATTAGAGAGAAGATCTTTATCCAATACAGTAATGAGGTTCCTTATGCAAGCCAGGTACAATGGATGTTATTTACCCAGAACTATAGCTTCCCTGACTTTTGAGTCAGAGGTAGCATGCGTATGTATCTACAATATTAATGTCTAAAAGCTTCTCGAGGTTTGTAAAGTTCTGATGCTTATTATGTTTATCAACCTCTGATTTTGTAGGTCAATGTAGTAGCATACAAGTCTAGACCAACCGCAAAGGATTTTATCCAAGTAGAGATTCTTGTTGAGAGAAACTCGCAAAAGATCATCCTAATTGGAAAGGTGAGTTGAAGCTTTGCTCAATGGTGTTTGTTGGTCTGCAATCCCCCAACACATAGTTTACTTTATAAACTATTGGACTGAGAGAGGTCCTCTGAATTATAGTTGCTGCATAGCAAGAAGGCGGCCTCTGTCATTGAGTCTTCAGATATTAAGACCTCCTGCCTTTTAGGTAGCTATAGTGGTTCGTGCTTCTTTTTTCAGCTCTTGACCAACTGGATAGATGTGTGCTTGGTACATGACACAATAGACAGGCCATCTGCAGTTGTTCAGTGTTGGTCAGCACGAGTAGTACATATTTTCTTGAGGGTAAATGTTGGATATTATTACTGGTTTGGAATTTAGAATACTGCTCATTCTCTATATAAAGATGTTTGAAATAAAAGGAGTCTTGGCTAGACCATGGAGAATGCTTGAGCCTGACGATAGACGAACTTCGAGAAGTATCTCGTGCTTATTGATTATGGCAAAGAAGTTCGCAATCAAAGTAGATAGTTGTTCTTGATGGTTAGGCTATCTTGTTGCGCCTGATAATCAATGCGCAAGGCTCCCACTTCTTCTGGAATAAAACAGGGGCTCCTCAACCTTTGCCCCAGCAAGATAGGGAAAAACTGCCTAGGAGGCTGGAATGTAAATAGGCTTCCATGTTGACGAGGAAAGGCATGGGAAGAGACTGATCATTATCTTTTCTGAAATCAATGTAAATTCCCAGATGTTGACAGAATAATGAATGCTGGATCGCAGAATTTTTAGTGATCTGAAAAAGAATGGAACTTGGGAACCACTAGTGCCTATGTGTGTGCGCGCATGTGCATGTTGCTAGTCTGTCTGTTTGTAATATTTTGTTATTTTGAGATATTGCAGGAAGGGAAAGCTTTGAAACAACTAGCAACTGCTGCTCGGCTTGACATAGAAGATTTCTTGCAGAAAAAAGTTTTTTTGGAGGTACCAACTGATCTTACCGCTCAGATAATTACTACTTCCTTACTAATTACCGCTCAGATAATTACCGCTCAGTACTTAGCTAGGTCATGCGATCCTTAATAATTAAGGCAGGTTCCATTCCTTTAGTCCAATGTCCGTGTGACGTACTGTATTAGTGTCAGGTATGGGCCGATGATTGTGTTAAGTGTCTTTGTCTCTGATTCATCTTATTTTTCCTGTCAAAGACATGGTAAGAGTGAATACCCATAGATTTTTCTACTTCTATTTTCTAGGGCTGCTAGTTACAGTTGTCGAACCATTGCATGTATAGTATGACAGTTTATGCACATGTCTGATGTCTTCAGTAAAAAACTTCAACAGCAATATATGTCTCCGTGGTAAATTCCTATTTAAAAATTTCTTCGACACAATCAGTTCTTGCATTTCATAGCGTGCATAAGATAAGTCTAGAGTAATAACAAGGCTCTACTGATTTACAAGGCAAATCAAATCAACTTAGCAGTACAAATGGTGTGTTTTATCCTAGCCAGAACTCACTGATTGAACAGATTGAAGTGAAGATAAAAGAGAATTGGCGGGAAGATGAAGGGCTTCTGAAGAACTATGGCTATGGTGGCGAAATTCGTGCTTTGTAATCTAAATCTGAGTTCTGAAAGAACTATGTGATGATGTAACAGCCTGTAATCGATTTCATCAGCACCTGGAGCCAGGTATCGTACAATCATAGCTTGAGCAATGCATTGTATCAAACAGGAGTCTTTATACTTCCTGTTTGTAAGAGGAATTTTGTAATCAGTGCTTGAATTTCTTCATTTTCTGTGTCTTTTTTTTTTTTTTTATTTTATCGTTGCCCTGGGTCTCTGTTAAGATAACTCTTTTAAGGCATTCCCTGTCATCATTGCCCAAGATCTACTAATTTTGCATGCTTTACTAGTCTAAGACTGGTCCGAGTATTAGTCAAATCTAGAGAAGCTCACATTAAGTTTGCTGACGTTGTAGTATCAGACTATCAGTTCACATACCAGTAAGCATTAGTACTGTTAATTCCATGATCATGCACTTCTTCCAATTTTAGTATACCCTGGACAGTGACATTCTTTGTTGTTTGAGTTAAGCCCATGATGTTGGGATTAATAAGTTCAACGTTTTGCTTGGAGCCAAATACGGTTATGTATAGAGGCTTGAGATGAATGTAATGAGACTAATAACTACATTTGTGCCATTGATTTGATGAAGGCTGCTTCAAGAACTGTTGTTTTGGTTGCCACCATTGTCTTTGAATTTGTTTGAGACAGAAGCTTTGGTTTCTCCTACGTTTATTGATTTCCGGTTTTGTTTTTCCGTGGGTTTGAGCATTTTATTGAAGTTTGGTCGTAGACTTGTTGGTGGCCAACTCTCTCTCTCTCTCTCTCTCTCTCTCTCTGCTGTAAAGTAGAGCAATGATTTGATCTTGGTCTTGAATGCGAAACAAAGTGGGCGGATTGCAAAACGAACTCGGGAATTACTTCTGGTGAGATCTTTTGGGAATTTGAAGGACACCGGAGCAAGCCACGCGACCCGAGAGAAGGCAACAATTTTGCAGCTGGTCAGAGCTTACAATTTGCGTCGTGTGGCGTGGGGCTTCTTTTTCATCCAATCATACTGCACACGGCATATGTGGCAAAAAAGGTGGCTTATGAATGTTAGGAATGTGGCAGTTGTCTACTGTACATAATACAGATCAAATGGTTTAATCCTACACCTGACCGTACAATCTGGAATCATACTTCCAATGGAGAATTCACTCACCAATCGGCACACTCACTTCTTAATAATTTAAACCCTTCCATCCCATCAACCAACTGGAAGTGGATTTGGCGATTACCTCGCACATGTTGCATCCAACACTTTGTTTGGCTTGCTGCCCCGGACCGTCTTCCTACTTGTCATAACTTATTTCTCAGTCACGTATCCACAGCACCCGATTGTGAATGGTGCTCCCTCGTTCCAGAAAATGCTTGTCATGCTCTCCGTGATTGCACCCATGCAAAGGAAATCTGGACAGCCCTTTTTCCCCCCTTGTCTAGCCCTCAAGCCACCATCCTTGACTGGTTTCGCACCAAGTCAAAGAACTCTGATACCTTCGATTTGGGTATCCCTGGAAACTTTCTGTTTCTCTTTGCTCTGGCACATTTGGAATGATAGAAACCAACGCATCCTTGAGTCTAATTCCAATTCAAGTTTGCGATCACCTCGACACAGTGCCCAGACCATCATGAACAAATCTTTGGAGTGGTTTTTTATTGTCCCACAAGAAGTTGAGTGCCACAAAAGCAACATCCTTGTTGGATGGGTTCCTCCATGAGAGAACTTTGTTAAACTCAGTACAGATGGGGCTTCACAATCTGGAAACGCGGTCAGCTTCCACGGGAGTTGGGAGGATTACTCCGTGATCATCAAGGAACGTGGCTGGGCGGATTTCACAGGAATATGCATGCAAAGTCCAGCCTTATAAGACTGAAATTTGGGCATTGCGAGACAGACTCATTCTCGCTAAGGATTCAAGCGTGAAGAAACTTGAAATAGAAATTGATGCTTTGGGGGCAATGCAAATTATATCTGATCATAATGCAGCGAATCACCCTCTTGGTAATGTCCAACTGGATTGCAGGTCACTAATGGAGGAGTTTGAGGAGGTGTCTATCAAGCACATCTACCGGGAAGCTAATCGTTGAGTAGATGCATTGGTAAATGACGCCCCAATTTCGGTGAGAGATTTTTATTTCTATCCTTATTTTCCAAGTTGTATTAGTAATCCTCTATTCAGGGCCAGCCCTGACCCAAGCCTGACAAGACCTTGGGTTAAGGCAACCCTCTGGGCTAGGGCAACTAAAAAAGAAATACAAAATGTAAGTTATATATGAATATTAAAAGTTCCCAGTTTATTACCAAAGTGATTCCTTAGTGTAGTGGTCTCTGGAAAGTTACTAACTCCTATGTCTCAAGTGTCCCGAGTTCAAATCCCATCCTAGGCATCCCTCTTTCCACTTTGGGGGAAAAAAATTATATAGCATTAGCCCCAAAACCACTTTAAGCCCATTAAGTTTAAAATAAATATGAAAGCCCAATATCCTACTCTTAATTTTGGATAACTTAAAGTACGATGACTTAATTGACGAATTTGCTTGAAAAATGCAAGGAGAAGTTGTCTTGTTTGAGTCGGATCATGCTAATTATAAAGCACCATTCGATTAACCGAGGTTACATTTTGATTTTGAATTTTTGTTAAATGTTATTCAAACTAATAACATAATGACCTTATTCATTTCACAATTTTAGTTTAATTTTGTAATTATTACCCTCATTTCTCTCTTTTTATCTCTCCACTCATTGTTTCTATCTCAAAAACTAAACTAAACTAAACTAAAACTACTAAATAAACAAGGTCATTATATAACCTTGATTTTTGCTTTGTTCCTTCACTTACGGATTTTTTTTATGACTTCTAGTATAAAAGCAACCAAGCTAGGGGTTCGACTAGGACAAAGGCCCTGCCTCTATTTACGAAGGTATGGCTAGAGTGGATGATGAGCCGGTGGAGCACAAAGGCCTTATTGAATCATAGGCAGATCATGGACGCTGCAAAAAAGATAGAGGCATATCTAAGAGCCACAGCAACCGCAGAGCCGGTGAACAGCCAATCCTGCTGAGAAGATAGAAATGGAATAGGGGTTTTGTTCCCTAGAATTATAAACTCTAATATTTACCAAAAAAAAGAATTGACCTATTTGTGCGAGGCCTAAATCTCTCGTGTGTGTATTCGATAGACTATGTAGCTTGCAGAAGTGGTAGGCCGTGCTATTTTCATAACCTAATCGTTCTGGCATTGTAATTAGCTCCTCCACTGGATGCGTTACTCGACTGTTAATTAGAACCGTGGACATTTGGGGAAGTTTGTAGTCTTGAGTGCTGACCAAACATTTGGATGGTGGTCTTATAGTCCCAAATTATATATATATATACTATATATATTTTTCCCTAGGAGAGATTTTGACACTCCGCTTTCATATAATTACACTCCAAAATTTGTCTTTTAATACCTGTATTATGTGTTTTTTTTTAAAATAAAAAAATAAATTTTAGATTGCAATTATAAGAAATTAAAGCAGAGTGCTAAAATCATTATCCCAACTATATTTCTATAAATTCAACAATTCATGTCTACATATTTCATTCAAATTTGAAATGTGAAGCCTGGCTTGACCCTAAGATTTTTCAAGGCCCCAAGTAAGTTTAGAAATGGGTCATTGCAGTTTTCTGCACACACAATACGTTTGCAAAAACAAGGATCACCTTGTGTTTCAATGGCACGATGCCTAACTATTCTACCAAAGGTCGCGAGTTTGTGCCTTGATACCTTTAGTTCGAAACAATTTTTTTTTTTTAAAAACTTCAATAAAACGTCAAAGAGAATAGGACTTACATACACAACCTCAAGCTTTAGAGACAAAGATATTGGAGTACTAACATGCTGCAACTGCTAACTATTTTAATATTTGACATACATAATATTTAATGTATCTCGATTTGGGGCTCTATTATTGAGCCGAAAACTGAAAATCCTAAATGGTTGTCTTGTCGGTCGATGCTTAAGGCCAGCCCTGTGGGCTAATTTGGCCTAAAAGCAAAAAACGAATTATTGGTTTTTCGTTGTCTTTATTCAAAAAATTTAGTTTTGTTAGTTTACCGTCAGATTTTTGTGGTTTACGGATTCATACCGTATTTAATCTAACAGTATAATATGGTCAAAACTTCGATTTTTTTTTTTTTGAATAAAAGCTGAAATAGGTGGATTATTGGTAATCCAATCCATTTTTTTTGGCTTTATTAAAAAAAAAATCGAAGAGTTTTGTAATAATATTATCTTCGTTAGATTAGATACCGTAGAATCCGAAAACCACAAAAATCTTGACATGAAACTAACAAATGCATTCAAAAATTAAATAAAGAAGAAACAAAAAAACCAATAATATGTGTGAAGCTTGTTTGATTCGAGACGAGTAGATGACTTTACTTCCTCTGCTTTTAGAGAACCTATTCTGCACTTTACTTTTAGGTAGATTGAAACATATCATTCAGAAGACAGTATCACAGTATTCTGGAGTCTTGACAAAAAAGTATTACTAGATAATTTGTTCACCTAAAAAAAAAAAAAAATACTAGTAGAATTTTTTTGAGTAAATCTATAAGTAATGTTTTCTTAATGCTGGAGTATGTTTTTATTAGTTTGCCACTACTTATTGGATTTTTTTAATACTTTTTTTTTTTTGTGGTTAAAAAGGAGAATAAGATGTTGCTATGGGCGATAAAAACCAGTGATGTACCAAAAAAAAAAAAAATCACAGTGGATCTTCTTCATGTGTTCGTATTTTGGAGGGGCCCACGAAGATGTGGATCACGTTTGATGTCCGTTCGTGGGGCATGTAACATTGCACATCCACATGTCGCTTTTATTAATTGTGTTCCTCCTCTCCTTCCCACATGGGGATGTGCTTGCTAACCCCACAATCTACCACAACCTAATGCCGCGTGGAAGCCCAGCTACATGCTTTGCCTTTCTAGGACACCGACACTTAGCCCTTTTTTTTCTTTTTCTTTTTTTTTTTTTTAAACCAAAAAAACACAAACAATACATTAATCAGACGAACTATTAGAAAGACGAGTAGGGCCGGGAAATTCCGGACACGACCCGTTAATTCGATACGAACATGAAATAAAGTTAGAGGGTTGACTTGGATCATTTTCGACACAAACAAAAACATGACACGACCTGCCAGCGTGAAAATCCAACGGGGCAAATATAGGTTAGACTCACTTAAGATAAGGACATAGTATGTAACAGTTTAATTACCCGTGTCAACTTGTTAACCTGAAATGACACTCGGAATAAGACACAACATGACGCTGGTAATTAATCCCTACCCACCCTGTACTCGAATATTATTTGAAGACAAAGAAAGTATTAAATCCCCCATTACAAAATTATTTTCAAAATATCAAAATCAAATAAGTATTGATTTTTCTAATCACTGTGTTGTCATGCTAAAAAGTCCAAAACTAATTAAATTCATTTAGACCAGTGGTTAATTATTTCTTGAGCAAAACTTGTGATAACTATATCAACCTCTAGTCTAGGAGAAAAACTTGACATTATCCCATAATTTGGATGTTCCTCCTCAAGCCTTCCACGCATCAAGCTCACATTTTTATTGAGACTTATTATATAATTGTTGGTGCCTTTTTATAACTTTAGCTAAAAACCGTACAATTTTTTTTTTTTTTGGGGGTGTTATTTGATCATTTCTGTGATTTTGATGGTATTGAAAATATCCTCATTTTTTTTTTATTAGATTCAATAAATTTTCATTGCTAGGTGTAAAATCTTATTTACATATTAACAAAATAACTACTAGTACTCAGGTAGTAATAGTATTAATCTGACCTCGACACGATTTATCAGATCGGTTTAGTGTTAAGATATTTGACATATTTACGCTAACAGATGTTTTGATACAAACCGGAATACATGTGAACTCGGAATGATATGACACAAATATAATATGACACACCACAACGTCCGCTGCTAATTATGAGATCATATTATTTATCCCTTTTTAACCAATTCCAAAACAAATTCATACTCCATTTAACTCATTTTATTTTCTTTCTTAAAGGCATATTTAAGTAATTGGATCATCAACAATCTTTTCACAGTCGAGAACCTCCAGGCATTTAGGCTGAAAAAAATTGAGTGGTTCGGGAACTGTATGAAGCTCAACTAGCTAAATATTCATTTGAGTTTGATTCATCTACTTAACAAACCGAACTTGAATCTCAATTTTAGACTAGTTTAATAACATAGTCGAATTTAAACTTGGCAAAATTCGGCTCTGTTAAGTTCGTGAACAAGTGGTATATTGTATATCATGAGAATTTTATAAGTAACCATCACATATATGTACACGGTAAAACTTTTATTACTTGTATAAACAAAATAAGTTGTATAAACTTATATGTGTATCAACTTGTTTATGTACATAATAAAAATCTCATTTGCAACTCTAGACCTGTACAAGACCTTGAATACCATATGTTTTTGGCTCATTAAGGTTTGTGACAAGTTCGAGTTCAAATCAAACCTAGGCTAGCCTGGTTCATGCTCAACTAGTCAAATTCGTATTAAGCTTGAGCTTGAGTTCGCTAAGAACCTTAATGAACAAACTTAAACATTTAAAAAATTGACTCGATTCAACTCGTTTGAAGCTCTAATGTCAATCGCCTATCTTAGCTTAGGTGATTCTCATAATACCAGTGGTGTTTGTATGCACATGGGTTTTCTGTAATTACCTTTAAATGTAGTACAGTTTTTCCATGCAATTGATATTTTGAAGTTGACGATTTACCATTTGTCAAGCTTTGATATGATAGAAAAGAAAAACGTAAAAGAAACTATTAGAAGATACCAAAATTATTTGTAAAACTTAAATTGCTATCAGATGGTTGTAAAGACAGCTATATCTTTTTCCCCAATTTGTTTATCTTTCGCTCGTTAGTACCCTTGATAGGGGAAAAAAGATGAAGTGATTGTTACAAATTTTTGATGCTCTGAGTTTTTGCTCTTTCCTCGATAGGGGAAAAAAAAAAGTGATTGCAGTCGAACCCGTCCTCAAAGTTCATCAAAAACCAGATAATAAATGATACATCTTACTCTTCCATGATCTTATGGGAAAGGGCATGCATAGCACCGTGTTGTGTAGCTACGATGTGGCTGCACCGACATCGTTCCGATGATTGAAGACGTTCACCATATAGAGTTTGTCGAGTACTACAAGTGTACCAAAAATCAACTTGATCGAATATCTTTTAAGTGCGTCTTCTGAACACAAATATCTTGAAAAGAAATGGAACACAAATGGACACAAACCTGGATCAAAACCACTTTTTCAAGTTATTTGTGTTCCGATGACACACTTAGAGATGTCCGATTGAGTTGATTTTTGAAACGGTTGTAGTACTTGATGAGCTCTACGTGGTGAACATCTTCAATTGGAAAGATGTTGGCGCAGCCACACAATGAGGCTAGAAATGAATGGTCAAGAACAGTTTAACGTGAAAATCTATGACTGTCCATTTTCCAAAACAAAATTCAAATTAAATATACCTGGACTGATTAGATTACAATTTACAATTGCTTCATATTTGCCAAACATGTGCAACCTATCGAGCGACAAGAACTAGTGTCAAGTGCTAATTTTTATATTTATTTATGCATATCAATTGAATTCAGTAGATACTTCCCCGTCTCTAACAATTAGACACTTTCACTATTCCAGTCCTATGAAATAATTGATTATTATTTTTTAATCTGTAATGTTTTATATTAGCAATATGAATCTCGTTTAATAGATTTCAATTAGTTTTTTTAAACAAAGTTCTGAAAATCACATAAAACATTATGAATCAAAAGATATGGTCAATTTAAAAATGACATGCACTCCCAAAATTGTTTAACTTTAACAGACGGGATAAAGGAGTATATACTAGCCATACGTTTGTGCATTCATTTTCAAGATGTTATTAGTCCAAACAAATGTCAGTTGGCTGTTTTTTTCTACCTCCCGTGACATTTTACTGTTGTTTACTACTTTTTTCGCAGTTATGATGAAACAACCAACCCCACCTTCCCATGCTGAGCTTTTATAAACATCTTCTCTCTCCATTTCCCTCAAAGATTCCTTCCTGCATTTTCATCTAGAGAGAGAGAGAGAGAGAGAGAGAGGGATATGATGATGAAGAACTGGGTGGTGCAAATTTTCCTAGCTCTGTTTTTGATCCACCAACATTGCTCCTACGATTTTCAAGTAGAGGCAGGAGGAGGAGATCATGGATTCATAAGAACTAGGGGAACCCATTTCATGTTGAATGGGTATCCTTATTTTGCCAATGGATTCAATGCGTATTGGTTGATGTATGTGGCTTCAGACCCATCTCAGAGAAGCAAAGTTTCTTCTGCTTTTAAAGAAGCTTCAAGCCATGGCCTCACTGTTGCAAGAACTTGGGCTTTCAGTGATGCTGGATATAGATCTCTCCAATACTCCCCTGGCTCTTACAATGAACAAGTGTTTCAGGTAATATTGCGTAACTTACTTGCTTTAGTTTATTTTCATTTTTATTTGTATATTTATTAGTTTAACATTTTTTAATTATTATTTACTTATCTTGAGTCTCTCAACAATAAAATTTGAGGGCTGATACAAAGTAGCGTAGCCAGGATTTCATGTGAGTGAGGGCACCATGACATAATGTTTTAAAACGCTTCTAAACATAAGTGGGGAAAAAAAAACTAAATATGTGTTGGTGCTTTTATTTACAATTGACCTCGACAAGTTTTAATTCATCTTACTTTGTGTATATTGTCAGCACTAGCTTAAAGACTCTACCTAAGTTCATTTTTTTTGAGAAATTATAGAATTATGATAACTCGCTTAACTATTAGATTCTTAATCTTTATGACAAAAAATTAAATTAATTATAGTAACGATCCTTAATATTTTTTTCAATTTTTGATTTCAAAATTAGTAAAAAGGTGATCAATAAATTTAGTGATTTCCTTGTCCCATTTGGAAATAGAATGAAAAAGAAAAACATAATAGAAGGAAAGAAAAAAACATGATAAAAACCACTACCAAGTCTTGAACCCTGGCGTTTAAGGAGGGCAGCTAGTGATTGGCCAACTAGATCAAGCATACCCACTGTTAGAAATTAGATAATTTTATTATATATAGTAAACTTTAGAACGGGCTGCAAAAAAAAAAAGGGGGGGTAAAAATCCAGTGTGGGCACGTGCCCACGTTCGTCCTATGGTGGCTCCGCCACTGCTGATACACAACATGAAAATAAAATAGGAAAAGAAAATGAACGGCAGGATACACACAGAGCGGATCTCTGCTGATCATTTCCTTTTTCTGTTTTGTTTCCTGTCGTCTAAACTTTCCGATAAAATTTGGGACGTCAAAATAGGGGTGACTGCAAAATTTTAATGACAAATAAAGATGAGAAAGTTCACATAAAACACTATGTATAATTTTTTCTTTTGTACTTCGGAAATGAACACTGTTTTATAATAATTGTATATAATTTGATTGAAAACTTATCAGACCTAGTAAACTTGTTTTATTGAACTATATGATCCATGTTAAGTTAATTTTTATTTACTCCGAACATGTAAGTATAATTTGGTGCATAAAATGCTAATATTAATTTATATTAAAAATTATATTTAGTACACGTTTTAAACTCGGGGATTTTCTTTAACTACTGAAAGAGCCTTGTTTTCCATAGGATTTTATGAAAAAGTATGAAAATTTTCATTTTAGCTCCTTGATTTTATGATATTTTTCATACAAAAAGAAATTGAAAAAATTCAGAGTATAAAATTTAATTTTCCAATATCTTGAATTAATTTAGTTATGCACTTCCTTAAGCTTTTGAACTTGATTTTTATTTTTTCCCTCAAGAATGAGTAATTTAATTTTTTTTTGATACAAAGCCACATAAATTCAGACAAAATAAAAAAATATAACGGAATAAATAAGTTAGGTAAAAAAAACCGAACAGACAAAAAAAAAAAAAAGTATTCCAACCCTCGAACTATTTTCTCTTGAAAATCGATACGATATAAAAATGGTTTTTCGATCTTAGTATTTGGGAAAATATTTTTTCTGAAAAGTGTTCCGGAAACAAAATATTTCTGATGCTTCTTGTAATTTTCCCGGATTTTAATTTTTCTCCTCTGACATCTTGTCTTTTGTTTGGCATAAAGGGGTTGGATTTTGTTATAGCAGAGGCAAGAAGGTATGGGATTAAGCTTGTATTGAGCTTAGTGAATAACTATGAGAGCTTTGGAGGAAAGAAACAGTATGTGAACTGGGCTAGAAATCAAGGGCAGTACTTCTCATCTGATGATGATTTCTTTAGAAACCCTGTTGTTAAGGGATTCTATAAGAATCATGTTAAGGTAAAGTAGCAAAAAAACCCATCTTCTGACTTTGCTTTTTACTTGCAAATTCTTTTTTGGCTTTCTCAAACTGGAGTTGTGTTTTAGTTTGATCTTTACCTTAGTCACATAATCCTTCAGCAGGATCTCCGGTCCCGCACTTAACCCTCGTTTTGTGCTTGCTCTTTCAATCTTCACTCTCAACTTTAGTATTTTAAGATGTTTTTAGAAGACACTTTCACGCTCGCGCTCACGGCTCACCCCCACGCCCATTATCATTGACTTGGTTCTTTACATTGTCTCTTGTTGTGGATCTTGTTTTGTTGTCCGAGCAATTTGGGATTAACTGGTTTTATTGTAATTCTTTACATATTATTTTGCAGACTGTCCTTAATAGATATAACACCATAACTGGAACTATTTACAAGAACGACCCAACTATCATGGCCTGGGAGCTTATGAATGAACCCAGATGCACATCAGATCCATCAGGAAGGACTATTCAGGTTTGTAGTGTGACCTTAATCTCTCCAATCTGGTTTTAATTTTGGCTTAAACTACATTACAAAGGACTTGTAAATTTCTGCATTCAGTTAGATTTCCTTCACTTTCTAGTAACCTTATGCAATAAGGTTGTAAATTGTAATGTACATTATATTTTGTTATATGGATCCTGAAAGTATTGTACACTAACGCGTCATGGCCTCTAGACTGTGTGGCGGGGGTTCCGGCTATGGGTATGAGACAAATCTAGTTTATGGTACGTGGTATTGTCTATTGACCTATAACCATACATTGTAGCAATAATGAAACTTCGATATAATTTATAAGCCTCCTTTGTTATGGTGACCGTGGATTTAGCTCACAATGGGTGCTGTTATGTGATTGTGAATTTGTGTTTCTTTAGTAACAAGCATTTGTACCTCCTTAATTCAGTGTTAGGATTCTGCAAATTTGTAACACATTTGACTTGATTTTGATGTTTATGAAGTTATTTATATGCGATTTATGCCAAGATTTTGTTTGTTGATGTCCTGTCTTTTAGGCCTGGGTAAGGGAAATGGCTTCTTTAGTCAAGTCGATAGACAGAAATCACTTGCTAGAGGTTGGCTTGGAAGGATTTTATGGGCAAACAACACCTCAGAGGAAGAGCCTCAATCCTGGTTTTGATATTGGAACCGATTTCATTGCTAATAATCGCATCCCCGGGATTGATTTCGCAACTGTTCACTCTTATCCTGATCAATGGTAAACTCTCAACTTGTGAAAGTAAAATAAGATTGTAACTTCGATAACATGAACAAGGAAAAAAAAATTCTGCATGAAAAAAAGGGGGGAAAAAAAGAAAGTTTTGTAAATTATCGAGTTCTTTTTAATGGGGGATTTTGCTTTGCTAACACTACTGATGTTTTTTTGTTTTTGCATGATTAGGTTATCCAGTTCAAATGATCAAAACCAACTATCTTTCCTAGACAATTGGCTCAACGCCCACATTCAAGATTCCCAGTACCTCATTCGCAAACCATTACTCATCACAGAATTCGGAAAATCATGGAAAGATCCGGGTTTCAGTACCTACCAGAGGGACCTTCTGTTCAACACTGTCTACACCAAAATATACTCATCGGTCAAGCGTGGTGGTCCAGCCGCTGGTGGCCTGTTTTGGCAACTTTTAAGCGAAGGAATGGAATCCTCCTTTGGAGATGGGTACGAGATTGTCTTGAGCCAGAGCTCCTCAACTGCAAATGTGATTTCTCAACAGTGTCACAAGCTCTATCAAATCCGAAAAATCTTTGCTAGGCTGAGGAACATCGAGAGGTGGAAGCGGGCTCAGTGGTCCGCTAGGAACAGGGGGAAGCGTATTGGACACTGAAAAGATGGACCAGTTTATATATATGAAGTATAAGTTTCCTCAGTCTTGTGACAGACTCTTGTCAAAGTAAAGTATGTACCTGTGATATGGGTATTGCGAGAGGTTTAATTTTGTGAGGTTGTTTCTCTCTTTGAGATGATTTTTGTTTCATCCAAGAGGGTAACTGGGGAAAATTGAGTATGTAAACGTGCAGGTGTAAACTGGGTTTTCACTTATATGTTGCGTTGCCTGTTTGTTATTTTAGTGAGGTATTGCTACATCCCTAAATATTGCTAAGCGGATGTATCACACAAATTTCGAGTCTACGGAAAAGAAGGAAATATGTTGACCAAAATCAATTTTATTGATGTATGAAAATTTAGGGTTTACAATCTCTATAGTAATTTCTAAAGAAATCGATCCTTTGATTCTTCTCTTTGAACATTGAAACGAGGGCCTGATAGCTTGATTTCGAATCGAACGGCGGAATCTTCTCCGAGATTTGTGGAAAAAATTGATGACGTGACTTGAATGTTCTTTAGAGCTTTTGGGCTTTGATTTGAAGAACCGTTTTGCTTGATGAAGACTTGAAGTATTTTGAAGGGCTTTGGATGTTTGAATCTTCAGAGCTTTGCTTGCTGATGGAAGCTTCAATGTGTCAATGTGAGAGAGAGCACTTCTATTTATAGGGATGGGGAGATGAAAAGTTATGGCAAGATTACAATTCTTTCCATAACTCTCTCTTTAATTATTTCCTTGTTTGATTTAAAGGAAAATAATTAAAATATAATAAATATCTTTCTTTTATTTATTTTGGAAAAGATAATTATGTATTATTATATAATTTATTTCACCAAGTGGCATAATTTAATTGGCCAAACTTGATAAATAAATTACTGTGTCATTTTGACATGTGGCGCCCTCTGATTGGTCCTTTCATATGTCTTTATCTTTTGACTTGAAAACACATGGCATTATATGATTGGCCAGTTATTGTGCTTGGTCTTTTAACCTACGAACATTTGGCAGTATTTAATTGGCTCGTCCGTAAATTTTGACTTTGACTTGTGACACTTGGCAACATTTAATTGGCCAATTTGCGTGCCCTAACAACACGTGGCAATTTGTGATAGGCTATAAATTTTACATGCCTACAGCGGATGACATGAGAATTATTGATGCGCACCCATTTATCGTTTTGCACTCAATTTCTTGTCCTCGTAAATCATCGTTCAAATGTAAAAAAGGGAATCAAGAAACACTGAAGTTGATGCTAATGCCATGATGCCTTTTTTCACTGCCCACAATTGTCTCTCGTGACTCTTACTCCTCTCTCTCTCTAGCCAGGCCCATCATCCTCTTTGGTTTCCTGTGTTCAGCGAGATCATCCATCTCCTGTTCTTCTATGGCCGGAGGAGACGACTGGATGATGAATTTGAGGTTGTTGATGTGCATTTCACACCATTACCAGTTTTTCCATTTGGACCCAACCTCTTTGCGCGTGACTGGTGCTGATTGTGGAATTGAGCACCACCACGGAAATTGCAGAATCTGATTGTAATTTTAACTCAGTCTCCCTACCCTCTCCCCAATTTCCTGTTGTTTCGGGGGGAGAGGTTTTCTAGTTATCATTCTCTGTATCTTACTTGTATGTATAGCTAGATTGAGGTTGATAAGATGGTCTTTTGTTTATGCTATGGCCATCGATAGATGCAGGGGTGTACAAAATGATGTTATCTGCTTGTCCCACATTGATTAATCATAACCTCCAAAGCTATTATATGAGCTTGGACGGCCTCTCCACTCATTGCCAATTGATTTTGAATTGGATTCTTTAATATGGTATGAAGACTCTATATTATTGATGGTTGGTTCCCCTTAGTTTGTTGTTGATGGTTGATAGTTGTCGTTTGTGTTGAATCATTGTTTATCTCTCCACGTGCGGCTTAGGAGTCACACGTGTGGGGGAGGGTTAGAGTTTGTCCCACATTAATTAATTATAACCTCTAAAACTAGTATATGAGTCTAGACAGCCTCTCCACTCATTTCCAAATAGTTTTGAGAACTATTACACCATAACTATATCATACGATTTGAAATTGAACTTGTGATTGCTCCTTGGTTATGACAGATACAAGAAGATAGAGAGAAGTGGGTGAAAGGATGAAAGGGCAAGTGGGTAGCACTTCTCTTAGGTGAAAATAGTTAATGTTCTACTTTAACAAGGAATACGGAAATGGGTGGTTCGGATTACCTTTAACGAATTTTTACTGAACAAGATCTTTTGGTAGATGGATTACATACTCTGGCACATATTAGAATAACAACAATCTCCTGCAATGGAGTGATACTATGAGGTTCGAGTATTGCCTTCTATTCCATGGTGTAAAAGCTTCGAATCGCTCTTTAATGGTAGAGAGAGAAAACTAGGGAGAAAGTTTCATAAACTCAATGACTCATAATTTTTTATGCATATCATAGTATGAATATGTTTTAGGAAAATATATAGAGTGAGCATCCTAGATGCTTTAGAAGTCCTATAATCCTAAGAGTCTAGGATTACTTCAACTTCTTCTATCTTATCTCCAAGATAAGATAAGACTCTATAATAGATGGGTCACTGGGTCATGCCCACATGGGCGACCCGATTTGGTCCCATTCTCGACTAGACAACTCGATGTGCCCAACATTGGATCCTCCATCTTGTAGAGCTCTACATCTCTACTAACCTCTCCTCTGCTAGGGATTCTCAAAGGAAAATCCACATCTCGTAACTCAATTTCAATCACACTTCCATTAGGTTACCCACCAAACACATAGCTCTCTCAGAGTGCTAAAAGATGCATTTATTGTCTTTAAAGTCTTATTTTCCATACTTATGAGAAGTGCTATGTGTTTAAGCAACCAACCACTAAGGCCGCAAATTAACCAAATTAGGTTTTCTACTGGTCCATTACTGATATAGGGTGGAAGATATTCATTTGGAAAGCATGCAATTAGGGATGTAGGCTGCAGTTAACAATGCACCTCCCCAATCAGAAATTGAAAGATTTGTTTGCGCTATCATCGACCAAACCATGTCTAGCAACTTACAATTACTTATCTCCGCCACACCATTTTGTTGCAGAGTGCTAGGAATTGTTAATTGCCTAACTATCCATTTTTCATCAATGAGCACCTTATATTGCTCATGTAGATACTTGCAGTCACGGTCAGTTCTAGGAGCTTTAATGCTCTTGTTTAATTTATTCTCAACCTCATGAAAATAGTATCTAAAGCAATCCAATGCTTTTGACTTGCGAGAAAACAAATAGACATGATCGTAGTGCGTGAAGTCATCTATTAATGTGATAAAATAGGATACACTATACTTTACCCTTACATTCTTTGAGCCACAAATGTCTTTGAACGAATAAGTTTGCACTAGAACAAATGCCTTTATGGCTTTTCTGAATGATTTTCTAAATGCTTTTCTTGTAAGGCAATGGTCACAAATGGGCAGGTAAACCTGTACGGGAATAAGTAGGTCTGGATCACGTGCTTCCTCGATTAAACCTTTAGTTTGCAAGACAGAAAAATGGTTAGAGCACCTTTGCCTCTCGTCGGCAAAGGCCCTCCGATGCTTAGGTTAGTATATCGTACTCACAAATCACAATGCGTATGAAAAGGGGTTTAACAGTGTACCTTTCTCCATGGGTATGATATTGTATTTATAAGTGTAGATATCTCATGATTTTAGGCATCTTGTGTCATAGTTTCCTTCCTGCTCTAGGAATCCATCTCTTAATAGGACTTTTCCTATCAAGAGCCAATTTTCATATCCTACTAGGTCTCATTTAGCAGCAGTCTATCTTTCCATATGAGATACTTTCCTATATGGGATTCATTCCCAATCTCATTAGGATTACCCATATCAATTCCTTATTCCACGGGGTGGTTCCTTATCACATAAGGAACCGTCATAGAATATTCTAGAATGTCACATAGCTTTACTCGTAGCAGTGTTGTGCTTCAACACAGCTTAGAATAACCTGTACATAGCTCAACTCATCATGCCGAGCTGAATTATGTATTCTAGAAGGCATTTTAAGTTATATACGTAGCCTACCTAGCTCGAACATATTAGGGTATCCCTTTATATCTAATGCCGAGCTAATGCATTCCGTTTTATTAGTTCACTCTTATTATTTTGGCCTTATTTATGGTAAAACCTGCTCGGCATAAGGTTTAAAGACTCTCCATGTGGTGCCGAGCTACTCACCTCTTCATGGTGGTCAGTGAAGGGCACATGTTCTGCCCTTCCCAAGGGTAATTAGATTTTACCCATTCCAAGACCCAAAAATTCTCCTCTTGCCCAATGTGACCTAATCTAGAATGCCATCCAACAGTATCAACATCACCAAAAGATGTAATATAGGAAATAGAATCACTAGAATTATTATTAAACTGGATTTAAAAACATCTAGAGTCATAAAAAAATCCAAAACCATAAGGAATAATACCCTTATCAATACTCGCTAAGCTACTCTTCAACAGAAATTGAAAAACCTAGACCATCATGCTAGTAACTAATAACAAGTTTTGCGGAATTTGTGAAGCATAAAGTAAATTATGAAGAATCAGGATGCGCCCATGTCTCAAGTCCATCTTTCCAATGCCCAGTGTCTACATACTAGACTCTTTCTCCATAAAATCCTTTAGCTAACACCTAGAATTCGGCAATAATCCATGAACCCATCTTTGTTTGTCGTTGAGAGGTAAGTTGCTCTTGAGTCTACTACTCACAAATGAGGATAATGAGTAACTAAACCTTAACTAGTAACAAAACAGTCAAAACGAAAAATAAAATAGGGAGTTCCTTCTTAGGCTCGATGCATTCATGAGCAAAGTGTCCTAACTTGTTATAGTTAAAGTACGCCATTTTAGTCATGTTTTTGAAGTCACTCTACTTCTTGCCTCTCTTATGCTGACAATAACTAGTGAGTGCCATTCGGGCCAAGGGCTATAACAGCTCTTCTCCTAAAGGCGTATATAGACTTCCTCTGCTGATACCTAGACCTGCGAGGGCTAGTTTCAGCTATGATGAATGAACCATCTTGCTTAGTAGCCTTTTGGCACTTAGCATTTATTGCCTCATATTTCAGTTCATCATCACATCTTAGTCTAAGACCATTTTAGTCAAGAAGTCGATATCATATTTTTGTTTGATAGCTATCCTCAACTTATGAGCAGTCACATAGCACACAAACTAACATATCAAATCATTATGCATGCTGCATATCATATTAATTCACGCACATTGATCTTTCTTATACCACATTTAATAAACCTCAAGATCACAAAGATATTGTGGTGAGTCACACTGCACTTACTTAGCCGTCTCATGGTTGTGGGTCTCT
Organism: Vaccinium macrocarpon; assembly: GCA_022606695.1. Classification (NCBI taxonomy): domain Eukaryota; kingdom Viridiplantae; phylum Streptophyta; class Magnoliopsida; order Ericales; family Ericaceae; genus Vaccinium; species Vaccinium macrocarpon. The sequence goes on from CM040172.1 coordinate 17,117,244, forward strand.
AAGACCTCAAGCTCATCGGAGAGAAACAAGATCTGACAGTGCCAAATATTTTAATTGTCGCTTCCCTATTTCTCAACTTTTAGTTGAAATTGCTACTATACACTTAGCTTCCATTTTAACTCCTAGCAAAGAAATGCGCATGGGATTATTAATAACATAACAGACCTATTTTGCCGCAAAAAATCTAAATTAAATAATAACAATAACATACATGTCGCAAGATCGAAAACTCGCTAAGCTTATAATCATCTCTTGCGCCTCTAAGTATTTTATTATTAAATTTAATTTAATTCATGCGCGAAATTTTAGTTTTCAGGAAAAACATATGTAAATATTTTCTCCACCGAACAACCTCCCAATAGAAATGACATATAATATGCATGAAATAATTTTCTAACAGTATATAACATTCTTTGTATACTCAACAATTTTAATCATGCTTCAACTTGAATAATTTGATCAATAAATACAATAAAAAAATTATTCAAACATACCACAAATAACATGAATTTCCTCCAATAATTAAAACATGTTGTTTTTAATATTCTATGAATTTTCAATAGCTCACATGCAATTATTAGCAATTTTCAAGATTTATTCTAATTCTCAAAGAATAAACAACAAGCCAAAATTGCAAAATATGAACATGTACTGGAAAAATTTCACCATTGATACCATTAAATAAGTAATATATCTAGGAGGTCACACAAATTTTTTTGGATCCCATTGGATCTTGAATGCGTCCAAAAACTGTCCTCCAATCTCCTCATTTTGTATTAAAAACTTGAAAGATACTGGAGAGGGTAGAATCCAATTACATAGGAAAATACCCAAGCACGTATGAAACATGTGCTTAGCCCAGACACCACGTGAGGGTGGCTCAATTTGGGGGGACCAAAAGAAGGTGCCCCAGGTTATGGCCGAGCAAGTGTAGGCCAAGTGTGCAGCTAGGATAACACCACGAGATGGTGGTAGCACCATGAGAAGGTGCATGAGGCTAGTGCTGAGCTATGTATCTGGTTGGCAACAATATATGAGAATAGGCAAGTATATTGCCGAGCTAACCACCTACGTGATAAGGTGGCGGGTCACTCTAGAGGGATCTAGAATAGCCTCTTATGTGATAAGGATTAAATCCTGAGAATTTAGAGATTGTCATTAAGCTTCCATACTGGACAAGAAGTCCAATATAGATACAAAATCCTTACGAGAAGGGAATTCTGATTGTGTTGCCATATTGGATGGATCCCATAAGAGAAAATACTTCTAACTTAAAGAGGATTCCAATAATGGCAAAGATTCCTAATGTGGGAGGAATCCTTGTATAATAGAGATTGTGTTTCTATATGGAACGAGTCTCGTATAGGAAAAGACTCCTAATGTGAATAAGATCTTTGGACGACAAGCACCCCGCATCTATAAATAAGGAGCAATACCCATGAAGAAAGGTAAGTTGTAATTTGTGTTTACACGCTTTACGTGTTTTATGGTTTCCTCCTAGTACGTGATATTTAAGCATCGGAGGACCTTTGCCGACGATAGGCAAAGATGCTCTAACCATTTATTGTCTTGCAGGGTTAGGGTTCCGGCGAAGAGTGCATATTGTTGATCTCATAGAGGCGTGGAAATAGCACACCCAGATTTTTCCCCTCTACAAATACAAATTACTTCTTAAAAATCTAGAAAATTTCAGAAACATAGGAAACTGAATTTTGAGTCCAATGGACCAAACCATGCCAAAATCGGAGTTTGTATGAGTCGGAAACAATAAAAAAATACAGTTTTCGAATTACATGCTGCCAAACAGGTCCCTCGGGTATTGTTCATATTCTCCAAAAATTAGGATTTTTACAAAAATAACCCCAAACCATGGTTTGCCATAACTTCCAAACCGTAACTCCAAATCAAGCTTATTATAAATCTTTGTGAAGGTCTTGAAATTACCTAGATATTAATATGAAGCTCGCTTACTAGAACTGAATGTAGTGAAAATGCGGTTTATTCAAAGTTTCAGAAAAAACAACTAGGGTTTCATTGTTCTTACAAACAATTGATCGGATCAACACGAAACTTTCCAAGTTTCATCTACATGCTATGGGCTACGTTGTGTAAAATTTTGAAGCGATTCCGAGATGTTTCAAAAAAATCAAGTTTTTTTGAACCCATACAAAGCATGCATGAAAATCAGTCAACATGTATCTCTAAATGATGATACATATGGCTATTCAAGTACAAAAGAGCACAAAAACATCCAATACAGCTCTAATACCAATGTTAAACTTTAATGAGGAATGCAAAAATGGGTGGTTCGGATTACCTTTAATGAACTTTTACCGAACTAGATCTTTTGGTTGATGGATTACATACTCTGGCACATACTAGAATAGCAACAATCTCCTGCGATGGAGAGATACTATGAGGTTCGAGTATCACCCTCTATTTCACAGTGCAAAAGCTTCGAATCGCTCTTTAATGGCAGAGAGAGAAAACTAGGGAGAGAGTTTCATAAACTCAATGACTCATAATTTTGTATGCATATCATATTATGAATATGCTGTAGAAAAATATATAAAGTGAGCATCCTAGATGCTTTAGAAGTGTTATAGTCCTAAGAGTTGAGGATTACTTCAACTTCTTCTATCGTATCTCCAAGATAAGATAGGATTCTATAATAGATGGGTCACTGGGTCACGCCCACAAGGGCTACCCGATTTGGTCCGGGCCCCAAATTCCAATAGTTAGTGCAGAAGTCACTTTTTTTTGGATCAACCAGAAGAAGAAGAGTCACTTGAAGGGGATAGTTGTGGGCATAAACAAAATGATGTAGCCATAAGATGAAGCCTTGTGGCATTATCACCGCCTGGAATAAAGATAATTTGATAATTGCACAATAATAAGAACAAGAAAAGGGCTGCGAAAGGATAAAAGAGGAGAGCTAAAATGCTTTCCCTTGATGAATTTATTACTAAGTTGGTAGATACTAATATTTGAACATCAGCAATTTCATTCATTTGAGTCTTATGATACTTGCAAAGAAATTTTATTACAAAAGATTGGTAAGAGCCAAAACTACCTATGATACAAGCATCAAGCTAAGTTAGACTGAGTTTTCACTAATTTTTTTTTTATCCACAACCTAATGGCAAAAGACTGCTTTGTTCCACTAAAAATACCTAAAATAGGAGAATTACTTGCATTCAATAGTGGAAAAACAATTACAAAATACCAAAAATACCATTTATCAATAGCGGAAACTCAACCTAAATACACCTTACAAAGCAGACTATTAATATATAATTTGGGGATAATGTCAGTCAAGGAAATGGCAATAGAGATCCTAACAGATGGATAGTACAAAGGCCCCAAACCAATGGGAACAAGTAGAGGTGTCATGCCGGCATGACCCAATTAATTTTGTGCCAACCATGCTTCATGCCGTGCCGGCCCGTTAACTTAATCGTCTCATGTCGTACCGTGCTATTTTGTAATGGTGCCATATTGCCATGCCTTGCCATGCTCATGCCGGCACATCTTTGAGTTTTGTCAAATTTTATTTTTGTATAATCTAGCCAAGTTTCGTCAATTTTTTTTGGTATATCTAGTAACTATAGCTATATTGATTTATTAAAAAGTATATATCATATAATTCAAATATTTTTGTATAATCTAGCCAAGTTTCGGCGTATTGAGATTTATAAAATATATGTATTGACTTATTGAAAACTGTATATGATTAGAAAATCCATCATTAAAAATTAATTAATTTTTAGTACATTAAAATTAATATTTGTTGTGTTGTGCCCCGTGCCATGTCGTCCAGCGTCTAGCCCACTTTCGTGCTATGCCCGTCTAGATCGTACCCTGTCGTGCCCGAACTAGTTCCATGCTATGCCCTTCTAAAACCGTGCTCATGTCGTGCCATGCCATATTTAAACGTGTCGTGCCATGCCCGTGCCAACCCAGCCCATTTTGACAACTCTAGGAACAAGCACACAGATGAAATCCACAAAATTTGTAGAGGATACAAAAGACAATAAACAAAAATAAATAAAAGATAAACACCTGCTCTTGTGCTACCCATGCCGCCATCTTTGTTGCCATAACTACAAGATTGGGCTTTTTCACTGGAGGGTAACCTAAAGGGTCTTAAACCTCCATAACTAAAGAAAACATAGGCCTCCACAAAAGGAAAATAGAAAAAATTCATCTTCCCTTTAGCTGGATCTATGCCTCTAGACATGGGATAGAATAGGAGGTGTGGATATGGATAGAGTTGAAGGATAGATCAGAGAGAAAGGAAAAAGGAAAAAAGGATAGAGAGGCAATTAAATTAGTTTGTTTTGACATAAAATCAACTTCAGCACTTTTACTTGTGTGATCAAGAGGGATTATGTTTGTGCAACCTAATCTATATATCTTGTCACCAAATAATTTGCAAACACGGTTGTGCTTATCAACACAACTATGGTGTCCTCCTCCAAATGGTTCTTCTCAATTGACTCTTTTCCATTGTGAGTAAGAAGATCTGACTCTCTTGATACCTTTACACAATTAACACCTGACGTTAGTGCCAAACCCAGCTGGAATGTGGTCGAAGAAGGCATTCCGATAGTCTAGTGAGAGAGTTAGAGAGAAGTACCCGAGAAGTAGAAAGTAATAGATTGTTTACCTTCTAGGGTTACCTTCTCTTTACTTATATAGGAACTCCTGGCTTGGGCTCGAAGCTCATGTGTCGATCATACACGCGGCTTTGCTAACGTCATGCTACATCATGACCTGAGTTCCTTATGATTGCATGTGCATGTTACAAATTCTTGAACGACGCATGTCATAACCGCTCAGCCATAGTCATGATGATGTATGAGGGATACTGTTACATGCACATGGCTTGTCACGAGTTAATGATGCATAGTAACTATCTCAAATGACATCATCCATGATGCGTAAGTTGAAGTGCCTTTTGCATTCCTCGTGAGTCACTCTGGATTTACCTGGCTCGGGCGACTCATTCGAATTAATCTAGTCTCAGCCGAGATGCCGATTTGTTCTGTAACGCCCTAAATTTCAGTAAATGCTCATATTTTATATGGCTTATAAGATTATTCTACTTTTATTACATAAAAATGGTTCTGGTATTATTTTGAAAAATATGATATATATTTAGGTAATTTCATAAGCTAGTTCGGTATCAAAATTAGCATAGTGGAGCAGAACAGGACACGTCTCAACACTAGGAAGGATCCTTGGTGCCCAAGTATGGAGTTTTTCGGAAACTAAGTGAGGTGGAGTTCTCTTATTTGGCGAGTTCCCCCTAACATTAATGATTACATTTAGTTTAGATTATACCAGATATTAATTTGATTTTGCTAGATACATTGGATCTTATCCTATCATGACCAAGACTTCTATCTAGTATAAATAGGCTATGATTCCAATACCACACACATACACAGAGTGCACATGCACAACAAAACAAAGGAAGGAAAGGGAAAAAAAAAAAAAGAGAAAAAAAGTTTGGTCATCGAATCAAGGGCTTCGATTTAAGATAAATCGGGTGGTATACAATATGCTCCTCAAATCTTTGAAGTATTTCTTGTTCTTCTCAATTTGTACTTCATTTGCTGACGTTACGTTTTAGTTAGATTCCATGTTATGTCCACATTAAAATTGATATTGCTCTATGTGATGTTACGATCACGTTAAAATGCTATGGGACTATTTGGTACGTTGATTGAGTGGACCTACCAAGATCCTGACCCAGTAGCCGAGAATAAGCCAAAAGGAGGTTTGGCTCAGAGGTAGACGGGAATAAAGTAAAATGAGGTTTGGCTAAGAGGGGGTGAGGTCGTCCACTGGTCATGTACCAAAAAGGACCTAGTATGTGGTTCAATGATATGGATAGTTTTGATTTAAATTTATTGATCATTTCTGTAAGGACCCATATTTTTAAGTGATTTTCCGGAAATAATGTTGGGTAAATGGGAGAAAATGAAAATAGAGTGATGTGGGGTCAATGTGGTGGAAGTATGTGCATTGAGGTGTCTTTAGAACACACTAGAAACACAAGGGGTGCAAGTGCAATTGGTGGTGTGTATATATATGTGTGTGTGGCTGATTTTTGGGCAAAAAATCAGCCATCTCTCCCTCTCTAAAATCACCAACGCTCTCTTCCTCTCCTTCTCCTCTCAAGTTCTCCACAAACCCCACCCCAAATTCACCCTCCACACTTAATTCCTTCACCATCCAACCATAGATTCGTCATCTACGCGTGTTTTGGAGTCCGAGACTCCGTGGTTTTGCTTGGAGCTAGCATGTTTCGGTTGGAGGTGGAAGCAAGAGCTAGAGTCTCATCTTCTTCTTGGTTTGCTTGAGGTAGGGAACAATTTTCTACCTCCTCTAAGTGTATATTGATTGAATGAGTGCATTGTTCTTCTCCTTGTTCCTAAATCCCTTGTTGAATTTGATTATTTCCATAGAATTGAATTTAACTCTTGAATAAGTTTGGGTTTGCCTAATTGGTTGATAACTCTATGAATTGAGTGTGAAAATGTCTACCTCCTTTGTTTTGATGTGCTTTGGAACCCCAAATTTGGACTTGGAATGAAGCCCCATCCATTTGAACAAGATTGTTGATTTTTCCTCTCGAAACCCAGGTGGATCGATCCACTAGTGGATCGATCCAAAACCCTCTGTTCCACTTTTGGTGCGTAGTGGATCGATCCACTCTCAACAGTGGATCGATCCGGAATGGCTTGTTCTTGAATTTCACTGGAGTGGATTGATCCACTCTTGAGTGGATCGATCCAGAATGGTCTGTCCGCGGATTTCTCTTGAGTGGATCGATCCACTCAAGGAGTGGATCGATCCAGTTTTCCTTGTCTAGACAGATTTTTTTTCCAACTTCGCGAGCACGCCCTGGCTTCGTCCGAACTCCGATTGAGGTGATTCTTGAACCGTTGGAAAGCTCTATGGGTCTAATTTCAAATCCAATTGGTATCATATTCATAGCCTTTGTATTTTGAGAGAAATATGATTTTTCCCTAATGGTGTATCAGATTTTCCAGAGATTCATTGTTTCATTTTCATTTTTCCTTTGCTCCGGCCCTTCATTGACCCTTCCAAGACTCCTCCGAGTGACCTCAATGCTTCGGTAACATGCCATAGTATATTTTCATGATTTGTCTTGGTTTCTCATGTATGGACACTTGTTAACATTGCCCCAACCGACACACTACGAATTTTTCAAACACAACGGATTATGTGAATGTTTTGTACCCACTTGAGGAGCACGAGTTTGTTAAAATGGACATGATGACTAGAAAATTATTTGTATTCACTCGGCCCATCATTGGATGAGTCTTGAGACATGGGTTCAACGAGGCCCATAAGACTCGGACATGGGTTCCACGAGGCCCGAAAGACTCGGACAAGGGTTCCACAAGGCCCGAAAGACTCGGACATGGGTTCCACGAGGCCCACAAGACTCGGAAGGGAAATTTAATGTTCTTAAGCCTGAAATGACGAACTAATGAGAGTTAAATGTAAGGAAGATTGAATGTGGACACGTGATACGTTTGTGATAATCTAAAGGTTGATCTATGGACTAGTGGAACACTTGGGTTTGATTTGATCTTTGGGACACATATTGGATATTCTCGCATCAATTCGGTATATGTCGGTTCATTTTAGCTTATTTACTCATGTGTATGCCATCTCCATGTGCATGTTTCATCTTGTATACTCTTAACGCTGGTAGAAAAATATTTCCTACGAGCTAGTGAGCTCACCCTATCTTTCCCAGGTACACAACATGGAGCATGATATCGGGTACATGGAGTGTGATGCATGCCATGAAGACTTTATGAGTATGAAGTTATTTTCTCAACTTCATACTAAGTACATGTTTTGAAAGAAAATCTTGTAACTTTAATTTCTCCAAACTTTTGACTATTTCAGTTTATGTAATAACTTTAAACCTTTGTTATTTTGTATGGGTACGAGTACCCTTGATCAGAAGCTTATTGTACTTGACTTGACTTTATATGGAAAATTATTTGACTTTGATCGATCCTACGTGGATTTTAATTGTATTTTGGCTTATTAAAATTGAAGGCGTGACAATTTCCCTCCTTTGTTGTGCAATTGTATTATGTCATATTGTATACTTCCTAGGTTAATCTATTTTTCAAGATGGCTTTGAAGTTGAGAAATACGATAGGGTCGGCTATTGGGAGTCACAGGACCGAATTCCTTTTAGAAAATTTATAAAAGAACCTCATTTGTAGTTTTATTTTTTTGAAAAAGTTTATATTTTAATTTATAAAAGAAAGGTTTTCGTAATAGCTATGTAGTTTATTTATTTTTTATGGCTCTAAAAATCAGGGTTGTCACATGTTCTGTCCCGGTTTAACCTTGATAGGCTCGAATAATAGCTCAACCCTTTTGTCAAGAGATGAACCTATCTTCCAAGATAATTGGGCCTTTGGTTTGAACCGACTTTGACCAATATAACCTTTATGTTTCTTCCCACTACAATAGCCCCTTATCTTCTACTAAGACATTTAGTAGAGGGAGAAGTTGATACCTTCTCGGGCCGATCCATTAATTGCATCCAAGCCAAATTTCTTCTCAAATTGTGCTTCTATAGTAGATCCCCCTTTCGAGCCCCAGTATATTTCGGATTCGTGGCAAATCTTGGAATGCACCACGTGTTGCCTTTTGACTAAGGTTAGGGGAAGGTTAAAGGACACGGCCCATGTGAAGAGTCAGGTGGCATTTTAGGCTGTCACCATCCCAATGGCTATATTCGGCACTGCTTCATTTCCCGCGCTCTCTCTTTGAATTTTTTGCCTTCCTTACACACACATATGCGTGTGTGCATGCACATCCCGCAGAACCTCTAGAGCATCTTTCTCTAGAAACCGCAAGAAACTTCATCGATCAAGACCAGATCTTCATTGAAACTCCCACGAACTTCTTCGATTAGCAGGTATTTGGCTTTCTTTCCTTGTTTTCGAGATCTTTTCATGTATTTATTTTGCATTTTCTGAGTTGATATCTAGGTCGTCATTGATTTTTGAGAATGATGAAAGTGCCATGAATAGTTATCGCACTGTTCATCATTCAACTTGTTCTTTCTGAGATGACATGTTCTTTCCGAGGCCATAAATAGTTGACTTTAGAAGATAGCATTTAGCCAAAGTGTAGCAACCTCGACCGCATTATCGAGGTGATGTGACCAAACCGGGCTGAAGTCGGGATATCTCAAGTAGAGTTTAGACAAAAATCAAGTCAGATTAAAATTTCTTTGACCAATTTGCATATAACTAACAGTCTATTTTTCTACCCATGCACTTTTTTAGGTCTAGTTGCCTAGGAGCCTATTGCCATTTCTTCTGGGAGCAACAGCTCGGGTTTGGATAGCTCCACCGACTCCTTCAACCCTCAGATGAGTCGTTTGAAAAGGCTACTAGATAAGAAGCTGGCCTTCGACCTGGATATGGTGTCTGTAGAAATGGACTTGGACCCATTTGCCCTTGTTCCCCTTGGATCTCACTCTAGCCTAAGAGTTAGATCATTTGCATCATTCTTTGAAGAACCGAGAGAAGAGAACTTGATAAACCAAGGAGAGATTAGTAGTGATGATAGCGAGGCTAGGGATGGAAATGGTGCCAAGGACGAGGTTGAAGAAGACTAGGTTGAGGGTGACAACTCCGAGACCAATCCAAACCCCTACCTCCACTTTTTTAATAGAGATGTTGACAAGTATAGGGCCTTCTCCGAGCAGTACCATATTCCAGACGATGTGAACCTTGTTTTGGTGAAGGAGGAGGACATCACCTTTACCAGTGTTCTAAAAGTCGGTAGTCGCTCCCAGGTCGGACGGCTGCCGACTAGCGACTAGGGGACTAGTCGGGGACTAGTCGGCAAGATTTTTTTTTTTTTTTTTTAATTATTTAATATATATTCTCCTTCATTTTTCTTAAGTTTTGAGTGAGTAGAATAAGTAGCAAATCATCAAATAAAAACATACAAACTAAGTAAAACAAAATAGTCAACTACAAAGCTCGATGCTCTAAGTTCAAAAACAAATGAAACTAAGTAGCACATAATTAATAGTCAATCACTCCTCCTCTTCTTCTCCATATCCCTCCAAGACTTGCTCTCCCTCGGACTCAAACTCATAATCCTCATCTTCCTCTTCGTTGTCATCTTCCGACTCAAACTCATCTTCATCTAATTCTCGCACATTTCTACCACTTCTTCTAGGTTGAAGGACGTCATCCACTCCCATAGCTTCCCCAACCATATCCCATGTAAGTCCCGAACCCGGCTTAACTTCCTCGTCACCACCTTCAACAATCCATCCTTGTGCATTTGTTGCTTCACTAGCAAGTAGGACATCCCTCTCCTTTACCCTTCTTTTCTTGTTGACAAGTTTGGCATTGAATTGGACATACACTAGATTGTTCAATCTTGTTGCATCAAGTCTATTCCTTTTCTTCGTATGTATCTATAAATTAAAGAAAATTCTCAAGTTAATATACTCGAAATTCTTATCCTTTTAAAGAAATTACAACACATAATAGAAAGAGGAAATATGTACTTACTCCCTCAAATGTGCTCCAATTTCTCTCACACCCGGATGAACTCGAAGTCAAAGAGAGAATTCTAATGGCCATTTTTTTCAAGTTAGGTGTATGATTGCCATAATTAGACCACCATCCAACTAATCATAAAAGAAACACAATTCAATTAGTAATTTAGTACTAACTACAAGTTACTTGATTGGAAAAAACACTAAGTTATTAAGAAAGTAATTACTAAGTTACCCGGATCATAAGTGTTATCATTCTTCTCACATCCCTTTGCGGCCAATGCTCTACCAAATCCACCCTCTTTGTTCTTGTACTTCAACAACTCTTTATTGATGACCTCATTTTGAACTTCAAAATCATCGGGGAAGAAAGATTCAACACAAGTAAAAACACCATCCATGATAATTGGATCATCTTTCATGGTAGGATCCTTGAAGAGGTAGAATGGATTCAAAAAGTAAGCCGTCAAATGCAATGGACTATCAAGCCGATTTAAGGCTTTTGCGTCAATGACTTTTAGTATTGGCCGGTAGTTAGCCTCATTTTGTTTGTATGCCTCTTTGATATCTTCTTTCGCTTTCTTGAGCTCTCCATACACAAAGCCCATTGAGGGCTTCCAATCCCCATCAACAAGACGAAGTACCATCACTAATGGAGCAAACACTTTCAAGCAAAGAGTTACGCTATTCCAAAACGCCGTACTCATCACCGTAGCAAATGCGGCTTTCCCTTTTGCGGTCTTCACCCATGGGAGAGCTCCCCATTCATTGGTAGTACACATCATCTTCAATTCTTGTTTCTTCTCCATCAAACTTTGCAATGTCAAGAAGGCGGTTGCAAATCTAGTAACACCCGGCCTCACTATGTCTCTCCTTTTGGTATGTTTTCTCATCAATGCCAATGTTCTATGATGACCATAAATAAATATGGTGAACTTCTTTGCCCTTTCAATGGTGTCTTTGAACTTTGGTTCCTTTCCAATCCCTTCAAGCATGAGGTTTATTGTGTGGGCGGCACATGAGGTCCAAAACATGTGTGGTCTCTTGATCTTCAACAATGCCGCCGCGGCCATATTATTAGAGGCATTGTCCGTGACTACTTGGATTACATTTTGCGCCCCAATTTCATCAATGCACTTGTCAACATAGTCAAATATATATTCTCCTGTATGCGACACCTCCGAATCTTCTTTGGAAGAGATAAAACAAGTCCCGGTCCTACAATTAACACATAAATTCATGATGCTTATTCTTTTTGGTCGGGTCCAAGCATCGGTCATGATAGAGCAACCCGTTGAAGCCCACTCTTCTTCTTGTTTCTTGAGTGATTTTTTGGTTCTCTCTACCTCCTCCTTCAATAGCGGCTCCCTTAATTGGTATTGGCTTGGGGGTTGGTAGCCCTTACCAAACATACCCACCGCCTCAACAAAGCGTTTGAAGCTATCATTGTCGATAGCATGAAATGGAATACCGGCTTCATACATCCATCGAGCCAAATACCGATTCACATCGTGAGTTCTCTCTTTCCAAATCGCATCATTTATGTTTTGTTGTCGCATCTTCTTACTTGCACTCAAATCCGGATTGATGGCCGTTGCATATCTATCCATGGGACCAACATAATGGGGCCTTTTCCTTGACCCTAAAACTTCAATTTCTTCGCCTTCATCACCTTCTAGTATTGTCGTCACATCCACTTCCGCTCTAACTTCTACATCATCTATCCTCTTGTCCCTCTTTTTAGATGACGATTTGTCAAGTGCCATCTTACACTTCTCTTTATCTTCTTTGGTTGACTTGGGGCATGGTGTTACATTTCCCTTGATATTCGCTATGTGTTGCTTTATTCTATAAACTCCTCCACCATACTCTTGGTCACACAATTTGCATTTCCAACGTTCCCTATTATTAGGATTCACAAGGAAGCCATATTCCCATCCAACATCATTTGAAGCTCTTTTCAATGCTGGACACTCAGAAGTGGTAGATGCCGCCGAAGATGATTGATCCATTTAATAGTTAGTAGTTACCTATGAATAAAATCACAAACTTTGGAGTTTGGGCAGACCACAACAAGAATAATAAACAATAGTGGATATTGATAAACAACAATCTGTTTTTAATGCCTTAGTGGCAACTAAGGCCTAAACCAAACTAAATTACTAAAATCTGTGTTTTAAAAAAAAATTGATCCAAGTCATACAAAGTCAAAAATAATCCAAGGCATACACTTTTTTAGTTTTTTTAATGTTCTGTTAGAGGCTACAAGAATTAAAAAAATTGATTTACGGTACTCTGTACTTATAAAAAATGATCTTAGTGGCAACAATCTGTTTTTAATGCCTTAGTGGCAACTAAGGCATAAACCAAACTAAAATACTAAAATCTGTGTTCTAAAAAAAATTTGATAAACAACAATCTGTGTTTACTGTTTAATGCCTTAGTGGCAACTAAGGCATAAACCAAACTAAAATACTAAAATCTGTGTTTTAAAAAAAAATTGATCCAAGTCATACAAAGTCAAAAATAATCCAAGGCATACACTTTTTTAGTTTTTTTAATGTTCTGTTAGAGGCTACAAGAATTAAAAAAATTGATTTACGGTAAACATGTACTTATAAAAATTAAAAAATGATCTTAGTGGCAACAATCTGTACTTATAAAAACTTTTCATTCTTGCTGTTTTTTACTAAAAAAAACAAAGGTAAACATGTATGTTTTCATTGTTTTGCAAGAGATAATGTTCTGTTTTTTTTAAAAAAATTGATTTACGGTACTCTGTACTTATAATTTATAAAAAATGATCTACAATAAAAATTAAAAAATGAGACAACTGTGTTAGTGTGCTAACTGTTAAGTGATCTACTGTTTATACAATAATTAAATGAGACAAGCTCACAAACTGTGTTAGTGTGTTAAACAGTGTTAACTATAATAAACATAGTTTATAATTTATATACACTTATTATACAGTCCCTCCTCCCCCAGCCCCCGATCTCCCAGGACCCAACCCAAGAGAGAGAGAGAGAGAAGAAGACGGCGGGTAGTCGCCGATCTTTGCTCGCCTTGACGCAGAGAGAGAGAGAGAGAGAGAGAGAGAGAGAGAGAGGCGAAGAGAGTAAAGTCACCTTAGAGAGTCTGAGAGCCGAGAGGTGATCGGAGAAGAAGACTCAATCGTTCAGCTTCAGCAGCAGCAATCCTTCGATCTTCGGGTTGGAAAATGAAGAGGCAATTTCACCGATTTAGGGTAAATTGAGGTAAATAGATCATCAGAAGTTACACTACGGTCCAAATGTTTTTCAAATTTTCTTTTTTGTACCCCGATTTTGCGATTTTTTCCGATTTGCATACTTTTTCCGACTTGCCGACATTTCCCGACTTGGCCGACTTGGCCGACTAGTCGCCGATTTGACCCCGACTAAATCGGTCAGCGATTTTTTGGGTCGACTAGGCATTAGTCGAGTCGGTAGGGGCTCGACCCCGACCTAGTCGCCGACTAGTCGGCCGACTAGGCCGACTTTTAGAACACTGACCTTTACCCCTACCATATCACCGTACCCATAATGGCCACCATGGAGGGTGGCCTCCTTTTTCCTATGAACCATAGCTTCTCTGCCAAATCCTATATGAGTACAAGTTGACCCCATGTTACCTTGTCATGAATGCCTTGAGGGAGACGCGCAATTTTGTCTTTGACATTTTCAATTTGCTTGGAGTATATAATATATCCTTGAACAAGGAGTCGAAGCGTCGGTTTTTGACATGTCGGTCTAATAGGGCATACCTACCTTATTAACCAGCTCCCCGACTCGGATCGCTGGCAAACGACATTGTAGAAGTCTATGGCAAATATGAATTTGACCCAAAGGAGCAACGGACTTATCCTGTGTCGTGGTTAAGGACGTTTATAGGTCTTTTTTCTTTTGTTATTTCATTGCTTTTTTTTTTTTCTTTCTATAATGCCATATTTCTCAAGCTTAACTCTTCCTTTTTGCAGATTTGTCGCTTGTGTCCACTAGTTTGCATAAGGCGAAGGACAAAGGCCATATCCAAGCTGCCTACAAAATTCCTTTGCCGAGCAGGTTTGCCCACGTGGTCCTCGAGTAAAAGCCTTCCTATACTTTGTTTTTAAAGAAGAGGCAAAAGAAGAAAGCCAATGAGGGAGAGGCTGGACCAAGCAAAAAGTAGAAGAGGCTAAGCAAAAAAGGGAAAGGAAAGGAGACTATGGAAATCCCTTCCTCAAGTGCCAGCGAAGACCTTGATCTCCACCGAGCTCCCATTGAGGAGTTGATAAAAAATATCTAATAGCTGAGGGAGCTAGACTTCTTTGAAGATGAGATGATGACATCTGAAGATGAACTCCTAGATTTGAGGAAAGCTGTTGTAGCTCAAAAAACAGCAAAAGCAAAGGCAGCCATATCAGCGAAGCGATTACTAGGTGTTGGGGATGGCTCAGCAACACTTGAGTAGTTGAAGAAACAAAAACCCGTACCATGCTCGAGTATTGGAGGAGAGATTTTAAAAGAAAAGGGCCATTTTTGAGAAGGTAGTCCCTGAGAAGGGAGTTGTTGATACAGCTACCGATGAAATGACTCCAGTGCCATTCCGAGTCATTCCAAGCGGACACCCCATCATGACCTCCAACAGTGGTCAAGACAAAACGAAGCTTGCTTTGCCTCTGCTTCAAGGTATCTCCCTTCTAAAGGATATGGAACAAGTGTCTTGTGAGTTGGATTCCAACATCGAGGGCATGTTCGCGCACATCACCTTGGTAAGATCCGAACTTGAGCTGACTTTTGATTATGTCTTTTCTATACCTTTTAGTGATCCTTGCTTTTCCTTTCAATCTTACTAGTCTGCCATGGCTCTTCATAAGAAGCTCCTGACCATTATTAGAGGCATTCTTTCCACAAAGAAGAAGCTCCAAGAAAAAATCCGAAGAGAGAGAAGGCTGAGAAGCAACTAAAGACTTTATCATCCAAGCTGGAGACAGTCAGGAAAGAGCTCTCGAATGCAAATGCGGTTGGGTACTAGGAATGGAGGAATTTTGCGACAGAGTACTACATTGATCAGATCTGGTTGAAGGAGGCTTCAAGATGGGTGCAAAGATTTACTTCTTCAAGGGATTGCATGAGGGTATGGGCTCAGGTTAGGCGCAACCAGTGTTCCTGACCTCTGGGTTGTATCTAAAGTGCCTATGCCTGAGGTATAAATGCCTAAGTCCCCTAAAATAGAGCCTTAAGTCGAGGATATTGAGGATGAAACCAAAGCTAACAACCTATTGAATGACCCTGAACCGCCTGTTCAAATGTAGCATCCTGGCGAGACAAGCTGTTGTAACCAGGTGGCCCACAAACTTTTCTGAACCGGCTCCAAATGCCCATTTCTTGACGTTGAGTTTTACCCCATGCTTCTTCAGAACGAGAAACATCTCGGTGAGGTGGGCAAGGTGATTCGACTTGTGTACACTCTTCACCACCATATCATTTTATGTAGGCTTCCACAATGAATCTGAGTTGGTCTTTGAACATCTGAGACACTATACTTTGATACATAGCGCCAACATTTTTCAAGCTGAAGGGCATGAATCTGTAGCAATATAAGGCATGGGGGGGTGATGAATGCAATTTTTTTCCAGGTCACCTTCATCCATGAAGATCTCATGATGACCTCGGTAGGCGTCCATGAAGCTGACCTGGCATGTCCAACTGTTGCATCTACGAGCTAATCAATCTGATGGATTGGGAATCAATCCTTCAGTGAGCCAAGTTGAATATTGCACCTCTTTAATCGCTTGAGCTTCAACAACTAATCCACTTCAGTGATGATTGCCCCGGCATAAGCTGCAGAAGATCTTCTCGGTTTCTGCACAATAGGGCGCCTCATGGGATCAACATTGAGCTCATGTTGGATAAAGGCAGGATTCACCCCAGGCATCTCGTATGGTGTCCAAGCAAAAACTTCAATATTTGCTCAAAGAAAAGTGATCATCTCTTCTTTCTCGAATTCAGACAGATAAGATCCAACCAAGAATTAACGACTTCCGCCCTCATAGATTGGTACTATTACAAGGTCTTCCACCAATTTTGCTCCGGGTGGCCTCTCTACAACTTCCAGTACGGGAGCATCTGGAACATCCACCCATTGCACTCTTTAAGGTTTAACTTTTAGTTTTCTGACCACCGTAGAGATATGACACTTCTTTTATATATGATCGCCTCGAATATCTTCCTTACAACCATTGACCCCAATAAACCATACCACTTGATGGTAGGTAGATGTTACAGCTTTCATGGCGTGATGTCAATTTCTCCTGAGAATAGCGTTGTAAGGGCTCAATGAATTCACCACGGTGAACTCAACCTATTGGGTTCTTGATCTAGCTTGGATGGGTAACGAGATCATGCCAAGTGGGTAGACAAGTGTGCCGCTAAATCCAACTAACGGGACTTAAGCAGGTTTCACATCATCCGACGAGAATTCGAGTCATCTAAAATGAGAATAATACTTCATCTCAACTACACTACCCAGATCTATCAGCACCCTCTAAGCACTATGTTTGTGTATCTCAAGAGAAGTTACTAAAGCATCGTTATGGGGGAACTATAAACCTTCTAGGTCCTTCTCGGTGAACTTGATGGTCCACTGAGATTCTTTGGTTGGTAGCTTTTGCTTTGGTGCTTGCCCAATCGTTGCGGATGTCGCTTGGTCACTTTCTTTGTGAAATCGTGATTCCATTGTTTTAGTCACTGGGCCATAGATGACGTGCATAATGATAGGCTTCTTCTCCCGGTTGGTCCCGCACCCAGTGTTCTGTGCTCCTTCCAATGTCTTGGCTTGGTCGAAAAAGCGATCTAGGTGTCCCCCTGATAACAAGAGTCTCCAGATAAGCTTTGAAGGGTTTGTAGGCCGTAATTTAATGGCCTTGTTCTTAGTGATACGTGCAATACACTCTTTTATCCTTGTGCTTGTTGTGTGTCCGAAGCCTATGACCCTGGAAATGGAAGAATGGTTCATTTTTTATTTGCCTTAGGATCAGGTAAATTGGCTCGGTGAACACAGTTGCCTCGGTGAGGAAGTCGCCTAGCTTCGGTGTCCTATTCTAGCCAGCTTTGATTGTGTTGATTGCTTTCTTCTGGCAACCCAAGACATGGATGACTTTGGTGAAGGAGTTTGTGGAGGGAGCGTCTCGCTCAATTAATAACTCCTCCAACTCTATATGCTTGTTGATGCGCCGCATCAAGTCATCTATATCATTTGGAGGGTGAAGCATCAGATTGGTGAAGATTGGACACTTGTTTTCCAAGCTCTCCTTGAAAGAAGTCGAGGCAATTCCCTGATCACACTCTTGGATCTGGTGGAAAAACTCCTAATACCGAGCCGCATATTGATGGAGCATCCCAAATGAGCGCTTCTTCATTCTGAGAAGGGAATCCACTTCCTTCTTCCGAGTGTTACTAGTAACAAACCGTGACATAAACGCTCTTTCAAGTGCTTCATAACTTCCAAAGAACCCCTTGTCAAACTTGTTGAACCATAATGCCATGAGGGTACAAAGGCTCATTGGGAAGACTCTGCACATCACAACCTGGTCATTGGTGTACAAACAAATGGATGATCTGCCTATAATAGATCAGGTGGTTGTACGTGTCGGTTAACACATTGTAGCAGTTCAACTTTGGCAATGTGAAACTGATCAGGAGGGTTGCCGAGGTAATCTTCTTTGGAAAAGATGATCTCGACAGTTGCTTAAGGCACTGGTCTACACTTGGCAATGGTGGGAGATTTAGGACAACGAAAAAGTCTGA
Source organism: Vaccinium macrocarpon (assembly GCA_022606695.1). Taxonomy (NCBI): domain Eukaryota; kingdom Viridiplantae; phylum Streptophyta; class Magnoliopsida; order Ericales; family Ericaceae; genus Vaccinium; species Vaccinium macrocarpon. The sequence continues at coordinate 17,135,649 of CM040172.1, forward strand.
AGTCTAAGCTTTCTTTTCAGGTAGAGCGTCCTTAAAATCAGGCTGTCGTTTTGTTACATCCACTTGGTGGTGTGAGCTTTCCTTCTGATACTTCTCCCTACGTGGATCTTAGGTGCCACCGTCTCTGTAGTCGTTCCTGTCACCATTACCCTTGCTCGGTATGAGTGACACTTCCTAGTCTTGCCATCATGGATAATTAGAAGGTTTCCATCCTGTCTTTTTGGCTGTCGTTGATTTTGTCTAGAAGATCAGCATAGGACTTTGTCTTTTGTGAAGGGGTTTTCTGATGACAACTCAACTATTTGTTCGCTCGATGGTCGTTGTGCGGAGCCTTTTTGAGATGAATAGGCTTGTATTTCCCATCTTCAAAATAGTACACCATCTCATGTGTTGCCAATTGTCTAGAGCATGGCATTCAAGAGCTCGACATTGAGATGTTCGATGACTGTTGGCAAGAGGCTTGGATCCTGTCCCCTCTTGAGAAGTGCTCAACTAGAGGGCTCCTGTGTGTAAAGACAAAGGTCTTGGTTGTAACAGGATTGTTGAGGGGGAATTCGAGATGATCCTTTACCAAACGTCTCTCACTGGGATGTTCATTATTGTGTCCCGATTTAGAAGGGGCTATGACCTTTACCAGAGCCTTTTTCTTTATAGCCTTAGTGAGTTTGGCCATTTAAGCTCTCATGAGAGCCATCTATGTGTCTCTCTCCTCGAGATTCTGAGTCAGATGCTGAATGGTGAGTTGCTTTGAGTTGGGACTCAGGGTAAGTCTAGCAATGTTTGGTAAAATGGAGACAAAATTGTGAGGGGTGGTTTTTCGGTCTTTAGAAGACGAAGGGATTTTAGGATCATCGGGATTCAATTCACTACCCATGGTTTCTCAAAAGATGGTGAACAAGGAGTGAAAAAGAGGGAAAGGAAGGTTAGATTTGGAGTATGAACACCAGATTTTGGGTTGAAGTGCCCCAACAAAGTCACCAATTGTGGTGTCATCCAAATGGTCCTTCTGGATTGAATCTTTCTAACGTGAGTAAGAAGATCTGACTCTTTAGTTACCTCTACACAAGTAACACTCGACGTCAGTGCCAAAATCGGCCAGAATGTGGCTAGGGAACACATTCCGATGTTCTAATGAGATACTTAAAGAAGTACTAGAGAAGTAGAGGGCAATGGATTGTATTGTGTACCTTCTAGGGTTACCTTCTTTTCACCTGAGCTCCAAACTTAGGTGTTGATCATACGCGCTGCTCGACTGATGTTACACTACATCACAAGCCATCTTCGTTATGATTGCATGTGTATGTTACAAATCCTTGTATGACACGTGTTATAACAGCTCGTCCATAGTCATGATGACGTATGAGGGATGTGGTTACATGCACATGGCCTGTTGCGAGTTGATTATACACGGTAATCATCTTGGATGCCATCATCCATGACGTGTAAGTTGAATTGCCTTCCACATTCCTTGCGGGTCACTTCAAGTTTACCCGGTTCAAGCGACTTCATTGAATATCTTTTGGGATAATAAGGCAATTGGTCCGAACCAACTTTGACCCTTATAACCTTCACGTTTTGGCCCACTACAACCACCATTAGTAATTGAATAGAATAATATGTAACAAAAACCATTAATAGTCATAACAAATGGACAAAAAGAAGCAATAAACCGAACCATAAAAATGCACAACACATGAACCAAAGTGTTACTCCCTCCGCCCAGATTTTTTTGTCCCTCGTTCTATTTGTTTGTGCCTCGTTCTATTGTAACTGGATAAAAAATGAGTGATATCTTTAGATTGGCAAGTAATTATATATCCAATATGGATCTTGTTTGATAGATCTCGATTAGTTCTATAAGACAATGTTTTTAAAATTACATAAAACATAGTAAATTACAAGATATAATCATTTGAAAAATGGCACGAACTCCCAAAATGGACTAACAAATCTGGACGGAGGGAGTATTAACTATTAATATGCACACCTTTACCTTTTTGTGTCGCAGGCCTATTTATAATTTGGGCTGAAAACAAACAGAGGCTTGGCTCATTTGGGGTTTGTGTAGTAAATGAACCAAGCTCGAGTCAATTGTATGTCACGCCCTCATTTTTACAAAACATAAATAAAAGAATCTCAAACAATAAGTAAGTTAAAAGATAAAGATTTCCATAAATTAGAGTACATCCTTACTCCAATGACTATCAAATATTTGGGCACCCTTGCCCCAAAGGTGTAATCAAAATACATCCCATAAGTTATTACAAATCCATAGTCAAAAGATAGAGAAAAATTAGAGTTACAATATCATCTCCCCAAAAGAAAAGTTTAATGCATAAAAGATGAATAAAATAACTTCATTTCATGTATGCTCATCATCCAAGTCATGCCCTCCAAACCATGCACAATCAAAGCTGAGTACCTGAAAATGATAGGGTGAGCACGCATGCTCGTAGGAGAACTATTCTACTAACGCTAGGTATATGAATATGATGCATGCACATGATGGTAACATATGTCAAATGATTATTAATTTGTGAGTCCAAGTATCCAAGTCATGGAGGAAGAATTTAGAAAGTTTCAACGTACCCAAGTGATTTCCAAGTATCCACCCACAACCCATGTTTTCAAAAGTCCTTTCTAAGTGCCCAAAACATAACCCAAATATCCATTTTATTTCACCCAACCACCCAAGTTCATCACACAGGTCAAAATAATCAAGTTTACATATCGAGTTTCGACAAAACATAAAAGATAGTCCAAAACCTCATCTTTCATTTCTTACATTGGAGAAAAACCATCATTTTTATTTAGTACTAGGGATTTAATCTCTCTACCGGTTTCATAGGCCCCGCGTGCCTCTGCCGGGTTTCATATGCCTCCCGTGCCTCTGCCAGGTTCCATAGGTCTTGTGTTCCTTTATCAAAAAATTTACCAAATGATGGTATCGGTTTAAGAACATCTCATTATCCCAAACATTTCATCAAAACTTTCATAACAAGTCCGTTTTCCAAATTTCATTTCATTATTTCACAACTTTCGATAAAAAGAGTAACGCACACACCCACCCACGCTTTCTAAAAACCATCAAACTTTCATGTGATGTAAAATGACATATTTGTTTATAAAATCAAAGTTCTCAAGTCAAACATGGTTGAAAGTGATGCCAAAAGTCGACTTTATGAAGGTATAAGCGATTGGGAACCAAACGGACGTCAAAGAGTGACCAAAAACCACCCCAACAACAATGGCAGTGGCTAGAAATTACAGAGGCAGCAACTAAGAATAGTTAACAGTGCAGATTTTCACCCTTAGGGGTGTGAATTTCAACCCAATCACAATTGAAATCGTTTATGCTCAAATTAGAAATGCTAGAAAACAATTATACATGGAGTGATGTCAATTTCACTCCCAATTTCACCAAACAACAAGCAAATTCATAGATCAAAGAATCAAAGTGGAAAAACCCACACAAATTGAGAAAAACACGAGATTCAAGGAAATTGAGGTAAAAAATCAAGTATATGCAACAAATCATAAGCATATAACTAGAGAGAGTAGACATTGTTCCCCTACCTTAAGGATTTGCTTGAAAAATGAAGATGAGTGAAACCCTAGATGTAGAAAATCTCAAATCCCGAATTATGTGCTTCCAGTGCGAATCCAAGGTGACCCAAGCTCACCACAGTGCGTAGAACGTGAAGATGGCCTTGGTTCTTGAAGAGGTTGAGTGGGGAGGGAGAGTTTTGAGCTTGAAGTGTGCAAAAATGGAGGAGAGGAGAGAGGGAGAGGGAGCCAATCGGTGGAGGAGAGAGGGAGAGTTAGATATTTTATTTTTTTGCAAATTTGCCCCACACTACTTATTATAACCACCTAATTACATCTCACACCCAAATGTCACTTGTGTACATAATATGTGGCCACAATACTTATTTTCATAAACCAAACTTAAGTAAAGAGTCTTTACTTTAATTTATTTATGAAAATAAGGAAGTACCCCCCATTTGAAAACAATGACATTTCCAAAATTTTGAACTTTTAATCACATCGAAATCTCATCCCCCCACTTTTAGTACAAAATTGAAAAAGACAGATTTTTCTCCGAATAAAAAAGGTGAAAGATGACTTTGCCTTACTAAAAAATAACTTCGAATTATACCATTGTGATTAGAAAAATCTAAGGAACAATTACCGGAACTTTTTATCGGCCAAATCGAAACTTCTCCAAAAGTATTTTTTTACACGGGTCCTTACATTCTACCCTCTTTAGAAAATTGTCCTCAAAATTTCACGTATCAATGCATGAATATGCAACATGTGATATGTATGACATGCAACCATATAGCCTACCGTATCCAATACCATATCTAAGAAATGCAATTTTTTTCAAAGTTTAAACTCACATAGATTATGCGGTAAACAAGTTTGGATATTTCTCTTTCATTTCATCTTCATGTTCCCATGTGGATTCCTCGCTGCCAAAGTTATTCCACAAGACCCTTACCAATCGAATCATTTTACCCCTTAACACTTTCTCCTTCGTATCCACTACCTGTATCGGTTTCTCTCCATAGGACGCATCGGCCTCTAGCTCTAATTCGAACCATTCAAGCAAATTCGATGGATCCAGCTCATACTTCTTCAGCATGGAAATGTGAAAAACATCATGAATGCCCGACAACCTTGGTGGTAGCGCCAATCGATACGCGACTTCCCCAATCCGCTCTATGATATCAAACGGCCCAATATAACGTGGTGATAATTTACCCCCTCATCCAAATCGATTCAAACCCCAGTGTGGTGATATCTTGAGAAATACATGGTCTCCCACCTCGAATGACAATGGTCGTCTACGTCGATCGGCATAACTCTTTTGGCGACTTTGAGCGGTAAACAAACGTTGGCGAATCACTTTGACCTTCTTGGTGGTTGCCTCTTGCGCGGCCTTAAGCCTCTTGCGAATCAAACTCATACTTTTCACGGTTTCGGTAACTAACTCGGGCCCCGCATGGTAGTTTCACCCAACTTGGACCAACATATTGGCATCTAAAAGGCCTACCGTATAATGCCTCAAAAGGCACCATCTCGATGCTCGATTGGTAACTATTGTTATACGCGAATTCGACCAATGGTAAATGATCCTTCCAACTATCCCGGAAATCCATCACACATGCTCGTAGCATATCTTCTAAAATTTGAATCGTCCTTTCGGATTGCCCATCAGTTTGCGGATGATAGCCAATGCTAAAGAGTAAATTCGTACCAAGTGCGGATTGCAAACTTTGCCAAAATCAAGCGGTAAAGCGCAGATCTCTATCAAACAAGACGGAAATCGGAATCCCATGAAGTTGGATTATCTCCTGAACATATAAACGACTAAGTGACTCGACCGTATCGGTAACTTGAATCGGTAAAAAGTGTGCGGTCTTGGTCAATCGATCCACCATAACCCATATGGCATCATGCCCCCTCGGCGATCTCAACAAACCTGTCACAAAATTCAATGGAATTTATTGATTCAATCAAAGAGTCACAAGATTCATGACCAACTGGATCCAAGACTTCAGCTTCTGCTGCCACGGGAAGGAAGAGCTTGACACTGTGATATAAAGAGGCAGATAGAGAGGGTCACCAAATTCAAAAAATAAAATGGAGAGCTACTACATACACTTCCGGGTACACAACAGGGTAAAAAACATCCAAAACGACGTAGTTTTTGGACTTGGGTCGCCCACAAAAAAAAAAAAAAAAAAGGAAGAGGTGAAAATCCAAAAGCCCTTCCCCTTTCCAGCCCAAATCGAACATTGTTCAGAGGGAGAGAAGAAGATACGAACACCACCACCGACCGACCGACCGCCGCCTTCGCCGGCGACCACACAAACAAGGAAATCTCCCATTCCGGTGACCACCAGCATGTCTATACGTTGACGAGATTCGAACTTCCGTGGCGGTCTGTCTCTATTTCTCTATGTTCAAGCACCACCGTCGAACACCACCACCACAGTTTCCTTCTCCACTTGATTAGTAGAAACCACATCCTTTCAAAGTGGGGGAAGAACAGAAGAACCACCAACATTATCAAAGGTCTTTGAAGAAAGAGAATTTTTTATAGTTTTTTTATAGTTTTGTTCCCCAATTGATTGCAGTAACATCCGTTGATGATTCAGGCAAAATAATAGGAATATTGGAGTCCAAAATTGCCATAGAAGAAGCAATAGATTCAAACGTAACAGGGTTACATGTAGTCAGAAGAACATGAACTAAAACCCTTAGAACAACTTCAAGCGAACCAAAGCAACTCGAAAAAACATCTGGCAACGCAGGAAAAGAGAAATCAAGAGAGCTTATAACATCCAAAATGAGAATTGCAATCAGGTTGGAGAAATCAAACTAATCAGTTGAGGAAGAAGATCCTCGCTCAAATCACCATTTTCGTCATTCGATTTTCTAAAAACCCTCTCTTTTTGGCGACCCGGGTACAAAAACAACATTGTTTTGATGTTTTTGACCCGATTGTGTACTCGAAAGTGCAACCCGGAAGTGTATGTAGCATTTACGAAATAAGAGAAAATTGTGAGAAAAGCCTTCTAAACTTGGATTTAGATATCATAGAGCCACTAAAATAATAGGGTCTTCCTTCGACAAGGATCAGGCCTGGCCCTAAGATTTTCATGACCCCAGACGATAATGTAAATAGGACCTTATGTTTTTCTAGAGAACAAAATTAAAAAACCAATATTTATTTCAAATGGTAAATACGGTGTTACATATTTTGTCTTTTATGTAATTCATGTCTTCATGTTAATAAAAAATAGTTTTAGGTCATAATTGTCTATTTTTATTGCGAACATTTTATGAATACGCACGAAGTGTTTTATTTATTTTTTCCCTAATTACTACGACAATTTTTTTTAAAAAAAGTCAACAAATGATAAGAATGTAGTGGAAAGGGGGAAAAAAAGAGAAGGTAGAAACTGACTATAGTAAGAAAAAAGAAAAGGGCAGAGACGGGCCATGGGAATTGAAAGGAAAGGGAAGAGAAGGGCTCATGTGAATTGAACCTTGACATTTACTAGAAAACACAAACTTTTCCACTATGCCAAATGTTTCTCTATTTCTTAGTGCAACATTATATACTTATTACTTGTTATGAACATATATATACTTAATTAGGGCCCTAAAAATTGGCTATTTTTTGTGGGACCCAGACCCAAGCCTACCTAGCTTGCCCAAAGGGCCAGCCCTGACAAGGACATGATATAGGAGTTAATCATGGAAATATGACACAAACTAATTCTTTAATACCAAGAGGACAAATCACCTACACATTCCAAAAATGCTCCCACTAACCCATGAAAGTGCCTAAACTCCACAAACCCTACAAAAGTGCCTAAACCCCAAACCTAACAAAGATGCCTAAACCTAAACCCTAGGGTACCCTATGAAAGTGTCTAAAATCCTAGGGTACCCTATGAAAGTGCATAAACCACTAAAACTCTATAATTAGAAAGTGCACCCCAAGTGCCTAAACCCAAAATGCTTAAACCCACTATAACCCACTCCAAAGAGCCTAATCCCTCTAAAATTGAACTCAATTCCAAAATTTAAGAGAACATTAATTTTTTCCCAGAACGTACGCATGAGAGAGAGAGAGAGAGAGAGAGAGAGAGAGAGAGAAGCATCACTAGGAAAGGAAAAATGAAGCAATGACCTGTCACTTTCAATGGCTAGTGGCAAAGGTAAAAGTGTGGGTTGTAAATTTCCTTTGGACCGAACAAAAAAAAAATGTGGGCGGTAAAGCTTTAAAATAAATTAAGCTGAATTAAACACCCTTTAAAATCCCAAACTCGGCTTTTAGGCCAATTTTCTGAAAATAATATTGCCCCATTGACAATAAAACTGAGAAAAACTGCAAGTCACCTTCAATTATGAGAAAACACCTAACAAAGTTTAATTTTCACCGTTCCATAACCCAGTGCTGGATTACATGTATGAGAAATAACCCACAAAATACGGCGGCTCCCAGAACAACGGTGATTCGAACCCACAAATAGGAGATAAATGCCCTGAGCACAATCGCATCCCATAACCATAACCACAAAATGCAGAAAGCTGATCCTAGTGCAGCACCCACCACCACCTGGCTGATCGTATGGAGCTGTTGTGAAACTCGTAACCATGACTGCAAAAACAATAGCAGAGAAGTCAGCAAATTTTTATTATTTTTTTAATTTTCTGAACTTGGAAGTTTCATTCCAAATTCCAGCAGCAGGTACAAGGACTCCAACAAATAAATGGAGAAGGATTTCTAGAGACTGGATTACACTATATCTAAGAAGCTGGGAAACAGATGCAGGACAAAGGATACAATGCGAGACAGATGTGGATACATTGTTTCTCCAAAAGTCAGGACATGTTTTACCCAAAACGTAATTACAAAATTCACAAGCATTATAGATGCATCTTAGGAAGTTAGGATTTCAGTATAGACATCAAAAACATTATATCCATCAGATTAAAATGAAGAAACACCAGTAGTGTGATTCTGAAGTTACAAATCAATGGTCATTATTGATTTATACAAAAAATCAAGTTTTACAAGTACTCATGAACTAAACATCCGTGGAAAATTTGGCTCTAAAACCTTCATTTTAATCACCTAATGCGTCCTCAATGTCTGCCCCGAAGTCCCCAAAGTGTCCAAGTGTGCTTTTCAATTATTAACTTTCCACTCTTTCAACATAAGACTTTTTGGGAATGAAAACTTTGTTTCTTGCAACCAAAATAAGTTGGTTATCAACAAGTGTGCAGAGAGTCCCCAAAGTGTCAAGTGTACTTCTCATATGATAACATTCTGCTCTTTCATCATTGACTATTTTGGGAATGAATCTGGTTCTAGCAAACAAAACCTAAGTGGGTTGTACAACTTGATTGTTAAGCACATGCTTATATCTTATTGCATGAATGTTAAAACATGTTACTCAGTATTCGAAACAAATCTAGACAAAAAATAAAGATGACAGAGTCCATGGTCACAGTGTTTTCTTAGCTTCTCCCGTAAAGCAACTTCTGATACAAACCAACCAACCAGCCACCAGAACACTACACCTGAGCATTTCTTTACCATCAAAAGTTTGCTAAATATGCAACATGGAAAAGTAAACTTTCTGGTCTTTCACTTTTTAGTTTTTTTCCAAACATTGAAGAACTTCATTTTGGATTATCGGGTAAGAGGAAGGGAGCCCAACCCATGAGCCTGGATCCAAGCAACACTCAAGTCTTACTTGGCCACTATGACTAGGATCTACCTAGCTTACTCGTGCAATTATGGATTTCAAAATTGCATGGCAATGGAGGAAGGATTTTGAAATTCCTCATGATGTTTCTGGGTAACTGGACAAGTTGTTGAACCCAAAACTTTAATTTTATTTCTAGAATAGCTACAACGGTACAACCATATGGTTATATGAACTCAAGTACATCCTCCATACTAACTTTAGCAATATAAATGTATCTTATAGTGGATCTCAATTTGTTGATGAAAAGTGTCACCTTCATAGTTCTACTGCTGCTCGTCCAATAAAATGAATACGTAGTTTGAAAATTAAATCAAGGTTTTGCATTAATATCATACTAATACTAACATATTTCGCCATACTTACAAGATATGAACCAAATGCCAAAGCAAGGCCACTAAGCGTTATTGTAAGTCCATTCATCCCTAGCCACTGAAACACTGAGACAACAATCAGAGAAAACAAGTATTAGAAATCAAAAGTGCCAAGTTTAACCAGTAAATAGGCCTTAAAAATAATTGCACCAGCAATAAGTAAATGTTAACATTTTTTTTTTTGGGCAAGAAAAAAATAACTAAACCAAGGAACTGAGTTATTTCAAATGAACGGACAAGAGAAGCACTTGTGAGGCAGAAGAAATGGAACGCACTAAGTTGGAACTGTAGTGTGCATTAGGGAATGTATATGGAGCTTACATGGCATCCTGTCATTCCCTTTCACCTCACATACCATTGAAGAGGCATAATCTTACATAAATGGGTATTATCCAGCACATGGAAACCAGATACAAAAACAAAGAGAATGAGTTTCTCACAATTTAGAAGTGGAGGACTCATTTAAAACTGCTCCATTAATTATAATTTGATGTTATTCCTTACTAATAGTATGTGATATTTGTACCGCATCTCCATTAGTAGTCTAATAAATTCATACTAAACCAGGAAAACTCATTTGGATTGTCTGGAATACAGGAGGGTTTGGAAGTCATATCTTACTTGTCAAATTCTGCAAGAACAGTGTGCAAAGCATAGATTCCTAATGGTTATAGAGACAATGTAGCCTTTTATGACACTAACTTCCCCCAATATTGAATTTTCTCGAATGAGATGTCGCTTCGGTCTACCTAGTTCGTATTAGTGAAATATCAAAACACAAATCTCGTTAAATTCATTAAACTAAAAAGTCCTGCAAGAAATTTAGGCTTCATTATGTCTATCTCCTGAACTGTTCATTTTAAATAGAATTTGAATGGGTGGTTGTTTAGGTGGTTTACAGCTGTACACTAAACTACAAGTTTTTTTCTCCACAAAAATAGAACCAAAAGAATTTTGCAAAATTATTTTCATGATTTACATTCCCGAATTGGAATGAGCGGATTTTCTAAAAAACATAATTAAATTGCTTTTTCAAATGCCAATTCAAAAAAAACTAATTTCTTTTTCAAAAGAAAAATATATAAATTATGGTAGAGATTAGACAAGCAAAGCCTTACTAGACACTACAACAAATATGATGAAAAAGAAGATCGATTGTGCATGCGATGATGGCATTCCAGGGTCGGATCTCAAGTTAGAAACAGGTCGCTGTTGGTTTAGAACCCCCTTCAGTACGGTGGAGAGTCCAGAATTTATAACTTGACCTGTGGCAACCCATAATGCTTTAGCATCATGCATCCAAAGAAGCACAGCACCAAAAAGAGCACCCACAAGCCACTTGCTCTGCAATCAACAGCAGCAAAGCTTTTGAAATCACAAGGAAATATAATGCATGCATGTTTCTAAGGAGGGAAATTACATGTGACCCATCTTCTATGAAAAGAATTGAGAACATCACCTAATAAAAACTTAATGCATAAATCATTAACTAAGTGTATGAAAAAAAGGCAAAAGTTTGTTCAATCTTTGTTGACATCCATGATGAGTTAGATACAGAATGACACTAATGAGAGACTGTTAACTCAACTAATGAGGACAATATTAACTGCAATGTTGTACTCATCTTCTACAATTGCAAATTAGTTGACACTTGGATATCATGAACACAAGTATACCAGGCCTTCCATATAAGTACATTAATCCTAATGCTGCTGACTAAACGTATCAAGATATACTGGCCCTAAGCCTACTAGAGTGACAAGTCGACAACCAATTGCCTATGTTAGCACATTCTGTGAATTACAAAAGCAAGGCATGACAAACATGAAACATGTTTTGTTCTACTGTTTCAAGAAATTCGGTTAAGAAAAGGATGGGCATTGGGCGTGCTGTCCTATTTGGCACCAGCCCAAGTTAGAATTTAAGACAGGAATAAGTTTAAGAAAAATACAGAGTTCAAAAAGTTTAAAAAATATGGGCATGCAAATACGCACAAAAACAACCAAAACAAAATTCCACTCGTGGATATTGCTCTTTGGCAGGGCGTGTGGTGGTAGTCAGTGGTGGAGCAACAAATCTTGGCTAGTGAGGACAAAATCATACCTAAAATGATGTGTGTGCATGTGTGTGTATGTTTCAAAAGTAGAAGAATATTTATAAGAGAATCAATACAATAGGAAATCTTAGATACACATTAAATTGAAACAACACTCGACAACTTTTGATATTTTAAAATATAGATGAAACGTCAGTCTTTATAAAAAAAGAAAAGGTTTAGGAGTCTTTTTCATTATAGACATAAGGTATTATTCATCAATTAATTCACTCTATGCAAACAGCTTCTTCACAATCTTATACTCTGTGTGTGTGTGTGTGTGTGTGTGTGTGTGTGTGTTGTATTTGGATGAAATGTTTCAGATGATTGAGACTTGAAGCTCTGGTTGGTCTGTTATCAAATACTTTGGGATAATACCACAACTTTCATGGGTTAAATCCACTAATTAACTAACAAAAGTCTTAACAATAATAGGGATTCATAAATGAAGGGGCTCAAATGACCATATTGCCTCCACCCTTGGTGGTAATCAACTGCAAAATCCCCAACTAGGTGTGGAACAGCAACATTTGTGATCTTTTTTTCTTTTTTTTTTATTTATCTTGTTGTCTTAGCTTGTATAGTTTGTTTAAATCTACGAGTTTATGTGCTTTAGGAGTTCCAATGCTTCTCATTGTCTTATTGCCTTTGAAATTGAATTGGTGATTTTTTCATCTATCAAACTACTGGTGTTCGACTCTTCACATTTATAGGAAAAAAAATATTGGATTCAACTAGGAGAACTACAGATACATTACAGTTCTCTTTTTTTTTTTTTTTCCTCCTGGGTTTGAGGTGAACAATTGGGGGTCTGTTATAGACAGTTTCCTTACTTCACGCAATTGAGTGTTGGTGTAGATTTGAAGAGTCTGCAGCGTGGGCAAACTTAAATTTGGTCCACACCTTCTTATCTCAGACGAAGTTATGAGCAGTTAGTGTTTTCCGGTGTGTAGCAAAAATGGAATCCAATCAGATTGCTGTCTTTCATCATACATTTACATGAAAGTGAAATCAGGGAAGAAAAAAAAGTACGAACCATGCTATTGAGAGTGGACTCGAGCCCGTTGGCTCTGAAATTTGGGCGAAACTCAGAGGACCCATTAATGAAGGATTCATTTTCAAAAGCACCAACACCTTCATCACCGCTCATGGCGTTTCGACTCAAGGCCCTTTCATAGAGCGAAACAGGTTTGTGGGAAACAAATTCACGGTGGGAAAACAATTTCGAGGAGAGAAGAAATGGGAGAGTGGAAGCAGTTTTCGCAGATTTAAGTCTTGTAGGGTTTGCGTATGTCGTCTTGTTTCCGGTGCTCGTGATAGTGGAGAGAGGATTGAATAGAATGGTCGTTAGCGCTGACATTTTTGTTTTCTACTCCTACTCCTTTGGAGATTCGGGTACTAAGCTATATGTTCTCCATCGGATCTTCCACGGCTTAGTTTGCCAAAAAATTTTAGCAACTCAGTTGTTAAAATCATGAAAATTTCAAAGCACAAAATTAAGTAGTTATGTTTATTGTTTTTCTATTTTTTTCTCACCAAATTAAAGTATTCCTCAAGTACTTTAACTTGGTGCAAAAAAATCGAAAAAACAATAAACCAAACCACTTAATTTTATGATTTAAAATTTCCATGATTTTAGCAACTCAACTCATTTGCTAAAATCATAGTTGATTTTAGCAAACAAGTTGCTAAAATTTTTAGGCAAACTAAGCCTAAGTTTCTATTTTGGGTCATCATCAGTGTTAATTTTATATAGGAGTAGCGAGTAATAAGCATTGGTTTGGATGAATTGGGAAAATTAGTTTTTTGGTTTTTTGAGTTTTGTCCTTATTCAAAAAAAATTTGCATTTGTTAGTTTTCGGTCAATTTTTTGTGGTTTCTTGGCTTGTCTTGACGAGAGGAAAAATAATCCAATTGAAAAATAATCCAAACTTAAAGTTTGGGGAAAATTGGATTATTTTTCATCTTTATTCACAAAACTTTAAGTTTGGCTAATAATTTTATACTTTTTACAGGAAAAATAATCCAAACTTAAAGTTTTGGGAAAATTGGATTATTTTTCGTCTTTATTCACAAAACTTTAAGTTTGGCTAATAATTATATTTTTCGTCTTTATTCGCAAAATTGTAGGAATTTTAGTTAACATATTCACGATGTTTTGATGCCACGTGTAGGGTTCAGATATGGTACAAACATTGTCCCCCTTAAACTCTATTTTTTTGAAAATGAAAAATGGAGTTTAAAAAAATAAGTGAGGGCAAGAGTCCTTATGTAATAGGAGATAATGGCTATAAAGAAGATGGAAAGGAGAGGACTCTTTTAACCGTTATCATTAGACACGTGGCGGATTGTTAATGGAGTGGTAATTACAGAAGGGATGAAACTTCTCGAGAATCCGTATGGAATTCCTATCTTCGTGCGTCCAAAATTTGCGTTACAAGAAAAAAATTGAGAACGAGAGACGAGTAGTGTCACAGTAAAAGTCTCTCTCTCTCTCTCTCTCTCTCTCTCTTACTCTACCTGTTCACTGCCATAACCAATTATAAGCTTCCATGGCAACTCTTTGAGCTCAGGCATTTGTGGAAAGTGAAGAAAATCTAAGCACTGTAATGAAAAGCTGATCGAGGAAAAGAAGTTTGAGATCACAGATCGAGCACTATTCTAGGTACCCAAAGATGATGAGAACCCTAGTCATTCATCTGGTTTAGACAAACATGGGTTAGGTCCTTGCTTTCTTACAAAATTCCTTGATTATTTAAAAGCTTTCTATACACATAATGCACCTTTTCCTCTTGCCTGATCTGTTAAAGATTGGGCACCCAATTGGGAAAATTATAGCAAAACAAAACCCTTCAAAATCTGGATAACTTTTAGTCCAGAATATGATAAATGGTTGTCTAGTGTGAAAAAGGCAAAGAAGGATGTTTGGGTAAAATTTGAAATATATAATGTAATTATGATGAGTGTTGTTATGCTAGATCCTGCTACCTCGCTGCTAAGTGCGATGGTGTTCTTTTGGTCCACCAATACTAATGTTTTTCATTTCCCTTGTGGAATGATGTCACCCACTCTTCAAGTTGTGGCATTTATAATTGGGTTGCGTCCACATGGAATAGGAGCAAATGATGGCCTAGAGCCTCCTAAAATTAGTTTTGAGTACTCTAAGAAGAAGGATATTACCTTTAATTAATTCTTGGACCAAAACTTTGTAACTGGCCTTGAACAACCTGTGTCTGACATGGAGCATATCGCCTTTTTGATTTATTGGTTGAACAAGTTTATCTTCTGTGCAAGCGCGTTGAAGGTAACAAAAAATTATACCAATTTGGCCAAGGCAATATCTGTTGGACAGGAGATTGCACTCGCTCTAATATTTTTAGCCCATTTCTATAGATGCTTGAAGGAACTGGTAGATCATAATATCTCTATTTGTACTGGACCGCTGTGGCTACTGGAATTTTGGGCATGGTCATACTTTCTGCATTGGCCTTCGTGGAAATAGAAGAACAGAAGAAGAAACCAAAGGAAAAGGAGTTCTGTGGGTATTATTTGAAATCACTAGTCCCCAAGGAGCATACAATTGAGGAATGTTTCTCCTATTTTTACTAGTTATTAGAGGATCCAATTCCTAACTTTTGGACTCCTTTTTAAAGAAACTCCACTTGCCTAGAATGGCTTAGGGTTAAAATTGAAGAATTAAAGGTAGATGATCCAGTTCAACAAGCAGTATAGGCTAGTTTCTTGGTAACACGACATTTAGCTTACGGTATGTATTCATGGTCTCCAAATAATAAATGTGGTGCAGAATACTATAATCCAGGACAATATGCGAGGCAATTTGGAT
Organism: Vaccinium macrocarpon; assembly: GCA_022606695.1. Classification (NCBI taxonomy): domain Eukaryota; kingdom Viridiplantae; phylum Streptophyta; class Magnoliopsida; order Ericales; family Ericaceae; genus Vaccinium; species Vaccinium macrocarpon. The sequence continues at coordinate 17,151,258 of CM040172.1, forward strand.
TAACACAATTCATACTTGTGCCTCCATTTCGATCTATAAATTTCTTCTCGTACATTAGTTGTCAGCAAAATCCTCTTAGTTCGCCTATTTTCATATTTAATTAAATCCCTCATAATTATCTTTAAAATTCATATTTTCTTCTCCCCTTTTATGTTATGTAGCCACTCTTCATATCACCTTTAATACGCATAGCATAGGTTGTAAACCTAGCATCAACAACACCCCCAACACTGAGTTATAGTAGTTTTGTGAGTGAAAAACACCTTGATAACTAGCCAAAAGATTCAAACCCAAGGAAGTTCTACATTGTTAATTGGCATCCTGTGCTTTTAATCTACAAGGACTGTGCAAATCAAGCCTTGATTCTTTAATCATGCAACCGAAGATTGTACTGGAAATTTTGCGCAGTCTCGTGACTAACTGTTTCACTTGGCTTACTTCTGTCGGTATTTTCTAAACACTCTATTCATATTTGTTCATGTTTTCTACTTCTAGTGTCAACAATTGGAATATCGGCCGGCACATTGCTATGTCAACCGATTAATCAATTTTTGCAGTTAGTTTTTGCTGGCAGACATATCTCTTTGGTGGCTGGCAGATCGATGTGCATACAACATAGTTTTATTTCCATGTGTGTTTTATTTCCTGTCATCATCCATATCTTTTTAATGGCTAATTAATTAATTTACTTGTAAAGTCTTCTAAAATAATTTAACAGCTTTATGTTGGGTGAGCATAGGCTAGCCTTTGTGGCTAAATGGAGAGGTGCCTAACTCCTTCCCTTCATCATACCTTTGGTTTGCGAATCCATTGCTAGAATCTTTGGTCAGGGTTTTCCTTAATTTAGCCTAAACCAACTGGTGACTTTAAACAGTTGTAGGTGTTGCACAATGGGCACTGTGGACTATTGAAGTTGGATGAAAAAGAGTCTTAAAATGTAGAGACCCGTAAGTTTTTAATTTTTTTCCGGAAATAAAGTTGAGGAAATGTTGGAATTTTTTTGAAATGTTTAAGTGATGGATTATTAAGTGTGGTGAGTAGGATTGGGCCAAATTGAATTACACAAGCCAATACAAGGGTCGGGGGTTCGAAATAGGTGTGTATATGTGGTGTGTGAGAGGAGAGATAACTCATTTTCCGCTCCCCTCATCAGACGACCCATTTTTCTCCCTTTCTTCTCCTCCATTGTTCTTCCTTCTCCTTCACAAATCTCCTAAAAATTTCACATATCCTCTCAATCCTTTCACCAATCCTTCAACTATTAGTCACCTAAGCTTGTTATCTTCCTGCTTTTACCTTGGGAAAGCACAAATTAATGAATTCTTGAGTTTGGAAGCTAGGGTTTTGCTCTCACATTGATTCCAAGCTCTTTCTCACTAGAGGTAGAGAAATTTCTACCTTTTCTAAGTGCTAATGCAGTGTGGGTGTGTGTATAGCTTCTCCTTAATCAATATTGTATATTGTGTGTTGTATTTCTTTGAGAAAACTCATTCTAATCATGCTTGGATTGATCTTTCAAATTTATCCTTGTTCCCATGGAGTTGTTGAAAGGTTTTTGATTATCTCTTTCTCTCTTGTGCATATGAGTTGTTAGTACCATGAATTTTGTGTTGGAAGTCTTATCTCGTTAAATTTGGTGGGGACCCATATGAAATCTATCCTTTGCCATGTAAATTTTCATGTACAACTTTTGTATTAATACACCAGAAATAGTGTATCAATACACTTGCTCTCTGGATTCTGTAGTTTGTGTATTGATACATCAAATAAAGTGTATCAATACACTTGCTGTCTGGAACTTCGTAACCTGGGTATTGATACACTCGAAATGGTGCATTAATACACTTATCCATTGTTCTTTAATATTTCAATTTCTTGTTCTTTAAAACTTTGGTAAGTCCCGAATCCTCCTCTTAACTTTAGAAACTTGTGATTTCTTTTAGATAAACTTTTATGCTATTTCGTTGTTTGTTCGGGAAGTTTTTGGGACACAATGGCTGAAAGCACTTGTGGGACACGCACATACACATGGAATCTTTTAAAAGAGAGTTGTGGGTGTGAGTTATGCGATGACACATACGTGAATTGAGATAAAAAATAAATTAAGGTTAATGAATACATGAGAAATGATATGGATAAGGGGTCGAAAGGTAGCCCGGAAGGATAACTCGGCCGTTGTGTGGCAAGGAATTATGCCTTGGCCAAGGGCAAGATAAGGGCAAGATAAGGATACGGGGCCAAAAGTAGTTCTGAAGGATATCCTTGAGGAGTGATATGGATACGGGACCGATAGGTAGCCTGAAGGATACTAGGGCCGCCTTTACGGGTGTGTCACTAGGAATGTCTAAAAAGATTAACTGTAAAGAACTTGTGGCACAAAGTAATGAATGAGTTGGACACATGCATGATGCTGGGTACATGTCAAGCACATGGGGTGTTAGTAAAGGGAGCCTAGTGGTTAAAAAACGGAACAAAAGAAGGGAGAAATGGTTGGAGCCTCTGTTCTCACCTATTTGGGAAAAATTGGGGGCACTGTTTTTAGGAAAATCAGAGAGTGTTTTGTTGCTCCGATCCAGTGCCAATTTGCTTACGTGTGCTACTTCAATATCAACTTCACAGAAATATCAACTTCACGAAACTTGAAACTCAATTGAAAAGGTTGGAAACAACAAAAGAAGGGGTTCAAATGGGAGGGGATGAGAACATTAAGAACGTGAGGGTTGTTGGACCTACTGTTGAGGGTTGGCTGACAAGTGCGAATGAGGTCAGATTTGAGGTTGAGGGAATTATCAAAGACAAAGCCATACTCAAGGAAGGGTGTTTGAATGGGTGGTGCCCCAATCTCAAATTGCATTAATGCTGAGCAAGAAAGTCGTGAAGAAGACCACCATTGTCGTTGACCTTTGGAAAGATGTTGACAAGTATACTCAGTCATCCTACAACCCTCATGCATCCTTGGAGACCATACCCAATAGAGATTTTATGGGTTTCGCGTCTCGAAGGCTTAGTATAGAAGAAATTGTTAAGCCTCTAACAAATGACGATACCAACCTCATTGGGATCTGTGGGTTGCCAAGAGTGGGCAAGACAACAATGGCAAAACAAATTGAAAAACAAGCAAAAAAAGATAGTCTATTTGTTGAAGTTGCTTTCGTTAATGTTGGCCAATATCCCGACCTAACATATGTTCAAAACTGTATTGCAAAAATATTGGGCTTATCAGACCTGAAAAGCCACGTTGACCCGACAACAAGAGCAAGTATGCTATGTCGAAGACTTTTGCAGGACAACAATAAACTTTTTATACTAAATGACTTCTTGTTAGAATTGAATCTAGAGGATTATGGAATTCCTTTGGGAGGTTCCCATGGGACATTCAAAATTCTTTATACATCGCGATCTCGAGATCTCCGGCATGTTTTACCAACAAAAAAGGAGATTGCTCTTAAACCCTTGTGAGAGGAAGAGGCATGACAACTATTCAAGGAGAAAACAGGTAATGCGGTTGATTTTTTCGGATTTGCAACATGGCCAAAAAGATCATGAATGAGTGTGGATGTTTACTACTCCCACTTGTAATTATTGGTAGCATGCTTTCCACAAAAAGCAATGACAATTTTATCAAGGGTATATGGGAAGACATGCTTTTATAAGCTAACTTGTCCAAGTAGTTCTGCGGATAGGGGCTTGTCTTCACGTTTAGAGTTGAGTTACAACTATATAGAAGATGAGGAAGCGAAGCACTTGTTCTTGCTTTGTTGCTTACTTGAGGAGGATAAAGCTATTAGTTTTGAAGACTTGGCCAGATATGCATTTGGGTTATCACTTTTTGACAAAGTATACGAGACTATTAAGGTAAAAGCATTGGGTTTTTGCTGTAGTTGATAATCTAAAGAGCCATTATTTACTGCTAGGCAGTAAAAGTATTGATGGTAAAAAGTATGTGAAAGTCCATGATGTAGTGCGAGATAAGGGCATATCTATTGCATCTAGAGATAAAGCTACTCTAGTAAGTTATGGCGCGGTGTTTGAGTGGCCAAGGAAGGACACATATGAGCATTATAATTCTATCTCGGTGATAGCTGAGAAAATTACAAAGCTTCCAAAATGATTGACATGTGAAAATCTCAAGTTTTTGTTGTTTGGATGCAACAAACTTCAAAAACTATTATGCAATTTTTTCAAGCAGATGCAGAAACTCAAGGTATTGAAACTTAAAAATTTTCATGGCATCCTAACATTTCAACCCTCGAAGAATCTTACTACGTTGGCTCTTGAAAACTTTCGTAGTACGTTGGATAATGTGGGTGTAATTGGAGACCTATTGAATCTAGAAATCCTCAACTTTCGCAATTCCGAAATCAATGAGCTACTAGAAGAAATAAAGGAACTGGTTAACTTAAGGTTGTTAGATTTGAGCGGGTCGGATAGCCTAGAGTGAATACCGCTAGGTGTCTTAGCATGCCTGGTTCGTTTGGAAGAACTATATGTCTACGACAGTAATTTTGAGGATTGGGAAGGAGAAGGCCAGAAAGAAGGGAGAAATACAAACCTAAAAGAGTCTGAGTCCTTGTCTTATTTAAACACTTTAGAGATTGTGATAAAAAAAAAAAAAAGCATGTAGTTGTCCTAAATCTCACCATACTTGGAAAACTGAAAAATTACAAGTTTATACAAGATGATTTATGGGAGTATGTGAGTTTTAGAGAGGACAACCTATACGAAAGGCAATTGACGATCACAGACTGGAATTGGGATACCCCTGCAAGTCATGGAGGGATTGATACTCTTTTAAGCAGAAGTGATTGTCTATTTTTCAAAGACGGAAGCAATGATTTGATGCAGTTACTACTCCCGGATGGGATTCATAGTCTCTAAGAATTGAAGTATCAGGAAATCCAGTCCTATGATACAATAGAATGTCTTGCCAATACTATAAATCCAGTCCGACAACCACCTAATGCTATTGTTGGTTTCCCTATCCTTGAGGAATTGCATCTCTATTGGGTGCATAATTTAAGAGAGATATGTCGCGGAGCAGTTCCAGTAGGTTCCTTTGGGCAACTAATTTATGGAAGTATGTGCATTTCAGAGAGGATCATGTCCTAGTCTTTCCAAATTCTCAAGCTTGGATACTCGTAGGACCTCCAAGTAAGGTAATGAAACCTGCAAACAAGTCATTTGGTCAGTGCAATTATAATGTTTGCATGCACATCTTCTCCTTGTTCTTTCCCAATAAAAACTTCTTCCATCTTATCATAGTCATCCATGCTAATGTCAGTCAGTTGCCCAAAGGAACCCGCTAGAACTGGGCTGCAACATATCTCTCTTAAATTATGCACCCAATAGATATGCAATTCCTCAAGGATAGGGAAAATAGCAATAGCATTAGGTGGTTGTTGGACTGGATTTATAGTAATAGCAAGACATTCTGGTGTACCACAGGACTGGATTTGCAGATACTTTAGTTCTTGGAGACTATGAATCCCATTAGGGAGTAGTAACTGCACCAGATCATTGCTTCTGTCTCTAAGAAATAGACAATCACTTCTCCTAAAGAGCGTATCAATCCCTCCATGACCTGCAAGGGTATGCCAATTCCAGTTTGTGATCATCAATTGCCTTTCGTATAGGTTGTCCTCTCTGAAACTCTTGTATAACCTTGTATTTTTTCAGTTTTCCAAGTATGACGAGATTTGGGACAACTGCATGCTTTTTTATCACGATCTCTAAAGTGTTTAAATAGGACAAGGACTCAAACTCTTTTAGGTTTGCATTTCTCCCTTTTTTTGGCCTTCTCCTTCCTAATCCTCAAAATTATTGTCATAGACGATAGTTCTTCCAAACAAACTAGACATGCTAAGACACCTGGCAGTATTCGCTCCAGTCTATCCAATCCACTTAAATCTAACAACCTTAAGTCAACCAATTCCTTTATTTCTTTTGGTAGCTCATTGATTTTGGAATTGCGAAAGTTGAGGATTTCTAGATTCAGTAGGTCTCCAATTACACCCACATTATCCAACTTGCCACGAAAGTTTTCAAGAGCCAACGTAGTAAGATTCTTCAAGGGTTGAAATGTTAGGATGCCATGAAAATTTTTAAGTTCCAATACCTTCAGTTTCTCCATCCCCTCGAAAAAATTGCACGGTAGTTTCTAAAGTTTGCTGCATTCCAACAATAAAAACTTGATATTTCCACATGCCAATCCTTTTGGAAGCTCTGTAATTTTCTCAAATATCACCGAGATGGAATTATAATGCTCATATGTTTCCATCCTTGGCCACTCAAATACCGCGCCATGGCTTACTAGAGCAACTTTATCTCTAGATGCATTAGATATGCCCATATCTCGCACTGCATCATGCACTTTAACATACTCCTTACCATCAATACATTTATTGTCTAGCAGTAAATAATGGCTCTTTAGATCATCAACTAGAGTAAAAACTCAATAATTTTACTTTAATAATGTCATGTACTTCATCAAAAAGTGATAACCCGAATCAACTACAGTAAAAATTCTAGCCAAGTCTTCAAGACTGCTAGCTTTATCCTCCTCAAGTAAGCAACAAAGCAAGAATAGGTGCTTAGCTCCCTCATCTTCTATATGGTTGTAACTAAACTCTAGACGTGAAGACAAGCCCCTATCCGCAGAACTACTTGGACAAGTTAGCTTATAAAGCATGTCTTCCCATATGTCCTTGATAAAATTACCCTTGCTTTTTTTGGAAAGCGTGCTACCAATAATTACAAACGGGAGCGGTAAACATCCACACTCATTCACGATCTTTTTGGCCAAGGGTTGCAAATCTGGATAATCAACCGCATTACCTGCTTTCTCCTTGAATAGTTTCCATGCCTCTTCCTCCAACAAGGGTTTAAGAGCAATCTCCTTTTTTGTTCGTACAACATGCAAGAGATCTCGAGATCGCGACGTATGAAGGATTTTGAATGTCCCATGAGAACCTCCCAAAGGAATTCCATAATCCTCTAGATTGAATTTTGACCAAATGTCATTCAATATAAGAAGTTTTTTGTTGTCCTGCAAAAGTCTTCAACATAGCATACTTGCTCTCCAAGGATGTAGGAGGGTTGTAGGATGACTGAGTATAGTTGTCGCCATCTTTCCAAAGGTCAACGACAACGGTAGTCTTTTTCACGGCTCTCCTGCTTAGCAAGTAATGCAGTTTGAGATTGGGGCACCATCCATTCAAACTTCCTTGACTTTTGGCCTTGTCTTTGATAATTCCTTCAACCTCAGTTGTGACCTCTTTGCACTTGTTAGCCAACCCTCAATAGTAGGTCCAACAAGCCTCACGTTCTTAATGTTCTCATCCACTCCCATTTGAACCCCTTCTTTTGTTGTTTCCCACTTTTTACTTCTTTGCATTTTCACAAAAAAACTCAACATTAAAGTGTCAATAAATAATTTAAAGGAAGGTAACAATATTAGCACATTAACCCCATAATTGGCTAGGTGTTAAAAGGTTAGGTCACTCAGGTCACTGAAATGTAGTAACTGTTATGAGTATAGACGGAGCCTGTCTATACCGGACTTTATCATGATCTTGAATAAACTGTGCAAGTAGAAGATTGAACTAATATTCCAAAAAATAACAAATTACGGGTAAGCTGGCTCGAATACCATAATTTTTCCAAATAAACATGATTGTATGCATCTTTGCTATTGCGAATTAAGCTCAACAATCACAAAGTCACCTTGTTATGAATGGTTTAGATTTTGCCATTGGCAAAAGTTAACCACATGACATCTATTAAAAGTATGCCAGCTACCTAGTCCAATTTATTGTTTCTTTGTTCTCCAATGTGACAATTTACATTCACAGATCGAATTTGTATGTGGGCCATGCTAGTGAATATTTCAGAAGCCTGGTCAATGTAGTATTTAATCTTTTGCAGTTTCAAACTGTCCTCACTTCAAATTCTTGTGCTCAATATATGAGACTTGTGGAATTGCTCTCATGTGGTCTCAAGAACGTCAAAACTCTTGAAGGGTCAAACTTTTGCTCCACTTTAAATAAGTCTTGTTGTTGGACAGTGAAATTGGTCTTCAAAAAATTAATGAGTTTCATGTTTGCTGACCCTAACATTTCATTTTGTCCAACCAAGCTTAACAATCATAGCATCCCATGACTTTGAATAGTTATTTATATTTGGCATTTGGCGAAAATTGACCAGATGTCATCAAATTCTTGTGCTCAATATATGAGACTTACGGAATTGCTCTCATGTGGTCTCAAGAACGTCAAAACTCTTGAAGGGTCAGACTTTTGCTCCACTTTAAATGAGTCTTGTTGTTGGACAGTGAAATTGGTCTTCAAAAAATTAACGAGTTTCATGTATGCTGACCCTAACATTTCATTTTGTCCAACCAAGCTTAACAATCACAGCATCCCATGACTTTGAATAGTTATTTATATTTGGCATTTGGCAAAAATTGACCAGATGTCATCTATTTAAAAGCAGGCTTACTAGTCCAATTTCTTCATTTCATTTGTTTTATTATTATCTGATATGACATCTTACATGCATGGATCAAAATTGCTATGTGGCGCATACTAGTGATTTGGTCAGTGCCATGACATATGTTCGCAAAATAAGAAACATGAAAAAAGGAATTTATATCCTAACAACTTGGTTTTGGATGGTTGATTTGGATTGGATCAAAGGGGTATGTGTATTTGGGTTCTTAGGTGACCAATAAGTGGGTTTATGGTCTTTTGAAAGGTGAGAGGGAGTGGCAAAGGTTGAAGTTGAGTTTTCTGGGTCAATTTTGACAGAGTACCAGCTTACCACCTCAAGAGATTAAGGGATGGTTTTGCCCCCTTGGGGATTGTTTTAGGGGTCCAAATAGACCACTCAAAACACCCTACTACCTCTCTCAAAGATACTCTGCAAATATCAACTGAGAGAATCTCCCCCATGATCTTCCCACTCAAGTTTAACTTTAAACACACGCAATTTGGAGAGAGGTTTGGGTGCCCTAAGGGAGATTGCAAAACATACCAAACTTCGTAGGGCCATTCCGGGTGCTCCGGAACTCCATTTTGTGCAAGGTTTGAAGCGTTGGAAAGGTAATTGAGTCTACTTTCTAATCCAAGTGGTTTGAACCCAAGATAATTCTTACATCAAAATTCATGATCATTTTACCCTCAAGAGGTTGGGAAAACAAGTCATTTTTGTAAAACGCACACATCTCCCTCATTTCAAAATAGTTTGAGACGTATTATATATCAATACAAAGGGTTTTGAATGTACTAGAAGGTGGTGCAAACTAGGGTTTCTTTTGGAGAGGTTTTGGAAGGGGTTTCTAAGCACTTACTCAAGCTCCAATGTGTTTTGTTGGTCCATTTTCATCATCGGGAATTGCCAAAAAATTTCACGGATTCAAATTGGGGTGTCTACATTACTCCACCATGTATCGAAAAGATCATTTCACTTTTCACATTTATTTTGACGGCCAAGATGATTTGAGTCTATGTATTCAGTTCTTGTAAGACGAATGTTATTCCATCAACTAGCTACCGATTTAATTTAGATTATCCTCATTTTATTACTGATATAATTTAACCGAGGTAGCTCATCTAGACCAATTGAGGAAGCCCTGTGTATCAATGATGAAAAGTTGTAGAAGTTCAAAAAAGATAGGAGTTCAATGAGGTAGCTCATCTAGAACCTGTTATTTCATAGACATTTCTATTGTATGTTGCGAGCTTACGGCTTGGCTTTGCCTTCTACTTTATCAGTTGACATTAGTAGACGCAATTTGTTCTTAAAATAAGAATGAGGTGTGATGCATTTGAACGGTTGTGTGGTTATAGTGTCATAATGAAAATGTTGGAAGAATTAAGGGTCACTTAGCCAAAAATCTAAAACATCTGACATTTTTAAAAGGAAGGACAAGAAACTTTTGCAATTGAACATAAAGACAAAAAACATTTGACATTTTTAAACGGAAGGACAAAGAACTTTTGCAAAAAAAAAAGTTCTAATTTCCAACAGAAAATTCAACAAAATCAAATCCTACACATTGGCTGATCATCACCCCACCTCTGGCCGACCACTTCAGGTGAACTAAAAAATTAGTGAAATGTCACTAATTTCTAAAAGTTTTAATTTTGAATAGGCAAGTGGTGGTTAGCTCATTTGGTAGAACTCTTGCATGCCTCACATTGCATCCCGGAATCGAATCCTATTCACTTTTCCCTCAATGTAATAGGTTAGAAATGACAAATGACAAAAAAAAATTTTGAATAGAAAATTTTAAAAAATCAATTCCCACCTCTCGCTGACCACCACCCCACCTGTGGCTTAAAAAATTAGTAAAATGTCACTAATTTTAAAAAAAACAATTAATTTCACACACAAAATTCAAAAAATCGACCAATTAAACCCCCACCGACTCTTCAAATTGAAATAGTGAAAGCTTACAATGGCCCGTAGAAAGACCACCCCAATCCTAATCTTAGTAATTCTGCAACATAACATTATACAGTAGCATATGGAAATGGTGCTGGGCTTCCAGAATTCGTGGGCCTGGACCTTGAGGCAAAGGTGGACCTAGTCGACATCGCAAGAGCATATTTTACGGATACTTTATCATAAAAAATATTCTGAATTAGCTGATTTTGCAATTGAAGAATAATATATATTTTATAGTGCACTTCTGCAATCTATTCGAATTTTTTTGTTACATTATATTTGTTTCTGTGTTTTGCTACCTAATTGCTAATCCAATGAATTTTCTACGCACAAAATCACTTTCTTTTTTTTTTTTTTTTTTTTTTTTTGTGTGTGTGTGTGTAAGATTTGTTATTTGAAGGAACTCATATGTCAAATATGAAGACAGACAAAAAGAAATTGAAGGACATGTTGGTATTTGCATGGTCAATTGGATCAATTAAAACTTCTGCCTTTATTTTTTTATATTCGACATTTTTGAAGTATCTATTGGAGATGCTCTAAATGAAAAGGGATGGTTACTGTTATGACAAGAAAGACAAACAACAAAGTAGAAGAATGAACATAAATGATTAAGATTTGAGGAATGATTGAATTATTTCATTAACGATATTTGGATTCATTCGAATTGATTTTGGAGCTATGTTTTCGACAAATCACATTCAAAAGTACTTGGGTTCCACACAAAGTAGTTTTGGAGAACTCTCCAAAAGTTTTCTCTGAAAATGATTACTATGCAAATAGAAGATATCCTGTATTTCGGATAAATTTATAGAATTTTCTCGACATAAATTATTTCATAATTTTTCAGGGTAAAAAGTTGCAAATTAAGTTTCGTATTCATACTTTTCTAACTTTTGGTACTTGCAATTGAAAATATGGTTAATCTACTGAATTTTTCTTACGAAAAAGTTGATCTTAATTCACAGGCATTGAAACTTGTACCGACACCTTTGATTTACAGATAAATTCTAACGTAAATATGCTGAAAATTAAGTCATAATTACCCATCGGTTTTTAAGTAATTCATCATGTGAGGGAGTACTAATTAAAAATATTATTTCACCTTTTGTTTTCATATCCAGAACCTTTGAGGGAGTGTTTTTTTTTTTTTTTTTTGTTTTACTATTTTCAACCAATCTCTAGGTAATTACCCTCTACCCTTATCCGTTACCCAAAAATATAGTAAAAAATTTATTCTATCGGGACGGGGTAAGGCGGGTTCGGAGCAGAACGGATTGAATTGTCATTCCTGTTCTGTATTCAAGGGAGTACTTGTCGATGGTTAGGCTGGTACTTCTCATTGGTCGGAGTCAACATGCATAGTTGAAGCTCTAGAACCACCAAATAAATTCCTCAGCGTTGAGATGACTAACCCAAAATGGTCCCCTAGTTGAGGGCCCGGTTCAATTGATGTAGACAACTCGTCTTGTTTTCAAGCACTCAAAACTCAATTATTACGTATCAAATTCAGCCCATAGGGAGAACCTGTACGCCCTCTGTCCCTTAAAGTTTGATACTTTTTAAATAGTGTGTTATTGTGCAACGCCAATATTCTGGATGTTGAATAAAAGAAGCTTGGTAATATGTACATAAATCAAAATGATGCTTGGATCTGCCCTCTCTGATACCTTTTGGCTTTGATTTGAGGGCATAATTTCGCAGCAAACTCGACGGTATAAGGGGACCAAATGGATGTTATTGTTGTTGTTGTATTTTTAAATATTTATATCTTTCAATGTAAATGTCAAAAATATACCAATATGGATCTCATTTGATAGATTTTAATCAATTATATTAAACAAAGTTTTCAAAATCACATAAAACATTATAAATAGAAAAATATAAACAATCTAAAATGACACTCAATCCTAAAAAGGTCAAAAGTTTAAGGACTGAGAGATTACTTTAGTAGAAGAAAGTCTATGTGCACAAATTGTTTCTCTTAATTTTTCAGAACAAAATTCAAATTTAAGCTTCATATTCATATTTTTCTCCCTCAGTTTTCACATTGATAATATGGCTACTCTAAGGGCATCTTCAACCCAATAACCTTCATTCTTCCATTTTAGAGGATCAAAATATAATTTTATATCCAAAACGTGAATTTAAAGGATTTCACTATTCATGTATGTGTAAACATGTAAAATTTCTAACCTATCACAAATCGCCACGTGTTGCTAGGGCACGCAAATTGACCAATCAAATGTTGCCACGTGTTTACAAGTCAAAAGTCAAAGATATGTGAAAGGTCCAATTAAATGACGCCACATGTCAAAATGATGCAATAGTTTATCTATCAAGTTTGGCTAATTAAATTATGCCACTTGGTGAAATAAATTATTTATCTCATTATACATAATTATCTTTCCCAAAACAAATAAAAGAAAGATATTTATTATATTTAATTATGTTCCTTTAAATCAAACAAGGAAATAATTAAAGAGAAAGATATGGAAAGAATTGTAATATTGCCATAACTCTTCATCTCCCCATCCCTATAAATAGAGGTGCTCTCTCACACATCGGATTAATCAAGCCTTCCAGTCAACAAAGTTCGAAATTCTCCAAGATTCAAGATCCAAAAGCTTCTCGTAACTCCTTGGAGACATCAAGGCATTGAAGCTTCAACAACACTCAAGATCAAGATCCAAAAGCCCCTTCGTAACGCCCAAGTCTTCATCGCCAGATGGTTCTTCAAATCAAAGCCTAAAAAGCTCCGAAGAACATTCAAGTTCTCTATCCAACACACAAGTTCCGTCCAGCTCAAGATTAAGCCTCTAAAAGTTCTTCCCCGTAATTCTTCAAATCCACGCCACGCCACGCTTCTTGATCAAAAAGTTTCAAAAGCTCGTAAGATCGCCAAGCCCAAATCCACAAGTCAACAATCTCCTTCTACCAAATTGAAGAAGATCTTAAATTCTGATTTGAGACCAAGCTCTAAAGCCTTCAAATCAACATCTACAAATCTGCATCTCCTTCAACCAAATTGAAGAAGATTTCAAAGACCGATTTGAGAAGAAGCTCTACAGCCCTCAAGTCAACGGTCACAAATTCGTCATCTTTTTCAATGAAATTGAAAAAGATCAAGTAAATCAACTTGAGAAGAAGCTTCAAATCCCTTAAGTCAAAATCCATCAAAGTCGCCGTCAACTTCGCAAAGATCAAAGAAGATCTCGTCAAATCGAGAAAAAGCATCAAGCCCTCGAATTAAACTCTTGAAGAGAAGAATCAGAGGATTATTTTCTTTCATTAAAATTTTTACCAGAGATTGTAAACCCTAATTTCTCAAATCAATAAAATCATCGATTTTGGTCAACATATTTCCGTCTTTTTTTGAAGGACTCGAAATTTGTGTGATACAGTAGGCTTCAACCCAATAATCTTCGTTCCTCCATTTCTCAAACACATTGGCTTTATCATTGGAGGGTGAGGACAAAAAGATGATATAAAAGGAATTTAGAAAGGATGAATAGTTAAATGGAGGTGATCCTCCATAATTTTTTGGTCCTTCATATTTGGAGGGTGAAAAACAATCATCCGAAAATGTAGGATGGGTTAGAGAGAGGTTTTCCTCTAAAATGGAGGAATGAAGACAAAAATGGAGTTATGAAAGGTGGATTGAAGATGCCCTAATAGATTTTCTTACGACAAGTTTCTCCATATACATATAACTAGTTCACAGATAAATTTTCACACAACTCCACCGAAAGTTAAGGTTCCATTTCATTAATCTTGTGTTTTTTTTAGACTTTTTTTAATTGATGTATGTAAGGTGAATAATATGCCTCGTAAAATGTGAAAAACCAAAATACTAAAAAATCCATTTATTGGAATGGAGCCTGAATCATAGTTAAATATAGATGCCTTAATTAATTCATTCTATGAGGAACTTATTAAAAACTGTCCTTCAATTGCCAGTCCACCTGATAAAATTATTGTTTGAACAGTAAGAGTGTACTTTACTGCTCAAAGAACACTACTCTTATCGTTCACACAGTGGATTGATAGTAGATTTTTCTAGCATTAAGAATAGGAAAAAATGTAGGGTCTTAATCAATCCAAAGTCTTAGAGCTAGAGGGAGCGCATTTAATCATTAATGCTAAGTATCCAGAAAAATTGCACAGAATTTTCTCAAAAAACAACAATGAGTGACTCGGATTCACTTGGGACTGAATCTCAGCCACTCATTGCCATTTTCTAGATAAATTCTATGTAATTTTACTGGAGATATAAAAACTTGTTTGGTAAAATTGAAAAAAAGCTAGATTTTTGGTTTTGGTTTTGTCGCTTATTCAATTTTTTTTTTTATTAGATTGGTTTTAGGTTAGATTTTTTTTGAGGTTTTAGCAGAGCATTTATAGAGAATCTAAAAGTATAAAATTATTAGCCAAATTTTAAGTTTTGTGAATAAAGACGAAAAATGATTGAAAAAATCGGTTTTTTGGATTATTTTTCGTCTTTATTCACAAAATTTAAAATTTGGCTAATAATTTTATACTTTTTAGATTCCTCTCTGCCGGCATGTGCGCAAAAAACCACAAAAAATCTAATCAAAACTAACGAATAAAAAAAATTATAAGAAAAATCAAAAAACCAAAAATTGGACTTTTTTTTTTAAATTTTAAACCGGCCCATAATATTACCCGCACTTAATTCATATTGCCTCATTGGTCTAGTTGAATCTCCAGAAGTACCAATAAATACTCTGAGATGACTAACCGAAGAATGGACCCCAATTTAGCGCGTCATTTGACAAAAGACATTCTAATTTCTAATCTTGTTTTTTAGCACTCACAGTTCAATTATTACCATGTTAAATTCAAACCCTAGGGATAACCTATTTTTAAGTCTACTATAAAGAGAAAAGTCTATGTACGCAAATTATTGAACTACTAATGCACTAAAAAAAGTGCATTTGTCAAAAAGGGGTGGAAATCAATTTAAATTTACAATCTTGTGCTACTCAGAGTATACAAATGAAAAATTAAAATTGAAAATTTACACACGAAGGGACAAAAAAAAGATCGTGATAATTACAAAAAAAAAGAAAAATAAAAAAGAGTGCGATGTGAAATCTGAAGACTATGATCCAATTGATTTGTAGAAATACGTGTAGACATGTATGAATATCTCGGTTACGCATGAAGTGCAGTGCTTATTATGTTAAATCATTTATTTACTCCGGACGGTTTCAAATAAAGTTGATGTCGTAAACATAAAAAGCTACTCTTCCTATCCGTTTTTAAATGTGTTATTTAGTAAATCTAATTTATTAAAGAAACATCATAATTACACTTTTCATATCAACTTTTCCTCCACTTTATACTATTCACATCAAATTTTGCCTGTACATTTCAAAATTATGCTCCATTTTTATTAATTAACTTTTTATCTACTAACTTTTTAAAATGACAAAATAATAATTGTATAAATTTTTATTCATTTATTTTTTCAAATCACACACTTATTTAAAAATAATTCAAAATAAAAAATTAAACACTTAAAAATAGATGGAGGGAGTAGTAAATACTTCACATGAGATTTTTGGAAGTTAACAAGACGCATCACTATAAAAGGGCCAAGAAGTGACCTTGCTAAAGAATATCACTAAATTCTCTCCAACGCCTCTTTCTTTCAGTGCACTTACCTATCATATCTCTCCCTTTCTCTTTTTCCATCCCAAAATTTTCCTTTGCTTTTCTTCCCATCACCTTTCCCGGAAAATCAAACTGTCAAACTCTCTCTCTCTCTCTCTCTCTCTCTCTCTAAATGGACGCTTTCGACATCGACAACGTAAAAGCTGAGAAGGCAAATGCCCTGTTGAAATTCAACCGCCTCCGTACCATCGCAAATCTGTTTCGCCTCGTTGAGATTTTCCTGGTCGTTGTACTTCTGTCGTGGATTTCATCTCGACTACCTTTCCTCGTTAAAATCACCAGCGATTACCTCCGCCGACTGATTGCTCTAATCGTTAGCCCTCTCTTCATTTTCCTAATCACCAACGCCATCGTCATCACTCTCCTCGCCAAATCCGGCCGAATTTTTTGTAGAACACCCACCGGACTCAACAATGCTGAAACCGATTTCTACGAAGAATTCAACAATATCAGCCAAACCGGATCGGGAAATCCGCCTCCGGTGCCCGAAACAGAGTCGATAGTGTACGATGACAAAGAGATTATATCTGAAGTGATCAGTGTAGCTCCAAAGGGTAACGAAGAAGTTCAAATTGCTGCTGTTAGGGCTTCGGAGTTCAAAATTTTTAAGCGGAGCAAGTCGGAGAAATTGATGAAAAGAAGTTTGGAGAAGTCTTGCGGGAAACTGCGACGATCGGAGACGGAGAAATGCCGGAAAGTTGATGATTCCGGCGAGGATCCGGTGAGTGTTGTGGAGGAGTTGAGCAATGAGGAGTTCCAGAGGACTATAGAAGAATTTATTGCGAAGCAAGTCAAATTCCACAAACAGGAGATACTGGCTATTGTACCTGTCAACCCAAATCAAGGGAGTCAGTGAAAAGTCCTAGTGGAGTACTTCTAATTTCCTGTGCACCCCGTTTTTTTTTTTTTTATAACTAGGTGTTCGGCTCCGCTTTCGCGCCTGTGCACCCTGTTTTACTAATGTAGATAAAGATTACTGTGTATCTCGGGCCACTGATACGTTGTGCCCCAGTTCCCCACTCCGCTATACATTTTTATGGGGCTAAAGAAAATTGTCCAGGCATTATGCACCGGTGCTCCAATACCACCGAATAATTACTTCGTGTCAATGGCCTGTAAAAACACTACTACTGAATTTCCCTAGTAAATATTGCTACTAAAAGAAGGAGCGGAAGAAGTTGATGTACCAGTTTTTTGTGTGTGTAATATATCAACTTGTTTTCTCTTTTCCCCTTTCATAATGGTATGTTACTCTTTTTCCCCACTTAGCATGTGTAATTTTCGTTTGCATAGATCGATTGGTATATGTGAGCGGATGTACACATGCACAGATTTGGGCCATTGATTTACAGGGTGTAATGAAATGCTGGAGTAGCATTTTCATCGAAAACAAAAGTTTAACCTAAAGTTTCAAAAGAACGGAAAGAAAAAGAATACGTAACGTTTTCGTATACATAGTGAATATGGATTGATGAGCATAAAATCGTGGTTAAACTTTCAAATTGATGGAAATTGAATTGGTCACAATTCACAAAAGAGTAAACTTGGGTTCGGATTCAATTTGTTCATCCTTTTTTTGGGGGTCAAATTATTTAATTTTCGTTGCATCACAGTCGGAGAGTTAAAATTATAAAAGGAGTAGAGCATATTTTGAGCTTGTTGGATGCAGGGGTCGATGGGATTTGTTATACGAACTTGGTCTGTTGGCCATATGATGCAAGCGAATGAAATGGATTTTATGCCAAACTTGTGCACAATTTATAATGTATATATAGCCATTAATTTGGGACACATTTCTATGTAAATACCTCCAAGGGGCCCAAACACTAAAGTTAATTTGGGATACCAGTGTTTGCATATTCAAACATTGTTGATGAAGATGTTGTTCACCCCCTCTACATAGCTCATTTTGTAATTTAATTTCTCATTTCATTCCTTAATAGGTTATGTTCTATTTCTCAGAGTTCCTGAATTTTTCAGACCTTAGGATCATTAAAAACTCAAAAAAATAGAAACGTCTATATCACTCAAACTGATAAATTTTTAAACAACATTTTAATTTGTACAGAAGAACTCGGAGATGAAAATGAGTGAAATATTATTACGAACAATCTTACAGACATTTAATCTTTCATCTTATAATCAACATAATGACTAAATACAACCCAAAAGGATGTGTTTATAGTTGGAATTAAGACTAATCATGAAAGCTATATATAAGAAGAAGAATCAGTAGTTGAACAATCACTTCATGGGGGACGAATTAGTCTTTACAAATGTGGTTACTGACGAACCTGACTCATTCAAACAAAAAAAAGAAAAAAACACTTTCACAATCATTAGAGTAACAGCCAAAAACAAAGTTATTTTCGGAAAATGAAAGCTATCATTTTCTATGTCATACCAAGTTTGAACTTAAGGCATGTAGCTAGATCAAGGGTACCTGCTGTGCACCATGTGCAGAATCACGTATGGTGCAGGGATTCGGCCGTTTATTGTGAAAAGACACGGCTTGGATTTAAATTACGCAATGGACGGTTCGGATTTACATGAGGCTCAGATTAAATCCAAACTGTGTATTTTCGCAATGGACGGCGGAATACTCCACATCACACGGTCCCGTGCACCTTGTGCACAACACCAACTCCTCTTCCCATGTAGCCTGTAGGTGACCCGTAATCATCCATTTGCAGTTTCGATTGCGTGTGTTTGGCCACAGGTTTCAGAATTGATTCTACGGAAATGCATTTTCAAAAAATAAATACAACAATGGAGAATTGAAAAATCGCTACCCAATGAGTTTCTTTATATATATATTCTCATCAAACTTTCGAACACTAAACAGCACATTAGAGACCCCTTAATCATATGTCGCTATAATCTATGAAACATGGAAACGCAAAAAGAGAAACAGAGAGAGGGAAAATTAAAGGGAAAGAAAGGGGCAAAGTGTGCGGCATGTCGTTAAAGAGGATATTATTTATATTTCTTTTAACTTCCCATTACACATCTAAATTACTTCAAAATTCCCAATTATAATTAATTTGTAGTGGAATTAGTAATGATTGCACACCAAAAAAATGGAACAGTAGGAAAGGTGAAAAAGAAGTTTAGCGGCAATTTTGCTAATGGCTGCATCAGAATCTAATCGCTTGGTAGAAAAGTAAAAGCTTTTAGTGAAAATAAGCTGTTTTTAGTATATATGGAGAATAAAAAAAGAAAAGAAAAAGAAGTGGAGCACTATTATGGCAATATTCATGGGTAGGTGACTCTGTTTCTGAAGATTAAGGGCATTTTTGCAATCCTTATTTATTTATTTTTTATTTATTTTTATAGATTCTGTATTTATTATAGATCATTGATATTCCTACCATAATCAGAAGCTGTGAAAATTTTGCGCACTGCGTGCAAAATAAATCTTTTGCAAAAGAATAGTGTTCGAAAGTTTGATGAGAATATATACAAAGAAACTTATCGGGTAGCGATTTTTAAATTCTTAATTGTTCTATTTATTTTTGAAAAATCATTTCGATAGAATAGATTCTGAAAACCAGTGGCTAGATACACGCAATCGAAACTGCAAATGGATAATTACGGGTCACCTACAAGCGACATGGGAAGAGGAGTTCCTGCCGTGCACAAGGTGCAGGGCACCGTGTGTTTTGAAGTAATTTAGATGTGGAATGGGCTGTTAAAAGAAGTATAAATAATATCCTCTTTAAGGACATGCCGCACAATTTGCCCGTTTCTTTCTCTTTAATTTTCCCTTTCTCTGTTTCTCTTTTTGTGTTTCCGTGTTTAAAAGATTATAGAGAAATATGGTTTAGGACAAATATCTACTGTGCTGTTTAGTGGTGGGACTGGTGCCTAAAGACAATACCTCTTGTGAGGCACATAGGGTTCTGTTTATCACTGAAATAGATCTGCGCGGGGTCTTATCCTTTTCATAAGAGTTCTTTCCACACTATATTTTAGAGGTGCCATCCCCCTGTTTTATATGAATGGAAATCGATTAGGTAATTATCGATGTCCGAGTACCTTAATTTTTTTTTTTTTACAGAAGTGATAAAAATAATAGAGATGTTGTTAAATCTAATCGAAAGCATGTAAATCACACAAGACTTACAGAATGAAGCGTAGCGGAATATTCAAGCTTTCAGAGATCGACGAACCGAGACCTGCACTACAAGCACAATCCGTAACCACGAACAAGAACCCGAACACCGTCTTCTATCCTCGTCGTGTATAGAAGACTACCAGAGCCTACTCTTACTATCCACACCGCAAATCCTAGGGTTGTAGATGGAGACCCTAGAGAGAAGATATAAATATGAGAATATTTTTGGGGAGAATGAGAGAACTAGAACTCTGGTTAATTTCTTGTGTCACTCTCATGTATCTGCAGGACTATATTTATAAACAAATTAAGTCCTAGAGTTTAAACTCGCTTTAAACTCTCATAACAGATAAGAGATGAGAGTCCATCTCTTATTATCCTTCTAACTAACCCAATCATTTGACCCATGTGAATGATCCGTGTGTATTGGGTCTGGTTGAACCGACCCATAATACTAACAGATGTGAAAATGAACTATCGGATCATGAAAATAATATCTCGATTGCTTTCATTTAAGGACCACAACAGAGTTGAACAATCATTTACTATTTTTTTTAAGCCAAAAATGAAGCCTAGGACAAAGTACGAGTTTAAGTTAAATAATTTTCTTCAATATTCTTACTAACAATACAAGTGTACTACCATCAAACATTCCCATCTCCCCATTCAAATCCTAGCTCCTCAACTGTTTTCATATGAAAACTTTTATGACACAGACACGGACACATCCACCAATTTTCTATTTGTTCTGTAATTGGAATGCACGTATCATTACCAACTTTTGCTTCTATTTGGTGGGATTAGGGAATAAAAAAAAAAAAAAAACAGGAAGGGAAAAATAAGTGAAATTTATGCTTCCTACTTCTAACTTTTGCTTTTATTTAGATGGATTTAGGAAAAGGAAAAACTGAACCAATATCTATGTAAGTTAATGGATGCATGTTCCGGTTATATTGCATTCCTTGAGAAATTCAAGATCCAAAAACATCGATACCGTATCTAAAATCTTCAAAATTACGCTTATAGTACTGAAATCGTGTATGCGACATCCTTATTTATTTTATACTATTTAGAGGTATCTTAGCCCCATAAATGTTGGGGTGATGCCTTCCATGCTTTTCATGGAATCTGCAGGTAATGTTATGCTTGTTCAGGATTATGGAAAATCTAGATAATGGGGTTGGGGAGGAGAGCATTTATTCCAGTTCCTGATCACTGGTTGTGGTATGCGTTTTAGCACCCATACAAGCTTTGACAGGACTTTTAAAAGAAAAACCCACAAAAGTGTCGTATTTATTTATTTATTTTTCGTTATAAGGAAACGGGTGGGCTGGATTAAACCAGCGTAGTAACCGCTCAATCAACTAGGGAGCCTATCAAATTCGGAATGTTCGGACTTAAGCCATAGCTAATCCGACCTTTGAAGAAAAATATTGATCTGTTATCACATAGGCTGCTCTATCACCAATCCCCCACGGCCCCACCGGAAGACAAGTTTAGTTGGAGCCCCCTCCCAACTATTTAGTCCCAAGGATCTTCATGTTTCGAGAGTCCCACTAAGTTTAGGAAGTTACGTATGGAATTTGTAATGGTTTTGCAGCTTTTGCTTGAAGCCACCTGCTGTACAGAAGCCGCGGAAATAAGTTGGATTTAACACTTAACTTCTAATCTGCACCCTTAAAGTGCGGATTTCGTCCACACGTGATAGATCCCGATTAAATTTTCATAATCCGAACCGTTCAAATGTGTTTAAAATGTGTTCCGATCGTCAAAATTTGGTCCAGAACTATGAGATCCGGATGGGGTCCATAACTTAAGGGTGTGGATAGAATGGGACTGTTGGATTTAAATTACTACAATTGTGTTTGATCCGTTGTGCTATTAGTAATTAAATATGGATATATAACTTTCTTTCTGAAATTGCAACAATTATTTTCCAATCTCAAATTTAATTTTTATCGATGTTTTGTAGACCTAATAGCTGGACTTTGGGATTTTTGAAGTTGAGTTTTGACTATTGTCAAAATCCAAAACACGAGCCATTAATGACCCACTTTCACCAACTCTAAGGTATGGGACACGAGGAGTTTGTAACTGCATAGATAAAAATCTCTCTAAGGCTAGCAGAAAGCAAGAGTGCGGATAGCGTTCAATTGCCTCTTGTTTCCCTAAAAAAAGTGAAACAGTGCTCTAGCCTTGAGATCAAGTGGGCAGGAGTATATAAAGTAGAAGTTAGGATCGTTTTCAAGAGTGCAGACACGATGTATGAATATGCATTGAATTGATACTTTAAGGCTCCATTCTTCCGAAGGGGGACCCTACAGCGAGGAGTAATCCTCGCTGCAAATTGCAGCGACCAAAAAGTGACGCCATTTGGGGCAACTTTGATAGTCACTTTGCTCCTCTCTCTCTCTCTCTCTCTCATTTGGTACCCACGGCTATATAGTCTATTTCGGAGTTCCATACAAATAATATAAGCCATTCAAAAATTTAGAATAATTGTTCAAGTAATCCCGTAAAAAATTAACCCAAATAGATAATTGTGAGTGATTGA
Source organism: Vaccinium macrocarpon (assembly GCA_022606695.1). Classification (NCBI taxonomy): domain Eukaryota; kingdom Viridiplantae; phylum Streptophyta; class Magnoliopsida; order Ericales; family Ericaceae; genus Vaccinium; species Vaccinium macrocarpon. The sequence continues at coordinate 17,174,075 of CM040172.1, forward strand.
TCTATTCTTTTAATTTTTCATTAAGACTTTACGGCCCTGAATACTGAATGAAATTTGAAGAAAAATTAATCAATTGTGTGCGAGGTATTCCCTTTATCTGAACCACAGACATCGTATGACTTGTTGAGAAAAACATTTATTTAAAAAGTTAACTTAATCGGACATGACTAAGTATCAAAATGCAAAGATTATCTTAGAAACATAAAGGTTGTGTTTGGTTAGATAATTTAGTTTAGTTTTGATGATGTCATAAGGTGTAGTGAGTAGATTGAGATAGAGAGAGAAATGATGATATCATCAAAACTAAAACTAAAACTAAATTGGAAAACAAACAGGACCAAACTGTTTTTAATACCAATTAGTGTCCAATAAAGATAATTTTTTTTAATAAATGCTCTTCTTAGCAAGCTCTTCAATGTGTGCGATCAGATCAAGGGGATACCTCGCAAACAATTGTCGAACTTTCCTTCAAATTTCATTATGTATTTGTGGTTCTAAATTCTGAATTTAGAATCAAAAGAATAGATTAATCAATTATAATTATCTAATTGAGCTAATTTTTTACGGGACTACTTGGAGAATTATTCTAAATTTTTTGAAAGGCTCTAATTATTTGTTTGGGGCTCCGAATAGGCCCGACATAGCCATCCTTACCCAATGAGAGAGGGAGAGAGGAGCAAAGTGATTGCCATAGTTGCCCCAAACGGCATCACTTTTTGGTCGCTGCAATTTGCAGCATTGACTCCTCGCTACAGGGTCCCCTTCCACATTCTCCCTAACTTCTTATTTAGTGACTTTTTTTTTCCGTATTTTTTACTTTTCGTAATTTTTTGGTTAGCTTTTTTTACTTAATCATTCGTATCAATGAGAGAAATCAAAAAAATATAAAAATGTGGACAAAAGTTAAAAAAAAGTTCATATAAGACTACACGTTACACTAAAAAGATAGTTGTTTTGTATTTTATGTGTTTAGTTAACTTTTTGTGGCTTTGGTTGAAATTTTTTACTTTTAGGCTTCTTAATTTTGTCGAGAGGGATGACTAGTTTAAAATATAATGTGAATCAAATAAAAGTTCAAGAAAAATGTGTTGTGAATTATGGGTCACGCACGTACTCAAACACACACAAGAATTCTGAGAAAAACTCCCTTGAATATATTCACACAATATACAAGTTGAAAAACCTCTCCGTGGAGCAATAACCTACTCCCACTTCGACGGGGGAGGCCACAACCGGCTCCTCCTCTCACACTCTTAGCTTGTCCCACTCACATTGTGCTACCACATTCCCCAAAAAAGAGAGACAACAAGAGTTATTTATAACTCTAGGGCAATTCTAAGGAAACCCTAGCACATCTTGGGCCTAAGCCCATCCAGCCCACACGGGGTGGATCCCAACAATCACCCTTCCAATCAGAGTGGAAAAATGTTGTCCCAACAGCGCCTTATGTTGCCACCTCCAATCAGCTAGTTCTATCAAGTGCTTGTGTCATTAACCAGTTAAGCATCCGTGCACCACCAAATAGAGTACAAAAAATCCGAAAGAGTGTATCCTTGCAAAACTAGAATCCACAGCCAATCTGAAAATCCGAGTACTGCACCCCCTCAACTGGAATGCCTCCACTCACACACCTCCTGCCAAGGTGTATGCACTCCATAACCTAGTGCCCACAATTTCATCTAGCCACTCTCTGCCACTTTAGCATCATGTCTTGTCAAAAGAGAATGTAGCTACCCTTTACCCACATTAGAGGCTCATTTCTCTAAATGATCTCACACATCATCTGCAAAGAGGCTGACTCCTTCTCTGACACCGCATCACCCACCGAGTTCCTCCGCACCCCCTAACCGGAGCGCCCACATCTAAACCCGGATGCTCATGCCCAATCACAAGATATAATCCGTGACTCCATCTCTCCTCCAACATGAGTGCTCATATCTGGAAAGATAAACTGTCACAAAAACACAGAATAAAGAGACTCACATGATAGATCATCTACATACCATTTCAACCCCTCTGCCCGAAGCTCTCATGAACAACCCACAGCAACCAATTGCATCACCTTTGCTAGCCAGTATCATGCACACTCCTAATTCAACTTCCAACGCATCTAGTACCATCCGGTCATGACTCCTCGATACAATCCCGCGCCTATCTTGTTTGCATCGGCAACTATCACCTCTCTTGGTCACATCACAAAACAGCCATACTGCTTCACCATGCTTGACATCAGCTCTATCAGCCACTGCACTACCACAAGCCTGTATGGTGGCCCATCATTTAATCTGATGCAGCTCAAATCACAATTGCAAATCCTGATGATAGGTCTTCGAATCCGATAGAGCCAAACTGCCTCCGATAACCGTTGACCAACTCCAATTTGTCACTCTAGTCAGTGCATGTGCCATTAACCAATCAAGTGTATCCACAACCACCAAATAGAAAGGCAACACTCGAAAGAATATATCCTTGCTCACTAGCTTGTCCGACTGATCACCACGGCTCAACCGCCGCGAATCTACAATCACCTGATTGCTCCGGTCAACCTCTGATCTCTGCAATTTTGTCCAATACTCCTAGTGTGTAGCTCCCCAACTCTGCTTGCCTTTTCCGTCACCTATCTACCACTCCAGCCACTATCTAGGTCTCATACCACTCTTCGTCAACTCTCTCGGGTTTTCTCCTGCCTCCCGACTCATCCAGATTCCATTTTTAGCACCCCTTGGACTCCCATCGGATCTCTCATGGCTTGCCTCCGACTGAACAACATCCCATCCGATTGACCTGACCGCATCGGATCCTCCTCAATCTCTCCGGATGTGTCTAGGACTACAAAATCTGGCTCGAATCACCCAAAACCCAGCACACCTACAAATTCAGAATCATCCAATTAGCTAGGAACAAGCCACTTCACAACCCAAACACAAGAGTTGATTTCAGAACATGCCATTTGGCCTCCATTTTTCCCAAAACCCTCCAAATATAGCTTTGAGATGCCCCAAACCGTCGTATATCGATCTGAAACACCCCAATATACCTTGAACTAGGAAAGAACTCCATTGAACCGCCCTATACCGGCCCTAAATCAGTCAAAAACTCATTGAATTGGGCTGAAATCATCCGAATCAGCCCAAAACCAAGCAAAACTGCCATGAACCGACCAAAAAACCCTTGAACCAGTCTTAAATACTCCTCGACTATGCTGAACCAGACACAAAACCATTCCCTAAACCAGGAATCGGACTGAATCAGACCAGAACCGCCCTAAATTGGTCTTAAACCAAGCAAACAGATACTGAACCATCTGAAATTGTTCGAATCGCCTGACTTGCAGAGTACTCTGAATGGTTTGACCCGCGTTGACCCTTTTGGACATCTGTTGAACATCATGACCGCCCTGACTTGACCCATTTGGTCTCTTTGACTGGTCAAAAGGTCCATAAGGGTCAAATTAGTCAACCGCTTGGCCCCTTTTCTGACGTGGCATCATGTTAGCGTTGACTGACTAACGTGGCGTTGACTTATCCTCCATGGCACCTCCGTGGCTGCTGACTCACCGCCGCGAGTAGATATGACGCGAATGCACACGCCACCTTTGACCGGCGTGTGTAGTCGATTCTAGCCACCTCCGACGACGATCTACCTACCCCCGTGATCGTCTCGACGAACCAAACACAACCCCATGCTTAAAAACTCCGTCCGATCACTTTTGGTAAAACCCGTACTAGTCCAGACCATTGCCTCTGCGCGCCTTTGTTCAGACCACTCGTATGCCCTTCTTCGGTGACGGAAAAATACCCCGAGCACATCGTTGGACTTGTCTCATTGAGATGAAAGGAACCCCGTGAGCAAAATCTCCATGTGACTTCGTTTTTCTTTTCGTTCTTTAATCCGTGAGTTTCAAGTGCGAATCCAACGACCTCTTGCTCCACCTAAGCTCTGATACCATTTTGTTGTGAATTCCAGGTCACACATGCACTCAAACACACATAAAAATTCTAAGGAAAACTCCCTTGAATATTCACACAATATACAAGTTGAATAATCTCTCCGGGGAGCAATAACCGGCTCCCACTCCGGTGGGAGGAGGTCACAACCAGCTCCCCCTCTCACTCTCTTAGTCTGTCCCGCTCACATTGTGCTACCGCATTCCCCAAAAGAGAGACACAATGAGTTAATTATAACCCTAGTGTAATTCTAAGCAAACCCTAGCACACCTTAGGTCTAAGCCCTTCCAGCCCACACAGGGTGGATCCCAACAAAACTAACATAAAAAAAAGGTTAAAAGAAGAATGGAGCCTAAAGTTTTAATTATTCAAATTTGATTATGTCGCTGGTGATACTTTAGCCATATGTTTCTACTTTCAATGCACCTATGCAAAGATCGATGGAGTCAAAGGGGGTTAGTAATTGCCATTGCCCCGCCTACAATTAAAAAACAAAAACCTATTATTACATTAAATACACACACACACATCAAATTATATAGCCCCGCCCTCCCTCGACAAATAAATATAGCTGCCCCCTCCATTTTTTTTTGTTTGATTATCATCTTGAGTTTCAAAATTTGTCAACAATTTATGAGTCGAGTCAAGTGTTGCTAAAGACAAGAAAGGTCCATGATATATCATGTTATCGTTAGGCTGATTCAGCTTGTGTTAACTTTACACATTTCAACGACTACAAGTCTACAAGAGAACGTGCATTTTATGCTATTAAATGAACAAGCAGACTCTGCAACAAGAAGGAGGAAGAGTTTTTAGCAAGTTTCTTGATCACATATATTGAGCAATATGTTGCACGAGGATTTGCACAGATTTTCTATCACTCTATCATAAATGCTTTTAATGACATGAAAGAGCGACTACCACTATTCAAAATATGTTGATATAAGAGGAAACATGTTTTTATCAATGAATTTCTTTGCCGATAAAAAAAGAAGTAGAAGAAAGATGCGTACCTACTCTATAAGTAAACCTAAACAATTATTGTATTACTCGAGCCTCGATGTTAACCTTTTGAGCTATGCGGTTAGCTTGAGGTTTAATCTGTCAAGCTGGAGTGGGTCGTTATATTATATGCATTGGTGTTATTTTGTATTTTTTTTTAAGTTTGTAAAATTAACATTACTATTTCTCTTTGTTTTAATTTTTTTTATTTGTGTATATTTGCCCTCTCTATGCAAAAATACGAGCGTCGCTGGACCTATGCTTTTCCTAGTCCTAAAATCCCCATGTTGCTTATTTTGTCACTTTATATAAATGCTTGAAATGGACTGTCGTTGAATCCCACAGGACTGACAATTTGGAAGCACTACTACATCAACTTGTTGAGTTAGCGGTCGTGAACTGCTCAATATTTAGGCTGAGCTCATTCCACTGTATGTTCGGCATTTTTCTCCCTACAAAAAATATTGAAGAATACCGAAAATATTATATGGTGAAGTGTGAACTCACCCTACTCTTAAACTAAACTAAATCTCAAATACCTAGAAAATTTTAGTCCCTCCGTTCCAAAAATTGAATCCACTGCAAAAACACACGTATGTCAGATAAAAAAAGTAAAATACTTCTGCAGATAATTTTGCAATTTTTTTCACCAAATTAAGAATCCAGCAGTACTTTAAGTTAGTGAGAAAACTTTGAACATCATGCATGGAAATATTTTATATTTTGATAAAAAAAAAATTAATGTTTCTTTTTCCGTCAACAAAATTTATTAGTAATTGTAGTTAGTGAGGTCTGAACACAAATAGAATACATGAGAGTATATAGTGCCCTATCAGAGGGATAGGATTGTCTTACTTGAGGGGATGGCAAGAGTGCCCTTATTAGAATAGCAAAAGTTAACGTGTCTGCCAGAAGAACTTGGATAGTTTGTTTGCATGAGATGGGGACCCCAAGGACTACAAGTCTGCAACTGAAAGTTGCTGAGAATTGGAGACAAGATACAGAAATTAGCTATCCGATAGCCAAATTATATATCTATCGAAGGTAGGGATTGACATTATGTAGAGAAAGGAAGATAGGGCTCTTATCCAGTTTTCTGCATTGCAGCTTTTGAGAATGGAGAATCAATATGGGAATCCACTCTAGTCCAAATGACATTGTATTGACTCACAATAGGCGAGATAGTGTTCGGTCTGTGGTGGTGTATAAACCTCGCTTAAATTTTCCCCTCACCCACATTTAGATAGTATAACTTCTCCCAACTTTTAACAAAAAAAAAAAAAAAATCAATATGCAACACGGTGTGACATTAGACCAATGGTTACGAAGTTTCACTAGAGATGTAATAAGGTTGTAAATTCAATTTCTATGCTGAGAAAGTTGAGACTGAGGCCATAAACGAGCCGAATCGGACGAGCTTCAGAATGTTCAGGTTCGTTCATTAAGATGTTAAATGAACTCGAGCCGAGCTCGAACTCCATAAAAATTTGACAAGCCATGCTCGAGCAGAACTTGCCGAGATTCGAGTCGAACTCGAACTTGTTCACGATCGAGCCTTAACGAGTCAAAAATATTTGATATTTTAACTTCAAATAAATTTTTTTGTTTTGTACACAAAGAAGTCTATAACTATATAAAATTATAAACACATATTAAAATTTAAGTTTATATTACTCTTATAAGTTTATACATGTACAAGTTATAAAATTTTCATTACGTATATGTGAAAATTTATACATATTCAAGGTTGTATATTAAATTCTTATGATATATATATATATATATATATATATATATATATATATATATATATATATATATATATATATATATATATATATATATTTGAAATTCGCGAGCCTAATCGAGCCGAATATTGTCAAGTTTAAGTTTGGCTCATTTATTAAATGAACCTAAAATTGAGATTCAAATTCAGTTCATTTAGAATCCAAATCGAATTCGAACGAGCCTTTACTAAGTCAAGTCTCGAATAGTTCACGAGCAACTTATTTCATTTACATCTCTAGTTGAGACCATTGATTGGTTGGGTAAGAGTTTTTTTTAATTACACTTTTATTATTATTATTATTATTATTATTATTATTATTATTTTGCGACGGGTGTGGATTGAAGTTATATATATATAAAGTAACATAATATTCATCTCATATGTGAAAACAAAATCAATATACAACTCTCTGTTGTGTATAGGAAGACAAGCGAGAGAGTGCGCTTAAAGTTGTGTCTTTGTCCTCTGTTCTTAGTTCTTTTAAGCTATCATTCACGAAGGGCGGAAAAATAAAGGGTAACCTATACATCATTCATCTTAGTTGTTTTGTTTCATTGGTTGAAATTAAATCTACCTATGCTTCATCTTGGTTGTCTTATTCTGTCATAGAGATCAACATATACTTTTTAGTTTCCACACACTGTTTTGCATCTATTTGGAAACTGTCCAAACTATGGATGGTACGTTTTGGTGAATCTGATTCCACCAATAGATAATTCAGAATCAGGGCCCTGCTGTGCTATTGTTTTGGGTCTCATCTCAAGCTTGTAAAATATGATCTAAATCGTTTACTATTTAAATCTATTGGACTATTTTTCCAACATCTCTCATAAAACCAATCGGTGTTAGGAAAGGCTTCAATTAAGTTTTTTATGGCATTCAACATTGTACCTCCGCAAGTCTATTTTTAGAGTGGTCTTAGGGAATGATATTGTGTAACCAAATTCATGGGGTACTCCGGGCCCAACAATCCTGTGGTGTCTAGAATTCATATGACCCTTCTAAGTCGACTTTTTTTCCACCGTAGCAATCATGAGATTTGTCTCTTCTGGTACCTCTGCACAAGAAGTACCCGCCGTTAGCACCCAAACTGGCTGAAAGTTGGCTAGGGAAGGCACTCTGACGGTCTAGTAAGAAGACTTAAAGAGTGATGTAAAATGCACGTTATGAATGCAAATAAGTTAGAAGAAAGCAAACAAAATAAGCAATCACACGAGACAAAAGATTTACGTGGTTGCCCCAAGATTGAGGTACATCCACGAGCTAGGAGAGAGAGAGAGAGAGAGTTCATTATCAATGGTGAAGAATAGATACAAAGAGCCGTCTATGATCTGTAACTCTGGAGAGGCCACAATATGAGAGATAGCCAAAGTATTACCCAAAGCCTCTATTTATAAGAAATATAATGAATAGGAAATCCTATACTCAATATGAAATCCTAAACACAATTGAAAATCCTAAACGCAATAGGTAATCCTAAACACAATTGGAAATCCTAAACACAATAAGAATTCTCCAATTAAGAAAATTCAAGGCACAATTTCAATAATTCTCCACATTGACTTGAATTCTACTAAACCCAAATCACAAATTATAGCAACCCTTTTCTGTCTTTACCTCGCCACACTGCCCCCAAGGGGCGATCAACTGCAAATACCAACCAAGCCCAAACAATGTTTGAACTTGGCAACCAGAACCAGTTTAGTCAACATGTCTGCTGGGTTATCTGGTGTTCCCACTTTCTTCACCTTAACTTGCTTTTGTGAGATGATTTCTGGAACAAAGTGATACCTGACATCAATATGTTTGGTTCATTCATGATAGGTCAGATTTTTAGTCAGATTTATAGCACTCTGCTAGTCACAAAATACTAAAGTGACCCATTGTGCAACACCAAGCTCACAAAGAATTTCCCTCATCCACAATACCTCCTTTACAGCTTCGACAATGGCCATATACTCTACTTTCATTGTAGGCAGCGTGACCGTAGCCTACAAAGCTAATTTTCCAACTAATGACACTTCTGGATAAAGTGAACACATAACCTGTCAGAGACCTCCTTTTAGCATGGTCACCGACAAAATCCAAATCAACATATCCAACTAATTGATTACCCAGATTAGAAACTCCATACAAAAGACTCATATCTGCAGTACCTCTCAAATACCGAAGTATCCACTTCACAGCCTCCCAATGTGCCTTTCCCGGTCGCCCCATATAGCGACTAACGACACTAACTGCATGTGAAATATCAAGACGAGTACATACCATAGCGTACATAAGGCTCCCAACCACGTTCGAATATGGAACCTGAGACATATACTTTTCCTCATCTTCCGCTACGGTGACAATTCTGCTAAAAGTTGAAAGTGTGCTGCCAAAGGGGTACTGACTAGCTTCAAGTTCTGCATGGCAAATCGCTTAAGCACTTTGAGAACATATGACTTCTGATTCAAGAACAACTTTTCATCTACTCGATTTCTGCTAATCTCCATACCCAAAATCATTTTTGCTGCACCCAAATCCTTTATCTCGAATTCACCACCCAGTTGCTGTTTCAGCCTGTTGATTTTTGATATACCTTTGGCAGCAAATAAGCATATCATCAACATGCAACAATAGATAAATAAATGAACCATCTAGAAGTCTTCGAAAATACACACAACTATCATAATTCATTCCTAAAATATGATTGACTTATCATAAATGTATCAAACCGCTTATACCACTATATATGAGACTGTTTTAAGCCATATAGAGACTTGCAAAGCAAGCACACATGATCTTCCTTACCAGAAACAACAAATCCTTCCGGTTGACTCATATAAATCATTTCCTCAAACACCCCATGCAAAAACGCCGTTTTGACATCAAATTGCTCTAACTCAAGGTCATAACATGCAATAATAGCAAGTAAAGTGTGAATGGAACTGTGCTTTACAACTGGTGAAAATACCTCATTGTAGTCAACACCTTCTTTCTGACTAAAGCCTTTCACCACTAGCCAAGCTTTGAACCATGCCTTTTCAACCCCTGGAATACATAACTTGCGCTTGAAGACCCACTTACACCCCAACAATCCTCCTATTTTTCAGCGGTTCTAGCAACTCCTATGTCTGGTTCTTCTGAAGAGACTCAATCTCCTCACTCATAGCAACACACCACTACGAACACTTATTGCTCGAAACAGCTTCCATATAGCTAGAAGGCTCATCATACTCCACTATTTTAGCAACTAATAAAGCATAGGCCACCATCTCAGAATAAGCCGAATCTCTCTCCTTGGCCTATCTTTAGCAATAGTGTGTGGTTGCTCTGCTAGTACATTATCATCTGTGTCTGAACTCTTGAACTCCTCTTCAATTGGCTAATCACTGTCATTATTCCTTGAGTCATAAGATTCACATAACAACTCCACCTGTTTTGGAACCCTCGGTTCCTCAACTGCATCTCCAACTTGTTTAGACCCCTTAAACATAAAGTTTTCATCAAAAGTAACATCTCTAGTAATTAAAAACTTAGAGATTTCTGGACACCATAATTTGTACCCTTTCACACCTGCCTGATAACCCCAAAAAATACATTTCTTGGCACATGGCTTCCACATGAGCATAAGCTGGACACCCAAATACACGCAGTACAGAGTAATTTGCCTTATGACCTGACCATACCTCAAACAGAGTCTTACACTCAATAGCAGTCCACGGATACCTGTTCACCAAATAGCATACTATGGAAACAGCTTCAACCCAAAACTCTTTTCCCAACCCGGCATTGGACAACATACAACATGCCTTCTCCAGAAGAGTCTTGTTCATTTGTTTAGCCACACCATTCTACTGAGGGGTTTTCCTCACTGTGTGATGCCTCACAATGCCCTCATAACTGCAAAACTTATCAAATTCGCCAAGACAAAACTCCATACCATTGTCAGTTCTCAAACTTTTTATTTTTTTACCCATCTAATTCTTTATTAAAGTTTTAAACTGTTTGAACTTACTCAAATTATCACTTTTAGGTTTACACATATACTCCCAAACCTTACGAGAGAAATCATCGATAATACTCATAAAATATCAAAAATCACCTTTAGAAGTTACCTCTGCAGAACCCCAAATATCTGAGTGAATAATCCACTGTGCCTTTGGTGCAATGAACAACTGTATTGAATTTGACCCTGTTGTGGACACCCTTTCGAGGAATTCAATTCGGAGTCGTCACTAGGGTTTTAGCGCGGATTGTCCCCGAGGAACTGAACTCGAATGACTCGTGCTTTAGTTTGGATAAGGTTTAAAACCAGTCCGTCATCACCATAATATCTTAGGTCAGGAGCTTGGATACGAGAGGGGAAGGGTTTTATAGCATCCCTCTTGCCTGACCCAAGAGTCGGTCACTACTTAGCATTTATGCGATTTCTAAAATGTTTATTGTGTAACTTAAAGCATGAAAAATGGGAATGGGGTATGAGAAACAAGTAAATGTGGTTACAAACAAAGATGCACATGAGATGGTGGATACTTGTGCAATGTGTACAAAGTGATGATATATGAAATATAATTGGATGCATAAAACAAACTATGTATGTAGAACCCATGCAAAAACATTAATTTACATGAACCAAGAATAAATTCAAACATGAACAATAACATATGATGTCTATTAACTTATGAAGTTACGTGATAATTTAATCATGAACAGACTGAAATGCAACATGGTGATCATAGACAAAGGTTATATTGAATAGAGTGTAACAAGTAAAGACTAGTAGAACCAAGATAGATCTGCTTGCTGACTTTGACTTGAGTACTCAAATGGGATAACCTAAGTGCTCAAGTCTACTGACTTGAGTGCTCAGATAGCCAGAATACACAAATAAATTTTTCTCTTTAATGACCTTGATTTACTTACCCTTCTAAAAAATGAGTTCATTCCTTGTATTTTATCATGTTTTAAACTGATGAATCTCTTTTACAAGACAAATAAACTTCCAAAATACACTTTCATAACACCTCTTGCACAAAATAAGCCACAAACAGATCTATAATGATATAAAATGATGATTAAAGCCTTTATAAGAAAGTTTTGACAGAATATAACCAACAACAAACATAACATAAACCAACAGAAGATACATATGAGTGAAAGATGATGATAGTCCAGATGGATTTAAGTGCTCAGATGGGGGAACATGAGCACTCAACTGGACTGATTTGAGTGCTCAGAAGTTTAGAGCTAGACCTTCGAGTTTTTAATCATAATAAACTATTTGCAAACATTGATGGCAGATTTATCAAAAATAGACTTGCCTTTCCCTTTTCATCTTGTTTTCAAACTTTTCTTTTTTATTTTCAAAAGAAAAATGCTTTCAAAAGAATATTTTTGTGCATTGATGAGATATTTTTGAGTGAAAACAGCCCCCATTTGAGCACAAACAGCCATCAGAATGGATAAAACATATCAATATATCAAAATAATCATCAAAACACGTAATATAAAGAAGGAAAGTTTGATCATTCTGATGGACATTCTCACGTTAGGGTTTCTGAGTGCTTAGGTTAACAAACTTGAGTGCTTAGATGAAATCTGTCCATTCGAACAAAAAACTTTAAGAAGTTGTTTTTACGTACTTTAAACCCTTAATAAGTTTAGAACAGGTATAAGGATCCTGTCTAAACCTTTTGGGTTCCCTTAGGAAGCAAGAACAACATTTTGGCAAGGTATTTCTACCTTTTTGAGCTTGAAAGAAAAACTTTTGTGGTGATTTTGGAAAGACACAACCTATGGATGAATTTCTGGAGTGGAGTGACACCAAGATGAGGGTGGTGTATGATCAAGAACTCAACTGATGGGTAAAGTTTGGGTATTTTTAGTGAGTTTTTAGACTAGAAACAAGGATTTTCAAGAGATTTTTCAAGGGTTTTTGAAGAAATATGGGATGAGTTGTGGATTTTGGGGTGTTATGGCTCTAGAACTATACCTAATTGATTGCAGATGGTCTTTGATGAGAGTTTTTGGTTGAATTTTAAGGTATTTAGGCAAAAAAAATGGACTAAAAATGAAGTACTTGGCCATGGACGTGAATGATTTGAGTTTGAATCAGAGGAGAAGGGTTGAGAAATGGTAGAGAATGGTCTGATGATCAGTGTTTTTTTTCTAGAGAGAGAAAATGAGGAGAAAAGGTGGGTTTTATAGAAGAAATTTGGGAGAAAAATGTAAAACTAATTTGGTTTAGGGAGCTAGGATAGCAATTAGTTTTAGGGGTCTAGGAATGTAATTAGTATGAATTGGGGCATCTCAATACATGATATAGTGGCAAAAATATATCAAATTCATAGGAAATCTCATCATTACTTCTGCAGGAATTTGTCATGTGTCTCACCTAAGTGCTTAGGTTCATGTACTTGAGTGCTTAGATTCATAGACTTGAGTGCTCAGGTTCATGGAGGATCTGAGTGTTAAGTGGATGAATGTGAGTGCTCATGTGGATGGACCTGAGTGCTTAGGTCCAACAAAGTTTCTTTCTTTGTTTGAGTTTTTGGGCTATTTTGGTGAGTATTTGGGGGGTTCTTGGTGAATTGAAAGTCTTGTTCGAGCCTTAATTGTTGTTATTGGCTTATTCCTCATCATCAAGGATGCTTAGGATTATTCCAGAGTCAGAATTGGGGTGTCTACACCTGCACTGCTTGTCGTAGACACAATACTCACAAAAATCCAGCTTCTCAATTTTTTGGCCACATAGCAAACCATGTTTTGTGAAGACCCTCACCTCCGAAAAGTAATTATGATTATAGTTAGTGATTGAAACGGTAACTTTGACCCTTTTAAAATTCCCCGATTCAGAAATAGAAACTATGAGATAGAATGTGGGTCTTTTTTTTTTACTTGCACTTCACTTATCGGACGTGAATGGCATCACAAACACTTCTGTTATAGCCAAGGAATAGCCATTTTGTAATTTGTGTTCCGACATGTTCTTGGAATTCCAAAACAAGTTTACTCTTGAAATAATTCATTTATGATATTGTGTGTATCCCGCATTTTTCTGAGTCCGGAACTCGGATAGTTTTCCGGACCATATGGCTCATAGATGGTTATGGTTAAGTGTCAAAATATTTGACAGATGGGGTGACACTTGGGAGAAGCCCAAGTTTATTAACGTGATACTCTAGTAATAAGTTTAGTTTGTAAATCTATCCAGCGAAAGAGAGGAAGAAAAGAAGAAAAGACGAAAAAAAGAAGAAGAAGAAGAAGCGGTGGCTAGCGGTGGTGGTTCTCGGCAATCGGCCGGAGCCCATTTCGTTGTCTTCACCGGAGAAACTCAAATTTCCAGTTAGGGTAACCTTCTTCCTGAAGTACTTTGATACCATTAAGTTAGAAGGGACTACTGTAAACCCTAGTTCTTGATGTCTAAAAGCCATAACCATAGGATTTTAAGATTTCAGGAGTTGTTTTGTTCCAAAGAAATTGTGCAAATCTTGAGACAGATTGTGTAACCCTTAACGATTGTCATTTTTGAGACCCTCTCGATGTGAATTGAATTTTGAAGTCTTCAGAACTATTGTAGTACGTTTGAATACGAAGATTTTGGTACCAGAAAAATGTAAAATGAACTAACACAGAATTAGTTATGAATTATTTTGTACAACCTGTTATTTTCCATGCGAATCTGTCTTGAACAATCTTATTTTGATTTTTGGCCATTTTTCACAACTGAGAAAGTCACAAGATTTTTACTGGAATTATACTTGGATGTTAGGAATGTTTTGGAGTTGGAACGAAATCATTTGGATAATTATGTGAGTTTTAGTAAATAATTGAAGGAAGACTGTTTGTTTGTGCCAGGAACTGCATACTAGCTGTCTTGTTTTGATTCCTGGAAACAACCCTTTCCAAGTTTAATTCTGAAATTTTTACTGAAAATAAAACTATAAGTTATGCAGATTTTGACACTAGTTTCACCCTTTTTGGATTTGATACAAGTGAGTTATGATTTTTCTTAAAAACTGTGACAGATTTGCCTAGTTGGTTCAATAAATTGTTTTTCTACTAAATGCTATTTCTAGACACAAAATTAGTGTTTTCTGCTAATTTAGTACTCTAGGTTATGAGGTTATAAACAGGACAAGACTCAAAGTTCCACTATTTTACCTCTAATAGGTGAAATCTCTTAGAACCTTAGTTTGGAAGAATATCTCTTAGCTTTGGAGACTTAGTACTTGTTGATGGTTATATACGGCTTATGTTCTTCTTTTAGGAGACACGATTCGCTGAGTTGGGAGTAAGCCGAGACGTGTGTATTGTTAGTTGCGTCATCGAAAATAAGGTGAAACACCCATGTCTTGTTTACATATCTGTTTTCAAGTGTTTTATATCTGTTAGAAAATTTTTAGAATTATCTTTTAAATTGGATCATGGATATTGTTAATATGTGAAACGAACTTTCCAAGGTTATGATTTTTGTTATGTCGATACATCTGAACAAATGTCCGGGCTTGAGGACTTTAAACAAACAAAGCGGATTGGTGTTATAAGGGTGGGAGATGCAGGCCAGGTATCTCGAGGGGTTGATGTCATTCTCATTTAATGCAAGAGGTCGCTCCTCTTTTATTTTGGTTGAAAAATGTTCCTGAAAGATTTGTGAAATCGACGGGTATTATGAAATGTGATATTTTAATATCACGATAGTTTTCTGCTTGAACTTAAAAGCTAGATTTTGTACTCTGAATGAACTGAAAATTTTGATGTCTTATTACTTGGCAACTGAAAAGGGTGGTTTATTGTTTTGCCGGAACATTAACTTGATCCATGATTTGAATGTTTATAAGATATGCGGTGTTTCATATGAGCTTTAGCTTACAGATTTTTTTAAAAAAATCATACTTTTCAGGTCAACAGCTGTAGATGTGTTTGGCCTTGCTCTCAAACCGAAGCTATTTTTCTCATAAGTTCTTTTTCTTTTTGTATGTGTAGTTATGTATAGACTTGTAGACTTTTGTTTTGATTGCTAGTTTATTACAGTCTAGCTACACTAATGTGTAGTGAAAGTGTTAAATACTTATTTTGACTTTGCACTTAGAACTCTGGTTATTTTGTGAAATGTATATAAGGAGACTTTTACTCTGAATTTTTTGTGAAGATAATTATAAGTCAAGCCTAGCTTTGAGAAGTAAACATTGGTCTTAACGGGTTTTAAAATAAATTTTCCCTTACTATTTTTATTAATTAGGCCTAGGGTGACTTAGACGCACTGGCCGATCACAGACCATTAACCCACGGGTTGGATCGTGATATGTTTGCTCAAAACTGTCATCCCCCTCTCGCTCATATGCTCAAGGCGCCAGAAGGGGATGACCGTTGCTGCAACACCAATAACTTACTGCATTGAAGTATATAGAGGTTGCCACGCTGCTGACCCTTCATCAGTACCAATGCACCTCTCGAGACCTTTAAAACTCCACCTCCACCGAGGAATTTACAACCAAGAGAATCAAAAGCACCTAGGGAGATAAGATTCTCCTTCAAATTCGGAACATATCGAATCCAAGATAAAATCCTAACAACACCATCATGCATCCTCAGCTAAATCGTTCCAACACCAACAGTCTTACAGGCCATGTGTTGTTGCCCTTCAAAACTGTACCAGCATTACCGCTTCATAAGTAGCAAACCACCTTTATGCGGGCACATGTGGTATGAACATCTAGAATTTAGAATCCATTCGTTGTCAGAACGGGTATGACCCGCTGTAACTGATAACACTGTGTTCGACTCATCTAAGCTTTTAGCAACTCTAGCAATATCTTTACCCCATTTTCTGGTTCTCTTTTTCCTTCTCTTTGAGTTTTAAACAGTCAACTTTCCAGTGCCTGGGTTTCTTGCAAAAATTGCTCAACCCTTTTTCCTTCTCATTGACGTGGATTTACCCCTATTACTTGACTCCTCCCTTTCTGTTGTTCTTCCCCTAGTAAACAAACCCTCCGCATGCACATCACCATCACCTGACACCTTTTTCCTCAATTCTTTCAAATAGAGGCTGGACTTAACATCTTCCATAGAAATTGTGTCTTTGTCATACAATAGGGTGGTAACAAAATGCTCATATGAAGGTGGCAAAGAAAATAACCAAAATTAGGGCTTGGTCCTCATCCTCAATTTTACTATCAATGTTTTTCAGATCCATAATAATATGATTAAACTCGTCTACGTAATCCTTAACAGGTGTACCTTCATGCATTTGAAACATATAAAGACGTTGTTTAAGATACAACCTATTCATGAGTGATTTCGTCATATATATGCCTTCTAACTTTTGCCAAATACTCGCTGCTGAAGTTTCTTTTTCCACTTCGGGAAAGAACATCGTCTGCCAGACTCAGCTAAATAGAACTTAGATCTTTGGCATTCATGTCTTCCCAATTCTCCGGACTTCGCCAATCCTAACAAAACCTTGTGCAATCCCTATTGGGTTAACAAAGCCTTCATCTTTACACTCCAAAGACTGAAACTATTGTTCTGCCCATCAAACTTCGTGATCTCAAACTTAGCCGCCATAGCCACAATTGGAAACGAAACCCTAGTTTTTCAAATGGAAGCTCTGATACCAGTTTGGTGTAAACCACACGTTATGAATGCGACTATGTTAGGAGAAAGCAAACAAAACAAGCAATCACATGAGACAAAAGATTTATGTGGTTCCCCTAAGATTGAGGTACGTCCACGGGCGAGGAGAGAGAGAGAGTTCACTATCAATTGTGAAGAAGAGATACAAAGACCCGGCATGATCTGTAACTCTAGAGAGGCCACAATATGAGAGATAGCCAAAGTATTACTCAAAGCCTTTATTTACAAGAAACATAATCAATAGGAAATCCTATACACAATATGAAATCCTAAACACAATTGGAAATCTAAAATGCAATAGTAAATCTTAAACAAAATAGGAAATCCTAAACACAATTGAAAATCCTAAACACAATTAGAATTCTCCAATTAAGAAAATTCAAGGCACAATTCCAACAGAGAGAAAGTACCGAATGAAGTAGAGAGAATTGATTTGTGATGTGTTGTGTCCTTTTTAGGGTTCTCTTCTCTTCCTTTATACAAGTTCCCTTCACTTGGGCTCCAAGCTAAGGTGCGGATCGGTAATTTGGTTCGGTTGACGTCACGCTACGTCATGCATGACAATCGCCTTGGATGATGTCATCCATGACGTGTCAAATAATTGCCTTCCTCATTCCCCGGGAGTCATTTCGGGTTTACCCGGCTCGGGTGACTTGTTCGGATCAATCTCGTCGATGCAAGCCATTTCAGGTTTACTTGGCTCGGATGACATGTCCGGATCAATCTCATCTCGGCGAGTCGTTTTGGGTTTATCTAGCTCAGATGACTCGTCTGGTTCAATCTTGTTTTGGTCACGACGCCGGTTCATCGTCTTTGTGATTCAATTCATACTGACTCGGCACAGTTATATTGGGCACATTCATATTGGCTCGATTCATACCGTCCTGATACGGTCATATTGGCTCGGCTCGGTTGACATCGTCCCATTATAGTCATATTGTCTTGGTTGACACACCGTCTCGATATGGTCATATTGGCTCAGCTCTGTTGACACCATCTCAGTACGGTCATATTGACTTGGTTAACACCATCTCGATATGGTCATATTGGCTCGGATACTGACTTGACCCATTTGAGCTTAGGATTGGGTTTCGCCTTGTTCGAGGCTTGGGCCTTTGATTTGAGCCAAGCTATGACCCTTTTGATCATTATATTTCGGCCTACTATGAATATGGTCCCGCGACTCTAACCCATGTCCTACTGACTCTGATAACAAATGAAAAAACAAGGTTCCCTAACAATTTGTTAAAAACACTAATAGAATGAACGTGAATCACTAAATTAAAGTTCTCATCACAAACAACACAAGCAATCAATTAGAGAACGCCAAGATATACGTGGAAACCCCTAAATTGGTAAAAAAATCACGGAAAGGAATCAAATCACTATAATCATTGTTCAATTACAGATACACATATCCAAATGAAGTAAATCCTCACAACGTTCTAAGTTCGACCTGTCGAGTTACACGTACGCCGCACCCAATGATCTTGATCGCGATACCTTGAATTGCACAAGCCTTTCAAAAACTTTTCCCAAAAGTCCACCAAAAGAACTCGAAGGTGATTGATGACTGACATAGAAACCTCTTGAAGCTTCTACTGAAAGGTTAAAGATCAATGGATGTTGGATTCAAACCTTTCTCTCTCTATGGTCGTTCTCTCCTCAAGGTTGCAGTCAATAACCTAAAATGAAAATAACACCTCTTTATATAGATAGCACATTCCAATTGATAAACTAATTGATCGGTTCATTGGTCTAACCACTTTGCCTTGAAATATGATTGTTCCCCTTTGTGAACCAAATTAATCCTAGTTGAAATTGATTGATCTACTAACTCTCAAATTACATGAATATGACTCCTTCCACTCTATTCCTATACATACTCACTAGCTTAAAGAGAATAAGAAAAAAATACAACTCAATAAAAAAAAGGGATACAAATAAATATGTGTTTTGTCAACGAAATAGCCAACTAAAAGGGAATGTAGCGTTTTAGAGTTAATGATCTCCCCCTTCGGCACTTCTATGACAAAACACATTATAAGAGTAATGCCAAATCCCTAAATGACTAATCTGCTACAACCACAACTCAAGAAAGCAAACATAGTCAGAATCACAATATCCTACTCCTATTTTTGTCGTGGAATGACAAAGGAAGAGCAAGGCAACAAAGTATTAAAAGCAATAAAAACACACAATAAAAATGCGATTAAAAGTAAAGAAAGAGTATCACATGTGACACACTTGCTCTTATTACTATCAGTAATAACTATGAACACGCACATCAAGATAAAAACATGAACAAATATTGTAAAAACGCACAATAGAGACATTAGACCAAGAATGTGACACATAACATGGCCGAATGATACAGTGTGTGCGTATCACAAAGATCATATTAAGCTCAACTCATTAAATTCATCGGTTCTCCTTTATACTTGGAGTTTTAAGACAACTCTCCCTCAAGAAGTCAAACCGAGCTAGATCCTCAATGTGATTAACGAAAGAGAAAGAAAAAGCTCCCCTTAAAAAGCACATTCCGCCTCCCCTTTTTTTGTAGTAATTTTTTTAAATGGCATCACAAAAGTATTCTCTTTTACCACACAGTCGTTTGACACGAACATTTAGATAGGACAGAACCGAACGAATTTTGTTACTAGGCAAGTGGGCTAATAATCATACATTCACAAGATCTACTCACCTTTTGACACGAATACTATACCTAACCCCAATTGTCTGGTTACTCAATGAACGCCCGGATAGATAAAGAATATAATAATACTAGATTGGTCCTTGCATGAGAGAATGAAAAATAAAAAATACACAAGGGCAATGGTAGTCATATGTCAAACTTAAGGGGAGAAAACGGCTAGATACATGAGACTGGACGAGCGGGAACAAGGAGCAATCTATCATTTTTGTGAGATAGTGGAGACAAACTGCAATATTGCATGCAACACTCATCATCTAAATGTATTTAAGAGTAAAAAATAACAACATATGCTCATGTTCTATCAAGAATGTCCACACATAATATATAGATGACAATAATTCGACAAAAAAAAAACACGAAAATATTGTGGAATTATAGATATAAGAATGTTTTTTTGTATTTTTTATATAAAAAAAACAATACCAATTGTAATAAACAAATGAAATTTGTAAAGAAAAATAGGAAGAAGAATACCGAAGTAAACAACTTAGCCCATAGCTCTAGGTACAAAATAAGTAAAGAAAACTAACCAAGAGTATAGATACAAGAACGAACCTTTAAAAGGCAAGTTAACTCCTCCAGATGATCCAATGTCATCTAGAGGTTTTTTAAATAAACCCGCTTGAGGTCTCAAGTCCGATTTCTTCACCCAAATAGGTCTTGTTTGACCTTCTCAAAATTTTCAACATTTTAGCCCAAATGGGTAGGGTTCACGTTTATATTCTATTCAAATGGAGTTACCTTACGTCTAGGCTTTTGAATTCTACCTTGTTAATTAGTAGCATGGTAATAAGGTGAGAGAGCATTGGGGTACTCATGAAGCTGAAAACAATTAGTTTGTATGTGACCCTTCACACTACAAAAATGCCAAGTAGGAACAAACTTGGCATAATCATGGCAATACACTAAGTGCGTGTGTGAAGTACTTGCCGCATGTAACTTCCTACGATGAGATTTCATGTGACCCTTGACCCTCAATATGAAGAGACTTTTTAACAAGATTTATACTATTAGACATCAAATATACCTCTCTAGATTTCACCTCATTTAGTTGATTCGACGATAAAGCTTCATGAAATCCAAGTCCTGATTGGTCACTTGTTGACCTTTGAACATTCAGAATGTTGTCTAACTTTTTGGAACTTGCATTTAAATGCTCAAAAATTTCATTAGCATTGGTCAATTTAACTTGCAGAGCGTTAATTTTATTTACCATCACCGTATAATCAAACACAACTTTGTTCTTCTCTTAGAGAATCTCAACCTCCTCTCAAAGTTGATCTCTTTCATCTGTAACAATGTTCATTGACCCTTGCAGTTCTTCTACCTGTTTTCTCACTGTTGCTAAATCCAGGTTAGACTTTTATGTAAAAATGATGATTTTTAATTTTTTTAGGAAATATATATGATTATATCAATTACTTATGTATAATGTGATATGTGTCTATTTACATAGACATATATATGTACTTTCCATACATTTTGATTCCCTAATTGGTTTTATTTCTTTTTATACGTTAATTCCTAGATTAGGATGGGAAACCAAATCACATCTTCCTGGAATGTTACTCCCTCCTAAATCCCATTAATTATTTTGATGCCATAAATCCCTCACAAAATCTCTCTTATAATGTTCCTCACTTCCTATTTCTTCCTTCCTTTCCTATTCTTATTCCCCCTTGTCTATAATGTCTCCATTCCTCATTCCTTTCCTTTCTTCTAAACCTCTAACTCACAGTAGTGGGCATCCTCCCATTCCATTAGTCAGCCCACAACAATGTCTCTCGAGCTCTCATTCTTCGTCTTCACTCGTGTGGTAAACATCTTTTTTGATAAGTAAATATTTATCTCACCATTAATTTTTATAACTCTCTCACAAATAATAACTCTCCTCTCAGATTCTTTTCCAAGAACTCAACCGTTTAACAACGCTAAAAACTTCAAAAGAAAAGTAGGGCTCTCCAAAAATTAACTTTTACTTTAGTTATGTTGCAGACGTGGATTTTACTACCGTTGTTAATAGTTCAAAAGGCTGGATTTTATGATTAGAACGATGATATTATAGGCTACTATGTAGGAGGGCAGTACTCACATGTAGTGTGGTTGTTCTCCCATCAGTTCGTGTCAAATGTGGTGTCTGTTACTTGTTTTTCTATTCATCATTTACTCTTGTAACTAATTTTCTAGTGATCAATGAAATTTGCTTCCTTCATTTGCTTCATTACCATTACTTGTTAGCTATATTGTTGCTTGCTTGTTGTTGGTGGTTTGCATCACACTGTTGCGCAAAGTTTTTCGACTAGTGCAGAAGAGTTGAATGAAGAATGAGCCTAGAAATAGCATAATGATGCTATATTGTTGGAGTTGTTGGAAACTTTGCATGCCTACAAGAGAGTCTTGGTAGGAAGCCACACATTGTGCCTCTTGAGCACAATCTTCCTTCAAGGCCCACCACGTGACAGTTGCTCTTGATAACATAAACTAGGAATTTAAACGGTTCATACGTTGAAAAATGAGTACGGATATCCCACCCTCTAATCTGGACGTTTTGTGGCACTTCGAGTTTGATTCACGGAAAATGTAAAACACAAAAGTTGTAGCTTACAAATTTTTAAGCAACTTTCATATAGAACTTATTCTCATCTGAGGTACATACAAAAAGATAATTTTAAATAAATGTTTCAGTTCTATTTTTAGACTACAAGACTGATATGTCTTCAAATCTGTTGGACCTCG
Organism: Vaccinium macrocarpon; assembly: GCA_022606695.1. NCBI lineage: Eukaryota > Viridiplantae > Streptophyta > Magnoliopsida > Ericales > Ericaceae > Vaccinium > Vaccinium macrocarpon. Next base: position 17,196,885 of record CM040172.1, read on the forward strand.
TTTAAGATGACTACTAGGCTTCGCCTGAAACACGAAAGTTGTTCCTAAATTTTGAGATTTTTGGAATCAGTTTACATTTTTAGTATTTGAAATTATTGACTGTTCTATCATTGCAAAACTTACCACTTACAGCTTATTTTTGTCATCGGGTTAAATTATTGGACTTGTTTGACATGTGTGCTTGCGTTGAAGTATGAACCATAATTTTTATATTTATTATTTAGTTAAATCATATGGATGGATAGAGGTAATGAATATCGAAATGAGATTGTGGACTGGGATATGTTATCTGGCATGGGTTTTGAGCCATCTGCAATTGCATGTATATTCTGAGGTACCTTTGCTATGTTGTCGGGCACCTACAGTATATTGTGGGTGGGAATCGATGTTAGATAGAGATTGATCGATGTGTGATCAATCGTGAGTCATACGTAGTATACCTTGAGGTGGTTTTGTTGTGTGGATGTGCACCTGAGGTATATTGTCGGTGGGAGCTGGTGATGAATAATGTGACTATTTGGGAGAAGAAAAGTGCATATTGAAAGACAATAAGTAAGACTATGTTGATGAACAATGAAATAAAATGAACTTGTGATCGTGTCATTTTTTTATTTTTTTTTTCGAACGGCAAAGAAGAAGATTTATAAATAGAGAAGAGAAGAGTACAAGGCGGGGATTAATACCAAAAACAGTGATCGTGTCATTTGTTAAATTATCATTTTTAGTATTTAATGACCATGGTATTAAAGATCCTTTTTATGTGCTTTTAATTCTATTAATTGTTACATGAACATATATACTTTAGTGACAGGGGTAACTTTGGGTGTCCTATTGAGTGTTTTTCACTCACAGTGCTACTTTATGGCCTTGACCTTTTACTCTAGGTACTAAAGGTAACGAGGGACATGAAGAGCCAAGCACAGATTATGAAGCAATGGAACAGGTTGATGGAGATGCACTGGCGAAGCCTTGACTCTATCAGTATTTGACTTTTCATAGATGGCTCTGGTTGCTTCTAAACATTTTATTACAAAGTTGGAATTATTATTCTAGACATTGCTGTGTTTTGAAAGTATTTATTTTGAATTGTAATAAGTTAGAAAATTTCATTCACTTACCATTATTATATTTGAGACTTTAAATTTTACTAATTAAGTAAAGTTGATGTTTGAAGAGAATGATTTAATTATTATTTTTTAACATGCCCAATTTTTTGGGAGTTACATTTTATACCTTTCTGCTAACTTGAGATTAGTCTCGGCGATTTTCACACTTTCACTATATAATAGCTCTTACTTTTCCCTCAACTCATGTACATTATCATCCTCATCTGTTTCCCCATCCTCACTATCATTTGAGGACTCATGATCACTTGAAAGTGAATGCAAGGATGCTCCAAAAATTATGAAATTTGAAATATCTTCTTCCTCTTCCTCATACTTTTGAAAATCACTATCAGACCAAGTTATATTTGTTTTAAAGATTTTCCTCTTATTCGCACACTCAAGAACTCAATGACCATATCCTTGACATTAATAGCATTTAGGTTCTAGTGGCGCTCCCTTTGTTTTCCCTATTTTTCCTTTTCCAGAGGAGGAGTAACTTCTTCTTTTGTTGTTGGTTTTCTTAAAACCGGAATCATTTTTCTTCCTATTCTTTCTTAATTTTATTTTAAACTTCTGACTATCTAGTTTCAGAGTGCAATTCAAAGGATAGTTCATATTTGTATTCATGTTCATCTTAAACGTTAAAGATCCACTCAAGAAAAAAACTTCCTTAATCGAAGAGCGACCCGCTTCTAACAATTTGTAAAAAACCCTAATAGAATGAACGCGAATCACTAAGTTAAAGTTCTCATCACAAACTACTCAAGCAATCAATCAGAGAATTCCAAGATATACGTGGAAAACCCCTGAATGGGTAAAAAACATGGGAAAGAATTAGATCACTATAATCATTGTGCAGTTAAAATATTGTGGACGGCCCACGGAGATGGTGTGGACAGCCCACGGAGATTTTTCGGTTTTGTGCTTGAAAAGATTGTGATTATTCGAGTCGCCACCCGGATTTGAGGTCCAAACCCGAGAAACCGATAAAAATGACTCATTTTGTCACGCCCTCAATTTTAATAACTCAAAAGTAAATAAAATCCACGTAGGACAAGTCAAGATCTCAAAATTTCTCTTGAATAGTCAAAGTCAACATAATATAATCCCATCATTTCGAATACACAAGTTCTATTCACTAGCGTCCATAAGCCGAATGCATAAGTACAAAGTTCAAGATTATTACATTGCCAAATAGTCAAAAGATTAATAAATTGAAGTCACAAAACCATCTTTCCAAAAACATAATACAAGATGGGAAAATAACTTCGTGCATGTTAAAGCTCCATGTAAATGTCACTCAACAAGCATCCAACTTCATGCTCCATGCTGTGTACCTGAAAATTGATAGGTTGAGATCACTAGCCCAGTAGGAAAACCATTCTACTAACGCTAGGTGTATAAACATGATACATGCATAATGAATGAGTATGAAGGTGGACACGGCCAAGTACAAGTTAAGATGAACGGAAGGTTATAACTCGACCACGAAGTAACCAAAATATATCCAAGTGTCCAAAAACGTATCCAAGTGTCCAAAATAAATTTAAGTATCTCACCAAGGTCCGAGTAGTTCCCAAAATTCTCATTGTCGCATATCGAAAGTCAAATTTTTTGCCAAAAACGCCAAATTAATCCAAATTCTTCACAACCGATATTTCATAAGAAAACAATCTTCAATTTTAATAAGGAAGTATCCCTTTGCCTGATTTCATGGGCTCCGTGCACCCCTGCCGGATTTCTTGGGCTCCGTACACCCCTGCCGGATTTCATGGGCTCTGTTCACCCCTGTCGAATTTCACGGGCTCTGTGCACCCATGGCCAGGGACACCAAACGGGTGATCCCTAGAGTTCATTTTTTCCAATAAGTTCATATTAAAACCATTGTCTTTCAAAAAGTCCCAAAAATCCCACTTCTTTTCAAAAGTTCACCATTTTTGCCAAAAATGTGTCAACTGATGCGTGTCCGATACGTCAAACATAAAATTTGTTAATTCGCATGTCGAAGGGTTAGTTTTATGAATTCGAAGTGGATTCGGTGTTCAAAATGGTGGTATGGGTCAAAAATACGATGAAATGGACGATCGGAGACCAAACGGGCATCAAAGGGTGGCCTAAAACCACCCCAAAAACAGGGGAGAGTCTCTGGAAAACAGGGGCAGCAGCCCTAAAACAGGGGCAGCAAGCAGATTTTCACCCTATTGGTGTGGAATTTCAACCCACACATAAATGTAAAGTTTAGGGCCAAAAATTGGAAATGTAGAGTGACTAATGTACCTCAAGGGAGTGTCAAACAACTATCAATTGCAACAAACAAGTTCTCAATTCATAGATCACAAAATTTTGCTCAAACAACACAACCATGAGAGCCAAGCATAAATTCAAAGGAATTGAGAATCAAGAGCAAGTTATATGCTACATATCACCTAAATACAACTAGAGGGAGTAGAATTTGTCTTCCTACCTCAAGGTTTGAGCTTGAACAAGTGGGTAAATGAAAACCCTAACTTCCAATGTGCTCCAACCCGAAATGGGTCTCTTGGTGCGAAATGAGTGCAATCCAAGCTTCAAAATGCATAGAGGAGGTGATTTTAGGTGGGGTTTGCTTGACTGAAATCCTAGACCTAAATTAGTGGGTTGCCCCAAGCGTAGGCTTGAGACCGGTGTAGCACAAGACCCGGTAAGACCGGAATCGAGTCCACAGAGAAGGCATGAAGTGCATACTACAAACTCAGGTAGTAGGTTTAAAACGGCTCTTAGGTAGCCACCCTTTATGAGTTGACAGGGATATTAGCTAAACTAAGAGAATTTGGTTTTGCTTAAATTAATGAAAAGAAAGTATGGTCGTAGGGTTCATAACACCATTGACTAGGTCCGGATATTTCCTGCCCCATTCGTGGTTCCAAGAGAACATTCGATTTTAGAGAGAAAAGGATACCCTGAAGGATGTGAATTCTCGCGGTCGCCATTACCCATGTACAGGGGAGAACGAGTTTTGGTCCCCCGTTCCTTGCGTTACATGGGCTCCGACAACGCTCGGATTTGTCCAACGGAAGCTCTTAAATAACCTAAAATTGCTTTTCCATTATTGATTGTGAAAATCGGAGCAGGGACAAATCCATCCCTGGCCACGGCGTGTTAATCACCCTGCGACCATACCTAATGGAACTACTCACTCATGTTAACTAGAACAAACACACAAATTTTGAAATAAACCATGCTATTGTACTTGAATGTGAATTAACGCAAAATATTAGAGAACAAAGCGCGAACAAACTCCCGCGATCGAAAGTTAATGTAAATAAAACAGAAAGTTACCGAAACAACGTGAAAATCAACGAACAAAACTTCAAACTCCAATGTAAAAGTCTCCGAAAAGTTAGATCTCTAGTGGAAAATCGGCTCCTAACTGAAAGGCAAAAACCTAAACTAAATTTGAACCCTAATTAAGAGTAATAACAGAATATTTATATCCTCCCCGAAGTCAAACCACGTGGCACAGTTGACTGCTGCCTTTAAAGCCCTCGGTATCGTCACGGAAAAAGTCACGTATCGATACCCGATTGTCCCTGATCCGATATGATCACTCGGTATCGATCGTCTGATAAAAGTCACGTATCGATACCGGCCTTAAAAAATCACTTCCAAGCTTGTTTGACCGTCCTTGCTTGGGTCCCACCGGTTCCCAACATGACCGGTCGCCATGTGTCCACTTTTGACGCTCTTCCCAACCTGTTCCCTACAAAATAAACAAACACAAGAAAAACCAAAGACACACCGCACCACGTGGAAAATGGAATAAATCGTGCCTCTATCGCGCTAATTCGCCCTACTTAGGTGCTTATATCTATGACATTGCGCGCCTATCAGGGTTTATGAAGAAGACTTGAGGGTTTTGTGGATTTTTGAGCTTGGAGCAAGAAAATGGAAGAGGGGAGAGAGAGAGAGTCGACAGAGGCAGAGAGAGGGAGAGGGCTGTTTTGTTTAAAATGCAAGCACAAGAAATGTATCTATACCCTCATCCTCTTACACTTTCACCCGTAGACTTTCTAATGTATATTAAGCACACCCAAATGCACTCTACCAGTATCTTATTGACCCCTCTTAGTTAAAATTTAATTCTTCACATTTACCCAGCATTATTCCGGAAAAATTATGTAAAAATACGGGTCCTTACACATTTGCCCATTGAAAAAGATTTTACTGATCATGGCGAAACCAAAGATTTCTTGAATTCGGGGGTTTGGTTACGAGAGGGGAAGGGTTTTACGGCACCCCTCTTGCCCGGTCTGTGAACCGGTCTCTACTCAATATTTTATGGGATTTTGAAATTCGATTTATTCACATAAATGGAGAATTGGGTGTGGGAATCACATAATAACAATAAATACACAAAAGATATGAATCTACGGTGGATGCTTGTGCATGTGATCTACATGAGGAATGATGATAACAATAAACAAAATTACTACAAATATCCACAAAAATAAACCACAACAGAAACTATACAACAACTCCTGAAATTATGTACATGAAACTTAATAAATTGACTTGAAAACTGGATTCCAGAATGGGGATTGAGCGCTCAAGCCTTCCAAACCAGTTTGAGCGCCCAAAGATCATGGATTGAGCGCTCAAACCAGCTTTTGGCCTCTATGAATTTGACCCTTTTTATAGCTTATTTTCTCATTCTTTACAAGATAAAGCATTAATAAAACATTTTTCATGGAGAATCAGGTGAAAACAGGTGACTTGATCTCTTAAAGAATGATGAAAAGAGGAGAATCACCACAAATTAATAAAGAAAATGCTTGTAAATGGAAGAGAGAGAGAGAGAGAGGGATTCAGATCATGACCGCAAGTGTAACAACACACACACACACCCAGAAAACACTTAACTATGATCCATCACCAAAAATAGGCATGAACATCAAACTGCCCAAGAACTGTTGAGCGCTCAATGGTGAGACCTTGAGTGCTCAAGCCATAACATGGCTTTCTGATTTTTGGTATTCAAATGTATTTTTGATGTTTCTCAAGACCCCAAATATGTTAAACAAAGTGATTAAAACACCAACAAGTTACTGTTCAACCTTGGAAAATAGGATTTATAAAACTTATAGACTTTGATCATCACAAAGTGGCTAATGGGTGTGCACACATGAATTTTGGAAATGAAATAAACTGTTTTGAGAATTAAATACAAATGATTTAACCATATGATGACGATCAAGACCAATAAAAAAAAAGCACAAAAGTTAGCGAGCGTAGGAGACTATTGGAGGCGGGCTTGGCTCAAGGCACGAGGCTTGGCGCTCAACCCCCGGCTTGTAACTCTGATTTTGAAAGTGTTTTGATTATGTATTTTGGACCTTGTAAGCCCAATGGAAGTATAAAGAACTTGCTTGAACCTACTGGTCTTCCTCAGAACGACCAAAATAGTGAGGTTTTCACTATCTTTTGACTTGATTGAAAGCTTGAACTTGATTTTGGGCTTGGTGATGGATGATTATGGATGTTTGGTTAACACTCTGGATGGGTGAATCAATCTACACAGCTGATTGATCAATGGATGATCAGTAAAAGATAGAACTCTCAACTATTAAGGTGGTTTTGTTGATGGTTTTGATGGTTTTGTAGAGAGAGAGAGAAAGGAAGTTTTCTGGAGGAATTAAGAGAGCTGGAGTATGAGAGTTGGTAATCTGGAAACTAGTGGGCAATGGCTGGTTTTTATAGGGAGTGAGTGGGAAGGAAGAAAGGAGAGAGAGGAAGTGGGTTTGTATTTGGAAGTGGGTTAGGGGTAGATTTAGGGTAGTGTAGGATGTATTATACACGTACAATATGTATACAAACAATTAGACGCTCCCCCTACATGAAATCTCATGATGAGATACTTTGCAAATTCTTAACTGGGATCAGAGTTCCTCAGGGTTGAGTGCTCAAAGTTCAAGGCTTGAGCGCTCAAGGTTACTGGTGGCAGGTTGATGGTTTTGCTTGGTTCAACAATGTTTGGGTTGGTTTGGGTTGGTTTGATTGCTTGGGTGGTGTTTGGTTGATTTTAATCAAATTCAAGCCATTCTCACAAGTTTCGGGTAGTCATGATTGGTCCGTTTCATCATCGGGAATGCTCGAGCGCATCCTGGGTTCAAAATTAGGGTGTCTACAAATATACCTATCCAAACAAAGTTAATCCTCACAACGTTCTAAGTATCACATGCCGAGTCAAACGTACACCACACACAGTGATCTTAATCGCCGACACCTTGAATCGCACATTCCTTCCAGATATCCACCGGGAAGAGCTCGAAGGTGATTGGTGACTGATGTAGAAACCTCTTGAAGATTCAATTTTAAGATTAAAGATTCATGGATCTTGATTTGGCTTCAAGATTCAAGCCTTTATCTCTCTGTGGCCATTCTCTCCACAAAAACATGTTATACATTCTTTTTCAAGGCTACTGTGGATAACCTAAAATGAAAATAACACCTCTTTATATAGATAGCACATACCAATTGATAAACTGATTGATCCGTCCATTGGTCTAACCACTCTGCCTTGAAATATGATTGTCCCCTTTTGTGAACCCAATTGATATACTAACTCTCAAATTACATGAATATGAATATGACTCCTTCCACTCTATTCTTATACAAACTCACTAGCTTAAAGAGAATAAGAAAAAGTTACAACTCAATAAACATGGGATACAAATAATATGTGTTTTGTTAATGAAATTACTAACCAAAAGGGAATGTAGCGTTTTGAAGCTAACAAGAGCTAGACACGAACAATACCAACATAAAAATCAAGTCAATTGGATGTCAGTAGCTTAATTATCAAGTCAAATAATATTGTAGTGTTTTTTTTTTAAACTGTATTTGATGTTATTGTGCTGAAGAAAAATTTGATTTGTCTATTGAGCTAAAGTTATCCAATTGACTTGATTGTTAAGGAGCTATTGTACATATCAAGGTCTACAAATGCTGGGACAAAGCCAAGAATTATATTTGGAGGTGGCACCCAAGAAATATTGATGTCCTTGACAGTGACAAAAAGATGCAGTGTTTTAATGATCTACTAACTCTGTCCCAAGATGTTTGTCCGGTTTGTAAAACGAGAACTTAACAATAATACATTTTTAAGAAACCTTTCAAGATTTTTATAAAACTTAAAAGAACTAATTGATATTTAGTATATTATTAAAATAAATTCAATTTTTCTTGAAAATTTTGTAATTATTTTTAGGAGAATTTGCACTTACACCCCTTGTACTTTGCTCGAGTTGCGAAGACACTCCATTAACTTCATTTTTAGGCACTTACACCACCGGTACTTTTGACTAAAGTGCAATTGTGGATGCCATTAATCGACTAAATAAAAAGACTTAAATACCCTTTCAGTACCCTCACCTTTGCAATATTTGCGAACCCCTTTCTCTCTACCAAATCATGCAAACAAAAATCTGATCAAATCTATCACACCAAAACAAAGTAATTAACTGCAAAGTATACCAGGAAACCATTTAGAACAAATCGAAGGGCAATAACCTAACCGTAATTAATCAAACCAGAAGAACACGAGCTCAAACCCAACTCTGAGGTTGAATCGCGCACCAGACCTAGTCAATTTTGGGTTTTCGAAGTGAAATATGGCTCCAACTGCACCAATCGAAGTCAAATATGCTAAACCGAATGTTTCTCAAGTTGATTTGTAGGCTCCAATGCGTGTTTAGGGGTTCGAAAGCTCAGATTTGCTGTTCGAAAGTCGCAAACACATGAACAAGTTCGTACAGTGCTCGAAATGACCGAAATCTGGTCGAATAGCCTTCGTGTCAACTTCAAAGTGTTTGAATTGGTTTTCCCACGTCGTAATGCAGTTCAATTTGTGTGGTTTAATGTTCGGAATCGAATGGGTTTAGCATTCATAGTTCAAATGGCTAGAAAAATTGGGTTTTTAGAGTGATTTCGACCTTGGTTGTTCAATCAAAAATTCAGATTACCCATTTTGTATTGAGAGCCTTCCGTTTTGCATGTTTTTTTTTGGTGAAATGGAGGTTCATAAACCTTATAAATGGCTTCCAAGGTATTTTACGCATTACACAATTCGTTTTGGAGGAAAAACTCTTTTCCGTTAATATTAACATGATTTCTTAGTAGTTGCACTTTAGTCAAAATTACAAGGGTTTAAGTGCCTAAAAATGAAGTTCAAGGGGTGTCTCAACAGCTCAGCCAAAGTACAATGGGTGCGATTACAAAGTCCCCTTATTTTTAAGTCTTTATTTGAGGATCAAACAAATATTTTAGAGCGAAGGGATTATTAAGTAGCTTGGTTTGGAAATTCTGAAACATGCATGCATTAATTATAAATAGACTCTTAGGATTGAAGGGCAAATAAATACTGTAATACACTAAACAAGAGTCAAAATAATCTATTTTCGCCACCAAAAGATTTTCAAAAAATGCAATTATTATATAGAAAAAATATTTTTATCCCCAAATTATATAAACTTACCACTACTAGATTTTTATGTTGTTATAGTTTTCCATAGAGTGGATAAATATTCATAATGCTGGCTCCGTCCCTGAGATTGAGAGAAGAAGAGTAACTCTTCACAATTTATTTTAAAGGTGATTAGGTGAAGGATTTTCTCATTTGGAAAAAAAAAAAAATCATTACTGGATTTTGGGGGAGTGACACATGGAAGGATTTTCTTTATGAGCAAATCAAATTTTTTTACTCGACCGGGGGCAGTGGAATATTTTAATAAAAAATATTTTAATATTTAATGAAGCTCTGTCCCTTTTGTTGGAATATTTTAATAAAAAATAAAATGAAATACTTATTGCTTTTCCGTTACAATATAATTACTTGATTGTTGCAACTTTTAATTAAAATAATAAATTAAGGTTATTATTTTATATCATTGTTTTACTTACAAAACTTATTGTATATAAATATCTTTTATATTACAAAAGTGAATAATGGATTTACTATTTATTATTACTACCATTACGGAGAATTAATTATTACCTCTATATATTTGGGATTTGTGAAAAGGTGGTGTGGTGAAAAATAGAGGAAGTGTAGGAACTATAGGGAGAATACACAAATAAAGAAAGAGAGTTTTAGAATATTCATATACTATTTTCTATAGAGTTGGGCAACTCAGTTCATGACTCGTTCATACTTCTCAGTGATCGTGAACATCGGATGAGGAATGCTTGTGAGCTCTTGGGTTTAATCTTGGGACTAGTACACTCTGGTGGAACCTTCACGAGGGGAGGAATATTAAATTTGGAAACCACTAGCAGTTAGTATTCCATGATAAGTTGAAATTTAGTCTAATTATGTTGCGAGAAGAATTCTTAATGTCATACATGTGCACAGCCGAATTGTTCAATTGGGATGTGAGCCTAACATTTCATGACTCATAAGTGTCCCTTTTGAGTTTTCCTAAGAATTCATGTCACTGGATAGTTTGGGGAAGATTTTATTGGCTGTTGTAAAAATTAATATTATAGTTCGGATCTTGTCAATTTGAATATACTCTCTTGAGGGACATCAATGTGAGTCTTCCTACAATATATATGATGCCTAATCATAGTTTGAGTAATGAGAATTTCAACCATGGTAATAATTTGGAACGATTTGTGAGCATATGTTAAATTGCTTTTGTACTGAGGTGGTGTATTTTTTCTCATACTTTCTATGAATTTTATTAGTTGATTGGAGTTTTGAAACTTGTGGGGAAGGTCAAACTTAACTTTATTGTGTAACTTTCAAAAATTGTAATGTGAATTTATTAAACATTAAAACTTTTTAATAAGCTGAAAATAATGTTTGGTTAGTACTAGTAATAAGTTCTTATTTTGTGACTTAGAAATTTAAGCGTATACATTTTATTTATGGAAAGGAAAATCTCCTCTATCCGAAAATGAAAGTATTAAATCATTATTAGTATTATGTGAGTATTTTTACATTTGCAATTTTTTACATGTTTTTCTGAAATCAGGTCACAATGTTTTTTTTTTCTTTAAGAAATAAGAATGTCGTAAACTTATATTCGGAGACTAAATTATACAGTATACCAATGTTGTCATAGTGGGGTTTTGGATTATGACTTAATATAAGATGAAGTGTGATAGTATGCCTAATACAATCCCAAGCTGGTGTATGCTTAGGGTTCAGAATTACTAAAGCCCACAAATGCTACTTATTACTTTCTAATTGCTTGATATTATCCTTATCGGTGTATCATATTTTTTCATGGATGACTGAAATGTGGGGGTTTATACAAGTTCTTATAAGTTAAGAACATAACAGATTAGTTTGATTTATAGTCTTCTATACATTATAAGAAATTTGGAAGTGTGATTTATTGTGGGAATATTGCTTGGATATTTCTAGAGAAGAGATACAATAAGATGTATTAGTACTTTATGTAGGAAATCTTTGCTTGGAAATTTCACATGTTTGAAGTTAATGTATATCACATGAAATCATCTAATGGTGCATTGGAGTTTGTTGATTATATTTTCACAAGACCACAAACTAGCAAGTTGATAAGTTGAAGAGCGGTTAAGACTCTAGATTCGACGTCGAAAATATATGGGCCCTGGACTAGCGATAAGGCTAGATCCCTATAAGAAATGAATTTATTGTTCCAGACTAGCATTGAGCCTAGATCTATACTAAAATTATTAATTGGGACTGGATTAGCGTTGAGGCTAGATCCAAATTATATCGAGGAGGATGGGTTTAAGCCAATAGGGAGTCACCTAGGGAGGTAACCCATCTTCTGTGATTGGAGATCCCATGAAGGAAGTTCAACGGGTAAAAACAATCCACATTGCGTGACTCGTTCCAACACTCATTTAATGAAAGGAGATTACCTCTTAGACTCTCCTGCTCATCCCTAAGGCAATTGTGGTAAAGAAAGTGATTGGTAAAGGAAGGGTTCTACCCTTAATGAATCCAAGGCAAACATTCTTTTGCAAGGTACATATTGTCACTGTACCCTTGCAGGATTCACCTAAGTGAGGGCTGTCGTGAGGCCGCGACTATGAGGCTCGGGCTGACCTCTAGTAACCATCATGAGAATCAAGATTCAGTGCATGGCCATTAATAGCACTAACCTGCGAATTGATGTCCAATACCGGTACTATGTGTGTGACATGTTGCACTTTGGCTCAAAGGATCTAGTTCAATGTATAGGCCTTCTATGATCCTTCAAAGGGAAACTGTTAACACTAAGTGTGGGCTCAAGTTCAAAAGACACCCACACTAATTGCGCAGTATTTAGTTGCCCAATTTTTCATTGTATATTATGTATTCTCAAAATCGTGTGTTGTAAAATCAAAATACAAAACTTTTTTTTTTTTATTAAAAGTGGGGGATTGTTAGAATATTTTAATAAAAAATAAATGAAATACTTATTACTTTTCCGTTACAATATAATTACTTGATTGTTGCAACTTTTAATTAAAATAATAAATTAAGGTTATTACTTTATATCATTGTTTTACCGTTACAAAACTTGTTGTATATAAATATCTTTTATGTTACAAAAGTTAATAATGGATTTACTATTTATTATTATTACCATTAAGGAGAATTATATATTACCTCTATATATTTGGGTTTGTGAAAAGGTGGCGTGGTGAAAAATAGAGGAAGTGTAGGAACTATAGGGAGAGTATACACAAATAAACAAAGAGAGTTTTAGAATATTCATATACTATTTTCTAAAGGGTTGGTAAACTCGGTTCGTGACACGTTCAAACTTCCCAGTGGTCGTGAACATCGGATGAGAAATGCTTGTGAGCTCTTGGGTTTAATCTTGGGGCTAGTACACTCTGGTGGAACATTCACAAGGGGAGAAATATTAGCCTTAAAACAGTGATTACACGACTCTCATTCTCACAGACAAATATTAGCCTTAAAACAATGATTACACGACTCTCATTCTCACAGACAATATATTTCCTATTTTACTATTTTTGTACTCTTGATTTACTTGTTGTATTTCTATGTTCATGTGGTTGAGTTATTATTGTGATAAAATGATATTTTATGAATAAAAGTTCTAACACCTTTCTTCGATCACTTTACTGAGTCTTGAATGTATAGCCTCTGTTATCTTAAAAAATCAAAACTACTACCTTCTTTCTTCAAACTTCTTGGTGGTCTTAATTTATAAAAAATGACAGCCAATTTTAGTGAATGGTGAAAGAGTGTTGTCGATGAAAATAAAAGTTTTAATCTTTACACCTCAGGTGGAAACCCTCGGTTTCTGCACTTATTGTGAGCCTCACAGTTCGTTGGTTTCAGTTATCTGAACAGTTGATTTGTAAGGCCCATAGAGTAGTATTTCAATGCAAAAAATTAACTTGATTTGACCTCGATAAATATATAAAAAATTAGATTTTGGTTTATAAAATATAAGGTCATGGATAGTTTAGCTTTAAAATTATTGACAGAATTCGACCATCTATTTTATAAATTAGAATTTAATTTTTAATATACCTATAGATGCTCGATCAATCTGATATATATTATCCGTGGATGTACTACCCTGCGACTCTACAACTTGAACGATTCAAATTATTATAGGAAACACACGGTGGGACCATTTGGAATTTCTACTTGAGGTGGACAAAATTTATACTCTAAAAATAATGCTCATAAAAGGTGAAAGAAATTTTTTAACATAAATAATTAAAAGGGTAAATAATCTACTTGCCCCTTAAATTATTCAAAAAATGTTTAATTCCCCCTTTAACTATCAATTGCATTTACTTGCCTCTTTAACTATGTAAAAACTACTCAGTTAGTCCATTCCATTAATTCTATCCATTTCAAAGTTACCAAATAGAGTATTAAGGTCATTCACCTACTCCTATATCTATGTATATGTATAACATTTCTTCTCTTCTTCTCCTCTATTCTCTTCATTCCTCTCAATGTAAGAATTACTTACAACAAAAAGAAAAAACACAAAAACAATATCATCTCTATTATAATGAGCCATGAACAGACTTGTTATTACTCCAGTTTTTATTCTCTTTCTTTCTTTGACTTCTAATTAAAATCTCTCTCTTACCTAATGTAGGCTTGTAGCCATTTGGTTAACTTTCTGCATTTGAAGATGGAGACCTTAAACTTTTTGTTATGGATCATTGGACACAGATATCAATTAAGATCGGTTGAATTTTTTACTTCTAATTGACAACATTGCTGCAATTGATTTTTTTTGGGGATTTCTCTCAAACTCTATAACATGGTTAGCATGCACATGGCGATCCATTGACACTAAAATCTATTCAATAGCCTTTAACAACAATAACAGTAGCAACAATGGCCTCATCTCTCTCTCTCTCTCTCTCTCTCTCTCTTCAAGTAAAGTGAAGTTAGAGTTTGCCAATTTCCCCCAAACCCATGATTGAGCAGGGTTTCAGAGGAAATTTCTATTTTACCCTTCAGTTGGCCTCTCTTTTTTTGCTTTTCCATCCAACTAATGTCGAAATTGGATGGAATGGACTAACTAAGTAGTTTTTACACAATTAAAGGGGCAAGTAAATACAATTGATAGTTGAAGGGGGAAGTAAACACTTTTCGAATAGTTTAAGGGGCAAGTAGATTATTTATCCTAATTAAAAACACCACCAAAACTCAAACTAGGACTCACCAACCTTCTGACACGGTAGCAAAAAATGTAGGAGTAAATGATGTCGCATTATCTGCAACGACTAACGTGCAAACCCAGTCTCTTATACACATAGCCTCTGTTTTTTTTTTTTTCCCCGTCATTTATTATCTATTATACTGAAAGGAGGAATGAGACTCGATACCGAGATGAGGCATCCAAAAGCTCTATCGCATGAGTTAGCTACTACTTGCGTAGCCTCTGTTCTCAGTTGGTGAATTATCTAATTCAAAATTTTAAAAATAATGAATTTTTTTGATGAAGTATCGTTTGCGAACCGGCAATATCGTGTTGCCCTACATTGTGTAAAAGATGAGAAATGCATCGACACATAAGCGTTTTCCTTTTGTACTTTTTCCGACCATTACTGGCCTGTAATTTGGCTATGTTCACCTAATCCAAGATTAACTGTGTTTAGATACACGTACGCGTGTTGCAAAAATTACGCTTCATTGATTGAAATTTTTCTTTTGAACATCTTTGGATATGGATTAGGTGAATTTTCCAAGTCATATCATCTTATAAGCATTTAATTAAGAACTGCCAGGGGTAACTTACTGGAAAAAAATAATAATAATATCCACGAGCACAAGTAAGAAGATGACATTTGTAAAATTCAATGGCAGAGCAGAAGTATAAACTTCTGGGGACTGGCTTAAAAATATATATTTTCAATTGCAAACGTATTCAGCAGATCGTGTAGCTTATGTAGTATATTAATGTATTGTAGATGATATTGTTTTGTTTTTGGATTGACAATTGCGATACCGATATGTAATTATTTTTGTCTATTAAAGAATTGAGAAAAAATTACATGACAATGTAGAATTATTTCTACTTTTAATTATAAAATCAATACTATTTAGATTTTCAAAGATCTTTTGTACTTATTATTTAAATAACAATTATATTATATATCATATTAAAATTTTTTATATAAAAGAAATTGGGTGGGGCCAGGGCTATTGTGCCGTAACTTAAATTTTGTACTTATCTGTGAACGTCTTAAATTCAGGGCATATCTCCAACAGAGGCCACCTAGGCCCCTATACACCTCCGCCCATGGTAAATTTTATTGTTTCATGTATCAGATAAATAATTATTTAGGGGAAGAAATAATTAAATCTGTATTTTTGCAATGATTAACCCCTTGAGTTCCCTTACGAAAGTGTAAAGGGATGGTCAACTGAGCCAATTCCAGGTGATTCTAAGCCTAGAATTTAACACGAAAACTAATGTACTACCTTGTGAATGTAAATGCATGGTTATGAATCACGGACTATTTTGGGACAAAAATGAAAGAGAAAAAAGTGAGAAATATTTACTACTTCGAGGGGTAGCTCAGCTCAAACTGGTTACAAGGATAAGTTGTCTGTAAACCTAGATATCTTGAGATCAAAACTTGGCAATCTCTTAGGGCATAAGCTGACTTGGACACTCTTGACTGTCGAAAAAAGAAGAAGAAGAAAGTAAGTAAAATTTGTGAGCAATTCTCGTCCAAATGAGGAGGGAATAACCAAAGCAACTCTAGGCAAAAGCATAGAGAATTAGGATGATCATTGGATATCAGCCTAAATTGCAAGACTAGCAGCGATAGGGCCCAACCTTATTTTGGGGATTTATTATTTCCCACGAAGGAGAAATATGTACATTTGAAATTCAACTTTGTCTACTAGAAATCGAGTCATTGGGCTGCACAACACAAGCAATTTTTTTGGGCCCAATATTTTACCAGAACCCAAATATAAAAATCGAGAGTTTCGGCAGAAGTCAGCGGCATTACTGTCAAAACTACTCTTTGGGAGAATAAATTCTTTACATTATCGACTGAATCACCTTCTATTTTATGAATAAAAGTTAAAAATTTTATATCTGCAAATTGTTGTTCTAATTTAATATTTTACAATTTATATTTTATTGATTATTCCCAAGTAAAATTATTATGTTGGAGAGATATAAGGAGTTTTTTTTTTTTTTTTTTTTGCAAGGCGAAAAGGGGAAATTCATTAATTGAAAGGGTGTTACAAACATGATCAATGGAGTAAGAGAGCGGAATCACAACGAGAGGAAAACATCCCAACTAGGTTGGCACCTAAACCTCTCGACAATCATATGCCAAAACTCCATAAAAAGGCATGGTTGGCTAGCAATCAACCAGCCACATCCAAGAAGAACAAAACTAGGTAATAATCCATTACAGTACATGATTTGACAACCCAAACTAGTAAAAGAGTTATATTAGCCGTTGATTCTATGCAGCAAATTATCAACCCAATAGCCCAGGAGTAGCAGAAGTTGGGTTCCAAGCATCTAGAGCAGGTGAAATAGATTAGGGATTGCATGCTATGACTTGAGATAATCACCAAGCCAGGAGTATTATAAGAGAAATCAATTGCCACCGAACCAAATACTCCTATACACATCAGCAACAAGGGGTAATAGCAGCCTCAATAATCATCATAAGAGCAACATCAATAAGCATCATCATAAGAATCAATATCAATAAGCAGCAGCAGCAGCAAAAGGGAGAACCAAGAGCCATAAAAACATAATCTTATAGTAACTCGGACATCAGCAGCAGTAAGAAACAGCAGCAGCCTGGAAGTCGTCAACTGTACTAGGAACTTGTTCTAGCAGAGGGAAGCCTTTCAGCAGCCAATAGGCTTAAATACATGTAGCCTCCATAACCAGACACATATAGACACAACTAAACTCAGACACAGAAGTATGAGACAGCCCAGACAGCCAGATACAGTAGCAAGATACCAAACCATACACAAAGACCAAAACCAGACTTAACAAGACAGCCCAAACACCCAATCCAATATAGACACAGTAGTAAGAGACTCAGAGTATGCCAAGGGACACAAGACACAACCAACCCAGATATGTATAATATGAGACCCAATTTAGACCTAGACAACCAACTGACCCTCCATACACAGCCAACAGATAAAGAGTATGAGATACTGACCACTATCCAAAAAATACACCTCAACCCAATAGACCCCCCCTGACACAGCCCAAAAAGACCCTTTAATCCAATGTCACAGAAGAACCAAGACTCAAGAATTCAATCAAATAGATCCCCACCCCAGAAAGCAAGTCAGAAGTCAAATATTATAAGGCAACCAAGATACTTTTAAGCCTATAGATATTGTCATTTATAGAGTATAGATTCTGACCCTAGGCAGCCTTAATCAGAAAAGCTACTCTTAGCTTGATCAGATCTGTCAGTTCTTGCCGGCTAATAACTTTCCCTTGAAAAGTGAACTCATTTCTCAACTTCCATATAGACCATAGAATTGCAAATGGTATACAATTCCAGATCAATTTGATCTTGGAATTGAATTTGAGATTCAACCACACGAGAGTAGAGATTCCACATTGGGGGGAGTAACCCAAGCCATTCCCCACCATTCCAGAATATCACACCAAACAGCCCATATAGGAGCACACAGAAGCATAGAATGGGATATAGATTCCACCTGTAGACCACGTAATTTACATAGAGCTTGGTTTTGATGGTGAACAATGCCAATTCTCATCAGAAAATCACCTATTTTTAGCTTCCCAAGGTAGACCAACCAAACAAAGCATTGTACTCTAAAGGGGGCAGCATTCTTCCAGATCCATTTGAGGGTTTTTCTAGCAATTATCTCTTGGTTGGAGGCAGGGATTAGGGATAAGTTGTACATAGATGATACTGAATATGACTTAGAGTTGCAAGCATTCCATATAAGATGATCAGTATTCATCTGAATGAATATGTTAATACCATCAAGTAGAATCACCAATCTCTCCAACTCTTCATTTTCCCAAATAAAGAGATTTCTTCTAAATTGAAAATCCCATCTGAAGAGCTCTTCTTTTCTTTGAAATGTCTCAGCTAGAGATTCCTCTTTATTAGTGATGATACTGTATAACCTTGGGTAAAGATTTTTCAGAGATTTCCCATTTATCTAGGGGTCATTCCAGAATTGAATTGCATTTCCATTGCCAATGGAAATCCTAATGTTATCACTGAATTTAGAGAATAACACAGGGCTTCTATTCTTAATTTGCACTATATCCTTCCAAATTGTTGAGACATTCCTGTTAACAGACATGTTTGGTAGCCAAGAATTTGTGTTAAGACCATATTTGGCACAAATCACCTTTCTCCATAATGCATTCTTCTCAGAACCAAATCTCCACCACCATTTCAACAATAGTGCTTCATTCATATCTCTGATTCCTCTCACTCTAGACCCCCATTCTCCTTTCTTTGTTTGACTTTATCCCAACTAACCATGTGGATTTTCTTCTTTAGATCACAGCTACCCCAAAGAAATCTTGCTTGAATACCTTCAAGTATCTTGGCTACTCCCATTGGCACTTTAAACAGAGACAAGTAGTATATGGGGAGACTACAAAGTACAAATTTGATTAGTGTGAGCCAACCCCCAAAGGATAAGGCCCTATGCTTCCAAGAAGATAACCTGGACTGAAATTTTGCGATGATGGGTTTCCAAGTGGATTTTAGTTTTGGGCTGACTCCAAGAGGTAATCCCAAGTAGTTAATTGGAAAAGTTTGTTGTTTACAACCAAGCACTTCAGCAAAAGATCCCAATTGAGAGTGATTCAGTCCAACCCCACATACCACAGTCTTTTTGTAGTTAACTTTAAGACCAGACATCACTTCAAAGGCATTTAAAAGGTTTTTAACTGTGTTGATTTCATTAAGATCAGCCCCACAGAAGATAAGAGTGTCATCAGCAAATTGCAAGTGGGTTAAAAGAGGGCCATCATCACAGATTCTAATCCCATTAATTCTGTCTTGAGAGATTGCCTCTAGGAAAAGATAATTAAGGCTTTCAGCAACTATGATGAATAAAAAGGGGGAGAGAGGATCCCCTTGTCTGATGCCTTTTTGCATATGGAATTGATCAGTTGGAGAGCCATTAACTAGGATTGAGATACTAGCAGATGAGAGACATTCATGGATCCAAAGAATCCATTTATCAGGAAAGCCAAGCATTCTTATTATTCTAAAAAGGAACACCCAATTTATGTTATCAAAAGCCTTTTCAAGATCTAGTTTGATGATTAAGCCTTTAATTCTCCTTCTTTTCTAGCCGTCAACTATTTCATTGGCAATAAGAATACTATCCTGAATGTTTCTCCCTCCAGTAAAGGCAGATTGGACCTCTCCAATGACAGTGTTCAGGGGAGGTTTAAGTCTGGCTGCAAGTACTTTAGATAAGATTTTGTACATGCTTCCAATCAAGCTGATTGGTCTGAAACTAGAAAGTTTGGTGGGGTTTTCACACTTAGGGATCAGAGTGATGAAAGAAGAATTAAAGCCTTTGGGAAGACAGCTATTGGCATGAAATTCACCCATAAACTTCAAAATATCAGCTTTCATGAAATCCCAACCTTTTTTAATGCATTCTAGATTGAAACCATCAGGGCCTGGGGATTTGTTACCATCACAGTATCTTATTGCAGTCCAAACTTCTTCTTCAGTAAAGGCAGCGATGAGATTGTCACTCATAGTTTGATCAATTGGGTTACCTCTATTTGTACTAAAGAATGGCCTTACTTCCCAATCTTCAGAATAAAGTTTCTGAAAGTGCTTAAACACTTCAGATTTTACCAGCAAGGGGTCATCAATTACTTGTCCATTAATGGTCACAGAGTTGATGGAGTTTTTATTTTCTCTAAATTTGGCCATTAAGTGAAAATACCTAGTGTTTCTATCCCCTTTGAGGTGCCATTGAACTCTAGACTTTTGAATCCACATTCTTTCAACTTGTCTGCTTAAGTTCCACATTTCAGCTTTGAGATTTTTCCTCCTAAAGTTTTCCTCAGGTTGGATATTCCCATTTTCAGCTTTCAGATCAAGAGAGTGAAGCTGCTCAATTGTGTTATCTAGTTTCAGCTGCAAATTGCCAAATTCCTCCTTACTCCAGATTTTTAAGGCATCTTTCATGTTCTGCAGCTTTTTCATTAGTCTAAAGGCTGTCCAATCCTGGGGGTGATGTTGGCAATTTTCCCAAGCAAATTTCATAATTTTGAGGCAGCTTGGGTTAGATAGCCAAAAGTTATAAAATTTGAATGGTTTAGGCCCCCAGTTACTTTCATCTTCCAATAGGAGAATAGGACAATGGTCAGAGAGAGTCTTAGGGAGGCCCCAAAGTTTCAGTTTAAAATGTTCAAGCCATTCTTTGTGAACCAAAAATCTATCTAATCTGCTCCATTTTTCCCCATCCTGGTGGTTTGACCAAGTGAAATTCCTTCCTAACATGGAGAAATCAACTAGTTCCATGTCCTCAATGAAGTTATCGAAGTCAATCATGCCATTATTTCTATTAATACAACCTTGCCTCTCGTCTGTATTTCTAACTTCATTAAAATCTCCCCCAATGCACCATGGCTCAGTGAATAAAGACTTAAGATTAAGAAGAGTTGACCAGATAATTCTTCTACCCACAATGCAACAGGGACAGTAAATATTAACTAAAACACAATTGAGTGAATTCTGAAACGTACCTTTAAGCAAAATAAAGTTCCTAGTTCCGCAAGCTTCCATCATTGTGAATACTTTTGGGTTCCAAATGCACAAGAGCCCTCCAGCTGTGCCAATTGCCTCCACCTCTTGGTACTCAAAATTGATTTCCCACCAGAGTGATTTGATAAAATCCTGTGATACTGACCCCTGTTTGATTTATTGGAAAAAAACCACATCAACCCTTTTGTCTTTAAGAAGTCTTTTTATTCTGCCCCTTTTCTCCCTATTACTCAAGCCCCTAACATTCCAAGACAAAATTTTCATAGGTTTCAAATGTTATGGCCTGAGAGATAAAGACTAAGATTTAGAGTTGATCCTCAGCCTTTTCTTTGTTTAGGGCTGTCATTTCCGCTATCTTACTTATGACCTCCTCTTCTTCTCCATTATAGCTGATCCCAAATAGCTTGTCTACTTCCCAAATTGCCTGAGCTTCATCAAGCAAAATTTTGTTTCTATTGTATATTCCTCCTGATGAAATTGACGCAGATAGTGCTGCAGACGCTATTTCTAATCTTAACACCACACATTTCTTGTTATTCCTCTTTCCATTGGTATTTCTTGCATTAACTTTTGCAAACCCCAGAATCTCATCTATGGTCTTTCTCTTTTTCTTCCCTTTTATACCCTTAACTGTTGCTTGAATTGAAACTTGATTTGCATCAAAATGGTCAAGTTCTTCTTCATTATTGCTTACCAAGGCGTTGATGCATGCTTTATCCTCTTGGAAAGGTTCAGTCTCCTTCTCTTCATTACCATGTGAACTTCCAACCACCATCTGGTTATTTGCTTGATCGATAAAACAGTTGGGCACATTATTGATTGGTTGTTTCTCTATTGAAAGCTCTACCAAGCTATCAGCCACTATTTCACTTCCCACCGCAGATATTCCAATCTCCAAGGGGGAGTTTATTGAGTCCATTGCCACAGCCATCGCATTAATTGTGTGTGGCATGCTTGCTTCAATTTTTGAATTTTCCACCTTCTCAGAGCTTGAGTCATCTTGCTGTGACCCATAATTTGATTCCACGTCATCTTTTTTTTCCATCTCATCTCTATTCACTGCCTTGTCATCTTCTTCTTCCATAGCCAGAACTGATGCTTTATCATCCAAGCTTTGATCTATGAACCTGAATGACTCTTCTTCTGTAACTCTAACTGACTAATTAAACTCATTAATAATCAGATCAACACAACCTTCTATCTTTTGGACTTGGTTTGTGGCTATCAGGATTTTTGCTTTCACATAAGAATATTCCCTCAAAGTGGCTTTGTCTACTTGTAGAAATTGTCTCCACTTATCACCAATTTCTTTGAATGTAGGATTTGACCATGCATTAAGTGGCATTCCATAACATGCTAACCAGGAAAATCTTTCTTCACTTGCTTGTTCTCCTTCCCATGGCCTTATTTCCTCAATCCATTTAAGTATCCATTTTTCTTTGATGAACGAATCTCTGGATGCCGTATCTGGAAAAGTAATGATTATGAATCTTCCTCCTACTACTTTGATTTGAACTTCCATATCTCCTTCTTTCTTGAATACATACTCGAGGTCTTTGGTAGAGAGCAGTTTGCTCATTTTTGCAAGAGCACTTCTAAATAACCATCCATTACCCACAGGTTGAACTTTGATGCTACCCATATGCACTTTTGCTGGAGGCTCAGGGGGTTTTGTGTTTCTCTGTTCCCCTTGTTTGCTTGATTCTTCCACTTCCTTTCTTCTCCATATTTCCTTGCCTCGTTTCTCTTTTGTGTATATCTGTTGATTTTGTGGTCCTTTCATAGCATGCAGCTTCGATTTGTGGTTCATTTCTTTTTCTTTGAAAGATTGAAATTGGGGGTTTTGCTTCCAATGGCTAGATTTGTCGAATGGGGGAGAAACCTGATTTTGTTGGATATTCTGCATCCAATTTCTAGTGAGCCTTCTTCTAGGGTTTTGTGTATCTTCTTTTCTCAGGAAACTCGGGGATTTTGCCACCAGTTTGTGATTCCAATGCCATGCATCATTGATGTTTGAGATTGCTGCTTTTGCATCTTCCGTCTTCATGAATCTCACAAAGGCAAAGCTTTGTCCAGTGACCTTACTTCTTTTGATTGAAACGAAGATATTTCTGATTTTGCCAAATCTGGAGAATAGATTGAAAATCCAAATTTTTCGAATTTGGAAGGGAAGGTTGTCGACGAATACAGTCGTATCTCTATCATCGACGCTTGTTTCTCTTAATTCCCATCTCTCTATTCTTTCCCTCTCCATGGTGTGGCTTCCTAGGAACTTAATTCCCAGAAAACGCAATGAGATATAAGGAGTTTGTTTTTACTAGTTGACTTGGTCTCCTATTCTTACTCAAACAGATTATACCACTTTTACTAGTTGACTTGGTCTCCTATTCTTACTCAAACAGATTATACCACTATCCTTGTTTTCTTATAACATTTGCAACATAATAGGATTGGTTTGTTAATTATAACAAATCAAAGTGGTCTTAGACGTTGTTTATATATAAACCTCGAGGTATATGACATTATTAGTTTTAAAAGGTACGCTGCCTTCTTTGTCAAAGTCTGTACTCCTCTTAATCTTTCTTCTCGCACGTAAAAATCCATTCTTCTATTATCTTCTTAACCAGTGAGTTATATATGGCACGGGTTACATCATAATTTCCATATATATTTGCCACTGGATTTCATATGGTTTCGAGTGTCGGGAAACAATTGGTTAAAAATGAGTTTAATTATTTTACTTGCAAGAAAAAAACTTCGAAGTCGATTCAGATATCTTGGGGAAGGAGTGTCATTCAACCCTGTGTATAACGGGGGGTATATTTCCTAAGGAGAGCGCGATTTCCCATGTCTCGACCACCCCACAGGCTTTTCTAATCCTTATTCCATTTATCTAATTTTCTTAATTTGTTTGATGCATATCATTTAGAATTATTATTCTATGAGAAATTCCTATTACATATATTTTCCCCAACACAAATATCCTACTCTGAAAGCTTTACAAATTGAACGGTTCAGATTATAACAATAAACGCACGGTGGGGTTCACATTAATAGCGATGGATGAAAGTAAACTTTTCCGACGGTGGTGTAAAAAAATTATTCTCAACTCTTCGGTTGTTGAGGACAACCACCGGGGATAGTGTCGAGAGGTAAGGGGTAATATTGCTCCTTTTTCATAATCCAAGTTTGTTTATTTTTAATCTCGGGCTTATTAGTTACAAGCAATATTGTCCCATTCCTTGCATGGTTACAAGCTACTTTACCTTACAAATCCTCACAAAATGTCCCTAACAGTTACTTGTCGAATAAATCGAATTCTCGCACCAGGAAATCCTACTTAGAGCTTCTCTCAAATAAAGTGGAAAACATTAATGGACATCACTTGGAGATCTTCAATAAGCTTCAAGATCAATGGATCTAATTAAGACTCTCAAATCCAATTAACACTCTTAATTAGATTTAGATCTATGGATCTAATTAAATAAAACTTCAAGCTTAATCCAATTAATACTCTGAAATCTCTCTATTTTAGGTTTAAGGACGTTTTCACATAAGATTTAAGGGACCAAGAGAGTACCGTGCTAGGTTAGGTCTAAATATAAATAATCACAAATATTTATGGTGCCTAGGGTCTGATCAAAGTTGGTTGAGCTATTCTATGTTACTATTTTTTTTTGTAATATTGCATAAATCATGGGTGCGGTTAATTAGAGGGAAATTATTGAGTTAACATCTAAAAGTAGTTCAGAAATTAGAGGATTAACATCTTAAGGAAGTTCGATTTCTCTCTATTGACTCGACCTCTAAACTTTCCCTTTGAAAATAATTGGGTACAACTAAATGGGCTATAATCGCGAGTGCATATTTTCCGGTAGACATTCTATGTTCTCGCCAGCAAACACATGGAAGGTGAACCAAAGACTTTTGAACATGCATAATCGACCACGCTACAAACCAGCTCAAAGAATTTTAATTTCTCCTACTAATATTAGCGAAGTGAGACTTGTGCTTTTAAAGTTGCCTTCGCCATTCTTGCAACTTGAGCTAGCTCTTTGGGTTCAACAAACTATTATTTGGGACATAAACAGAGTCATGTTCAAAAGTCAAGTTCTCATCTCTTCAAACCATTTTCAGTAAATGCTCATTCCTGCACAAGCATTACACTACCAAATTTGAACATTTGGATCATAATTTCTTCCTAAGAACAACAACAAAGGTGATTGGCCTTATTTCTTCTTTCTCCCATTCTTCAGCCACCAATGTTGCATAGCAGTCGAATAAGCTATCCAGAATTCTCTCTCCAAAATGGTGGCTTATCATTGATTCTTGAATCGCTCTGACTGTCATTGCAACGTCCGTTCCATAGTTTGTACTATCATCAACATCCCCCTCAACTTCGAACATTTCAAGCTTTTCCATTATAAAAGAACCCTCT